>JAREIS010000233.1:535000-1135000 GCA_030060385.1 Muscicapa striata striata
AGTTGCTTTTTAAATTTTTTTTTAATTTCACATTTTTCTACTGTTTTCCTTTGAAAGAAGACCATTTGCTATGTTCCAGACTATGTAGGAAAGTCATTACTTTAGAGATGAAGTCATAATCATGAATTTCACATGCTGGCAGAGTTGACCAATGGAATAGCATCATATGTGGATTTTTCCCATGGAAAAAGTCCTAATTTGCTCCTAAGACCTCAAATGAAGTTAGAAATCAACTGTACCTAACAGTGGGAAAGCTTTCAGTTTTTATCTGAAAATCAGTGGAATGTGGATGTTCCCAAAGCCACCTTCAGCTTCTTTACTAGTTCCCCCGTCGAAAGAGAACCATGTGACAAGCAAAACTCCATTAAACACATATATTGAATGTGGAAACAAATGGAGAGCAAGAGTTACTAATGTTATATGCCTACTTTAAACTTCCCTTTGACACAGAACCAAGTGAAGGGGCATCCACTGCTGTCAGGTAGGGGTTGGTGAAGATACAAGAAAAGATTGTGAAGTCACCCCTCAGCCTTAGTGCTAAACAGTGCTGTCAGTCTCTGCTCCAAATGAAATCAATGGCAACTGCAGCTGCTCAGAACAGATGTAAATTAGAGCATCACAATAGCATCGTCCCCAGTACATTCAATTACTGCTGAAGGAAATACATGGGAGACAAAAATGTCTGGCAGAGAGAGGACTTCACTGGAAGGAAAAAGAATCCTGGGCCAGATTTCAGAGTTTGCATGTAAAAGGGCAGCCCATGTTGATAGACATAGGTAAGAAAGAGCTGAAATTTTCATTAAGCCATACCATCATATAGAGATAACCTTATCAATTAAGAGACTTAAGTAGCAGCAGTGCTTCATTGTGTTCATAATTGTTTTGGTTCAATGATACCGAGAAAGGGTTTTGCACTGCATAACTGCAGTCCAGACATACTCAGCTCTCCCTTTTAACCATTGGCACTATATATGTAGGGCTCTGTCCTTTCCCCATCCAACTCAACCAGGCAAGTCAAACCATATTTTACTACATTACAGGATTCAAGGTGTGTCTGCATCAAGGTGTGTCATCTGCATTCTATACTGCTAGTATAGAATAAAAACCCTCTCACATCATTACACCATAACAATATTCTGGCAAAACTAACAAAAACAGTCAAGGCTATACTTAGTAGGGAATAGCTGCCACTTGTGGGAAGCTAGTCAGGCTACTCATGTTAGCTCTGTCAGCAAGAGCTGGAGCTTCACTCTTGCATGTTTGGTATCCCTAAGGTACCTCACTTGAGGGATGAATGCAGTGCATGTGACCCACTCATTTATAAAATAAACACATCAAGCAAGGAAGAGGGAAAAGAGCAGAAAAAATACTTGCTTACCACAAGTCCTAGCACAAGGGTACGCACTCTCTCCCCAATCTCTGGTGAAATGTCATTGCCAAACTGCTGTAAGGTTGTAAGAAATCTCTTCAGTTTGCTGAGCTGCCTAGCTCCACAAGCTGGCGGTAACTGCTGGTTAGCCAGAGAAGAGGAAGAGGAAGAGGATGGCCCATTGCTAAAGCCATTAGGAGGAGATGGAGCTCCATTTAACGCTGTTGGTGAATGGCTAGTGCCATTGGTTACTGAAAGAAAAAGAGACAGAGGATAAAATAAAGATTTGGGTTGGGGAAGAGATAGAGAGAAAAAGGAGACAGAGGGGAAAATCCATCAGCTTATGTTTTCTGCACTTGACCTCAGAATTAATTAAGTTGCACAATCAAAGATAATTAGCCTTTAGACAGAGCGACAGTCTGCAGTTTATATCTATTTCCCAGTAGCTGGTGCTGAATGTTGTAAGGATTGGAAATAACAGCAGCTGTCTCTCACACAGCCCCTTCAAAATGCTCCTGGACCTGAAAAGCACCATTTGAATACCAGCCTTTTGTCAGAGGATTTTAAAAAGAAAGAGAGGGAAATGGAGAGAGAAAAACCATGAGTGCATGTATGATTGAAGACCAACAACAAAAAAAAAAAAATTGCTCTTTGGGGTAAAAAAAAACATGCAGACATATTTCATGAAGCCTCAGTTTATCTCTGAATATTTTTAGTTGTGTTTTGTACACACAACTGACAGCTGTGTTTATAAAACAGGACTTTCACGTTTTAACCTTACACCACCCAATGAGAAGGTTATTTTTTCCAATACAGATTTCCTAGCTGCTAACATATGGAGCACTCAAAGTTGTCTGTGCAGGTACAAATGCTGCCAATGCTCCCTGTGTCCTGAAGCCTTGCAGCAAGGGCATGAAGCTAGACTTCAGAAGACTTCTCAGAGACCATGAGCTAATCTCTCTGCTTTCACTGCCAGCACCTTATCTCTAAAAAGGATAAGAAAGCATTTCCCTCCTGTTGCAAGGTTGCTGTGAGAATAACTATATGAAGTACTAAGCATTCAAAATTTATGGCAACAAGATGCATGCAGACATACTGAAGACAATAGAGAGTTTTTGGCAGCAATTTCAGTTTGATTCTTATCCACACTTGAGAAAAGAGCAGAGTATCAAACTGAGGACATCCACTTCCACTCAGATTAGTTGGAACAGCAACACTCAAAACACACACTGTTGAGGCTGAGTCTGATTTGCTAAAATGACAGCAAACAGCAAGAAAAAGGATGGCTCCCTAGAAATACAAATGTAACAGTGCACTGGCAAGTACAGACACGCAGCATGTGACTGCACCCAGCAGCAGCTGCACTCAGTGGGCCACTGCCCTGTCTGATTTTTTTCTTTGGGAGTCACTCAAAACCCATCCCAAAAAAAACATCAAAAATCAGGAACTTGTCTACAATAAAAAATGCATAGCAGTATTAGTTTTTGTTTCCTATTTAAAAGCACAACTAGGGCAAGCTAGCAACTTTAAATACTTTCAATGACCAGCATCTCTGAAGCCAAACATCCTGTTCTCATCTCATTTTCTTCATCAATTGTCCTTATCTTTAACCAGGAAGTCCTTTTTTCAGGATGGACACCTACTACTAGATATAAACCACTACCCTATTACCATATTTAAATCACTGCCACAAACCTTCGAAGGAGTTTTTGTTGCCCTAGTCACTGCCTTCCAGAGGCACTACAGAAAAAGCTAAGTGAATTGTTATCTAACCTCTGCTTGTGTTTTATTCTAGTTTTTGGTCGCCTATTCTGGCTGCATGGGCTAGTGAGAACAAGGATTGGAAAAGCAGAAATAGAAAGAAGCTCGCCTCAGCAAGTTCAGCTCCCTGTGAGGCTCCAGGCCACGCTCTGAGTGCTGCAGTGGGGTGAGGTATCTGAACAAAGACATTCGCTGTGATTGCAAGGAACTCACAAAGCCAAAAGTCATCCTACCAGGAACCTAAATGAGGGCTGGTGAGAATAGCAACATGTCCTGCTCATCTGCCTTGACCCCACCCAACAACTCTGTCACCTGTAAGGGGCTGCTCTAGGCAGAGGGTGCTGGGGCTATGATCAAGAAAGCAGAGAAGTGTGCAGTTCATTACCTAGGATAGATACAGGGAGAAGATAGCCTGGTAAAGATTCCTCCCACAACAAAAGAAATACAGAAATAGTCATATGATTTCGGTGCTTTCCTTATAATATCTGAATTTGCCAATTGGCAAAGTTGTGCATAATTTCTAAAACAAAACCATGTTGCTAATCCAAAAGAATTTAGCATTTAAAATTTCAAACTCCAACACATCAAGAATTTTTAAAACCAAAGAAAACAAAGATATTCTAGATCAGAAAACAAGTCAGATCTTTCTGGCCTGCAGGCATTCCTGCTGTAGCAATTATAAATGTAACAGACGCTCTGACAAAAGTGATTGTTTATTGGACAAACTGGAACAGTTAAGGCCAAACTCCAAAATCTGACAGGGTAAAATCAGGCTTTTTTTTTTTACTTTTAGTCTTCAAATATGGAGCCCCAATAATCAAGCTGTGGTTCACACACCTTCCAAAGTGCTGAACTGAATCAAATAAACAAACATCCAGAAGCTTTGTGAGGACTGTTAAGTGTGATTAAACATTGTCATATTCCTTTTATGATTGCTAAAGATCATCTTGAACTTTTGGCAGGGCATCACACTGGAACGCTTAATCTGCAAGAATCTGATCCTGCAAAAACCTAGAAACAATTTAACTTCAGACTGAAGCAGCTCCAGTGTGAAGCTCCATCCAGGATGATTCAGGTGCTGGAGTTAAGCAAAACAGACAAATCTTTGCAGGATCAGGGTCACTGGGTTAAAAGTGAGTTTATGTGAATAGCTGGTACAAACCCTCCTCAATGTTTAAGTTCGACATAAATTGTCAGGACAGAGTTCCCTGAGATAAGTAGTACAAAAGGCCTCCAGCTGGCCTTCTGCATAGAGGTGCATTTTAAATAAGGCATTTAACAGAGAGAAAGGGACTAAAACAGACATAGGCAAGACAAATAGAAGATGCAGTCTTCATTCTGTTTAGGCATATGTATTCTACTGTTCTAAAAATGTTTTATTTAAAACGTGAAATGTAAACACATTCTCATGTTTATACTATTACAAGGCAGTATAAAAGAGACAAAAAAATTTGCAGCTAAATCTTAGTATGAGAAATGTGGATCATTTCATGGCTGTGAAAAGAATAGTCCAGACATTGTGCCAGATTCAAATCTCAGTTATGCTGATATGAATGCAGCATACATCAAGAATAGTAGAGTTTGTTTCATGTTTACATCAATAAGGTGAGATAGAGATGCAGCCCTAAGTGATTTAGAGAAGTGGTAACAGACTAGAAACCTCTAGATAAAAATCATGAAAGTACTTTAATTTTGGTTTTATATCATTATTAACTAGACATTATATAGCACTGAAATCAGAATTATTCACTGAAACATAAGCAGGAGGAAGATTAGTATTTTTTCATTATGAATTATGTCCACTTTAAAAACAAAAAACAAACAAACAAATTCCCTGAAGTTTCTATACAAAAGGGAATGGGATCATTTAGACACCATAATGGCATGTAAAAGGTTTTCTGTCCTTCTCACAAGAGGGCTAACCTGAGCATTAAGCACATGGGAAGCCAGTGCTCACTGCTCTTTGACACTGTGACCAAGTGGTCAATGAAATAACAACACAACTCTGAACTGAATATCTTAATACCTTAAAGATGCATTAATCTGTTGTGAACTTTGTTTTCCTTAATTTAACCCAATACCATTAAATGTTGCTCCTGCCACTTCATGCAGATTTCCCTTCACCTATTTTGGTTTCTGACATACAGAATAGAAAGAAGATGAAAAAAAGGAAGAAAATAAGACTAATTACACGTTGTGGGCGTAAATGAACTGGTTCTTGGAGCTCCTTGGGTAGTGGGAGGAGGTGGCATGGTTGGAGGCGTCAGCCTGGATTGTGTCTTCACATCCACAGGTGAGTCTGGCATTGTGGAATGCTTCTCAGTGCGATCTGCAACACACACCACAGGAACACACCGGTTTATTTCCCCAAGCACACCCCTTCTGACAAAAACTTAAAAGCTAATGCAAGAAGTGAGCCATTTCAGCATCTGCTGTGAAAGATTACACCTGATTATCTACTCCAGTGTGCTCTTCCCAAATTGCATCATCTAAAACTTACTTAAGAAGGTGCAACACAGATGGTAAGACCTCATCTGTAGCAGTGCTGCATTATCTTTTGTTTTTATTTCTAGCATGTGCAGATGCTACCTCCCAAGCACTCCTGGAGCTGCAATAATGCCACCTCCTTTCAAGGCTCTCATGTTAGCCAGGAGGAAAAAATAGATGAAGAGACAGGAAGGCAATAAGTCCTCTTATGACATCTCTTCCAGAACTAAAACCTGAAGCTCTTTAGTGCAGGTGAGATATTGGGTGGAATATCAGTTGAAGCTAGCTCTCTTCATCTCTCTTTGTATCACCTGCTGCCTTCTCCAATGCTTCTTTTTGTAATCTTACGTTAAACTTCTGCTAAATCCACACACCCTCTGAATCACTTTACCACAGTGCCCCTGGTTATTCTCATATTCATCAGAAAAATAAACACAATATGCCAAAATTGTATGTCAATCATCTCATATACATACAATTATTTTCAAATAAGGATGTACGTTTGCACCTTCACATATAAAGAACAACTTTTAATGCTCAAAACCTGCAAGATAAGCAAGAACATACCTCCCCAAGAAAACAAAACAAACATAAGGCAAAACCAGAAAGAAAACTTAACACTCCTCTTGCAACTGAAGATCTAAATATACAACACACATGATATAAATGCTACAGACGTGCACTCATCTTTCTGAATGACACTACCTTAAGTTTTGTTTTTTTAAAACTATCAAAGCTTGTATGTTTTATTTATTAAGAATGAGCAAAACAAGCAAAATTTACCAGCTGAAGGCAAAATTAAGGCTTTCTCCCTCATGCCAGGAGTTTAGCAAGCCATCTTGAAAAAAGATGAGTATGATGATGTTTAGCTTTTAATGGGAATAAGTCAAATTCTTCAGTCCTTCTTTGGGTAGTCACGGCTATTTATTGATACATAGCCCAACAGAAGTCTTCCTGAGCACAAAACTATTCTGTAAAGCAAGTGTCGCTGCTAATGGGCAAGCATGTAAGTCTGTGGTTTTAATTCAAGACATGTCACATTCCATAAATTCTGTCACTTCATTTTGTGACACAATTCCTTGTTCTTACTAGCAACATACAAACTTCAATGAAATAATCATATCTGAAATTTACTCTGAGAGACAATAACAGAAATTCAATGCAATGCACACACATTTAACAAAGAATGGGTATGTTTAAAAGAGCCTCAAAACACTTAATTATCAGAAAACTTAAACATGAGAAAGTTATTAAAAAAAAAAAAAAAAAAAGACAGGGAAGGGGGAGGAAGGGAAAAAAAACAAACCAGCTCCCACATCCCCCCAAAAATTAACAACATGTAACAGATACTAATCTTTCTCTGAAATTGAAGAAACTGAGGAAGTAAGTAGTACGTCCCAGAGGTGCAGCGTGTCAGGTACTGCAATTACAAAAGCTATCTTCAACCTTTGTTGAAATGCCTACAGGCAGTGTTTCAGCTCTCAGGGAAAGGGAGTAATTTCATATAGAATTTAGAGACAAGTTTGGGAAAGACAAACAGTGAAACACCCCCAGAATATGATGAGGGGAACAGAGATACAATTTTATAGGATCTGTAGTGTTGATCTAAGGTTAGTAAACCACAGCTGTGGAAGGAAGAGTAACCACAATGATTACCTTAAATATTAAGGTTGTTACACAGGTAAGTGAGGTATGATTTGTACATCAAGCAACAGCAAATTATTACATGCTGGAAAACAAAAACAGGTTTCTAAACAAATTCTCTATGTATTTCCTTTCCGTATCACTCTACTAAAACAGTTAAATCTCTATCTTCAATAAGCCATTAATTTCTTATCAAGAACTATGAAAACTCATCTTGAAATGTTAATTGCTTCCTTAATAGCCGAATTCATCTTGCACTCACCTCAACCAACCTCAGCAACAAGGGAATAAATAGCTTTCAGCTCATGTTGCAACAGAGGGAAAGAGGCACAGCAGTGAGCCCAAGCCCTCCTAAATAAAGGCAAATATTTCTCCCATGCCAAGAAAGGAGAGAGAAAGGGAGGCTTGCCAGAGCTGGTGGGGAGATAACAGTGGGAACTGCTGGTCCATCTGGTTTTCATTCTGCTAACACTCACATTGAACTGTTAAGGAAGGCAGTCCAGGTACACAGATTTGAAGCATGTGGGAGCGCAGACACAGGCACAGAGGAGATGGAGGTGGGTGGAAGAAGGAGTGAGAGAAATCGAGCTCCTCTAACAGACTGCTGCTCGCTGCAAGCAGGCACAGCCTGTATCCTCCAATTCAGCTGGTGATAACTAAAAGCGATCCTGAGCTGTAACCAACCGCACTGCTCCTGCTCCCTCCCTTCCCTTCACTGCATTTCAAAGTTCAGGTTTGATCATAAACGCCCTCAGATCAGAGGGGAGAGACTTTCCCAAAAAGCTGGCAATGTCTTGCTACTTAAATTGAACACGGTAGTGGGAAATGGTGTGTTGGTTTTGCCCTCGAGTTTCAGGTTGCTACTCTATCATGATCCAAAAGGTTTTTACTACCTCCAACGGTTTGCCACCTAGTCTGCAGACTGCTGAACTTATCCACAGACCCCTGTATTTCTCATCTAAATCTAATAACATTAGGCTTGATTTTCCCAATTACCTTTCTTTGGATCTCTTACGGGTAAACACAAATATGCTTTACATACCACTCACCTTTTCATTACCTCTCTCTCTCTCCCTTGCAAAGCCCTAAACCCTACTCTCCTATGGGATGATTGCAGGCAGGCAGATTTCTCTCCGACTGTAAGTTCCCTAGTCCTGCCTTCTTTAAGGAGGTATTAAGGGTCCTTTCAAGCACACCCCAAAACATTTCTTACCAGAGTTCAGGATTATTTTGTCAGAACAGAGATTCTCCACAGGGGTGGGACAAAGAGGGCTTTTGAAGAAGTACAGTGCAAAATGCAAAGCTCTTCCACATGCTTGGAAGACCATCACACCACCCAGGAGAACAGCCTTTACAACTCTCCATTCCACCCTCTTAAATAACAAAACCCTTGTGGGAGCCATTCTGCTCTTACTGCTACTGTTTACCTGTTCCTTATCTTTTCATACAGCTTCCTGAACTCTGAGGGAGTGATGGGACTGGGACAACCTGTCTACAGCAGCCACCACTGTCCCACCACCCAGAGCCCCTGAGAACCTCAGCAGCTCTAAGACAGAACACTCAGGGGATAAAGTGGTGATGAAGAGCCACAAATCAGAGCTTCCAGTGATAGAAGTGTTAACAGTTCTTGTGATCTGAACTCCTAAAGCTTTTGGTGTATAACACTTAGCCTATAATCCCAGCTTCTACAAATCATTATTTACTTTTTACTTAACAAAAACAATAAACCTAACAATCAACACTTCTTACTGTAATGGTTGAAAAACAGCCTGATGATATGAAAGTTAAAGACAAAATGGTATTTCAATCATATTCACAAGCCAGTTTCATTCAAGATATGATATTTCATGAGGCTTTTAATGTATGGACATTTCATACAAACTCCCAGTGGATATTCTACTATTTGTACATTCAGAGGTAATGAGCTTTTGGAAGGGGAAGGAAAAATCCCTCAAGTGGAAAAACTCTAATTTTAACATATCAAAACCTATCTGTGTAAGATTTCACATACATTTGCTCCAGTTTTACAATACATTACATATACATTGAATTTTGCCTGAAATTCAAAAGAACTTCCACCATGTCTTAAAATTACTCAATTTCTTGAATTCAAAAATATGTTTATGCTCTTGAGTCAAACCAAACTCTCCACTTGCAAAGCTAGTTCCAGCTATCTTTTTCTTCAGATGGACCCTGACATTTCAAACAATAATCCTGAATTAGGAGGGACACCCAGAAAGTTTCCTACAGACAGCATCCCATAGCATCCCACATTTAAAAGCACAGCCTGTATATACAGAGGGAGTAAATCCTTTCAGGTGCAACAATTTCTTCCACTGAATCCCTTTAAACAATGACAGACCTCTGCTCCTTAGTGCAGTTCAGATCAAATGGGACTGAAACCAGAGGTCCTCCAAACTGGAAGGAAAAGGAGACATCTGCAACTCATTCTGTAGTGTTCGCTGCAATCAGTTCAGGATGGAGAAAGATGGTGAAATAATGGTCTAGTCCTAATCCATACACACAACCCTCTGGAGCAGCGAGAGACTTAGAATAAATTCAGAAAACATGTTTCAAGTATGCAGAGATCTATTGCATTTGCTTTGGATTATATTTTTTATTTAAAAACAAACCCAAGCAAAACATTTTGAAATACACATTCTTGAATCTACTTTACAGCATAGAGTGAAGAACTGTGATTTAACCACAGAAGTATTTTGCTTCATTTAAAATTAGAGAATGTTGTAAAACCAACCTTAAATTATGGTATTTCTTCTGTGGATTTCTTGGTTCATGGAACTATACTGTTCTTGTCATTCATTCAGTTTTTATGGAAGAGGTTATTTTTATCACTGTATTTAGCTGCTAGGTGAATACTGATATTTAGTGTAAGCACAGTCAGCTTCTGAACCAAACAAAGAAGAGACAAAGCATGCAGGAGATGGGGCAAAGAGAGATGTGCCTGCATTCAAATTGATTTACTTTGCTTCCTGTACCCTACAAGATTTAGTCCATTTTTAAAACAAGGCGGTCTTTCATAAATGGCAACATTTCAGCTCACATGGCACGCTTCCAAGTCTAACGCATCAAGGAAAGCTGATGTATGGAACAAAATATGGAATATATAAATAAATACTTTACTGATACCATTTCAATAGCCAATTCAATGTCAAGCATTTCTAGGAGTGGTGTGTTTTCAATTTCCTTTTTTAAATGAAAAAAAATTGTGGTATAATACGCTGTGGCATTTATTTTACTTTTAGTTAGTGCAAACAGTTCCAGATGTACACTCAGGCATGAAAGATTCTTAAAAGATGCTTTATATTGATTGTACAGTACTTTCTACTTTGGTGCCAACATTTAAAAAATAAAAATAAAACTTGCTAAATTAAAAGAGTCCATTGTCTTGTTTCCTTTAAATTCACAAAAAAAGCAAGCCCCTTATATGACATAAGGAATTAGAACCTGCCTCCACCACCCAAGTTACAGGAAGCAAGACCTGAATCTGAAGGATTTAATAGTGACGGTTTCTTAGACGCATTGGACTAATTGTCATTATTTTGAGAGGGGGCGGCAGGGAATTTGCAAGCAGGTAACCACAGGCTGTGAGTCACAGTGGTGATGAACCTGAAGTCAGACAACCACAAGTCCAACCTAGGGGAACAAATTCCATAGTTCTTCCATCCATAATGCTATCATGTTGCAGCCAGTAAGAACTTCTCCTTCAGATGTGGCCAAGCCACACAGCACCATTAGTAATGGGCAGTGTTTGTGGAGACCCACAACTCCTGACCCTCAAACCTGATGCTACATCCAGTAGGACAATATTACAAAGTTGTCTTGGCTGAAAAGAACTCATCTGAGAATGCATGGTATAAACCTAACTTATCTGGTAAATCCCACCCACTCCAAGCACTGAACCCCTGGGGAAACCTGCAAGTCCTACAATGCAGCCACAGAACATGGCACGTCGACAGCATCACTGCAGACCCTCTCCTGGCCAAGCATGCCTGGGATTTGTTTGAGACTGGTACATTCCATCCACCTCTTGGCCCTTATGACTTCTTCTTGATAAACAAATAAGGACCTAAACCAAATGAATGGGGTTTTTTGTGCTATACACAATGATCTCCAATAGGCATAATACAGACAGTAACTTTCTCTCAGCACCAGATGCAGTCACGTTATTGCCTAGAAAGAAAACATCACTGGGTTTCCAGTTCCCCTGTACAGAACTTTTACTTCTGGATGATTTGCAGGAATGCTGTATCAGAGTTCAGCTCAGACTCTGTCTTTTGTCACAGAACATTACCTCTGCAAGATTTATTCACCAGGAATCAGAATCTGTATGAAGTGACTGATGCATATGAACAGCAAAGTTTTCAGATGACATAACATTTCAATGCTTCTTTAGCATGCTGGGTATGAAGCTCACATATTGAAGATGACCCTTTTGCAAGAGCAATATCGCAATTTTGCTCCAGTCTTATCTTCATTATCCTCTGCTCAGATAGTTGAACAATTCATATCACCAGCTATTCTTCAGAATAAATGAAAGCACACTCAATTTACCCATTTATGCTCATTTAATATGCAATAGCTAGAAGAAATTCTGTATCCTGGGTATTCACTGAAGTTATCTGAGGCCAAGTTATAAGAGTTTTCTTCAGCTGTGCTAAAATAAGCTTGAGCATAATACAATCTCCACTGTCTTCCAAAAGCTGAAAGGGATTTTTATGCTACTGTCTCCCAGTTTTGGTAGAGCTTGTGGATGATATAAAGCAGGTAAACAGCAAAAATTCTTTATGTCATGTTCTTTGTCCACAATGGTACCTTGACTGGTCCTAACAATCATGACAATGAACCACAAATGCAGAAGCATTCTATTTGATTTCAGTTCTCAATGGTGAGAGGTTCTGACTGGCAAACAACTTGGTCCCACACTCCTGGCTTAGCAGCTGAAGGCCAGATAATTACATATATTATAAAATAAGCAATGCATGAGTTCAATCTCAAAATTAAGACAAAGAGGTCATGGCTTGCTTTGCTAGGACAGATTATTTTTTCCTGAAAGAAGTAAACTTGTCTTACTGTATAATTTCCTTTTTAAAGGGGGGGAATAGAAAAAATAAACTTTTCCCTCTCATTTAACAATCTGACATGTTTTGACAGTTTCAAAACTATCATAAATTCACTTTCAGTTATTTAATAAAAACTGGCTTATGTCAGAATTGCACTTTTCTTTAAATGCCTCTTTTCTCCTTCACCCTTTCTGGCTTTGCAAATTTTACCATGTATAATTGTTTGAATGCAGGAATGCAGGGAGGAAGAACGCATTCCAAATCTAGATCTGCTATTACCATAACAGTTTATGAAATACTTAGCAAGAACAGACCAGCAAAATAAGGGCCAAACTGTGGCAGCTGCCCTGAGTTTCCATAAGCCCCCAGAAAACAAAGGCTACAAGTTCCTTTGTCATGGATGAATACACAACAGTTGGCCTATAATGAAGCTGAATACAATGTGGATTTCTTCTTAATATCCCACCAAACATCATGAAAATTCCTCTATATATGAACTAATGCAGTTAATAAGCAACAGTCCCATAATCAGTATTGAAATACTATTTTCCCATTTACATTGTTTCCTAGATCTTTTCTTTTTGTTGACAAGCTATCCAACTAAGAATTGTGTGTTTTCAGTGGTTCTCCCGTGTTTCACATCATGGGAAGTATTACTGCTATACCAAACACAGCACTGAACACTAAGGCTCAAGTGAAGTGACAAAGTGGCACTCTCTGCCTCTGGCATGAAGAACTGAACAACAGCCAGAGAAACCACTGGCCAAACTCACACTCCAGCTCCCCGACAAGCTACAGAGGTGACCACCTCTCTACATTAGCAATCAATCCCTTTACTTGTATAGAGGAAATCTTCAGCATGCTTTCAGATGTATTTTCCCAAAGAGTCCCTGACCACTACCTCGTTTCCTTTCTGCACCATCATCCCTAGAAGGCCTACCCTGTCAGGATTACACACTATTTGACAAACTATAGATGAAGGCAGACTGATACCTAAGAAACACAAATGCCATCAGAATCTAATTGGCATTGTTTGCATGCTCTTACATACTCCACACACGACATAGATCCTTCCCACTAGAAGTAAGATTTTTTTTCTCTCACACAACATCAATTGAAATTTCCTAACTCGGTCTCCAGAAGTATATTTATGCTTTTAATCTGAAATTTGTCTAGTCCTAAATTAACAGTAAGTAACAGAATCATAGAAAGACTTGGGTTGGAAGGGGACCTTCAAGATCATCCTCTTCCAGCCCCCTTTGCATTAACAGGAACACCTTTCACTAAAACAGGTTGCTCAGAGCCTCATCCAACGCAGCCTTGAACACTTCCAGGGACTCTCTGGGCAACCCGTTCCACTGCCTCATCATCCTCATAGTAAAGAACATTTTCCTAATAACCAGTCTAAACAGACTCTCAGTTTGAAACCACAATTTGTTTCACAATGCTAAAAGTCTGAAGCAAAATAAACTGCTTTATTTTTAATGCACTTATACAAAATATAAAGGATAGTTGTATGCATTTTAGAAAAGTCCTAAGAGAATACTGATACCGTATTTCATTAGATTTAGCTGGAACTGAAGTCTCCAATACAGACTACACAAAGTAATCGAAAGCAACTTACTTGAATTCAGGAAAGTTTAGGCAATAAATTCCTCTGCCAAAAAAAAAAAAATTACTACAGCTGTACTTTTAAGAGGCATTGCTTATATTTATATAACAAGCCAGAAGTCCTTTAGGCTCAAAAATAATCAAATATGGGTGTAGGAGGTGATATTTTCCATGATTATATATCTGAAAAGATGACATAGGGACTAACAAGAAGGTAATGGATATACTTTTGGCTTTGGCTTGATTTTAAAATGCGGAATTTGTCATGGACAAGTCAAGATCCTGCAAGGTATAGAGTGGTAGTGGCCAGCCTGGGACAGGCTGCTTCCCACCTTGTGGATCAAGGTCCCAAATCCCTGCTCTACCAGATTGCACCATTTTACCCATCCAAAAATTCAGCTCCTCCAAGTGATATTTCAAACAATGAAAAGTCCGTTCCATTAGACCAGATGTGCAGGTCTGGGGAGCAAGACCCTACCCATAATACTGAAAGCAAAGGCAGCCAAATTCCCTCTCTACCAAGTACCAGAACGGTCTGAGGAGGTCTGCTTGTTCCTGCAATCTAACACAGACAGCTAAATTAGCAGACTAAATGTCCCATATAATCACTAAAGAGTTAGAGTCTCTAATTTTTTAATCTCTGTGGCTGCTAAATCAGGCATAAACGTTCCCATATAGATCGAGGTTCTTTGCCTCATGAGAACCAGAAGCATTCAGACTGCCCTCACAGTGTGGCTGCTATACACAGCAATCCATGGTCCTCAGTGACCAGGCATAATAACTCCTTGGCTTCTATTCAGCCATTCAAGACAGGTGATTTGAAAATATATCACCAACAAAAATATATAATGAAGCATATTTCCCCCAGAAACCCTTGCTCAGGTGCTGGCACTGTTAGTTACTTACTGCCACTACCAGGCATGGCAAAAGTGAAACTATAAGCTTTCCCCCATCTCAGTATTATACACGTACAATCTTCAATAGTGCAATTTATTACACTCATCAGTACTTCGCATCCATAGAAATATACACTTTGGAAGACTATCATTTCATACCATCAGATGATGCCATTAAAGATACCTTTTATTTACATGACTCACTGTCTAAACAGAGTGTGAGAAAATACTCATTATTAGTTACAAGTCAGCTCCTCCTCAGTGCCACATGTCACACCAAATGTATTTGGGCACTGGATCACACCTGAATAAAGCAGTGGATAGGTGAGAAGGGGGAAAGAGAGCCTCAAAAATTTCACAAGAAATGAAGACACAAATATCTTCTTAGATGAGGCAATACTACGTATTGACAAATAAGCTCCCAAGCAAAGCAAATATTACCATTAGCAAATCCAAAACTATGTTTTGAATCATCTGGCCTAACACATCACATGCACTCTTAAAAGTCAATGTGAAATAGTATAAGCATTTAATGGAAGAAAGAAAGAAAGGAATTTGTGTATGTTGTTTAAGACTAACAAGTAAAAAACCAGATTAAACCTCTTTCTGAAGCCAGCAAATTCACATAAATTCATACTGGCACAGAAATCTCCAGTGATCTCACCCAGAAACAGAGATGTTGGGTTAGCCTTGCAGGCAGACTCCAGCTCTAGAAACACTCAGGAATATGTGTTTAACTATAGACACTGAAAACAGCTGTAGGTAAACTAATGAGACCACTCACAGGGTGTACAATTACACGCAATGCTTCTAGACCTTAAAGCATCACAGCAGTCTTAGTCTTGCACAATAAAGCTTAAAACTTCCTTCTTTTGAAGCATCTTCCCTATGTTTTGAATTTTAAATAGCAAACCCCAGCTGAAGCCTGAATTGAAAGAAAAATCAGCAATTATTACAGAATCCACAGAAAATATACACAAATTTTAAAAACAATTTCAGGTATCATAGCATTTCTATGATTGATGGCATATTTCATTTCAAGCCCAGCAGATTCAAATTAAATGTTTAGGGTTTTTTTTTTATCTCAACAAATACATTAAAAAGGTTTTTATATTTATAGAAAAGCATTTTCATCAAGCCACCTAAACTATTACTCCAACATGGCAGTATTGATCTTTGTGCATCAGTGTGGCTTCTACGGCTTTCTTCTGTATGTGCAGATATAAGTGTGTCTGTGTGTGTATGTGCACACACAATTCTACACATATGTGACCAAGTTTTACTTATTTGGTTTTGTTTATAAAAGTATTTACTTTTTTTTTTTTTTTTAACATTTAAATTTAGAAAACTGCAAGAGGGAAAGAGCCTTCAATTACACTAAAGGGAGTGTTAAATGGAGGGGAAACTTCAGGGCGAGAAGTCAGACACGAAAGAGAAACCACTCAATGATACGAATGCAAGCGAAATATTGACAAAGTAAGGAAGTCTGATGCATTTGAACTCTGAATGTTCAATGGGGATGCACTTAACCCTTTCTGATCCGGTTACATTCTCTTGCTATGGAAACACCCTAGATTTGGCTTTGGCCCTACTTGGGCATATACATTTTGTGTCTCTGAGAGGTGGATTAAGCAGAAGAGAGGACATTTTTATTTAAAAAAAAAAAAAAAAAAAAAAAAAGTAGACTATTCCCAGCAGGATGGAAACCCTGCGGCGAGGCAGAGCGGGAGCACCGGGAAGAGCCCAGGCGCCGCCGGGAAGGGCCACGGGCGAGTGAGACCACTAGAGGGAGCCGGCATTGTGCCGCGGCTCTGGGAAAAAACCCTGCCCGCACCGAATACTCTAACTAAACCGCAAGCTGCTCAGAAAGCCAAAGGGACCCGCTCTAAGAACAGTCCTTCCCAATATCTTCAGCTATGTGATATAAACGAGAGCCTACGATACTCTGTGTTTGTGTGCACATCAGCATGTACTATTCTCTGCCCACAGTACCAACAGAATACTAAGTAATTGTCCTTAAAATTCAGCTGTAATAATTTCTTTCCCAAAAGAACAAATAGACAGCCCTGGCTGCAACAAAAGACCTTTTTCAGTGCCTCCTATTGTTGTCTCTCACCCAAGCAAAAACAAGTTAAATGCTCCCACCTTGCCCCTAACCACACCTCCCCTTCCACCTTTCCCTGGTTTCATGACAGCTTTCTATGTGAAAATTCCAAAAGTGGAATTGCACAAGAAACACAATAAGCAGTGTCATGCCTACAACTCACACTATATCTAGTCATGAAACCTGGATTGTCCACACACAACTACAGCCGTGTGGTGATGGCATGAACTTGAAAACACCCAAACAAAATTTAACACCATTTCTTTTTTGCACCAAAACACAGAGAACCAAACAAAACCTGGTATTTCCCTCACACCTATAATCAGTCAGAGAGATCAAATGGCAAGCATGGAAGAAATAAAGGCTCACACAAATCTTTATAAACGTCCTTTCGGCACCATATAAGTGCTAAGAAAGCTAAATCCCAAGGGCAGATACAATTCAAAAGCAGAGGGAGATAGTGACTGCACTGGCATCTCCTGTGTAAACATATTTCTTTATGGTCTTCTTGGAATAGAAGATGTAAAGCACATCAGTACTTGTCTGGTAAGCTCTAAACTGCTTGGATATGAAGAAATGAAGAACTGCTGAACTGCAACAACTGTCCATGGCAAACTCTGAGATTATGAAAGGAAAAATTAAAAATGGGGAAATAGGTGTACCTGGATGAAATACTAAACAGTTAACAAGAATAACTGTCCCCAAATGAGTTCCTAGCTATTATCTTTTCCATAATTATTGCAAGTAGCTTCAGTAACTGTGCATACAAATGACCCATTAGAAACTTAACAGGTCATTTCCAAAGGTGATTATGAGCCCTCACTTACAGAGCTACTTGGGTTTTCACACAATTCTGTTCAGTGCCAACAATCTGCAAAAATTAAGATAAAATGTGTTTCCAAAACACCAACTGGAAATAAACTTTCAGAATCTAAAAGAAGGTATGAGGTGGTGAACACTGATGAATCAAATGCAGTCATCTTCATAAATGAAATGGTACAAAATTTGCTTTTGCCTGTGCTCTGGTGTCAGGAGAATGGAAAGGAGGCAGCAATCATATGTTAGAGGCCTTATGATGCCCCATGCTGCAATAAAGAATGATGAGTGTAACAGTGAAAAGTCTAAGGCTAGGCAGGAGAGATAAAAATCATAGCAGGCTATCAGAGTGGACATCTGCTAGAGAACACAGTATGGAGAGCAGAAGCATGTCAGTAGCTAAAGATGAACCCAAATTAACTCCTTTAAACAACAGGATGCTCTTCACCTCAGTTGGTCTTTCTCAGCCTTTCTTAACGGGTAGCTGTGCTATTGCAACAAATGGAGAAGCAATAGGTTTGGTTTAGAAAATATTAGAAAACTATGCAGAAGCACCATTTAAGGAGAGTAATAAAGGAGTACAGACATGCAGCTTCCTCAGTTGCTGAGGTTATTAAAGAAACAACAGGAGACACAAAAACAGATCCTGGCACTCCCACTGTGAATGGCTTGGGCAGGTTGTAAAGAAATTAACTGAGCAAAACCAGAATAGATTCACTTAAAATGTGGAGGGGAAAAAAAGTTAAGAGGAAGCATCCCGAGCTGTATTAACCATAAGAAACAAAAGACATTATCAGTTTTCATTCATATCAAATAAATAAGAAAACAAAACTATAAAAAAATTTTGATCTTAACTGAAACTGAACAAATATATTGATAACTAACAAATATATTGGCCTAGCTTATGTTTAAATCTGTCTCAACAACTGAGAAAGAACTGGGCAAGGATGATACCAAACTTGGACAAAACACCCTCTTGATTCTGGAATCATATATGTTATTTTTTTTACAGGAAAGAGTGAAATAGAAAATGGGACTCTGATACTGCTTGTTCTTCTCTCTCTTCTAGCATTAAAAGAGAGAAGAAGTAAAACAAACACACTGAAATACTATTAAATTGTTCAGCTAGGCCTGGGATTGTGGGAGTCTCTCAACAGACCTTTCCTTTTCTCCAGAAATCCCAAACCCTTCCAGAACGGGTACAAGAAGTTGTATGGCCTCATTGGTTCTGCAGGGAATCAGCAGCCTTCTGTCTATTGCTCCCCTCTAATATTTAAAACAATCTATCTTTGTCTTATCTTTTTTTAAAATAATCTCAAATGTAGGCTTTAAACACATGCTTTACATCATGTTATGTCATACTGGAACAAACAGCTCCTCAAAAAGCTGAACTTCTATTTGTGATTATTTAAAAGCTGTGTTTTCTTTTAAACTGTATATATTTTGTTGGACTGCATCTCCTGACAGCTAAATTCCCAAGCCTTCAACCTGCCATCTCAGAGAAGCAGATTTGAAAGAGTCCAAGTGGAGTTTACTGTCAGTCTGTAATGAGAGTAAAATTATAAATCTCTGTATCAAAAGCCAGCTGCTTCATTCTTAACTCTGATCCCCCCCCCTTTTCTTTTGCATTCTAGCTAGCATACAGCTGCAATAAATGTGGCTCTTCTCACAAGCCATGCAGATGTTAACAGTTCTGTAGGACATCAAGAAACATTTCAAGAATCTTGTAAGTGCTGGCTAAACTTGCTTGAATAACCCACACTATCTCCTCCACATTCCTATTCAGTAACATTAGTCTTCCTGAATATATTAAGGAAAAAAATTACCATTTAAGCTAAGGCTTTAATGTCTAAGACTAAATGCACTATCAATAAACAAGGAATGTTCTTAAGCCATCAGACAACAGATATTCAGATAGTAAAGCAAAGGGAGTCAATTTATTCTTTGCCATGATGAACAATGTATTTTTTATTTCTTATCTATGCAAGAGTAGTAAAATGAATGTCTGAAAAGATATATTTATAAAAATCATGGCTGTATGTATTTGAAAGAATGGATCAGAACTAGAGCAAGATCTTTTCTTTTCTAGTAATCAAATGGATTAATACTAAATTAGAGCGAAGGAGTTCAAAGTGCTACCTAGTACATTTTTATTAAAGTTGTATTAGCATGACAGTCATATGCATTAAAGATTAAGCTAAAGCCTCAAACCACAGTCAGCAGCAGCAAGAGTCCAGCTCTGCAGGTAGAAGACTAGATACAAAATGCATTAATTAAATGGGTTTATACTAGAGATGCTGTTTTAATATTCTTCCCTGTTCAAGCAGTGTGCTGGGGTAGCTAATTTTCTTCTTAGCAGCTAATGTAGGGCTGTGTTTTGGATTTGTGCTCGAAACAGTGTTGGTAACATAGGAAAGTTTTAGCTACAGCTGAGTGTGGCTTACAGAGAGTCAGAGCCTTTCTGCTCCTCACCCCTCCCAGGACCCAGCAGGCTGGGGGTGCACAAGGAGTTGGGAGGGGGAACACAGCTGGGACAGCTGACCCCAACTGACCCAACAGACATCCCACACCATGTGATGTCATGCTTAGCAATAAAACTGGGAGGAAGGTTGGCTAGGAAGCTGCTGCTTGGGGACTGGCTGAGTATCAGTCAGCAATTGTATCAACTGACTTTCTCAGGTTTTATTTCTCTCTCATAGCTGTTTTACGTTTTATTACATTTATCACTATTATTATTGCTATTATTATTACAATTAGTATTATAATTTCATTTCAATTATTAAACTGTTCTTATCTCAACCCATAAAAGTGACTATTCTCACTTTTACCCTTTCAATTCTCTTTCCCTTGTCCTGCTGGTGGGGAGTAAGCAAGCAGTTGTGTGGGACTTGGTTGTCAGTTGGGGTTAAACTACAACAAGCAGCAAGTTTAGTCTCCTTTTTGGGGTAGGACTTTCGAAATATATGAAGCAGTTTAAAAGCTCAGTCATCAACAAAGCCAATAAGACTTACACTCATGTATTACTCCAGACACTTGAAAATCCCACATCAAATACCCTACCCTGTGTATAAACGTCACACTTTGAAAACCCACTGGAAGGAGGGCTGCAGAGCGATTCACAGCACTGAGCCATAAAGAGATCACAATCTTTGACAAGTACAGAAACAAAATGTGCAGTCAAGAGTGTCTATGGTGGAGTTTTGAGATTGTCTCCAGTCAAGTGTCAATCTCAGCAGAGTTTCAAAGAGGACAGGGTAGGGAGAAATAAAAAGAACATATCAGTACATTTCCTGCAAGCAATCGATAAAAAGACCTCACTCCTACAAAGGCTTACATACCTGCTCAACTTCAGATACTTATCCTATTATGTAGCACACTTGAAGTGAAAATCAAGTCTTTGAAGACATGGGGCACAAATAATTTACCATGAAATGTGGAATTAGGAGTATTGTTTGTTCTTTGATTTAGAAATACAGGAAATCTGAATATAAAGCAGAATTGCAATGTGCTATTTTCTAAATGCTTCATGACACTGCTTTTAGAGTAATTTCATCAAAATGCCATAAAAAGACATTTAAGCATTTTGAAATATGCAAAAAGACAATAGACTACAACCTTAAAAAGAATTCAATGTAATATTAACAGAAGCTCTGTAATTAGCTAGTCCAAAAACCTCAAGCCGTCTCAGGCTTCCCCAAACAAAACAAATTGGAAGGAGAAAGCAGGAAGAAAAGAACTAAAAAAAAAAAGGAGAAAAATAAAGAGAGAGCAAAGAAAAGCCACATGAGCCAGAGTCCCTCACTGCTGTTATTTCTCCACAAGCGGAAATGCTCTGTTCAGTCATGGCTTAGGAGGCATAAACATCATTGAAATTCAAAAGCAGCTCTGAGAAAGAGGACGCCTCAATTGGTATGCAAGTGGTGTTTTCTCGCCCTGAATACATTATGAACTTGCAGCATGCTAATATGCCATGCTATCATAAGCACCAGATGGAACAGTAGGCAGTGTATGTCCCATCAAACCTCAGGAAGATGTATTAATGTTCCTGCTCTTTTTTTTTCTTCCCCTCCCCTCCCCCTTCCCTAGTACAACCCCTCAGCTGTGTCCCCAGACTGGCACATTTCGTAGCATCAGTCACCTGCTCCCGAAGCACAGTTCTCCAGGGTTGCCTCATCTTCACCAGGTGGTGCCAAGCATCTTTTCAATCTTTTTTATCGCAGAAGGTAAAGGCCACAAGACGTGTCAGGCTGTGCTTACTGAAGGGTACCGAGTACAAAAGATAACATCATGAGATAAATGATAGATGAGAAAGACTTTGGGTTTAAAGCTAGCACAGTAGTTTTAAATTATGTATAAACGGCACAGCACAAATTTCCCCCTCAGTACTATTGGTGAATGAAGAATTGGGGAACAGCCGCAAAGGGAAAGGTTTTCCAAGTAATCAAATAAAACAGAGGAAACTGGATTAAAGATCTTTGAACTTAATTCCTTTTTTCACCACACTGGACACCTTTTCACAGAAGATGTACACAGTTCAGCAGCCATTTATAGGGTGGGGGCAAGCTTTATTTTTAAATCAGAATAAGAAAATGCTACACAAGCAAATTAGCTTACAGGATTTTGATTTTTTAAAATATATATTATTCTAATGACATTCCTTGGCTTTTGTGACTAACAAATTGCTTGAAGCTGTATGCATGATTCAAAAGACATGGCAAATTTTAATACTGCTTCACATCATTTATTAATTCAATCTCAAGCAGGTTTTATATTACTAAAGAGAAATGTGATCTAGTATTCTGTGTGAAAGTACGTATATAGGCATACAAAATGAAAGCACATATTTTCTGGTATCACCTGAACTCTTCTTATCTATTCATAGAAAAAAACTTCCAATTGAAATATATGGCTTGCAAGAAAATTATTTTCTTTTTCTTTTCCTGTTACTGTGCTCTTCAGAATGCAAAATAAGATCCTCAAGACGGCAAATTAAGAGCCTGTGAATTCAAAACACAAGTAAGAAAGACCAGAGATAGCTAAAGAAGAAAAGCAAATCAGCTTTCTTTACGCATTTGAAGTTTGAATGTTCAAGTATTTTTAAACAGGTTTGTTTTTCAGAGAGAAATCACATTAGTAAACATTTTGCCATTTTCTGATATTTTAGAAACCACCTGCTGATTTACAAACAGCTCTCACTATGCATGAAAATTTATTATTTTCCTAAAAACATTAGCCTTCTCATAAATACAGTCTAATTCTACAAGATGCTGAGTATTCATAACTCACATGAACTTTTCTGGGGATTAACATTGCTCAAAACCTTGTAAGAGCTAGATACAGAAGTTATCTCTCTTGCATGTGTTAGAAGCTTTTCCCCAACTACTGAAGGTCTGGTTGACAGGGATTTCTGGCCACATATCCAATCCTAACTAAAACAAAAGAATAATTATCTTTTTCTTTCAAACAAAGCATGTTATGACTGTTATTCAGAACTAACAGGCATTATTCTAGCATCTATTGAGTCCAGAAAGGCTTTAATGCAAACATGTCTTAAGGACTGAGTCAGAAATAAGACCAGAAATAAGACAAATTGCCTCTTTCTTTTCCTACTCAATACTGGGAGACTTGTTTGGTTTCTTAATATATAGCCTTTAAGGGTAATTTGCAAAACTATGATTTGCAATGTGCAAATAAGTCTATTTAAGTCCATTATCTTGTGTTATAAAGTAATTTCTGACACCTTAACAGCACTCAATTTAATTACAACACACTGAAACAGTAGAGCTGACTCCCAGAGGAACCAGTTTGGATCAGCAGATGATGATATATGCTAGCTGCTGATCAGCTTTCAGCATCAGATCCACCATCAGCTGTTTTCAAGAACAATATCAGAACATCTGCATCATCATAGTATTTGATGGTGAAAAGCCCTCCAAAAGCTAGCAATTGCGTGCAACAATGTGCACATACCCACACCTGTAAGCAGACATATTTAAAACTCAGCAGCGTTACTGTAATGACTAAAGAAGAACCAAAATAACAAAAAAACCAAAACCAAAAAAACCCCAACCAGAACAAAACAAACAATTCCCCAAAAAGAAAAACACAAACAAACAAACAAACCCCCAAAACAAAGGAAAGAAATCGCAAAGAAACACTTTTGATTCTGAGTCAGTAAGCATCAATTTCTGCACCAGAATCCCCATTGGGTAATCCATCAAGGCATCTATTCTATATCTAGTGTGTCAAGACAGTGAAAACACTTACAGCCGCCAAAAAGAAAAACACTTGTGACAAAACTATTTAGCATTCCTGGTGATTAAGCAACAGGCACTCATTATTTCATGATTGTCTTGAACCAATGTCCCAGATTAAACCATGCAATCATATCTGCTGCTGTCTGGATGAAATTAAGGCATCATGATTTTCTGTATTCCTTCAAGAAAACACAAGTTACTCAGAAGCATCTCTCTTTCTGAGAGAATATAGAAGTTATCTAAGGAAAGAGGATATAATTTATTTTGTGGCTCTATAGAGAGATGCAGGTTGATACCTTAAATTTGGTAGTATTTTTGCCTTTGGAGTTTTTACAGACACAAAAGCTGTTTGTAGCAAAACCTTCAAGGCAGCATAAAAATGAAAGGCTTCTGTTTCTACTGGTGTCTGAAGATTAAATACTATTAGTTGCCTTGCTCAAAATGAAAGGAATTGGAAATTAGTACTCTGCCGATTGACATGTCACAGGAAGAAAACTAGCTAGTTAGCTGGCAAGCAACCATGCAAATCAAACCAAAAATGTGGTTCTGTCTATGTAGAGAAGTCTGAAAAGGGCAAAGAAAGGCTGCAACACTGGAATTCCAGGCAGAGAACTCACTATACATTCTCTGTAGACTCTGCTTTCACACCAGTCTCTCAATCAAAGTTTCATGCACAGATTCATCTCTTGTGCAGCAGACTCAATAAAGCAGAAAACCCAAATGTTTGCCTTTACAACCAGAGAGTAATGTAAAGAGAGATGTAAGTAAAAATTAACAAAATAAGATAGTATTTCAGTAAGTCAACAAGATAATTCATTCTTCAAAATGCTTTAAAAATTTAACATGAGAAACACAGATAATATTCTCAAAGAAGCCACCATGTCACTTCTCCATTTTCAAACGGACAATGAAGTGCTCACATTGGCTAACAGGAATTCAGAAAAGAAAGATATACACTCCTTACTGCACAGACCTCCTTTAAAAATTGCAAAGGACTTTGCTTTTATTTCTGAAGATGCACTGCAGTCAAATGCTGAACTCAGTGTAAAATAATCAAATATTGATTTTAATGAAGTAATTTACATTACTTTTAAGATCTAATATGGATGAGATTGACAGAAGCTCTCTTGAAAGATCCTAAAGTTAGGAGATCCTACAGTGCCATGGAAGGATGAATTCAACTCATGTGGACCACTTGAATTCTAGAAACTTAGTTGTCCTCCTCCTATCAGTGGAAAAATGAAAACTGAACATGTCAATTCCAGGAGGCAGTAAACTGTTGCAAACCAGTTTCCAAGAGGAAAACTGATGACTTTCAAAGCTATTAAATGACAATGCCATCTGACCTTGCTGGATATCTAATTACAACCATTCTTTTACAAACATAACCACAGTTGCTTTAATGAGCATCTTTCCACTTTCTTTACTGTGTTACAAGGTGCCTGTGTTTCACTCAGGATTTCACTTCCAAAACTGACAGAAATCCTAATACTTTCAAAAAAAATGACATTATTGCATATGCCTGTTTTTAAAAGACCACTGTTGAACACTGCAGTGTTTATAGTCTAAAATGTCCAAAATAGTGTATCTAATATGGCTCCAGGCAAAAAAACCTAGTAACAGTAACACTGTCACAGAAAATGACCTCTTCTAAATTTCAGTTAGGCAAACTTTCTTCTATAGAGAATACAAATAAGTGTGTGCAAATCTAGCAGATATAATTATGCAATCAACAATTATGTGGTGAAATGGACTGGAAAAATAAAATTAAAACAATAAATGTTAATTTGTATTTGCTAACCACTAAAGATGTGTCTGGTGCTCTGCAGGGCACAGAATCCCCTAAAAAAAGTCTTAAAAATTCAAGGAATGATGTGAGAAAGTCACATATAGGAAAGTCTATATAGATGGTACTCATTTGGATTATAAAACAGCTACAATGAAAATTCAAGGCTATGTGCATATACTTACTGCTCTGGCTTAAAAGGGCCACCAGAATATATCTGTTTAGATATATTCTTTATAGTTTAGAAGCAAGAATTTTAGTTTAGAAGCAAGAATTAAATTATGGCTGCATTTTCCTATGATGCGAGTGCACACATTTTCCAAACTGCAATCTTGTGGCAGGAAGAGTATTTAAGTCATGTGTGCTTGCATGACTCACAAAATACAAATTAAGGAGAGATCTGAAAGGAGGAAGGGGAAAGGCCCTGTATCCCTAACTGGGAGATTACTCCTTTAGCAGGATGTGGTTTCAAACAGGAGGACAGTGAGACATTGAACCCAGCATTGCCAGAAGAATCAGAGAGAAAGGGGGAACTACAAGAATCTGCACTGAAGACACACAGGAAAGCTCCCAGGGTTTGGAGAAAAGGATTATAAGCATATAAAGAAAATTCCAATAAAGCATTAGAACTGAAAGAGTACCAAGTTAAATTTTAGATATGCTTTCCAAATTACTTACTTAAGACAGAGTACTGCCTTAAACCCCAGAAAAGATGTATTGATAAGCTAGAAAGGGCAATGGACTTTGAAAGGTAAAACATGTTACTGCTTCTTGAATCATCATTTCAAACTTCACTGCAGTTAATTAAGTTTATGCAAATGCCACTTACACAAATCTCAGTTCAATATAGCAGCCCCCATTTTTAAATGAAGAATGGTATCAGCCTGACCCTACTACAGATCTGCCCAAATTTGCAGTATGCTTGAAGGGTTACCAAAATACATTTTTCTTCCTTAATCCTCAGCTTCTCCTCCAAGAGGTGATCAATACCAATTCCTTTCACTCTTCTATTTCCACATTTTGTTTGGTCTTTATCAGCTCAGTATTGTCGACATGCAAAAATAACAGCAGAACTTGTTACAGTCTGCTTCCAAAGGGATGTCCACAAGGAATGAGAACCATATGAGCAGTACTCTTAATAACTGTGTCCACTGCTGATGGTATTTCCTTGTGAACTTCAGAAAGACTTCCTGTCACCTTTGACTTACATTTTCTGCCTGTTTAAAAGCACAGGCATAACGTCGCAGGCATAACTCCAGAATATTTGTCTGCACTAATACCTAAATATCTGGCTGGACAATTTTAATTAATTCAGATGTGTGGGCCCTACCAGGTAATTTTTCCTCATGAAAATTTCACAAGATTACCAGATATGCCAAGAGCAAGAAGAAGCAAAAATAAATCTACAACTCATTACACAACATAATGGAAAAGCTCAAGTAAGGCTCTAGCTACATGCCATAAGGATTTGAGGATGAGACTTCTAGAATTTGGATGGGTTCAGTGTCTCTTCTTTAAACCAGCTGCAGGAACATTACTAACAGGTGGTGTGCTGCAGCACAGGGACAAAACTAAGAGGTCTGTGAACCTTCAGTAGAGGTGTCTCCTCTCAAATCCCAAGGTCTCCAGCAACTTGTCTCAAGTTGTTCTGCAATTAAAGTTCACAATGAGGCTCTTTCTCCACACTGCCTAAAACTTGCAGAAAAAAAAAAAAGAAATTACTAGTAAAGAAAAATTAAAAATAAAACAATAATAAAACCTAGGACAGAGAAATACATTCAGCTTTGGTATAAGGAAGCACAGCTCCATGAGCTCCAGAGGAAGGAGGTGCAGCCCTTTCAACCAGCATTGAGCCTGACAATTCTGCTCTTCTACCAGCACACGAAGTCTATTCAAAAACCTATGGATCAAATAATAGTTTCAGAGCAGAATCCCTTTAGGTGTTTGAAGCCCAATACTGCTGAAAGTTCCCCTGAAACACAACACAGAAGCCAGTACCAGGAACTGCTCTGCTCTCCTCTGCAGAGCAAGGGTGTGAAGCACCTCAGACTGGGTGTCCAGAACAGTTAACAGATCCAGCAGAACAAAGAATCATTACGCAAGCTGAAGTGACCTTAGGAGATGAGACAGTCTATGCTCTTCTGTCTTAAAGCATGTAAAGTTTAGATCAAGTTGCCAAGGGTCCAATACAGGATCTTCAATAATGAAAATATAACTATGTCTCTGAAAAAGCAGTTTTAATGTTTGACCATTATTATTGTGAACAATCTTTTTCCCTGGTATCTACTTGGGTTTTATCATGGTCTATTACTCATGCCTTTTGCCTCTCATCTTTACTACTATGCACCTTGAGAAGAATTTGGCTTCATCCATCTTCTCTACACCCCCCCATTAGGTAGTTGTAGACAACTCATGACAAAAAGATGATATAAAGTTAATCATACTTAACTGGCAACTGCCTACAGCTCACCAACAGGAAAATTCCTGCCTTTCAAGGGCCTCAACAACTTGGAATCCAAGCATTACTTTCTCCTCCAGGAAAGTTGTCCATATCCTCACCTTCAGAAGATTAGCAAGTATAATTGGTTTGTATAAGACACAGCTAGGTGAGATGGAAGAGTGAGCTTTGAAATTTTTTTGCAAGATTTTGGAGTGGAAGCCTCACTTTGGAAATGAAACACACAAATTCAAATCCTCCTTCTACTTGCTCACGCTCAGGTCTGGAACATATACCCTTAGCAGTTGGGGAAAACTACTGCCCACTAGCAGTTTATGGGAGTAATCTTCAACATTCTTGTCCTACCCAGGAACTGAACAAGAAACATGTTAGGAGGGAACTCCTAACTCAAGATCAACAGCAGCAAGGGGAAAGTGGCTCCTGCACTGGTCCTGCTCCTCACCTAGTGACTGTCATGTACACGAGGCAGAAAGAACAAAAGTACATCACAAAAATGCAACTTGGTGCAGAGATGGCTGAGCTGCTAGAGACTTGAGCCAGTGAATATACATAGAATGGTACAACGTGGCAAGGACTTCACCAGCTTCAGAGAGGAACTGCATGAACACGGAGTTAGCATAGCAGGATATTGAAAGAAATAAGCCTTGCCAAGTGGGCCAATATGGCTAGACTGTGTCTGTGTGTAAGTGAAAATCCAATCACTGCTGTGCCCTATGTTTTTCCTAATTTAATCTCTTCTTGCCTTAGTATTGCTGGCTCTATGCTCCATTTTACACCATAGACATTTCTGGGAACAAAA
The DNA here is from genome assembly GCA_030060385.1 of Muscicapa striata striata. Taxonomy (NCBI): domain Eukaryota; kingdom Metazoa; phylum Chordata; class Aves; order Passeriformes; family Muscicapidae; genus Muscicapa; species Muscicapa striata. The sequence goes on from JAREIS010000233.1 coordinate 564,070, forward strand.
TGTAAGCCTACACTTGTGAAGAGACCAACATTTCTAAATATGCACTGGGCTTCCTCAGAGATTACCTACCAGATACAACTGTGTGAACAACTCAAGACACAGAAATCCTTCAACTCCAAAAAGATATTGGTGTGATCTCAGTACTGGGCTGCTTAACCCTATCAATACTGAGGGAGACTCTATCATGCATGGATGCAGCTTGATATGCTCAGGAAACTTTAAAGCTGTAACATCATGCACCCAGCAATGAGGAGAGTTAGAGGCACAGTACTTTGGATTTGAAAGGCAGCGACTGCTTCAAGTGCACAAGTTGATTTGTGACCTGGAAACAAAATACCAGGCTTCAGCTGATTTTTTGTAAAGTTATCCTTGATGTACACACTTGAAAGAAACAAGGATGAAGCAAACAAACCAGAAAACTGGTAGAGGTATATGTACATGTCCTGAAAAGGACCACGTATCATGTCCTCTACTCTTAAATACATCAATTTCTCTGTATAGATTTTAAACTGGCGTAACATATAATATCATTTTATGCAAAATTCAAGTTGTCTTTTCAAATTGTATATACACAGATCACACTGATTTGCCAGCTATGATGATCATGCCTTATATATGTGGTGTGGAGTCCAAAATCTTTAAATCAAGAGGTCATTTGGTGCTAAACACCAAGGCAGTACCTGTCCTGAGAAGCTAACTTGGCTGTTCTCCTCTAGCTAAGGGCCTGAGCTATAAAGCCTTCAGGAAAAGAGTGTTTGGGATCCTGATATATATATATGTATATACACACATATATTTATTCATTCCTGTAGCATGATCTGCATTCCATGATGTGTTAGCTGCTTTCCATGCATGTGTAGTATGAGGCAGTTCACAGCCTCATGAGTTGAAAATAAGAGCAATAATGTTATGCAGACTTTGGAATTTACTACTGCCATAAAAGATGAAGAAACTTTAATACTGTGAAAAGCAAGATATCACATGTCGCCTCCCAGCCCTATCATACAGATCTGAAGAACCCAGTGACCCACGGTCCTCTTAGGGAAAGAGCTTTTCATTTGTAGCTGAATCCTGAAGATAAAGTCATTATGCAGGATGATCGGAATAATGATGCAAAGTTAACACTCAGACTTGAGTATTTCCAGACACATTTTCCTTATTTGGCAGGAAACTTGTTTTGTAAGACACACAGTCCTCCTAATATAACAGCATAGCAACTGCAACTTAGAACAGAACAAGTCAGTTAATGGACTGTTAGGACACTTCTGCTGTGTAACACCACTTAGACACATGTATTTAAAAAACAGGTGGATAATCCAAATGTTCAGTTACTAGGACACTAACAGTTATGTCCATGGCAATTTTGTTTCTGTTCTTTAAACAAATCATCACTTGCAAGCACTAATGTTAAAACCAGAAAGCCACTCTAGTACACAGTGGCTATAAATGCCAAATCAATTTTCAGCAGATAATAAAGTCCATGTTTTACAATCAGCAATACACTGTTTTACTACCCAAAATGTAAGCTAATAATATATAGCTCTGCTAAATGGAAAATGCAGATATGCTGTTAAGAAATGGGCTGGCTGTGAGATGATGGATCATTTCTGCCGGGACCTTCTTAAAGCTATGTGCAAATGTTTTGAAAATATCACATGATGTGGCCATGTGTTAAAAATTACAGCCAGTTAAGTTCTCTGCTAAGAAAAATATGTGGGCAATTTATGAAATGCACTCCAGGATGGAGATATCTTAAGTAAAACCAGATTTTGAAAACAAACCCATTTTTTTTGAAACATGAACTTAAAAAAAAAAAATAGTTGCAGCCACATCTGGAGAGCAGAAGTAAAGAAAGGGTGGTCTGACCTAATACCAGGCCATCTTCTGAAAGAGCAGCATTATTTCTGGGCTACAATGACTGTGATCACTGATTGTCCTTTTAAGGAAACCATGCTGAATACTGCCATGGGCAATAATAAAGCATTTTGCAGGACAACATCTGTTCTTTGAAAGTACTATAAAATGACTGATAAATTTGTAATGTTTCATAAATAAAGTCCGGAATAAACAGTACAAAAAAAAAAAAAAAAAAGAAACCAACCTCCACATTCACAGTAATCAGAGAAACTGGTGTATGGTATTAGATTTGAACACTGTTCCCCCAGGAACAATTACTTAGAGATAAACGCTTCCTAGAGTTCGCTACACAGAACGACAAAATGGTTAACTTGGTTACGGCAAGCTGCATGTTAACGGGATTATCTTTCTAGGGACTTTTTCTCAGAGTTGCAGCAGTGCCTTTACAGAAGTCTGAATGGCTTTTACAGCGCTTCATTAGCCAGCCCCTGCTGCTGTCCCTATGCCCCGACAGCAGAGCGAGGAGGTGAGCCCAGTCACAATTATAACAGTGCGAGCAATTCGTCTTTGAAGGGCAAATTTAGTTTGTGTAATTGTTATCACCACACATAAACCAGGACTCCGTCTTTATTACTTCCTGTTCTTTCCCCAGAAGAAGGACTTCAGATGTCAGAATCACTAAAGGGATGGTTCTGAAATCAAGACTTCACACATACACAAAAGGCACTGACATAATATCAGATTACATAAAAATACACATCCTTTTAATCTCCTGTACATAATGTGCTTACTTTTAAAATACAAAATCTGCCCCAGATGGCTAATAATGCCCATTTGAAAAAACACAACACCACAATATTAAAGGGCTAAAATATGCTGTGAACAGATTGAGAGGCAGTTCATCCTAGAGGAGAGTAAAAAAGTGCAGATGGGTGTCAAAAATAGCCAAGTGTCAGATCTGTTCAAGTATCTCCATTCTGGCACATGCTCCCAGTCACAGCTGTTAGTGTATTCTCTGTATCCAAGTGCAAGGTTTTCTAACACTCAGAGCTGACATTAAAACACACTTCTTGCTTGCTACTGCTTTAAGAGAATGCAGCAAATAAAAGATTTACTTAATGGTAAAGCTTAACGACTATTGATAAGGGGACACATACTTGAGTGTGGCACGTGCCATTTTGATTTAAGATGCATGAAATTTTAACCAGCAGATAAATTAAGTTATTTAAATGTGAAAGGCTTAATAGGTTTTCAAAAACGTCCACTCTAGGCATTCCAACAGTTTGCCAATAGCCCCGAAAAATGCACACAAGGATCAAAACTCATAAGATTGTGTCATTTTAGTACACCTAAATATATTGACAAAACATAAAAATAGTAAACCACATGAGAAGATGAGTTTCATATAAACATAAGGGAAACATCAGTGGATGAAAATTATGCACAATGCAGTTTTTCTAATTAATGAATTACATGTATTTCTAATGAAGACCACATTCCCAGGAATGCAATGCATGCAAATCAAATTTGATGTTTAAAGGGTTAAACTGACCTTTCATAGTCCTCAGTTGTTATCTATGCAAATTAATTTGCCCATATTTCAACCATATAAATCCTCTTAACCTTGTGCTTTAAGCAAACAGAGCCCACTTTCTTGTTACAGTCACAGGATCAGCAAACATACCAGCAGTAGGGTATGACCGTATACAACAATCCTAAAAGGAAAACATTCTTCCAACAACTGGCAATACCTTCATGCAACTGTGGCTGCAGTAAACTGGCAGATAGTGTTTCAAAACACCATCTGCGAGGTGTGCAGACTCTCTGTGATCAAGCATAGCCTCTTCTGCCTGTCCTACCCAAATACTCCACAAGAACCAGCCAGCTGTAGGATCTCTAGCCCTGTCTTTTTTTTATCCAGAACACAAGCTGTTATAATCAGGCACATGGCTTTCTCCAGTCCTTACCAAAGGCAAAAAAAAAACCACAAACAAAACACACCAAATTCAATCTACTCAGTCCTGGTCAAGCATCTCACAAAACCCCTCAGACAAATCATCCTGCATTAAGAGCATTTTTATTAGCAATAACACTTATCAATATGACAAGTGAACATAAGATCTAAGGGTAATATTTTCCTGAGGAAACCGACCTATTATAACTCCCAGCTCCACAGCAATTCCTCTAATTCAGCAGATTTTTTTTTATTGTTTTAGTTTGAATCAACATATTTCAGTGATTTGCTGGATGACAGTGAAGGACTATGATTCAGGACAAGGCTGGAATAATCTGTTTTATAAATCTCCCTCACTTCTCCAACATAAACAGCTTTTCACTGAGATAATTTCAGCTGATGGGTAAACGATGTGAATTATCTCCGATGATCAAATGTTTGCAGATTCAAGGTGCAGCTGACAGTCATGAAAGCCAGCCTGAAGCTGTATTTCTCTTTGCTAAAAATGATCCCCCGTGCAGAAACCTGCACCCACAAAGCTGGTGACTTTCTGTTATTTCTATCCCTTTTCATTGAAACATCCAGTCTTGCTTTAAGTATCTAGCAGTTCACTTGCACAAATTCCCCTCCCCCAAACACATACACAACAGAATTAGCATCCGCGATCGCTCTGTACCCGTATCAGCTTGCAAATCACCCTCTGTATTAAAAGAGAAAAGAAAAAAAAGAAGGAGAAAATATACTATCAAAAAACCGATTAGCATTTCCTCATTTAGAACCGAAAGAGCTGCAATAATTTCGACTCACCAGGCATCCTTGGATAAAATATACCACACTGTAAATGGCTCTCTCCTAAAAGCAAGCTTATTTAGGGCTCAGTGCCTCCTGTTCTGGAATGAACAGAGAGAAGCGAGGAGGGCCATCAGAACTGGCTGTGGCAGCGTAGCTGGAGGCAGGATGCTGGGCGCGTGCGTTTGCCAGGCAAAGACAGATGGAGAGCTGACACTCTGTATTGCACTTGGAGCAGAAATGTGAATGATGACAGGAGCACATGTGGCCTTGAACCCAGCCCTGTCTCTTCAGGCAGAACAATGACAGGGATGTGTGTGCAAATTATCACAACCCTGCCTCCCCTCAGCTGACTCCTTTTACTCTACCTTTCACACCAAGTTCCAGATGACCAAAGAATAGAAACTAAAATGCAGAGTGATAAGCCAAACACTGAATTATTCATTTTTCTTTAAAAGTTAACCCTTTCCTCTGCTGACAATAATTAAAGAAAAAGCTTCACTTTGATTCAGCTCTCCTCCAAATATGGAAAAAAATCATTCATTATTTTAACAGCCATAATTTTGCACTCCATAAGATTACCTTTGTTTATTTAGCCAGAAATTCAAAACATGCACAAGAATATACAAGAGAATTCCCCCCTCTTCTCACACTTATATCATTATTATTCCCCTTTACTATAGCAAACAGAGTATCAAAATCACTCCCTCTCTCAGATCCACAGTAGTATGTGTAAAATAGAACACACTTAGAAAGCAGACCACTTACATTTTACTATGGTGCTTTTAACCCCCTGGGATTCTTCCATTGATATGTTCCAAACATTTGCAGCTTACTCTCCTTTACCTTGCATAGTGATCCATGGGGGATGAAAACAAAATCTTCCCTGTAAAGCTCTTTCAAAAGCTAAACAATCATGTCCTCCTGATTTCTGATTTTGTGAACCCCTTATAAGTTTATCCTTCACATGAATAAGGTATGCCTGGCTAGGTTCAATTCACTCTTCCCTATTAAGCTTTAATGGACACCATGATACATAAAACTACAAGTCTTTGTTATAGTGCTTTATCTAAAGCTGGCTATTTTCTTCTCAGCAGTCCCTCTTTAGTCCTTTGTAAAACATCTCTGCCTCTTAGAAGAAGCATACGCTTGACTCGCATGCCTTCTGTAGCACATACAGCTTTGCACAAAATACTAGGCACAAGAAAAAATACTGTCCTTTTTTAAAACTCTCCTCCCATTCAGCACTTGCAAAGAGCTTTAGTAACAAGCCATTTCTCCAGCAACTACCGTGCAGGTCCTGGTTCTGATTTTGCCTTTGCATTACACATTCAAACCTTTATGGAAAGGCAACAAATCTCTGTCAGATCTTCTCAGTGTAAGGTCTGTCCTTGTGTACTTATTTATGCACCCCCGATTTTGCATTATGCCATCTTCTGCCTCTATTATACAGAAACAACTCTGCTTTTAGGCCTTCCTCTTCCTTCCTCTAGCTACCACAGAGCCTGATAAAGATCTCTTTAGGAAAAGGACACACATGGAAAATTAGGCAGAAAATAACAGCCCCTCCTAATGTCCGGACTGAACTCATTAATATTTCTCACTTAAAGAAAATTAATAATTTCATGTACTGATATTTCTATAATATCTTTTTAACATAATCTAAGTGCCACCTTTAAGTTTCATTTAAATACTAGAGAAATTCCAAACACAGAACTGGCCAATCCAAGACTAACTAGAAAAAGAGCAGCTCCCCTGTCCCAATAAACAGCCCAGCACTAACAACCTAATGTGTCTACTACTTGAGGCAGGTCTTTTCTTCATCTTCATCAGACATCTGTCATTATGAAGTTCTCTATAATGGATTTTTGAGTGTCAGAGGGCCCAAGAGAAACACCAAAACACAAAAACATTTTACTGACCACTTTCATGAAGGGGGAAAAAGCAGAGGGGCAAAGGGGAGAAGCAAGGGAAATGGAGACAAGTGAAGTGTGCGCCAACAAGGCCTTTAAAGTCTTTACTGTCCTTTTGGTTTTATTATTTGATGCACTATTTAAAACCAGTCAGTTAGTATTGTATTTGCTACGTGTTTTTCTTTTGTAATGCTGTACTCTACATGAAAGGAAAAACATTTTCACAGTTGGAAATGCAACCTTTCATCAACATAGATGCAGCCTGAATCAGCTTCAGAGTAGAAAGTAACGTGTCAACAGTATGACGCATTTTAATAAAACCTAACAATATTCACTCTTAAAAGAAGGTCTTAATATCAGTACATTGTAAATCCACAGACCATGGCTCACGAAATTGAACTTCCATATGCTGTGCGATTATGCATCTTTTTTCTGTGTGTAAAAAGCCTTTTTAAGCTGTTATCTGACTACAGTAATTGCCACTTAAATTGATCCACGTCAACAAAACCTGGATCCCTGGAGATTCTCACCTAGAAGTCTGCTCATCGAAGGGGCTAACAGAATGCCTGTGCATCTGAGACTACTTCAGCATTTTCTTAAGCAGCCAGCTGCATGAATAGTTTTCCCCTCTCATTATTTAATACACTGAGGCAGGCTGTAACCCATTTGGCAGTCCTCCCTGAAGAAGTATCTGTGGAAATTTATTTGCTTTCCCCACCCCCATTTTTAATGCAGTCACCTAAAGCTTGCCTAGAAGTTTTTGCACCAGATCTAAAATTTTAGCAGGCCAAGCAAAACTGGACAGCCCATCCTGTAAAATGGTTTCACTGTCCACCAAGAAAGGAAAGACAGTGGTTTTAACGTAGAACAGTTCTGCTGCATCACAAGAGTCAGCGTACTGCCAAAATGAAAGGGATATAAAGAGAGTGAAAAATCCACAAGACAATCTATGGCCAGTTTCTTCATGATGCACATGATGTTACACCATCCTGGGTGGGCACCAGCTCCTTCTTTGAAGATTACTCAAAATGCTTTACAAAATAATTTAAAATCATCCTCTAGGGGTCCTTAGTTTGAAAACGGGTAGAGAAGACAAACCAGTCTCCACAGTCTTGTATTTGAAGAGGAAGGAAAAAGATCTTTATGCAGCAGATGATACAAGGTAGCCAAGACATGGATATGATGGAAAAGGGAAATTCCTAATGACCATCATTTAAACTACAGAGATTGCCTTTTGTGCAAACCCAGCTTAATAACAGGGACTGGAAGTCCACTGAAACACATCTGTAGTTAATGAAAGCTCTCTATTAACAGTGAAGGAAGAATTTAACTCAAAGCTTTTCTGTAGGACTTCTCAACTTCCCGCTCTACTTATAGCAGACTGTTGTGATACATTGTGACTTCACACAGTGAGTATTAAGTGAGTTAATTCAAAGGAGCTGAAACCTCATTGATCCTAATTGAAAGCAATACACCCAACCAAATAGTTTTCTACCCCATCTGCTCTGGCCTGCCACCAGCTATTCAATACAAGAGAATTAATAGTTTCAGATATTCTAACAGACCCAATAAAAGCACTCATTTAAGCAGGACTGCATTAACAAAGTGAAAAACCAAGGGCAAAATGGGTTCAAATGGAGCATTTTACTCCTAGTTGGCTTTAACAAAGCTGAATAATGCTTATTCTGACTTTTTATGTGCAAGACTTGATAAACTGAATGAGAAGGCACTCAATGATCAGTCAACGAGCATTGATGAATGGTCATTAGGACCCCCCCAATCTCAGGGAAGGCCATTCCACAAAGTGGCACACCAGCTTGAAAGGGCGGACTCACTAATGTCCAGATTTCCCCGCTTGCTTGTTCCACTTTCACTTTCAGACCACTGGCCACCAAATGAGGCTGACATATTGGAAAATAATCTTTTATGGGCGAGTGGTAAATAAAAATGGAGGCATTAGCTGGGCTTTCAAATTCAAATCTACTAGTTTTGTCAGTCCCAAAACGTTTTGATTTTCCACCCAGCTGGAAGCTATTAGTGTTTTCTTAAGGCATCCCACTGACAGGGCAAACCCACCTAATGTGTGAGCTGTGGAGGACAGGGGACAACCACTGATGCGGGGGACAGGGGACAACCACTTCTGGATGCTTTCTTAACTTTATTCAGTTGACTGTCCAACCACAGTACAGTAAAGGCAACACCTTCAGGAGAAGCTCACTAATTACTTGTCGCCAAGTATCTCTGATTGCTTGAGGCAATGGCAGCCCACCTAAGCCTGTAACTGTACCTAGCCTCCCTTGGTTTTACTGCACTACCACAAAAGGCTCAAGCTACCCAAGAAAGGCACTTCTCTATAAACTTCTAATTCTTTGCTTGGAAATGGAATTTAAATATTCCAATAAGATATGTGCTTATCTGTTAACAGCAGCTCTTTACGCATGCAACACAAAACATTTGCCAGATAACACTAAACATTTCCCTAAGCATTTCCTTATTGGCAAGGCTTTCTGGACTTCTGAAAAAAGACAAATGAGACATTTAAAACATACAGTGCTCAGTGAAACATAGACTAATTGAAATTACCTACACAAATGAAACACTGAGCAATTGAAAGGTAGTCACCAAGGTGGGAAGAAAATATTCTTTGTTGTCTAAGACAAACTGTTCATTGATGTTATCTCGAGTACTGGATTAAATTCATTGGAATTGAGAAAGTATACATGTCTTTTCAGTTAAGGAAACTTGTGAGTTATATTCATATTTCAGCAATACTCCAAAGAGTATTTTAAATAATCTGTAAAGAAAAGGCCGCCTTGAAAATGCATTAGACTTAACAACCTTAAAAAGCCTATTGCTTTTTGATAAAAAAAAAAAAAAAACCAACAAAATTAATTCTTGTTGAACACACAGAAATTCCAGTGACTTTTTGGGTGCATTTCAGGTTTTAAAACAATGAAAATATACATTACAACCTAACATGAAAGAATAGCTCCACAAAAAAATTAACTGACTCAGAATGGGAGGGACAACATTCAGGCTTTAAAGAATGCATGCTCTTTTGCTCTCTATATATGCTTTAGTAAGAACACTCACATGGACAAACTCACATATAAGTGTACCTGTCGTGGAGTCTATTTCTTTCACTAGATCTAGGCTAAACAAGTTTTGCCTCACATTTTTATTAAATACTATATTTTCTATATTGTGGGTAAAGTAAATTAGAATTGACTGCTAATTTCTATCATCATTTGACTTCAAAGAAAATTATCACACCATCTGTGCACAGACACCACTCATGCACTTTAGAAAATTTGATATTGATTTGAAAATATTTCTGAAAGAAAATACCAATGATGCTGTCACACTAACAGAGAAAGAACACATTCAGTGTGACCTGGAGAAGCCAGGAAGAGTATCTGCTCCTGCTGAACTATGGCCATATTTTAAGATACAAAAAGAAGGGGAGAGGGGGCAGTGAAGGAAAAAAGGGTTTCAAGCTATCAGTTGCTTTTTGACTTGAAGCTCGGAGTGTTTGTTCATTTAACATGGGTAGGGAAACTCCTCCTGCTGTAGCATATTAACCCAAGTTTTGACCTCTAATCGATGTCTTTTCAATGTATAGGATCTTCATAATAAAGATAATGTAGAGCATATTTGTGTGAAAGCCTACCACTAGCCATAAATTTGAGCCTTGCATTTTTCTCTGTAACATGTCAATATTTGTGACACTAACTAAACATATTTTATTCATTTGACAAGGATTGTTACATTATATTGAAAACTTTTGTTTCAATGTCACCACCTCTCCGTTTTGACTGATGGCGAGTTAGTTTTGTTAAAATGCACAGGGTGATAGCGTATGCTCCAGTGAACTTTCCCTCCTCTCAGCACCAGAGACAAAAACCTGCAGCTTTGCTCTGTGCTGGCAGCCATCTGGCCAGCTTTCTCTCAATGCCTGCCCCACACCACACTGCAGGCAAAATTTCAGGGCTCTAGAGCTCTGTGGAGCTATTCATGACATACCAATTTCACATTTTCTGCTTGTATGCTTGCAACAATAAATGCTAATGAGGACTATGAATGACATTTTTAAAGACAATAAAAAGGTCTCCAAATCCCTTGCATATGGAGACACTATTTTCTAAACTTCACCTTCTGTTAGGGAGCCATTACACTCTAAAGGAAAAAAATAACCTAAGGAGAACAATGAGATGATCAAAGCACAACCGAGTCCTTAAGAATTCCAAGGAAAACAATGTTTGCAAAGCCAGCTTAATGACAGACAGATTGTAATGCTGATGTACAGCACCAACACTTAAGCATAGTGATTCTCTTTTTCGATAACACTGCTACTTCTCATGAGGGGCTCAGAAACAGTGGGGGGGGGGAAGTCATAGTAAATCCTCCCTTTCACTGATCACATAAAACTCTACAAGCCACAGACTTGGACTCAGCAATTACTAATCTCTAGATGAGTCCAAGAATACTCTAAATAAGCCCCAGAATAAACTGTAATTACTAATGGATTTGGAATGCTACGCTTTCATAGAGATCTCTGTGCTGACAAAGTGTGGCCAAGACAAATATCAAATTATATTTTCTTTCCACAAATCTGCAATTTGTGCAATGCTATTGCTAAGAGAAAAAAAATTACAAAAGGGAAAAGAAAGAAAGAAAGAAAGAAAGAAAGAAAGAAAGAAAGAAAGAAAGAAAGAAAGAAAGAAAGAAAGAAAGAAAGAAAGAAAGAAAGAAAGAAAGAAAGAAAGAAAGAAAAGAAAGAAAGAAAGAAAGAAAGAAAGAAAGAAAGAAAGAAAGAAAGAAAGAAAGAAAGAAAGAAAGAAAGAAAGAAAGAAAGAAAGAAAGAAAGAAAGAAAGAAAGAAAGAGAGAGAAAGAAAGAAAGAAAGGAAGGAGAGAGAGAAAGAAAGAAAGAAAGGAAGGAGAGAGAAAGAACAAAAGAAACAACGAAAGAATGAAGTTGTCTTTACTCTCAGAAACGTCTCTTATATTAAAGACAACTTCCACTTATTAGGAAGATTAAAAACACTTCCAGGAAAATCCACCAGGTGGAGCAAATACACAGCAATACAAAACATTTATTTATGCTTGTACTGCCATTTTAACAGGGGGAAAATGGTTTATATGCAAATATTTTTACCTACTGACCTCCCTTTTTCACCCTTTTGTCATACATTAATCAACATGTATTTATTTACTACATTTACAATGGTACAAAAACTTTGTTTAATATGAATTTGCAAACCACAACAGTTATCAGAAATATAAGAGAAATTAAAGAATTGCATTATTCAACATATGTATATGATTTTTTTCCAACTATATAAGGATATGGTTGTGCTAATAAAACACACTGACAAGCATTCAGAAAATAAAGCTTAGTCTTACATCAGGTAGGAAAATCTTTGTACTGGCCTCCACTGAAATGGACTGGAAACCTGGCCGTTCCGCATGTCTGGTTGTGTTTTTATACACACGGTAGTGCCCATAACATCACAGCAGTGCCATTGAACAGCATGTTGGTGTTTACTATTAATGCTTTATTTTAGTATGACATCTGTCAACTACTGATTAATTTCAAGAGGGCAAGTGAATGAGGACTGTAAATAAATATTTCAGCATATCTAGAACAGCTAAGTATTATTTCTCCATTTAAATTATTTGCTTTCCAGAGCCAGGTGAGAAAGTCACCTCATCAAGTATTTTCTGTTTCCTTGAAGAATTAGGAGGTCGAATTTAGCAAAGGCAGGGGGGCAGAGTTTTACATGAAGAGAACTAAGTCCAAACAGAACAGTCGTTCTTTTATGGATGAGTTTTCTCACAGTTGTAACAGGACAACCCACTGGCAGACCCTGTAATTGCTAAAATGCCAAGCAGTATTACCAAATGAACTGCTCTAATGCAGTTCAGTATCTGGAACACAGTAGAATCAGTGCACAGACTCATTCAACCCTTGATGATAGAAAAGCATTATCGTTTTTAAGTGACAAAAGGAAGGTGCTGATTTTAGTCAAATCTTTTTCTTTCCATTGTTTCTTTAGTTATACCTTCCATCACATTTTTCTCTCACTTTTCCAATCACTGTCCTTTGCTTTCCCTCTGCCATCACATCTACTCCTAAATTCATACATCTGGGGCCACCTTCTCACACTGCTACACATCTCTCTTCTCCAACTCACTACATGACCTGCCTCTGCTCCAGCTGCCTTGGACATTTATCCTCTCGCACCTCCACTAACCCTGACTGCTGAAAGAAGTTCCAAAATTTCAATGTGTGAGTACTACCATAAAATATTAGCCACAATTAGCACATAAATTGAATAACAACAACCAGCACTCTAACTCTGAGGGAAAAACACCGTGCCAGTTAGGTTTCCATTACAAAACTAAGCCAGAATGGTATTCACTTAAAGTGCTATTGAAGAAGCACATCAAGCTCCCTGGATGGACCATGTGTTGACCTAGTATCTGTGCTTCTAGTCTGATCCAGATGAATCCCATCATAGCTAAGGAAAATTAAAATACAAAATATTTGTTTCTTTAAGAACTGGGAGGAGCCTTGAGGAATACAGACCTCTAAATATAACTTCACTTTATCTAATTGTGTTGTACTCCACATGATGCTTCATTGTAGCCATTCAGAAGAGAAGCAGAAAAATGCAGAGGTGATTATGAAGTGGAATTTCACACCAAGAGCAAATTACACCACATTACACAAGAAGAATATCTGCAAAGACAAGCAGTAAATGTTTGGGCACAATGCAAGGTGCCAGTTAAAATAAAGCCCAAATCATCTTGGGAGCTATTATCCACAAGAACTTTCCTTAAGCAAGATTATCACAGCAGAGGCTTGTGGAGATGGCCAAGATATTTTTTTAAAGAGAATGCTGATTTAAAACCATTATCACCAAGGAATTTTTGAGTGGCAACCCTGGTGTAAAGGCTACCATTTGTTATTTGTTATTTTCAAGGAGGCTCTAGACAGCCAATGGGTAGGAGGAGAGATAATGTGGTGGTTTCTGTCACCACATGTCCATTGAGAACTTTTCATTTAATGGACTGCTGGCTGAGGTGGGCAGTGGTTGGCTAGAGGTCATGGACAGTTCATTGGATTATAAACTCTACCAAAAAAAAAAAAAAAAAAAAAAAAAAAAAAAAAGGCAACTAAAACACTGGAAAAGAGGGACACAACTTAGATGACTTGTAAAGGTTAAACTAACAGACAGCACTTTCATAGAGACACATAATTTCCCTCATATGTACAAACCCTCTACATATGTCATGTTCCATTCAGGAACATGAGACTGACCACAATGCATAAACCATCATTTTTTTCATCCTAGAGATACAAGTAATGCTTATTTAAATTATGGCTTCTTTACAATATGGCAGGACAGACATTTAAAACTACATGTCTAAGTAATCTACTTTTACTTAAAGGCACCCTTACACCAGAGTAACCTAGGGAGTTTGTACTGAAGAGAGAGGCCTGATTCTAAAGGTGAAGGATTATTGTACATATTTAAGAGTTCATTAGATCACAATTATCAGTCTGATAACACCGTAACAGCTCTTGTTGCACCATCCCCTGAAAATTCTTTTCAGATAGGGGATTAGTGTCACAATAGATGACAATGACTCTTTGGGCAGCCTGCTCTGTAGGTGACTCCTGTCTGCATATGCACGTGCACACTGAAAGCTAATTCTCTCTCACTCGAAGCTCCCCAAAATCCTTACCTGGCAATGTCTGCATGCAAGAAGAAAAGTATGCCCTTACATCTGTATTACAAATTTCCAATTAAATATTAGCAGGGAAAATCTAACTAACTGTTTGAAAGATTTCAAGCTCAACTGTGAAGCACCCAAAATCTCCGGCACATGAATATGTTTGCTGAGCCTGTGGGCATAACTCTACAGGGTGGACCAAAAGTCTTCAGCATGAAAGGAAATGAAACCTTAGTTAATTTTCAGTTCTCCTTCTCTACTCCTGCAACCACAAATATCTTTCTTGGACCAGCTTCTGCCCACAACAATAAAAAGCAACAGTCACATGCTACATTCAGTTTTGCTGGAAGGCCTAATTAATTATGTTCCCTCCCTCTACTACTCGTACCTGGTGATTTTGAATTCGACCAGTACAACTATTTACACCACTGTGTTATAAACTCAATTATTGAAATTGTACAAATACCTGTAATATTCTTCCCTTATCATTCAAACAAGAAATCATATTTCAATTCTTCACACACACATATTAAAAAAAACAAAGCAAAATCAAAAACTAACAAACTAAAAAACCAAACCAGACAAAAATAAAACAAACAACCCCAAACAAAATAAATAAACAAACAAACAAAAAACCGAAACAACCAAACACCTCTCCAAGGCCTTTGCCTATGTAAGCATACAGTTTCTTTCAGCTATAGGCAGGAGCTTTACATCCCAATGAACACTATCCATCTATGGACCCAAACCTGAATGCTGCCTGTGACCTCAACAAACAGCATTATGAGGAGCAAGGATTATAGTTGACCCTATCCCAGCACTTTAAAATTGAACCAAACTGGACATCTAAGAAAATCACATGAATAATGAAATGGAAGCACTGATAGCTGCCATTACTGTTTTAATGGGCCAGAAACAAACACTAGCTTGGTTTGAATCCAGGGGACAAAGAAAAATAATGCTGCCAAGCACACTTAAAAAGACAAACTTAATATGCCAGGCATGATGATTATATAAATGATAACTACGAAAAAAAGTACTATTTTCCAAAGTTTAACTGTTGCATAGAACAAAATCCACCTCAAATAATTTGCTCCTCAGAAGATTTGATTTCTGAAAATAAGAGGTCAAGCAAGAAACAAATAAAAGAAAAAAAGGCGCAAATTCAGAAGCCAAAGGGTTAATGTTTTGTTTCAGTTAGTGTTATACCAATGCCAGAATTACAAGGGAAAGACTAAAAAGAGCCAATTTTTTTTTCTTTATTATTATTATTCTTAAAAGAAAAAAAAATCATGCCTATCTGTCACAGGGTTGTCCGGGCTGGAAGAACCGGCAGGAACCTCAAATTCCTGACCAAACCCTCTTCCACACAATGCCTCCTGAATGGAAGGAACCGAGGCCCGGCAGAGATAGCCCCCTGTCAGGAACCAGCCCTGACGTTTGCGGACAGACGGGGCTGGCCTCGCAGGATGTCAGAGCAGCAAACTGCTGTTCGAGATACTGGGTTTTCACACACTCCCAGCCTGGATGTTTTGCTCTTCAGGTAATTAAACAAGGAAACGGGGCTGATGTGTACGAGTCTGACCCCTGCGTGGCGGCTCCGCGGTTCTGCACATCGGCTTCCGCACCAGCCGCCCCGAGCACCCGCAGAGCCTCCTACCGCTGCTCCTGCCTCTCTGCCTCTAAAACAAATCCTCCTGGAAATATCTGCTGCTCTTCCCTCCCTCCCCCACCCCCACTTCACCAAGGGCTAAATTATTTGCTCTGTTCCACGCACCTTGATTTCTCATAAAAAGAAGGAAAAAATGAAAGAAATGGGTAGATACTTGGGTGCAGCTGTTCTTCAGCCAGCCATTCAAAATATTAAATTTGCTGGGGGGAGGGGATGAACAGACAGAAAGACGAGGCAAGGGATTCCCAAATTAATGCTTAGTTTAAGGTCATTACTCAAAAATATTCTGAAACATATTGTCAATTTGTCCAGCCAACAGCCAGACATTCACTTATTTAGAAATAAAATTAATCTGATTTAAGCATTATTGAAGAGTCTTTGTCTTAAAAGAGGACAAAAATCATAGACCAAGGCATTAGAAAAATAGACCAGTGTTTTCTCTCTCTGTTTTCCCAAATTTCAGAAATGAGAAAGGGCAGGTGTTACCACCTATACTTGGCAGAAAACCCTGCACAGGGCTGCTCTGTGACTGACCTAGTTTCTATGCTCTTTAAAGGCTATTTAAACAAAAATTATTTTTAAAAAAGGTAACACATTCCAACTTCTTTCTGAAAAAATCCACAGAATAGAATATTGGCTGCAAAGAGAAGAGCCCAGAAGAAAGAGGAGTACAAAAGCATGCCTGCTTGTCTGTGTTCGACACAAAGAACATTAAATGAAAACAACTGGCATGCTGCCAAATTCCTATACAGGCAAAGAGATTCAAATAAATTGATTTCACGCATCACACTGACCTGGGATCAGTGAGCAGTGGTACAATACACTTGCTGCTCCATGTGGGGCAAAGCCCATTAACGTTATCAGAGACACATTACATTGAGGGGGAGCAGGGAGGGGGGCACAGAGAAGGAACCTAAACTCCAAATTCAGAGAAAAAAAATCACTTTGAAAAACGAACTTGAACTGGAGCACTTCGTTTCAGTTTACCAATAAATACATCATAATGCAAGAGCTTGTCACCTGCTCACCTCAAAGGTTTCCAAGATGGTATTCTCAAATTAAAATAAATACTGATGTCAAACACACACACTCCCCTTACATTTTACTTTTAACACAGTTGTTCTTGAACTCACTTATTCTGTGTAAATTTCCTCCCTTCCCTATCCGCTAAGGTTCTATATAGATTATGGGTTATTTTCTTTGTACTTCAAAAGCTGGATTCCTGCCCAGGATAGTCTTACTGGTGCAGAAAGCAAGCTGGAGAAATTGGCCACTGCTCTCAACTGGCCCAAATCAATCTGATCTAGAGAGAAAAATGCTTTATTTGCAAGGCAGCAATGAGCAGGGCACAAGTATCCTTTGCAGAGTCATTCATACATGCTCCCACATACCAGGGAGCTGTCTCCAAACCAGTATTTCAAATTTCACTTTCTTACTAATGTGAAATAACCCATATTTGCTGTGGAACCTCTCCTTGTCATCCTGGCTTTGTTTTTCATTATGCTCTCTCACACTCCAATCAAGAGCAATGCCAGCAAGCCACAGGTGTGCACCACATGAACAGATGAAATTCTGATTGGAAGGACAACTCACTGTCTATAATACACTTGCTTACTCTTTTGCATCTCTGGTATGTTTGAAGGGCACTTTAATATTGTCACTGTAATCCTTAAGATACATTAGTAAGCAAACAATTGTTTTGAAGACAAAAAAGGAAGCCAAGAGAAGATGACTTTGCAATAGCAAAACAAAGACAAGGATGCTTGAAAGGGGTGACATCAGCAGAAGTAGTCATTGCTACAAGAGGCCATTGCTTCAAGGGGGCAATAGACTCAAAACACCTTTTGTTTGCCTTTTACTCTATTTAGGTTTCAAATAGCAAGTCAAATCTTCTTGGGCACAGCAAAGTCCATATTAACTTAAGCTCAAACAGTGTTGGCTTCATCTCTAATTACTCACTGAAATTTAAAATAAAATAAACAGTGAAAATGTGGAGCTTCTTGGCCATTTAAGACTAAAAATTTTGGGCATGTCACAAATACATTCAGATGTAGACACCTTACCCAGTAACCTCAGTTCAAGTAAATGTCAAAATGGGAATGGCCTAAGATCTAAGAACTGTTAACCACCACTGATTACTCTCTAAGAGCTACAAAGCAGTTTTGAATTCTTTATTACCAAGGTGAAAACTACATAATATCGCTAACTCTGTAAGAGGTGTCACACAAGAGATGTGTTTATGTTGGTATAAGCTACAACTGATAGAACTGCACAGGGAAAGGAATCATGCAGTATACAGCAAATTCACCATGGCAGGGATGTGCCTGCACCCGAACAATAGAGAGCACAACCTGCACAACAGTGAACAAGAGGGATATGGTGCTGTTCCCTCCCTTTTATGAATACTTCAGCAACCATCAGATCACTTGGACTTTATAGAGATGAACTGAATTTTTGTCATATTAATTCCCTTTCTTAAAATTAATGGTATTAGAAAATAAGCCTTTCTCCCAAGTTGTAGGAAATTTCCATTATCTTGCGTGTGCTCTGACAGCAATAAACCACAATAAACTTCCCATTAGTATGCCAGCACTTCATGCTTCAGGCATGACATCTTTACTTTTACATTTATTTATTTTTTAAATCCTTTATGAAGACCCATATGGCAAAAGAAACCAACCAACAACCACCTGTACAGGGTACATTTGCACTTTGAAAAACAAGACTGTAGGTAGCAAAAAGAATAGTCAGAAGGCATACACTGCTTAAATAAGCAAAATCAAAACACAAGAAGACACCCTGCTAAGATTATTCATTCTCTTCCAATGCTGCCTGAGTACATGAAGGTCCCACAAAAGCATGTATTTGTTTCAAACAGAGCTAGGAACTCAAGTTAGAATGCAAATTCATTTTTATTAGGATTTAATTTTTTTCTAAATATGCTCACACTGATGCACAAAATCTCAGGCCTGGCCCTATCCACAAGGTGATGTGCAGAGGCTCCTGCTGGCTCTCTCAGATGTTCTCCATCTCTCCACACCCTGCAGGCAGAGCAGTATGAGCCATGGTGTCTCAGGTGGGAAAACAAGTAATATGATCAAGGCTGGGACACCCTTAAAACTATCCAGGGCAAAGCCGAGAGTACTCAGACACTATTCATCTTATTTTGGTACCATACTCTATTGAAGTTATGTCAGGCAATAGGGTCCAACACTGAGAAAGAAAGTTATCCAAGTGTTGGAAAGCACTTAAAATCAGTTTAGCAGTTTCTTGCCACCCAGACACACACCATTTTAGAAGAAAAAAATGTAGCTACAGTAAAGACAGGAACAACTGTCCTGGGTTATCTAGAAATTTTTTCCAGAAATAGCAGATTTACTTTTCTAGTGTGGTAAAAATCTTTGCACACAAGAAGCAGAAATATCCATTCCCATTATCATCTCAATCAAATTTATCACAGATTCTCAGCTTGATGCAATGAGTTTACCAAATGATTCCACTAAATTACAAACAACTGTTTCGCCAGTGTGATTACAATGGTCTCTTAACCTGGTTGCAAATACTAGTCCAAGTCACAGTTCAGAAAACTGAACGTCACTATTTCCACAACTCAGCCAAGTATGTTGACATGACACATAAAGAGCAACTATGTCATTAAAAACACAAAAAGAACCCCAAAGTTAAAATTTTCACATATATGTATTTAAGATTTTAGAAAAGTCATGACTGATGTATTAGCATTGCAGTACTTTCTCACTGGTATTAAACAAAAACAGCACCTTCATTGATTTAGGCAGACTATTTGGAGCTAAAGGGAAAGATTTCTTTTTTAATTACAGTTTACAAGGCAAGGTACAGTCATTATATACACACAAATAACTTCTAAAAGGTAGAATTCACATTATAAAATCAAATATTTTTCTGTTCCTTACCTTGACAAAATTCAAAGTTCCCTTTTTTCCGGCAGTCACCTATCACTAAACTCAGGGCTCTCCAAGTGTTTCTTTTGACAGATATCATTCTCCACCAATCGCTCTGCTAATTTCCTCTTTCCTTTTCTGACTGGGACAGATATTATGTTCACCAGCCCAGAGATCAATCTTTTCTATTGACAACAACAAATGGAAAAAAAAAAAAAAAAAAAAAAAAAAGCATATATCACAGCCAGTTTGAAGCACCACACCCCATCATTTGCATGATAATAGTAGTCTTTAAAAAAAAAGAGAAGACAGAAACATTATTCTAAACCAAGTAACCACATTTTCTTAGCTAATATAAGGTAGTACTTTAAAACTGTATAAATTCTTCAACAAAGGTTGTTTCATAACTTGCTCAGTTAAAACAGCTGACATGTAGAAAGTAACAAATTAAGGGCAGCCTATGTTCTACCCATTAGTTAATTCTGTAAAAATGCTTGGCTTTAAATACATACATTTAATATAAAATACTTTACCTGGTTCAAAAGAAGCTCTAGAGAATAATTTATTAAATAAAAATGTTTACTAAAAATAGAGATCTTCCAATTTACACATCGCTGTACTAAATTGGATTTGTAAGTCATAACAACAAACACATTTAAAGAAAGGCAGATCAAAAAGCTATTGATACATTTACAAATCATCTTCCCACTTCTGAAAAGGCAATTTCCCTCCCACTCCAACACCTAAAAAACCTGTTTATTTGGGTTACACAAATACTCTGCCATTTGTGTAAGTCTGTATCACAGTTGTCAGTTTTTCCAAGGCATTAATATGTTTTCCAGGGGTTCATAATTATGTCAAGACAGAAAGTTTTTTTCAGAGCCAAGCACACACAGTTATGTACATGCTTCAATCTGCAATCACTATTCAAGTACTTTGGGACATCAAGTTAAGCATGCACAAGGATCCGGCCACAGCTCAAGCATCTAACCCAGAATCCAGCCCCAACCCTCTCCTGGACCAGATCTTTCTGCAAAAAAAATGCATTGCCCAAGAGCATTTGCAAAAGATCACGTTTTTGTTTGTGCTAGAAATTGCAGTCTTTCCCACAAACAAGCACCCTTCTCAAATCAAAACAAACCTTCCCAAGTTAAGGTTACAGAACAAAGGAGTTCACCCAAGTCCTTTTTCTTTCCAGTGGTTCTGGTCAGACATTTCCCCACAGTCCTGAGAGAAGCCAAAATTCCACTGATTTCAGTGAAAACAAGTGGTAAGGACTGCAGGGCTCTACCCGGAACTTGGCAACTGTGGAGCACTCAAAGTGACACAACTGCCTCTAGCATTTGGAAAATAAACTCCAAAATGTGGTTAGGACTCCATAACTTGGGTACAATAACTACTTTTATAAAATTATTTTTATTTTGTATGT
The DNA here is from genome assembly GCA_030060385.1 of Muscicapa striata striata. Lineage (NCBI taxonomy): Eukaryota > Metazoa > Chordata > Aves > Passeriformes > Muscicapidae > Muscicapa > Muscicapa striata. The sequence goes on from JAREIS010000233.1 coordinate 585,345, forward strand.
AATTCTCTAGTTGTCACAATGTTCTTACATAGGCAATAAATTTACCTTTCAGTTGTGCCCTGGCATGAATTGTGTACTTTTCAATTGCCTAGACTTTTAATTTCCATAAATGCATACAGCATTCTCTGCATTGTTGTTATTGTTTGATCTGATTTTTACGGTCATAAGCCCATGCCCCTACCAAAACTGAAAAATTCTGCACTGAGCAAGTGGCCCTATTAATTTCACTGAGATCATTTAAACATTTAGTTTTCTACCAAGTGACGACAGCACAATCTGGCTAAAATACTGTCTCATACTGGAATATGAAATTAACATCATATCTTGGATTCAGAGTTACATAGCAGACATCTGTAATGATATATGCATGTTTTGCTAACCTTTTCTAATTTGGCCACTAGAAACAATTATGGTCAAATATGTTAACTATGTAATATATAAAAATTCAATATTTCTGTCTGTCAAAAAGCATACTCCTTTTTCATGGCTGGTAAAAGATTTTAAACATCTTACTGTAAAAACATTCTTATTTAAAAAAATCTGTCATCCACTTCACAATGAAGATATCACTTCAATTGCTATTCTTCCTTTGTTTCAGGCCCACGTTCATTTTTTCTACATGCCACGTTTTCCAAAGTGATGGATGCATTTTGCTATACCCATTCTACACTAATCTCCTTCTTTAAATGTATTTTTGCTTCCTGAATTGTAAACTGCTGCTGTTGTTCGAATGTACATGCAAAACTGCCTAATGTCTGAACTCCACTGAAAGCAGAATGCCTCAAACAATTTGTAGTCTTACATGAGTGTTATAAAAAAGGATCAACATGTTGCATTACCATGGAAATTTTGAAAAACATACTTTCCCAAACAAATATTACTTTTTCTCAATGGTATGAAGTAATGAAAACCACATGTGTAAATCTGCGATCCGTGCAGTAGTTCAAGCTGCAGCTAATAGAAAATACAGAGTGAACTCTGCCATATAAAGGATTCTTGTTACAGAAATATAATGTGAAAACCAGATGCAGACAGAAAACCTTAATCACAGATGGGAATGTAATCACTGGCATACAGAATACTTTTTTGATCAATCTCAACCATATGAGAAATGTATTTATTTTCTAAGGAATGCAATAACTCTAGAGTGTCTTCTATTTGAATTCAGTTAACCTCATATTCATAGTGCTTTTATCTTATATGTGTAGAGAAGGGGGATACAACCTGAGCCAAGACTTTTAGAAGAGCCGTCGGCTCTGGCAAATCATTCTTGTATCAGCTTATCTTTCAAGGAATTAATAGGATGTAAAGACTACAAATATCAGGATCAGCCTCAAATGAAACCAACCATTATTGTACTTCCTAGTTACTGCCAGAAATCCCTTCATCACCTAAGCACTTCCCCAGTTAAATTTTCCATTTAATATGTGGTTCTTCAGACTTACAATGATGCTAAGAGCAAGCACACTGTCGCACTCAAGTTCTGCGAATCAGAACTGGAGTCCTATAGCAAAGAATCTCCCTTTATAAAAGCTGAAGAGTCATCAGTTCAAAAACAAGTTTACCTAGGGCTTCCCTCTAATTGCTGAAAGTCCCTGCAAACGCCCTCCACCCACACAGCTCCTGGGGGTTAGCAGGAAACAAAGGACCACACCGCAGGACAGCTATCCAGCTACATCAAGAGTCTGAACTGCTGACTGCCTTCTACCAACTACCCAGACCAAGGCAACTCCTGACAGTTTTCACTGCTGGTGACACCACTAGTAGTACAGCAGTAGTAAATGCACCATGTAAAATAGGGACCAATACCCCAAACTGACATACATATTAAAAAAGAACCACAATCAAAACCAAAAACCCCAACTTGTACTAGGAAATAAAACTTAAGAAAGAAAAGGCATTCAGAGAGGAGGTTTCCAGGATCTTGGGTACCGGCAGTGGCAGTTTTACTTCCTGGCAGGCCTCAATCCCTGCTGCACCCACCTCCTGGAGGTACTCAGTCTACCCAAGAATACACACCACTGCCTGACTGTCACAGTTCACAACTGAGCTTGGTAAAGTAACCTAAAGTTGGTATAAACTTATTTTAATAGTATAATTAAGTAACACAAACCACAATGATTTGGTAGCTGTTACACCAGGGCAGAGAAGGGATGACAGAAACGCTTTGACAGGCACAGGGTAGGAAGATTCTGTCTCTCTCTTACAGCCTCTAAACCCATTTGCCATCATCTCATTTTAGGTGCCTGCAGTTAGAGGACACAGTCACTTCAGTACCCTACCACAGGGCTCCCAGAAACAGCACATCATAGGTGTCCATCAGACTAACTCTGCTGAAGCTCATGTAATGATGCTTTCTTAATTGAATGCCTGTAATGCTAGGTGAATTTTGAAGTCTGCTACGTGGTTTTTTCCTCCCATGTTAATAAGTACCAAATCATTTGATAAAAAGATTCCACAACTGTAACAAAACAGTTCTTAAATCTTGTCTGAGACTTAATTTTAAATCTCTGAGACTGCAGCATTAATAGATATCAAAGTCAAGATTTAACACTAAAGTAATATGGCCTAGATTAATAATAAACTTTGGCCAGATACATATTTTCATTTGCATGTTTTTCATATAGCATCATCATCATGTGTGTGTGTAGAGTGCTAAAAATGGAATGAAATCTTCCAGCTGAAAACAGTTCCACGTGACAAAACAGAGAGGGATCCTGAAAACTCCTGCTTCATGTCATGTGCGAGTGTGTGTGCCTGTGTCTTTCCTTTTTTCCTCTCATCTAATTTCATCTGCGAGAGACTGTCCCTAGAGGACAAGACAAGAGAGAACCAATTATATCCAGAGGTTGGTTTCTCCAAAATGAAGGCATCTGTTCCATGCCAACGACTTCCACATGGAAGAAAAACAGAACTTTGAAGGCATCTGTGTTCATGGTTGACAGTTGCAGATCTTAGGGTCTACTGTAATTGCCCAGCTGCAAACATGATTTGGTTGTTGCTGTTGTCAGCCAATCTCCTTGTACTGAAAAGAAGGGAGCTTAAATAGCAAATAGCTGGATAAAAATCAGATACTCTTCCACAATACTGACACCTTTTCCATTCTGAAGGAGGTATTTTTCCTGGTACAATGGGTTTGATGGAAGTAAATTGCAAAGTGGTTCTTAAACTAACATTTTACAAAATATTCTACTTTAAAATGCTATTCTTTAAATAATGTACAAGTCCAAGCACAATGTGTTCATTATCTGCTAGCATTTCAGGCTGGTATTTTCTAAGAGTGATTCAGAAACCCGTGTGATTCACCAGCCACACAATCCTGCAGCTCACCTTATTCAGCCAAGTAATCTCAGTAATATCAAGAGTACACCTGAGCAGAAGCTCAAAGTTTTCACCCCAAATTCATAGGGCAGATAAATAACTAGTATATTTATTACTCAACTCCCATCACTTCCAATGTGAGTGAACACTTTCCAAAGACACTTTATAGAAACATTACTGGTAATGCAAAACCTGGCTTACAGCACTGGGTGCCACATTTGCAGTGAGATACTCAGTAATGCTGTGCACCTTCATTGCTAAAAACATCAAGTAAGTTGTTAACAAGAAGCTCATATAAAGTAGCAAGACCCTAACTGATTTTCCAAAGCACAGGACTGAATGCCATTTAGAGATACATGACTCCTGAATGCAACAGCATTCAGCCTTCCCAGCCAGGTAGCCACTCAGCTTAAAAAGGACAGTAAGGATTCCCAGTCAGTCTCCCTTGCTTGGCACATACCTCAAATTATTATGAATGCCTGAAGCAGTGAACTTGTGGGGACACAGTAGGCCTGACACTTCCTGACCACTTCTAAATTCCCTCCAGGAAGGACAAGAGCTGGGAGTGAGGACAATTAACACAGCCACCTGTTTCCTGTGACCTCCTAAGGGGCAGACATGGCCACTGATGACTTGCTCTGGCAATGTCACTGAGGTCCTGCCCATCCTTCTCTTCCCAGAGAAGCCATGGAATAATAAAAACAATAGTGGCCAATAATAGCTCTGTAAAACATAGTGAAATTTAGGTCTGGACTTAAAAATAAATGAACAAACAAAAAAGAAAACTAACATCAGAAGGTCCCCATGTGAAGAGGGGGGACCAATAAATCCCAAAATGTAGAAGGAAAATTATACATGTTTCTCCTTCCAACTACTGTAGCTGGTATTTACTGTAGCTGTGCACTTCTCTGGAAAAAGTCTGGACCAGGCAGCTGGCTCAAATAAAATTTAAAACAGATCTTGGGATACACAAGTTGAAAATTGTGGCCCAATTGACTCAATAGGAGTCTGCAAGTATTATTATGGAAGGAATAGGCTTTTTCTCTCCTTTATATGGAAGTCTTGTCAGGTAAGTCTGTAATTTACAATTCAAAAAGAATGCCCTTGCTTTACACTGAGACCTGAGCTAGCCTGTTTTATTAGGGAGAGATCTAGATCTGAGAACCAATCCATAAAAGTATTGTCAAGATCACGGATGTCAGATGGGAGCACAGAAAGCTTGAAGGTCCAGCTCCTCAGACTGGCATTTAAACTAAAGAAACACTGTCTTCAGGGAGAGCTGAGCATGGGAATACCATGGAAGATCTGACCTCCAGCATTTTAATTCAATGTTTACAAGCTCTGCTGATCCATGGACTTGCATTAATTTATCATGGTGCACATGAAACACATACAACATTCAGAAACTACCTTGGGCTATTCAGTTCAGTAGGGTGGTTTCCTTGTCCACCTGTAGCACGCTTTAATACAGGTTGCAGCCTGCTTTTCCAGCATTAAGTGGTTTGCCATCAAGCTTTAAAATAATAAATAGTAGAGTCATGAAACAGGTTTTGCTTAATGGTTCCTGGAACTCAGTGACTTCACTCACTAAAACACTTTCTATAACATTACCCTTAAATACTTTTAGCAATGTCACCATTAAAATAAAATAAAAAAATCATCCTGGCAGTACCACCCATTGACAGCACACCCACAGGTGCCATTATTCCCACATTTTGTTGGCAGCTTTTTCTGGCACCATTATGCTTTAATGGCTTTGGCAACAAAGTCCACCTGGATTTCACTGGAAGCACTCCTTTGGAGCACTCTTCCCAAATATCCCTTGCAGCATTCTGTCTCCTCTGTTGCACCATAATCATCCCATTTTCTGGCAATAGTTTCACCCTCTCACTGTCAAAGCCTGAGCTGGTCTTGGGAGTTCTCTTCCTGAACTTGTCTAATGCATGTGTGATTCAATGTGGGATGAATTTTCCAAGAGAATTTCAGGACAATATCTTAGCTGCTCAGGTTGGATGTTCATTCACATCCCAGCTTTAAAATTCATCTTATTATATCCCAGTAGCAAAACGTGACCAAACTAGTGGGACAGTAAAGCACAGGTACAAAATCCTATATAATCTGATGCTTCATCAGAGAGTTTGTAAAACCTTGTGACTTCCAGAAAGCACACACAGCTTTACTCAGTATGCCACACAACTTGTCATGGTAACATGCAGAGCCAACATTCTGATACTGCCATTACCAAAGGAAAAGAATCAAAAACTGGAAAAGGTATTCCAAAAAATAAGCAACTGTGGGGGAAAAGTGGTGGTTTTTGGGGGGCTGAATTGTTGGTACTTTTTTTTTTTTCCCCCTGAACTATTTAAAATGACATCTGGGCCACAACCAAAAGGAGCACCTGTGGGGTCATAATCAGAAATCAAAAAATGTGGACAGCAGATCTCCAAATAAAAGGCACCACAAAAGAAAAAAGCTAGTGGTAATGCCTACTACTTACTACTGCATATTAACACCCAACATGGCAGACATCCACAAGCCTCCTAGAGCTCCAAAAGTAACTACAGCCTGGTACAATATGTAATGGTCATACAACCATCGCCTCAGATGCTTGTCTGAATGCCTGGGTTTTACTCTCTGTAGAAACTTGGCTCTCCAAAAATGATACCGATTTTATCACACATTGCTGCCTGCCACCATGTGCATATTAATTCCACTCCACTAGGTGGAGTCTTCTGTCTTTCCAGACTGCAACCTAATTTCCAAAAGAACCTATTATCTATCCTCCATGAACTTTGCACATTTACTTTACTCTGAGTGCAAGAGTATACCTGTCTTGATCAACATAAAAATGGCAATGAATCAAATGCCTTCCAAAATGATTAAAGAAATCATGAGTTATCCCATGAGGATCCCAAATCAGCATCTTACAATATGGGATCATACAGGAATATTGTTGCTGTACAGTTCTGTACAATACAACTGTATTTTCACAAACATTACATTCAATAAATAATACTGAGTATAAAAACATATCCCTTAAATAAGTCACTATATGCCCAAAAACTACATATAAACAAACCCAAGTTTCAGAACTTCTATTAAATTCTTTTTGTGCATTCTGAAATACTTTTGAGTATCTAGGATGCCTTCCCTTTCCACACATCCCAAAATGTGTTACAGAAAATGAGAGGGAACATTAAAGTATTCACATTTCCATTCACAACCAGTGGAGTTAAATATGGCAACTATTCAACAGGAACAGCAAAACTGTATGCAGCATTTCTGGCAAAGATTATGAAAACAGAGCACTCCCATGAATGTGTTCAGAACATTTAGATAAGAAAATCTGGACACCCTGCATCCAGCTATAATCTTTCTTTTGTGGCTGGGCTCCACCCCAAGCCCTGTGCAAAGCAGCAGAAAATCCCACGACCAAAGTAAAAAGCTCCTTGGTTTCCAAACTCTTCAGGTAGCAGGCTCAGCTCCGCACAGTGCGCCTGAGCAAATCTCGGCAGTATGTGCGAGCAGAGAGCCCCAGGCAGGCACGGAGCGCGAGCGCCAGGCTCCCCAAGGCTCCCACATCCCCGGGTCAGCCGAGGTAGGGCCTCCTCAGCGCCGCTCCTGCTGCCGGCAGATATCACCAGCTATTTAAGGCTACAGACATTGTGCCCCAATCGGCCATGTTTTCTGTAATATTTACTTCTCGTACATATGTCTATAACTATGTATACATCCCACAGAAGGTGAGGTTTAACAGGGTTAGCTTTGTTGGGGAAAAGAAGGTTTGGAGGAAAGGAAACAACTTTCATGTTGAGAAGATTTGAATCTAGTGACTGTCACGGGATGTAAACAGTCTTCTGGGGAGGGAGGCTTTTTGTTATGTTTCAGGAGAGCACAGAGTTTTGGATAAAATCTGTATAAATAATTATCCCTCTGTCATTCAACATAAATTTATGCACATGTGTGCACACAGTTATGCTGGGGAATACAAACTATAAAGTAGACATGCCACAGACTTCTAGACAACCTACCACAAGCACTGATCTCACACAGAATCCATTCTATATTTAAATTTCAGTTTATTGAATTTTAATTATTTCTGATCTGCAGATCACTTTGAGGAAAATCCCCCAAGGTCAAAAGCTTACAAATCCAATTGCAAAACCAAACAGAAGCATCAGCAAGGACCTTTCCCATGCAGACACCTACCAAAAAAATTAGTTCTTGACTACTAGATTAGATTAGAATTCAACAGCTAAAACCCATTGTAATATTAAAATCAGGTAATTCTCTATGTTGAAATAAAGCAATAAAAGCTCTCATTCTATTCTGCACATTTACTCATGTTATGTACACAGGGCTCCATAGATATAACAGTGAATTATCCCTTCTTCATTTAGATCCTTGTTTATAAAATTAACAAACACATATCCTTTCCATTATTTTATTGTTGGTTTTTTGTTGTTTGGGTTTTTTTTAATTAAAAAGCAACAATGTTATATTCTCCAGAGATGCTTATGGTAGAAAATGTTTTTTTTTTTTTTTGCATTCCAACTCACAGAACTCACTCAGATTAGCAGCTTCATAAGAGTGAATATGTTGGTATACATGCATTCAAATATGACTCAGTCATTTCATTTACCATGGAAAAGTTACTCCAAAATCCCCATTAATTAAAATGTCCTTGATGAGCCTAAACTTAAGATTTGCAGGTATATCAGGAATGAAACAAGCCAAAGAAAGTTCTGTCATATACTGAACATTCTTTACATTGCTTAAGGTCCTCAGTAGTAAAACTGTATTGCTGCAATGGGGAAACAGCCATATGTCATTTTAAGATACAATCATAGTTTATTAATAAAATTATTTTTAAAGTACGAGTTAAATCCTTTTACCAACATAGTGACATTCAGCTATCCAGTGTCATTTTTCCAGTTCAAATAGATATGGTCCTAATTGCATAATGCCATTTTATCTGCTGAAGATAAAAGAGCAGATAAACAAAAATGCACATTAGGCAGGAGATTTTTCAGAATAGATTTTTTTTCAAATAACCCACTTGCATTAACAAAAGATTGCAATGGCTTCCAAATTATAGGGTGTTATTTTTAGTGGAAGTAGTTCAATATTCATATTGGAGCAGATGTAGCAGTTTAACAAAACAGCTCTTCAAATCCTGCACAAATTGAAAACAGGAAAACTGATTGCATTTTCTCTTATCACTTTCCTTTTCTGAATTGACACTTTTGGCCTTCTGAAAATTTACACATGGCTTTCATCTGAACAGCACCTGCTGATCAAACAGAAACCTAACATTTTCAGGAAAACGGTATAAAGGACTAGTTTTCTTTCTACCATCTTAAAGGGCATCAGCAGTCCACTTGATGGCAACAATTGCTGAGTAGATGGCACACAAAGTACATTTTATATTTTCATTTCACTTACTTTTTAATATTAGTTAAATAGTAACCGCTCTTCTGTACTTCCTCTTTGCTTTAAATTAATTTCAGTCTCTATCTCTGCATTACCCTGATGGGTTTAATTCTACAGTCAGCTAGATTTTAAAGATGATGTGAAAGCCTCTGAAATAATAAACACATTGCATGCTCTGCAGACAGGGGTCTTCTTTATATATGCATTTATATGCAATCATATAAACTGATATATACATTCATGTGCACATATCGCACAGACATTTCTTTTTATGGTGCTTATACCAAGGAAAAAATGTGTGTGTGTATATATATCAATATACATACATGCATGTATATTTCATTCCACTATAGTCTCACTGCATTGAATTCCCCAAGCACTGTCGTTTGAACATGCTGAGGGGAGAGAAATTCAAAGGGCATTTATTTATTCCAAAGTTGTTCTTTGTTTCCTTTGCAGTCTTCAGACTGGGAGAAGGTCTAGCAGATGCTCTGGAACTTGAGCATCAAGACTGGGTTGAGATGCTGCCATTGGTGAACATGGCGAGCATGCAAACAGCACAACCAGAAATCCTTGGGCTCCTGCAAAAGTTATAGGTGTCAAGTCATGTATAAAAAAATAAAATGTAAGTACCTTGTTATCCTGTCTGCTTCTGAGCCTGTAAACTCTGAAGCACAGCAGCAAGTAACAAGGACCATCTTCCTTTGTACATAATTCTAGGTGTAATTAAAGATACTCCTGAAACCCTCTATGTGTCAGCTTCTTAACTGATAGAGCCCTCACCCCCCTGAAGTACTCTGCTGCCATCCATTACCATTCTGCTTCAGTGATAAGGTAACCTGAAGGCAGAGATGACATACAGTAATATATGTGCCACTCCAGACAGTTGGTTCATGAATTTCAGTGTTTCATCATGCTCACTGAGGCAGTCGCAAACCTGAAATGTCAATATGTTCAGTCAATGGAAGTAAAATAATGGGGCTCTATTGTCTTACCCTATCGATCTGCTGCTGTCAACAAGAATACATGCCCCCCTGGCTTTAAACAAATTTTAATTAGGCTTTTAGTTACCGGATCATATCTATATATCTATCTGTGCAAACACTTGACAAAGTGAAACAGCAGTATAAATATTTCAAACTTTTAAATATAAAGGTAATTGTTTAATGTTGCTGTAAGATACGACCACTGATAAAGCCGTTCGCTAAAGCAGTGTGCGTGCACATACTGAGCATGCAAGTCATCTTAATCTGGGAGAGAACTTAAAAAGCACACCGAAAGTCCATCCGAAACAACAAAAACGAAAGAGCAAAGAGGCCACTTTTCCTAAAGCCCGGTGTCATCCTCCCGTGGGGATTTTGGAAGTTAGGAGTCTTCACTGAAAGCACCCCAGGAGTGAGCGGTGGGTGCCCGGGCGTGACGGCCCAGGGCTGTCACATCTCCTCGGCCCCGCCGCCACCCCAGGCTGGGGCTCCTCCACCCCGTCCCGCCAGACACCCAAACACGGCACTCTCTGCTCCCCTGGGCTGTGTTTAAAGCGGGGTCCCTTAGTCACCACCTTTGTTCTGCGGCCACCCCCTCCCTCCCCGCTTCCAGCCTGGCAGGCGAGCCCCTCTCCGCTTCCCTCGGCGCTGCCCGGGGGCGGGGGGCAGGCAGCACAACAAAAGGCAGATCCCGTCTCCCCGCCGGCTAATCTCTGTTCGTAAATCCCCCGCCCGCTCCGAGGGGAGATAATAAGTGGTTACATCTTCACTTCTCCCCGCGCCTATCGACTTGTGCAGCGCCGAGGGAGCCGGGCCGGGCCGGCGGTGTGAGGCGGCGAGGGGTGTCCCCCCCCCCTCTCCGCCTCTCCCGCCCGCGGGTGGAGATTTTACCTTCCGGCGGCGGGAGGGACGAGGAGGCGCCGGCGCGGCCCGGGCTTTGTGCGCCTCACGCGCCTCGCAGCTTATCTGCAGCGCAAGGACGGAGCATCGCGGCTCCGCGGCCCCGCCGGCGCGGGGGGAGCGGCACGGCGGCGTGCATCGGGGCGATTACGGTATCAGCGCGGCCCAGATGGCGGCCGGAGGATGTGCGAGGCAGCGGGGCCGGCAGCGGGGCTGGGGCCGGCCCGGGGTCCCGGGGAGGCCGCGCCCGGCACGAGGAGAGGCGCCACCTCCGCGCCGCCCACCGGGGGAGAAGGCGGCGGTGCCCAGGTCCGCGTGTGGCTGCCCTCTGGCCGGCAGCCGGCCCGCTCCGGCCCTGCGAGATGCCCAGCACCTCTCCGGGATAAGGACCCTGCCAGGGGTCGCGCAGTGCTGGCTCCCCAAGACTCCTCTGCCGGAGGTCGCTGCCACCCCGAAGCAAAGCGATCGCGCCCTGTGACAGCCTCCAGCCCGGCCATACCTGCTGCAGCAGCCCAGCTCTCCTTTCACAGGCCATACCTGCTGCTGCAGCCCGGCTCCCCCTCACAGCTCATACCTGCTGCAGCCTGGTTCCTCCCTCACAGGCCATACCTGCTGCAGCAGCCCAGCTCTCCTTTCACAGGCCATACCTGCTGCAGCAGCCCGGCTCTCCTTTCACAGGCCATACCTGCTGCTGCAGCACGGCTCCCCCCTCACAGGCCATACCTGCTGCTGCAGCCCGGCTCCCCCTCACAGGCCATACCTGCTGCAGCCCGGCTCCCCCTCACAGGCCATACCTGATGCAGCCCGGCTCCCCCCTCACAGGCCATACCTGATGCAGCCCGGCTCCCCCCTCACAGGCCATACCTGCTGCAGCAGCCCGGCTCTCCTTTCACAGGCCATACCTGATGCAGCCCGGCTCCCCCCTCACAGGCCATACCTGCTGCTGCAGCCTGGCTTCCCCCTCACAGGCCATAGCTGCTGCAGAAGCCCGGCTGACCGCTCACAGGCCATACCTGCTGCTGCAGCCCAGCTCTCCTTTCACAGGCCATACCTGCTGCTGCAGCCCAGCTCTCCTTTCACAGACCGTACCTACATCCCGCACGCAGCACGGCGGCCGCTGGCCCAGTGCAGTCACAGGCTGTACTTGCTCCCAGTTTGCCCAAGTCCCTACCTAACCCAGCCTGCTCATTGACACCATTGGCATAAGAGCCTAAACACTGCACTGCTGCTGCAAAGTGGTAGCATCATTCACCAGAGGATGAGCAATAAGCAGAAGTAGGTCCCTACACTTCACAACTCGGGTTCTGTGAAAACTGAGGGGCTGCCTGCCATGAGCACAGCCAGCCAGCAGAACAGTTATGCCAGCACCAGGCACTCCATGCACTAGGGTTTTAAAGTTTCTAAAACGTTTCTCCCTGGGAATCAACACTTACGTGTTAGGAAACGCATTTCCATCACACGTCAGCTGAGGGTCACCATGAAGGAGGGAGGAGGACAATGACAGCACGCTGAAGTGAGACTGGCATTGTTCAGTGCAAAACTCCTTCCAAAATCACTCGTCCAAGATAGCAGTTTATTCCACAAGAAAAGGAATAAAGGGAATTTGACACATAATACAAAGTGAAAACCAGAACCTAGATGGGGGAAGGGCATGTGTGTGAAAATTGTGTCACTGCAATGAATGTCAGATAAAAAGGGGTCTGTCACAAATCCTCCGTTAATCCAATAATGTGAAAACCTCTTGGTATCACTGAGACATAGCACAAGGTAATATTTTTTTATTTTATTTTTCATAAACCACTCCATATGTTTAGCCTTGGAAATACAGCAATTGGCCAAATGTTCCTATTGCATAACCAGGACCTTGATTTTTCAATGAAGGCAAACTGATTTTTGCATGTCAAATTTACTATGCATTCCTCAGCCAATACTTTTATCCTGAAGAAGGGCCACTTTTCTCTCAACTTCTTCCAGTTGTCAGTTGTGTGACAACCATATTTAGAGGTAATCAGCCAGGTCATATTACAAAAGTTAGTCAACTTGTTTGAAACCTTAGCTCCTAAACTTAATGGTATGTTCTACGCATTTCTAAAGAAAAGTAACTAATTAATTATTTCAACCTGCAAGGTAACACAGAGATTTCTTTCTGCATATGCTATTTCATGCTATTACACACAAATTAGAGACTGCTCTTTTTTGGTATTTCTGTTACAGAGCTTTTCATTGAAAAACATACATATCATGCCATGAACTAATTTAGGATCTGCCAGATTCTCATCTTGCAAGGCCACCATGTGCATCTTATGTCTATGTTGACCATACTTTTATTACTCAAATGACAAACCTCTAAAGAAAAATTAATCCAGGATCCTCCATAATGTAAGCAGTTTGCTGTGAAAACACATTTAAAAATAAAACAATGTGTATTAATAGGATAAATACAATCAGAATACAAATGTGTAACAGAAGTGGCGTTCCATAAGCACAGCTGTCTCAAAGTCCAAGCTGCAGGCTAGAAATCTTAATTTCAACTGACTCTCTTGTAATAATGGGTTACCTTCCTCTAAAGCGGAAAGTCCATCTGCCCCAGGCAGATAAGTTTTGAAGTATTAAAACAGATAAAAATCTAACATTTTCTTTCTTGCATTGAATATGTGAATTCTAGTGTGCTATAATGTGAGAATTCCAACATATGACTATTATAGCATAATATCTCATAGCTCAGCTTGTCATTACCTCACTTGTAATTCTTATGTTAATTATGCTCGTAATTACTATAAACAGATGTGGTAGAAATTCATGTGACCTTTTACTTCAGAATGCATTTCTTGCTCTTTTCACTTTATTTTAATAATATAGGTTATACCAGAGGAAGGTATTTCTGACACACTCTGCATGTATGTGCGTACATATTTAACCTGAAACCATTTCTGCCTCATATTTCAGGCAAAGGACCACCTACATGCCAGTACATTGACATGAAAGTGATGATAATTGAAAAGTCTACCCTGAAACATACCCCTAAATAATTGTGCCTACAGTGAACCTTTTTGATTAAGCATAGCTAGAGACATCACTAAAGCCTAGGACTTAAATGGAGCGCTGCATTTTTATTCAGGACCTTTGTTAATGCAGCAGTATCCTGCTTTACAACTACAAGTACATAACAGCCATACAGCAATTTATTTTACTCACAGACAAACCATCATCGTCTGTACACAAAACACATTCACAATAAAATCACTATGGATTTCATTAAGAGAAAGGCTACTCGAATTTCATTTCTTTGGACCTAATCTATAATTAGTGTGGACAGACAGGTGCAAACCCCTCTCCTCTACAGATGGCTACTGAAAATGGTGCAAAATAGCTCCTTCTGTTTAAACAACACACAGATAACCTGCTCTGCTCTTATCACTTACAATTACCTCCATTATACTGAACTAATGTTTACTTTAATAAAATGTCCACTGTTGTCTAAACATTATTTGGAAACTTTCATATCAATGGCAGAAAAAAAAAAAAAGAAGATGGAAGTCAATGTCTTTTAGATGAAAATTTGGAGGGAAGGAAATAAAAAAAGCTTTTAAAGAACAGGATACTTTGACTTTGATTTTATGTCTGCTGTTCATTTTTCTTTATCCACAAAACCACACAGTCTGCTACTTCCTGATGTATTTGTGCTACTATATATTAAACTAATAAAGTTTATAATAAGAACGGGATAACTGCATTTTAAAAGCAGTTCTTTAAAAAGGAACATCTATGTGGAAAACCAAGATCCCTTGCCTTAAAAGTTCAGTTTTTAAACCAACTGTTTTAGATCTCTGTTGTGAAACAACATGAAGACAATGTAACCTGGTATTCAATGTTTTAAGGACTTAGACTCTCATTACTTATACTAAATTCAGTGTCAGTTTCAACTTTTTAATGTTTTTGGTTGTTTTAAGGGCTGTATGAAAAAGAGCAGCAGGCTGCTACTAACTACATTGATTGAGATTTTTTAATGCATTCAGATTAAAATAATTATCTTTTCACATTTCTTTAGCCAAGCCACGAGAAATAGCCCCTTCAGAGCACCAAATTAATGTTTTATTTCAGCTATTAAGTCTTCTTGATCTCTGCATGACAAGTTTCTACAGAACAACGAACAAGACATTCTCCTCTACCCCCCAATCTAAAAAGTCTGAAGCTCCTGCAATAGCAACATACTGATATCCTTATTCAATTAGCTAAAGATTTAACAGTAATGGACTGTGGCAAGTGGATTTGAAAGTTGAAAATGACAATTGCAAGCTCTTTCTCCCATCACCTCCAATGCAAACACTGCAGATGCCTGTTTCACCCAAAGCGTCTGGCAATGAGGAGTTTGCAGTCTGCACAGTACCTCAGTGAGGCAAGCTTCGCATTCAACGCCTGTCGTCTGAAGTTCGTTTCAGAGAAGTGAGAAACAGGATTTGACAGGGAAGAATGTCCTGAACGGACTATCCACTGACCAGCACTCCAGGTGGAGCTATTTTTCTCTCCCATTATTCCAGAAACAATACTCCCAGTATAAAACTCCATGTGCACACAAGCATACATAGTGTTAAGCGTACACAGATGAGAGATACTTTGTGATGTTTTACTGGTCCATTATTAAGCACGAAACAAGTTAACGTTAAGGTGGTCAAAAATGGTAGAAGGCAGTGTTTTACTTAAAAAGATTTTGGAAACTATTTAAAAGCTCAAAGCCTTTGAAGAAAAACAACTTGTGCAGCAGTTGCCAGGAAGCAGTGACCTAACACTGCTGTCTGCATTCCATTACAAACAGAATGGTTCTTGTCTCCCTACAGCACGCTCATGGCTCAAGAACCCAGCCGCTCACCCTCCTGCAAGCACAGGACAGAAAGAAGTCCTGCTACCATCTCTTGTATCCCTTGCCTGGCTCCAGCCTGCCAGAGGCTGGAGAATTGATTAAGTCTGATGGATTTTTGGTGGAGTTTGGTGTTTTCTTGAACTGATGCATGGTTGAGCTGCCCATGACAGCGAAAGAAAATGGCTCATTAGTTGAAAATAGTAGCAATGATACTGAAGGTTCAGATATGGTGAAACTGACATTAAGAAAGTTATCAATTATCAAACATAGTTATTGCAAGTTCCTAATTAAAAACCTTTACAGAAAATCTGCAGTGAATCTCACACCTAACAAAGCCTTTGCCAGCTTCGTATTTTCACAGATTGTGCAGTTATGAATGAGCCATACTCATGTCTTTTCCTATTATCTTCCTATTGATGGGGAGCCACAGAAAACACCTAGTGCTAAAACCAGAATGCATAAACAAGATGGAGTAACTTTTTTACCATGCAGCCAAGCTGAAGGAAATTCCCTGATCATATTGGATTTCCTAAGGAAATCAGCCCAGAATAAACTGAATGAGGTTTTCAGACTTCCCATGGAAAGGTCAAGCATCAGCTTTAACAACCATTAGAAACCAGTTTCAATCTTCTCGGCTATCCAGATTCACTAAGCCGTTAACAGAAAAGCTGAACAGAAAACCTGGACAATAGACTTCAACTCTAAAAACATCTTTCACAAATTGCCTCAAACTGCGGTTAACAAAGTCGCTTATTTAAACTTTCCATTGCATCTGTCAGGATGCAGAAATTGAGACGGAAACGTAAGGCTTCAAGGATGTAGTTAAATAAATTATACTCACCCTTAGCCCTAACATATTGTGTTTACAAATACAATAATTATGTCTCTAGCTACATGTCAATGGAAAATATTTTCTAAGTCCTTCAAAAAGCATGCAAGCATTACTGCAAGTAGGAAATAAGTCAAAACAGATTAGTAGACCAAAAATGGGGAGGGAAAAAAAATCCTGCTTTGGTCAGCAACTCGGACCACCATCAGGGGATAAATCAATTTGCAGCAGCTGTGGACAGCCATTTAAGTCTGGGGCCTGAACAGATTAATTAGGAGAAGCGATGTTAAAAGTTAAAGGGGTCAGCGTTACATTAAGCACAGGAGTACTTGGTGGAGCAAACGCTTGGCAGTACATACCAAGACTCACAAGACATTCTTCTAGTTAGCCAGGGCTACGCCAACAGCCAAGTGCTTGGCACTTGCTGCTTTCCCAGAGACACCACGGCAGCTCCCGCAGGTTGATTTTAAGGGGCATGTACCCATTGTTGCCCAGCCCTTGCCGCGCCGTGCCCTCACCGCGTTCAGCATTGCCGCACAGCGCACCTTGGGGCCGCACGGGCAAGCGAAGGCAGGCGCTTCCCGCCCGGCTGCGATGGTCAGTAGCAAACTTAGGCAGCTCTTTCGCTCCGACTTCGCTGCAGCGGAGCCGGCAGAGCGCAGCCCGCTCCCGAGCTATCTGCGGGGCAGGAGCTGCCGGCTCCCGGGCGTCACGGCCGGGCGGCTGCGAGAGACTGATCCTCTCCGTGCCGTGATTTAGGGCACGGCAGAGGCAGGAGGGGGTGACGGGCAGAGCCCGCTGCGGATCGGAAGATGGAGGGCTGCTCTCCCAGAGAAACCCGAGCGGCTTCGAGGCGTCTGTTCCCCACAGCGGCGGTGCCGGAGAGCCGCCGGCTGCGGCCGGGCAGGGCAGTCCCGCCGCGCCCGGCTCCGGCTGCAACCTGGGGGGCAGGACGGGGAGGCTGCTTCAGCTCCCCATATCCTCGCCCTCCCTCCTTTAAACTTATCTGTGAACTGAAGGAAGTAACATTTTAGCTCCCGGCTGGAGCATGAACGATTTAAGAGCTGCGTCCTATTAGTTACTTTCGGTTTCTCTCTAACATCTAGGGGAGCAGAGTACAGAAACGACAGCTAGTTCGCTGTTAATTAACTCTGAAAGGAGTCACGGGTGTTCCTGCTAGGGTGGCAAACCCTTCCCTGCGCTAAACCAAATTTCTCAACTTTGGCACTAACAAAAGGAGTCGATCTCGACAAAAGTCAAAGGCTTGTCTAAATGGCCGAGAGTGTGGTTTTCATCCTTCTAATCTCCCTTGTCAATGGTCTGTTGCGAATTTATGGAATCGAACCCTTCAACACGGCCAGATGAGATGACACAGTTACATTGTATGGCAGTTTTGGAAATGCAAACCCTAACGTTATGCTGTCGTTTTAGGAAACAAGCTATTTGCAAGACCGCGGTGCAGCTAAAGGCGACGTGCACCGTATAAAATATTTCTTTCAAAATAGTCCGAAAAGATGTTGCCAGTGCTGCACAGACCTATGATTGCAGTGAAACAAGCAAGCGAAACAAAACAATCCCATCAGAAATATTTCAGCCACTCCAACTCACACTGGCCAGCGCTAGAGCCTGGAGAAAGGGGAGGCAGGAAAGAAAAATGCAAGTCCTAAATGCAGACAGAAATCTGACGCTTTGTTATAGTATATGCCTGGGAAGGTTATTTTCTGCAAATCTGGGTTATTTGGTTTCTGAGCAGTATCCCGGGTGCTAGTTTGTAAGCCGGGCACAGAGCGTGTAAGGAAGGCTGCATGCAGCGCTAACCTGGGCCGGGCACAGCAGCAGCCCCGGTCTGCGTGGGTTAGTTATAGCCACGGGAGCCCCTCGGAGCTCGGCGAGCCCTGCGGGAGAGGAGAAAGGAAAGAAAAGGGGCTCGGGCTCCCCCCGCCCCGGCGCGCCCTGCCCAGCCCTGCCCGCGCCCGTACTCACACTGTAGAGGACCGGAGATGCCCACCATTCGCCACGGGCTGCGAGCTGCAAATAAAAGTTCCCGTCCTGCTCGGGGGAGAGACGGCAGCCCAGGCTGCTGGAGGGGCGAGGGGCTGGGAAAGGGGAGAGCAGCGCCGCGCGGCTTCCCTTCCCAGTCCAGATGATCCACGTCCACAAAAGTCAAAACGAGCTGAGGAGAAACTCCAGCTGCTCTTCCCCCCACCCCCACCACCCTCTCTCGCTCTTTTTTTTTTTTTTTTTTTTAAAAGGAGGATCAGCTCGAGAGAGGCTACTGGTTCCACGGGAAAGGAGAAGAACCAAAAATAAAGCAAAGTCTCCAAGTCGAGATAGTTAATGCCCAGGTCCTTCTCCTTGCTGCCGCCGCCGCTTCAGACAAACGTGATGTGGAACGCAGGGAGCGGCCGCTGTCAGTGGCGGGGTCTCTGCCTGTCCCCGAGCAGCCGACGCATAGCTGAGCCCGCGGCGAACCCGAGCCGAGCCGAGCCGAGGCGGGGTGCGGTACCGAGCCGAGCCGAGCCGAGCCGAGCCCGCCCGAGGCTGCGCCGCCGCCGCTCCGCTGCGCCCGGCTCCCGCTAGCAGGCAGCGCGCGAGGCAGGCAGCATACTGCCGGCAGCCGGGCCGGCCCCGCTACCCAGGTGCAGGGGGGGAGGGCTTAAAGCAGTGGGAGGTGATAGAGGTAGGAGACATCTGTGTCGTGAAGAGGTTAGTGGGGGTCAAGTATATGTTAACAATAGGCGAGCGTGGTCCCTCTCGGGCAGCCTGCCTACTCTTTCTTTCTTTCGCTCGCTTTTACTGGGTGGACATCTAACTTGCTCCCTAATGATGCCTCCCCGGCTTTAAGAGTCCAGACTGCCCTGCAGTAACCCAAGACAAACACTTTCTCTAGCCATCTGGAGAGCTCCTGGCTGCTCTGCCTGTGTCTCATCACTGTGTGAAGAGACAGCAGTGCTAGAAATCAAGCCACTCTCAGATCTACTCTCTAATCCCCTTCTGTTAGCTGATTTCCAGTCAGACTGTTTGCTTTTGCATTAGATAATAGCCTTAGAGAAAACAATTATCATTTTCTTTTTCCCTTTGTTTTTTTCCTCTTTTTAAAGTACAGTATAGAGGAAGGCCTCCCTCTCTTATTTTAAAAGAAATTTGTAGTCTTTCATGGCTTGAAGAACCCAGATGCAATTTCACACTTTCCTGGAAGGGGATTCTGGATTCTTCTGAAAGCAGCGACACGATCACAACTGCAGTGAAAATTAATTACTATCATCTACAATTAATAGAAGCATGCCACCGTTTGACTTTGTGTTTCATTACACAATCATTTTGGTAGGCATCCATATATTTTCCGATTCATCAGTTATTCCTTTCTATGTGTTGCAGAGAATATTATTGTCAGTCACACAATCTACAGCAAACTGGTATCTCTGCTATCGTGTTGTCACTATATAAAGAAGGCGTCTCCACAAAAAAAAAAAAAAAAAAAAGAAAAAAACAACTTACATGTGCTTCAGAGTAAAAAAGTGCATTTTTTTTTTTTGGATTACAGATAATGGATTGGAACTGTCAGAAATGCTGGGACATTTAGCTTCATTTTTTCCTAATGTCAGATGTTAATTAAAAGTGAGCATGGAATAGAACTTCTAATCAACTGCCTTCTTTATTCCTGTACATACACATACACGCACACACGCACACATACACTATAGGCCTGATCTTGCAAATTTACAAACACTTAATTTGAAACACATAAACAGTCCTATTGAATGCAAAGTAGCGTTCTGTATGTTTTTTATAAAGACATACACATTTCCAAAAGGAGGGTAGCATTTTTATGTATATTTATATGCATATTTATAACAATATTTGCCTCTGGTGCTGGCTTGGAAATTTTGGTTGATTTTGAAAATATGTTTTAAATATATTTTATTATTTGGATAAAGCCACCTTTTCTGCAGATATTTCAGGATATGGAGCTTTAATGAACTGGTCAGTATCTTATAATACATGGTTGAATTTACATTGGAGTAAATTCAGCTCCACAGATCATAAATCAGGTCATGTTTTTGTCTACTGTGATTTCAATTTACGAAGATGGTGAGCAGCCACAAGTCTGGCATTGATTTCTAATTTGAAAACTATCTGTTTTACAGAAATCTATTTCAAGGCCAAAATTATGGGAGAATCTTTTAAAAAGTATCATCAAATATTTAAAAATAATCTAAAGATAACAAATTTTACAAGGCTTCTTTTTCCGTCAGCAGATATAAAAACTTTAGTTTGAAAATCTTTGTGGCATGATACTTGCATTCCAATTGTTCTATGTGTAAGGTGAAAAATAAAGAAGATATTTGCCAGCAGTCTCAGACCATGTTTTGATGAAGTGTCAGGGACTGAACACTGACTCCTAATTCTCAGTTTATAGCTTTAAAAAAACCCTACAAAGCTTCCTCTTTAGTGTGTACATTCACTCCAGAAGATCCATCAACTTTCTAGGCATTACTGTTCAAATTAGTGGAGGAGCATCAGCTTAGATTTAGAAACTCTGGAAAATTGAATCTGAACTATTGGCAATTTTATATCCATGAGTTTATAGACTTCTGTGGTCTCATTTCATAATGAGAAAAATACAGAAATCCCCTATTAGACTCTCAGCCCTGGCTCGTCTTATATGACGTTTCCCACTGTTCCCAGTAAGGACAAAATCTTCTCATATAATGGAGTGTAGTAGCAAGCATTAAATGCAACTACTTCGTGGTAATTTTATTTTTCTTAGATACACTGGGAGAATTGACATGATTCCTAAATAATAAAAAATTGTAACCACCAAGTCTTATCATTATATTGCAAAGCTGATGATTGAAGCCTACTTTATTGCAAACTTCTCTTATCCATACCTTTTTGTTTTCTCTCTTTATTTCCTGGAGAAAGTAGATGCGTTTTTTATGTGAAAAAGGAAAAATAAACACGTTCTTTGGAAGATGAATTCATGTTTCAGGAAGGAAAAAAAAAAAATGCAGCCTCACAGTAGACCTCACAAATACTTGGTAACTTTACACCCTGCAGATTTTTTCTGCAGACTGTAGATGCCATGTCTGATTTGACATATGAAGGATTTACACTGTGTGTCACTGT
Source organism: Muscicapa striata striata (assembly GCA_030060385.1). Taxonomy (NCBI): domain Eukaryota; kingdom Metazoa; phylum Chordata; class Aves; order Passeriformes; family Muscicapidae; genus Muscicapa; species Muscicapa striata. The sequence continues at coordinate 606,799 of JAREIS010000233.1, forward strand.
GTGACATTGTGTGAGAGAAAGGCTGGTAAAAGTATAGTTGCACATGGAAGTCAGAAATATCCTGCTAGGCTGTCCAAATCTGACTATATTTTGATTGTACAGAGACCGATCAAATGTTCAGTGCTGAAACATGGCTCAGTCTTTACTGTGAATAATTATACTATGGGCAGTCATCTGCACTGAAATTCTTGGAAGAGAACTTAAATATCAACTCACCTCATTGCTGTTTAAAAATAGAGACAAGTATGTCCCTCTTAATTGTCACTGCCTTGCAGCTCAGAGTGTTACATATTGTCACATGTTCCCATCCAGAGCTCATGCTCCTCAAACACTTTTCCAGTCAAACTGCAGACTTTAGGTCCATCCTTGTTTTTTCGGGGCTGTTTCTCTATAAACGTGTCTTCCACTTGCAAAAGCTTGCTTTCACAATCCGTGAAGTGCACAAGGATCTTGCTGCTTGCTTCTGCTGAAGCTGGTTTGGGCTTTGGCATCCGGATCAGGGCTGTAGATAGCTACTACAGCATTCACTTGAGGAGCTCTCATTTGGATGGAGTGATGCAGTAAGTATTTGTGTAAAATTAAACAGTCAGATAGAATGCTAAGCTGGATCATTGATAGCTTTCACTCACAAACCTTTGCCTTAAACACATCTTTCCAATTTTCCCTCTAATTTGCAAGTATATTTTACATATTCATGTGGGCCACGCTTCATTTTCCCCTCGGTCTGTTTGCACACATTTTGTAGGTTGTGCAGTGCAGAGGATTGCAGCAGGATAGAGTCTGCTGCAGGATTACACCAATGTTGCATACACTTTCTTCAGATAATCGTTTTTGGTTTAGCTGGGAGTGCAGGCTAAACCCTGCTTTGACCCCTGCACAGAAGTGCAGCAAAAACATAAGAAGTGCTGTGTTGCAGAAATGCTGCCCCCTCTCTGGGGCTTGGCAAGGGCTGGGACAGGTGAGCCACAAGTTGCTGGGTTTGCATTGTATCTGCATGTATGTGGAAAGCACACGCCAGGACTAACACATGATAGATAATGTGAGCAGAAAATGTGCAGTAGCAGGATAGATCCCCACCCTTTAGTATGCAAAGCATGTCCACTAGGTGATGTACATGCTGCAAGAGCTGACATATTACCTGCCTTTCCTTCTGTGCACACTATTGTTTACTCTTTGGTAGTGAGGAAAATGTAGTAAGTTCTTTCCAAATTAAAAAAAAAAAAAACGACAGGTTATGTGCTTTCAGGAGGTTATAAACTCCATTGATGTATTTTGACATCTCCTTTTCTAATGGGATAGATTTTAGCTCTGCTCCATGTATATTTATTCAGGATATTCCTTAATAAAATTATAGGCTAAAGATACTTTTCGTGTTCTTGTTTGCCTTTTAGCATCGTCAGGAGTCCTAAAACTGCTTTAATTTTGCAGCATTCTGAAGCACTTTGCTGAAGAGTATATGCATAGTGACAGAAAAAGGGGAGCTGGGTTATTTTGGAAAGATCACATAAACAAAAATAATATATTGGCAGTCATTTGTGGGAATGCCAGCTTTGTCACTCATTTTCAGTGAAATATGGCTTCTTATTAAAACCCAGATCTCAAGGAAAAAAAAATTCTACTGGTTAAATAAAGCACACCAAGCAAAAGGAGAGAAAAATTATTTGAAAAGTTTCTCTTTTACAGAAGCAAACAGCTTATCTCATCTGAATCCATTGTCTGTGTTTTAGTTATGTAAATAGATAGGTATTGAATATTCATCAAATTAATACTTAAATGTATTTTTAAAAATAAAATATTTATTCTTAGTGCTGAAATATTTTTCTCTGTGCTGAAACCGAGAGAATAGATAGTGCCTGCTTCTTCTATAACAAGCACAAAAACACCAAAATGGGAATAATAAATTTGTTTTTCATCAATGTCAAAGTGCAGGAAACATTTTGCTGTTGAGGTTCCTGGAAGCAATAAGTGCTGTATTAACTGCCATGCAGCAGACACACACACTGGCACACGGGGAACCTCGCCTGACGAGGGGAAACCGCTGCCCTAACACACACGCGTACAGTTCCTTAACTTCCCACCTGCCGGGCAGCCACCTGCAATAAACAACAGTGGGCTGATATCAGACAGTAATGAAATAAGCAGCCATGAAGCCATTTACCTAAACACCACTAGAAGTCCCAGAATTCCCTCAAAAGTTGAGCTGCTGGCTGAGAAACCCCCTTCTCCAAGGTGGAGGGGAGACCTCTCTTAGGACAACCTCTGAAGGCCAGCACGATCCAATTTTAAATATACCTACTGTTTAACTAGAGACAGCGACCATCTGTAATGTACATAATGGTGCACAGCTACTATGAGGTAATGGATCCAAGGTGCATGATCCGTTCCAGGTTTCCTTTTGTGTATACATAGTCCCTCAGTGCTACGTCTCCTAAAAAGTACATTGACATTTTGTATATGGAAGGCTAACGACATAACTCTCTTATCTTTTTCACTGACATGTTGACAGTACATTATTCCAGTTACATACATGCTTAAATTGGGAATAAAACTGCATTTCCCTGCTGGCTGTAACTAACCTACATATACCAGTTGTGCTCCTGTATTAAAAATCTGTCTCGTTCAGATTTCATAAAGAGAGGTGAAGTTCCTCTCTTGGTATATCAGATCTCCATGTCTCCAGCCGTAAATAAAAACAAACTGGTCTAAGCTGGGAACTCTATTAATATCATGACCTCAGTATGATGTAACTGAAACCGCATTTTCCACATCCCCCTAACCACCGTTTATATTTGCATCAAACTAAGTCAAACAAAGGTGGGATTTAAAGTTGCTGTCTTGAAAAAAAAAAGAATAATTATCTTACTGAAGATTACTTTTATTGTAGTGATTGCTTTAAAATCCATATGTCTCCATAACCTGAAGTATTCTTCACAGAAGTCCAGAAATACTCTACAGGCCACCTAGATATGTTGTTATTCTAGTTCTCTTTACTTTGTGTTTACATCGTATTGTGTCTGTACTCATATGTTTTAACTGTTCATATTGAATCAAAAACTTGCTCAAATATAGTCCTTCCATGGCTATGTTAGAATTCACAAGACAACAATTAAAAAATCAAGTACTAACGAGGATGGAGTTCACCACTTAAGCTGAAAAATATATATGAACATAAAGTAGATATTTTTATTTTTTAAAAAAACTCTAACAATCAGGTATAATAGTGAACAGAGATGATACTTCAGTGTTTCAAACTGCTGTGAAAAAAAACCTCAGCTAGATAATTGAGTCTGAGTCTGATATTGTTGCATTTGTTGGACTCTGGTTTATTTTTAGAAAGAAACTGATGAAATCTGTTTTTTTCAAGAATTGTTATATGCAGATCAATAGCAAATTAAAATGTTGTCTCAAATGCACATCATTACAGGCAAAATGCTTTGATACATCAGTCACTTATTATTTCTCCTTTCAGACAACTGGGAAAAGCAAAAGTAATGAAAAAATGATGTCTTACAAAAGAGAGAAGTATTTTTCTCTTTTCAGTGGCAAAAGCTTTCTTTTTGAAAACTTTTAAAGATGCAGGTTAAGAGGACATAGGAAGTAAATAAACCGTAATTCAGAAATATCCAGAAAGAACAAAGCACAGTATGAGTATGCTATTTGTAGAAAAAAGGGGAAATAAACATTACACTTTTAACACTACACAGTGCAATATGCAAAACTACCTTTTAAAGGGAACATAGCAATGAGAATAGCTAAGAAAATCCACAAGATGTACGGTTAAAGGCCTAAATTCAGCCACCTTTAGTTGAATTCTGTTGTATGCTCCATCAGTTTGCTGGAACTTTTCTTGAAATTAGGTGCTGCAGCATGTGTCAAAACCTCATGTGACGTGCCATAATAATTTATTGCCCGTCTGCAGAAACAACCTGATTCTGTCTCACTGAAATAACTGACGTGTTTGGCCACTGATTTCTTAGGAGCAGAGCCGAACTAGAACACTCCCAAACCTTATTACTAAAAATGCTGTTCTTTTCTGGTTTTTTAGCTCAAATTTCTTTTCTTCTTACATAATTACTTTCCTTTTAACCATGGGCAAAAAAAAAAAAAAAAAAAAAAAAAAAAAAAAAAAAAGCCTTATTGTATTTCATAGTTGTGTCCTATATATCAGAAACCAGGTGGGTCAAATTTAGAAGGCATCTTGAAAAATTTCAAAACTAGAAGCTATCTTTAGTCTGCAATGCATAAACATGTTAAAATATAGAAAGGAGTACTTTCCCTGGTTTGACTTGCATTTTTTTCTCTGCCAGCAGTGACACAGCTTATAAACTGTGTTTCTAAATCATCCCAGAGACCCAAGAAACTGTGACTTCAGAGCTGTTTTCACCACCTACAGAATGTGGTGCTGCAAAAAGGTCCGGCTTAGAGCAGCTTACAGCCATTTTCCAAGCATCTGAACAATAAAATAAGCTTTTTGAGAGGTCTAGTGTCAGAAATGAGCACTTCTGATTAAATATCTTTATTTCTGGTATCACTTTGGTGTCTGTGAGTTTGGGAAAGGGTATTGATATCTGTGTTGTACAGAGCTGTGTAAGTGGTGGCTGGTTCTCATCTGCTCTCATCTCAGGCTGTAACATCTTCCCTGGGTTAGCAGCCTAAGGGAGAACTTACAGTTGGTTCTGTTCTTCCACTCAGAGGTAGCTAATCTGAAACAAAAATTAAAAAAAAAAAAAAAAGTTTCAAAATTTAAATCAATTAATAATTTGTATTTTTTATTTGAGCTTCCACTTTGTCCTTTTAAGATTTCTGTGGTTTGTGTAATGAAAAGGCTTTTGTACTGACCAGATGAGTGTGAGAAGGTGAATAAGTATTTCCCTCTTCTCACAGTGAGTAATTATTCAAACTTTACTTAATAAAGACCTATTTATCTTCATAACATTTTTTTGCCTGGAAGCTTTCCAATTTTGTTTCTCTTCTGGTACAGTTCTGAGGAAGCAGTGTACATCTCCCCAAGCTCCCCCTTTACCTTCTCCATCCATAAACAATCTTCTAGTGAAATTTGCTACATGACAGCAAATTGCAGTTCCTGATGAATTGTAAGCTTCAGTGATTTCAACATGAAGTCAGTTTCTCTCTTTTCTGTGACTTCTGTGAAATTGATTCCTTCAGATTTACAGTTTCAAAGCTAGAGATTTCTGTTTATTAAATTTAGCATTCTTCAACAAAATTATCTCCTTAGTGGTATGGCTGTCCCTTGATCAGCATTTCAGAGGTGAAACAGGCACTGAAAAAAAAACCTGAGGAAGTCTAATATACTTGCTCATTCAGATATAGCAGAACAAGGTTTCCTAATGAGTTTGCATAAACTTTGGGATTTGTTCCAATAGTTAAAGAAGAAATTTTAAGGATTCCTAGAGTTAACATCTGTTCATCTGAAGGTCTTTAAGCAGAGCCATATAAAATGGCAGGTTTTCATCAGGTTGGTTGTTGTATATTGAGGATTATTCCACATCACAAGAGCTATTGAATTAGGTCTTACAGGCTTTGTATTTCTCACAGACTATCTAGCTCAGATATATTTATATTTCTATTTATATATGTGTGTATATATGGGTACATGTATATATGTATATATATCTGCATTACATATATGAGATATATTTTTTTTGTGTTTTACTTCTGTGTGGGATGAGTGAGAAGCAGGATAGCCACACACCTTAAAATTAAAAAAAAAAAAAAAAAAAAAAAAAAAAAAAAAACCAGAAAGAAAAGAAAAACAAGAAACCGCAAACAAAGAACCAGACATTTTTCTAATTCAGATGCTGCTTTCATTATTCTTTCCTAAAGTCTCCCATTAAATGTTGTGTATGAGATTTCTCTGATTTTTTTTTCCCTCTAGGTATTACAAGACTTTTGATTTTATCCCCAAGATTTTGGAGCTTCTTACTTGTAACTCTTGTACTTATATGCTGCTCTTCCACTGAGTAAATATCAGAGTCACTAATGTTTCTTTTATAGTAACTTCATTTCTAAAGGGAAAACTACAATTCTTAGAAAAGAGATACAAGAAACCTGAAGAGTTGTTAATTACAGGCAAGTAGTCTTGGACTTTGTCTGTCTCTGCCTGCTGAAGATGGATGGTCGCTGATAAATGCCTGAGCCAGCAGGGTTAGATCTCTGAAACCTGTCTAACAATAGTGCAAATCTACATGTGATTAGTTCAACACATCTGCTTTCTGCAGTGATTCCAGTGCATCAAAAGGACACCAACTTACACTTTGGTGTTGATGACCACTTCTAATGACAAGGTGATCTCCATAAGTTTCCAGATGAGCTTAATGTGAATGTTAGTTTGTCTGTATTTCAAATACATAAATGATCTCTACAGTCTAAAGAGTACCCTATTAATAAAATTGGAATCATGGGGCTGTCATTAGACATTATCAAGACCAAGAACATGCTATATCATTCTTTTTGTGCCCATATGGTTGCCCAATATTATCTCTCTATTGGACTGTGCTTGGTTTTGGCATCTGAAAGCTATCTGGAACAATAAGCTACAGGTTTCCAATCATGTCCATGTAATTGGAGTAGCACCATACCAAGACCATAGCTGCTGGCATCTGCTGAAACAGCTGTAGACTGAGAAATATCATAAAATGCCAGAACTGGGAATGTAGTCAATAGAGCCTTTAAACTCTCAAAAGCACACTCCTGTTCTTTATCCTGTTTATTTTCAGTGTCTGTTCTAAGCAGTTAATAAAAAAGATTGGCCTTTTAAATGAGAGTTTAAGTATGAATTTGCTTCAAATTTTATCATGCTGGTGAACCACACTAGTTCTGATACATTTTTATATGGCGGTATTTCAAATACAGTCTTGATTTCTTTTCTACCTCCATTTTACTTCATGTCTGTCACATATCCTGACTGCCATAGTCTGTATTTCCTGCTGATTTAGTCCAACAGCTTACATGACCTTCACAACTTGTGTTTACTTAAATGTTGCAATGTTTCTCAAACTCCCCATAGCGTATTACTGTAAATATATACTCCCTTTAGGGCTCATAGGAAGTCCTTTGGAATAATTCTGAGATATCTGTGATGCCAGTCTGGTGATCAAAGCAGTGTTTCTGAATGATGTCACTGTTTCAGCACTGTCATGACGATGTAGACCTTGTCCAAGTTTCTCCCTGCATCTTGTAAGATTTTTTGGCGTATGGTTGATTGTGAATTGGATCTTTCTGCTGACAAGAGTAATAAAAGACCTCTTTGAAGTCTAATTGTGTGGTATTTTCACCACAACTGATGTCAAAAAGGAAACAGTTCAAGTCTGAGCTCTGATCAGTAGCTCATCCTAAAAGTTTCTTTAAGATGTGGAAAATACAACTTTATGCAATAAGTTGTATTTATTATTATGCAATAAGTATGCAATAAGTGTATATCTTTCAAAATAAAGAAACATATACCACTTAAATTGGGTTAAACAATTTTTTCCTGAATTTGACATAATTCACCAAATTTGCCTTGACTCTTCTGTTCACTGTGCAAAACCTCTTAGAAAGATTTACCTATAGTGGCATTATTAGAGGGGAAAAAATCACCAGAATAGGATCTTTGCCTGGACAACAGCAGGAGGTGTTGATTCAGTAGGTGGTATGTCTCCATCCAACTGGGTTTTTGACCATTACTGTGAGGTTCTTCAGTGTAGCTTTAGATATTTAGACTTAAACAGAAAGAAAAATCAAACAAAAAAGCTAAGAAAGAGGATTTGTTTTTCATTATTCTTAATTAAAACATAAGGAATACTTTCTAGATTGCTTCCTGGGCTGCACTGTAAATAATTTCAAATTGTTCATATCCCAGATCTGTCTCACCTTTTTGCTGCTTAAAGCCAAAGAGTCCAACTGAAACTCTCAGACCAGCCTGATCCCTTGTCACCAAAGCAAAGTGGAAACTACAGTCACTGTCCTTAGGGAAGTCAGGATGAGGAAACCAAAACTGGGCTTGGCAGCACTGGCTTCTTTATATTTCATTCTCAGGTTACTTCATACTGATTTCTTAATCCACAGTAAAACACAAAATAAGGAGGTGCCTGAGAGCATTCAATCCTTCTGTACACTTGTGGGCGAGAGCTGTCATCTCCCTTCATCTGTGTGGACACACAGTCTTCCTTCCTTCCTTCCTTCCTTCCTTCCTTCCTTCCTTCCTTCCTTCCTTCCTTCCTTCCTTCCTTCCTTCCTTCCTTCCTTCCTTCCTTCCTTCCTTCCTTCCTTCCTTCCTTCCTTCCTTCCTTCCTTCCTTCCTTCCTTCCTTCCTTCCTTCCTTCCTTCCTTCCTTCCTTCCTTCCTTCCTTCCTTCCTTCCTTCCTTCCTTCCTTCCTTCCTTCCTTCCTTCCTTCCTTCCTTCCTTCCTTCCTTCCTTCCTCCCTCCCTCCCTCCCTCCCTCCCTCCCTCTTTCCTTCCCTGACACTGTCCCTTTCTCTCACCAAAGCTTTCATTTTTCATAAGTTGTTATTCCTGTGCCACTTATCCTACATTTTTTTTAATTTACCTTGGCTTTTAACTGTAAGATTTCTGTGAGTCATATTTGTCAGTTCTTTACAATTCTACATATCAGGCACTCTCTGATGTGTTTGTTCTTGTTGGTATCAAAGCCACAAGGCTCTCTGTATTCATTTTGAGTATATCTAAAGATTTAAATCACATCAGAATGTGCTTATCAAACATGTTAAGGGCAACATCTTAGCATCACCTTCCTTTAAAAAGACAAATTATTTATAAATAATTTCCGCTTGACTTCACATTGGATAAATTGATGTGCTAACATGTGCCTCACCACTCTTCACATTAGAGTGTACTTCATCACTCATTGTGCTAGGTTTTCTGTATTATTAATTTCACACATGCCATTTGATTACATTCATGTCTGGGAGAGTGTCACTCTGTTCCACAGGTGTAACTTCTAGAGGCCAGTGGCTACGATGGGGACAATGTTCAGTGTGTCATGGTGGTATTTCTTTAAAAATCTATCATGTGGTTTACATCTCTTCCCATAATCATATTCAAACTTCTGGCCTTGTGAATTAGGAAATTAAACTTGCTTCATTGTATTTGCAAGTGCTTCTCTATATTACCAAGCACTTATATTTCCCATGAGAATCAGATTAACAGAGAATACAAGATTTGGGGAAAGAGAAAAAGTGTCTCTTGTCAGTCATCAGAGTCATAGTTGTATTTTAATCAGAAATATGAAATCTGCTCCAGTTCATAAGTAACATATTGGTTAGAGACTACTAGATTCTCAGTGTCAAGGTCATAGGGATTTCAGAACAAACCTACGTGTCAAAAACCTTAATTTCCTATATCAGCCAGAAATACTCAGGAGTGACCCCACTGCTCTCACAGAAATGTTCTTCCAAAGCACACTGTAGTGTGAATCCACTCAGAGCAGGGGGGGCTTTTCAGCTCCACAGTCCACAGTCAGATGGGATGGAGCCCAGTGCCATTGCTACCGCTGCTGGTTGGGGAATCCTGCTCCTGACAGGAGTCATACCCTCACAGAGGCTCAAAAATACCATTGCCACCTCTGCTCTGCCCTGGAGGTACTCTTGGCTTTGTGGGGCCTCACTCCACCAATTTTGATAGGGCCAAAATGGTGCCCTCAGTTCATCCAACAGTAATCTTGGTTCCCTGCTGAGAACCAGACTTCAGCACCTCAGTGAAGCCAATTTGTCATAGCTGGATTTACACCACCCATAGCACTCACCATGCAGCAGCACCTGCAGTCACACAGAAACAGGGTGCTGATAGCACGTAAGATCAGCTGTGTATATTGAAATATGACCCAATTACAAAAAAAAAAACCCAAAAAAAAAAAAAAAACCAACAAAAAAAACCAACAAAAAAAAAAAAAAACACAAAAAAACCCCAACTAAACAAAAAAAGCAACAACCTTCAGAGAAAGTAACAGTAAACTCATGTACAAAAATCCAAGGGCCGATGTCCAGAGTGGGTCTTCTGCTTCTACCCAGTAGAGGGAGTTGGGAGTTCCCTTCATTTCCCTCCATCGTTTCCTCTACTCATGTTGTCTAAGTATGGAAGCTAAAATTACAGAGAGAGAAGAAAAACTTTGTCGCCTCTTTTATTTCTGTGCATGTTTGCTTCCTACACAGAGTGGGTCATTCTTCCAGACTAACTCAATGTCTTTCTGGGAAAACTGGTTTCACTATTTGGATAACATTATGCAACACCATGGGACGGTTATCTATAGCAAAAATAACACAGATCATTTCAAAGGTTTCTCACACTATCAAATATGCTATTTTTGAGTCGGGTGCTTTTTTCAACAACTCAGTAGAATTGGCAAGCATAATTTCTTTAAAAAGGAATCAAGAATAGATCTGGTTTTGTGGCGACTATAGTTCTTGGTAAGAAAGAAAATGAGGGGAAATGATTCACAGGCTTTCAGGTAAGAACAAAGTGTTTATGATGCTACCATGTCATAAAGTGCATGATCATGGTATTTAACACAACAAGTATTTTCTCAGATTGTCTAGTGATTATCATAGTTCTCTGCACTTACTGGTGATTTTCACCAGTGTTGTCCATATTAAATAAAAAGATCCAAGTGATAAAACAGCAGCACAGTGTGGCCAAGAGCCACAATGCCCAGAAGGTGGCCAGCACGGGATCAGCCTCAGACCAGTGCAGTGCTCTCAGCCCTGGGCAGCATAGCTGGCCTCCCACCCCATCCCCACCCAACAAATGCAGTCTAATGATAGCTCCGGAGGAAGAATCACAGAGGAGGAATCCAGTTCTTCTCTCAGTGACAGACTTTAATAGTCACAAGCTACCAGCTCTTCTTCCCAATGAAAGAAGATCTCAGCAAAGCTGCATACCTTCTGCAACTCCCAGTAAATCAAAACTTACTCTGCAACATGTGTGCAAGTTCATCATTGTAAGGAAAGGGCATCAACACAGAGCCATAAACCCAAAGGGATCACTTGCTGCTAGGTGGAAGCACATTTTCCTTCAGATTGAGCCTCTCCTACTGTAAAATGATCAACATGGGGAAACCTCCCCAAATGTCTTCATGAGCTTAGGAACTGCAGCATCACAGAAATTAAAACAGTCTCATGCACTAGGCTGAAATGGTTTCTTTCCAGGATATTAATCAGTCAGCCTTAAAGAATTTTTAAATGAACCTCTTATTAATTTGGGCTTTGGTAAATTCTAGAGTAATGCTAATTGCTTGATATTAAAAGCCAAGAAAAGTACAGTGGTTCACATTGATAGGTTTGTTTGGTTTTTTCCCCCAAGAAACAAAAAAGTATGACATTTTCTATTTTTATCAAATTCCTTTTGAAGTTTTTATTAACCTAGGACACAAAGGTGCATCACAGAGTGTTCCATAGCTGTTAGTATAAAAGCATGTTGAATGTGGTCTGACACAAATACTGAAGCTTATTACCATTAGAAGCCCCAGCTCCTTTGGCTCATAAAGGGAAGCAGCAGTATTCCTTAGAAGAGTGTTATCCCAACCTCTCCCTGGGCTCCATTAGGCACATACAACATAGCAGCACAGCCTCCTACTTCTTTTTTGATTTTTCCCTTTGTATTTTGTTCTCAGCAACACTACACAAGCATAGAAAGGTAGTCTGGTCCTGACATGCAAAATAATAACTACCTTTGTGCTTTCTTAGATTAGCTTTTCCTGCTACATTTGATGAGATTTAAGTTGGTTTCAGACTATTGATGGCCTGCCCTTAATTTCTCCTGGTTAATTTTTTTTGGCCTATTACACAGTTAATATAGTACAAAGACAAACACACAAAAAAAGTTCACCAAACCACATTCCATGCAAGTCCTACAAGTTGCTCTGGTCAGGCAAGCTCAAAACGCAAGCAGAGCTTACCAATAAGGGATTTTTTGGCTAGTTCAGCATAAGCCTGCTCTGATAGTGATGTGATAGGTGCTTTGCACTTCTGACATTCTCCTAGCAAGTCCAGGCCAGTCTAACCTTGCCAGTTCATAACCTGTCACCTATTTTTGTGGCAGCAAATTTTGTATCACTTTCAAATTGGGTTTCTCTGGCTTTTTCCTCTTGACTGCCACTGGTTTCTTGATAATGCATCTCTTTCCTTGATGCGTTTTCTTCCCTGCAGTTTCATTTCATGGCACTGTTTTGAAACAGATGCTCTGGCTACTTGCACAGTCAGTCCTGCCAGCTTCATGATTCTTCCTTGCTGTTTTTGACTGTAACCCTCAATTTACTAAGGCCTAATTGTAAGAGATAATGGGAAAAAAGACCAAGTAGGCAAAACATAAAATGTAATTTAAGACTTTCAAGCATATATTTTCTACAGTATATTTGATTTTTCAGCAATAAGAATTTCTGGTTCCATGCTTTTTATTCTGGGTGTAATGAAAACATGTTCTTTATGTAACTTAGTTGAAATAAAATGAGCTATCTAGTAGGACAGAATCTCTGGGAAGGGAATTGGAAAATAATCTTTTGTTCCTCATCTTCCCCTTGCTGAAGTATTTTATTTATTTCAGTAGGATCATCATGTTTGTTTAAAGCTATATAAAGTAATTTTAAAGCTACATAAATCTGTATTTTAAAAAGCTTGCTTTATGTATAAAATTTATATGTAATATTAATATTACTTCAGTGAGGTCTCGATAGTTAGGTACTCTGAGTACCCAGATATTAATGAGGTATCACAATTTGTCATAAGCATCTAATTTTAGGCTTCTAGTTTTGACATATAAATATTAATGTTAATTTTTAATTCAGATGAAAATTTCCCAAAAATACCACAGAAAAACAAGAAATTATCTACGGCAATTTAATATTTGAAAGTCCTTATATTTTAGCATTTGTTACTGAGGTTTTTTTACTGTAAGATGCCAGTGCATGTGGATGTAAAATGAAATATGGTTTCCTAGAAGTGTAGTGGATTAGCAAGCTTTTAGCAAAAACTGTCCACTTCATATTTCTACTTCTGTGATTTCCCTCTGTCTTTTAAGGAGAAGAAATTAGCTCTCTACACAACATTTCAGTCATGATTTCCAGGAAAACAGAATGTTATGCCAGAGAACATCTTTGCTCAACAGTTTGCATGGGCCATTGGAATTTATGGTCCTTAAAGACTGTTCATTGAGTATAAGACAATTTTTTGGTCATAAGGCCACTCAGTAGTCATAAGGCCATTACAGACAGAGCTGTGAGCATGCTTCTGTCATTTTAATACAGAGAAGTGCACTTAACCTTGATGATTAGAGATAACATTACCAAAAGTCTCAAACAAAGAGATAAACTATATATTATTGACCCTGGAATTAGCTTTATGACAATATTTGTGCTAATACAGCAAAAGCAGGAAAATTAGACGAAGACAGACTTATTTTTTAAGTGGAAACTCCAAAGTTTGAGGTAGGAAGAAGGCATGAATTGGTCCTACTGGTTTTAAGCTATTGAGGTCCAAATCTGAATATTGCTGAGAATGTTTGTTAAGACAAAATGGTTGATGTGATGAAATAAAACCTGAGATTGCACCCATGTTCACATACTATTCAAAAATTCCTGCACAAATATAAATTTTTAAAATAATGTTGTCTGATAGGAAAAGTCCTGTGAAATAAGAAAATACATGTATACTTGTGAAATGTCATTTGTAACCCTGAGTATGTCAAAGTTCTGTAGGTTTCATTAAGGTGGGTCAATTTTTCAGCAAGTCTGGAGAGATTTAAGACCACGAGAGTTTCATACTATAAGGTGTGTTCTAATAATTCAAGTAAGATGGATAGTTAAGACAGGTTGGGTGGTTTTGACCTCAAACTAAGAGAGTTATTCTTCATTTCACTGAGTTTTGGATTTCATTCACAGCTGAAACTCATGGCAAAACTCCAGGGTCCCACTTTGTGTTTTCTTGACCTTGGGCTTGTTGTATTAATATGTCATGTGACAGAGCAGTTTGTATGGGTTAACCTCTCAGAGTCCTACATAATTTCCTGATAGTAGCCAAATTACAGTGAGGAGCATTACCACCCACCCATCCCAAAATGAGCTTAGAGAAGCCCTTTTCAGTGGCCAATGCCTAGGAAAAGGCTATGTCGTATTTAGGAACACTGCACAAAAAATTACTTCAACAAATGGAAGGATCCAAGCTAAAGAGGGCAAATCTGTCTGCATGAATAACAAATGAAAATTTTACACAAAGACTCGGTGAGTATAACCAATTGCAATGTTTTGCTTAACTTTATTGTAACACACATATTCCTCTGAGAGGAAACAGACTGAAAAGCTTCTTCATGGGTGCAGTAGTTGATTCTGCAAGTGAACTTGGACAGTGCTGAATGCTTTGCTATGAACAGGTCACAGTTTGTCACATTATTCATGCCATTGAGAATCACTGCAATTTTAAAATGGACTATATTTTACTTTGAAATCTTAAACAATAGAAAATGTCAGGTTCAGTTAAGTGGTCTCAGATTTGAGTTGTAAATGGCCTTTTATAACCAGAGACACTATTTTGATAGAGTCTGTAAAACGCACATACAATGTAAAATATGAAGAGAGAAAAGTATAATGTCACACAATTGTACTCTGCACTCTTGCTGAAATTTCAGCTTTTCACAGAACACCCACCATCAAACATCTAAAGATTTCTTTGGAGTCTCACAAAGGGTTAAGGCAGCTTGTTTGGCATTAGATATTTGTATAATGAGCTTTTACTGAAGTAATTAAAATTTGTTTATAATTAATACAGATGAATTGGTTTCTGCACAATAATAGTTAGGAGATTAACAAAGGCCACATTTTGGCAACAGGACTACATTCTTTTCCAAGTGCTGTGGGACTTTATCCAATGAATGTCTGTCCAATCCGGCTGATTCTTCAGAGATGCCATATGGCACTGCTATGCATTACAATTTTTTTTCTAAAAGGCAGCCATATGACATAACTGATCTTCAAAACGTTGTCAGAAGGCATTACCTAGGTAGGCTGCGAGCTGCTTTCCAAAAACTTAGCAAGCACAGGGGCTATTAATTATGAGCAAAAGAAATGTGCACACACACGCTGGAAAGTTGGCATCCTTTCCTCTCTAGTCACAGCTGAGCATCTCTTAAACTGCTCAAGCTAGGAAAGTGAAGATGGGTTTATCTTTTTTTAACTTTACACATCTTCTTCTAAAATTTTAATGCAGCAATTTCACAATCAACATCTCAGAAGTGTCAGCACATCTGACCCTCAGGACCCATGAACATCTTATTTTACCAGCAGCATGAGCTCTTATACTAATTCGACTGCTTTCACTAGCACATTTTCTTAGATCAAGAAATTGTTGCCTTTCCACACCCTCTCAAATCAAGATGATACACACTGTCCTTGAAGTCAGTCATATTATATATATGGATATAGATAGATATATCTATATAGATAGATTCACCTGTTACTTGTGACATCATTTGCCTTCCTGGAAAAGGAACTAAAAGGAACTATGTCTTTCATATGTTCATCCATGTATAGAACACACCTAAAGACTTTGATTTTGGTCATTCTTGCAACACATAAACTGCAGTATCACCATGGGTAGTTCATGTTCTCTTTATTATCCCAATAGGCATAGCCATGCTCATTCTCTCTGCAAAAGCTCTCAAGCACTTCAGTTCATAGTGCTCAGTCTCCTAAAACCTACCCTGAAGACCTTTGTGCTCATTCTCAGGTCAGAAAATTTCTACAAATCTGGGAACATTCTGTGGGTCAGTCTGCACTGTGACCCTATTGCAACACCTCTTCCAGTCTGCTTTCCTATGTAGACAAACTTTTTGCCTAAAGAAGGAATAATTTTTCATGTAATTACTTAGGAGCTAGAATTGCATCTAGGCATCTCTTATGCATGTGTGCAGTCCCCCTCTTCTGGTCATTCAGTCATTTTGGCATGCAGTGCAATTTTCTGTGTGATTTTCTAATATTTCTTACATATGTAGAATGTAACACTGAACTTCTCTGGTAGTAGTTCACACACTGCATCACTATTGTCCCCCCTGCCATATGGCAGCTGCCTAGCTTTGAGATATTTTAGTGGATATACTCTGAATTCCAATTATAGATCCTGTATATTTGGAATCAAATTAAATTATTGTTGTTTTTCTTTCATACTTTAATTCCCTTCAGATATTGTGTAGCCATGTAGACTAGTATGTTTTCTTTTGGTGATTAGAAAAAAGAGGCTTCTGCAAGGATATCAAAAAGTTATAAAAGGGATTTTGCAGAGGTCAGGCATGATCTTGAAAACTGGAGGCTAATGCCAAAAATCACACACAGATATTGTTTTGAGGTGGCTCATACTTGCACATCAGTCCATGGCAGAGGGTTGATTTGGCTGGAGTTATACATCTGGTGACAGAAATATTGAGTGCTGCAGTGTTCTTTCCTAACAGGTTCCTGAAGCAGCAAATGTCTCACATGGAAACTATTCACATTGCTACAGCTATCTGAGAGCTTGATATTTCTCATGGCTCTGTATGTGGAGTGGAATTCAATGCAGGTAGAACAGTTTGTGACACTGGTGTAAAGGATTCAGCGAGACAATGCTGAACCAAAAGACAGGAAACTGTCAATGTAGAAGGCTTTGAATAACATTTCATTATTTGGTTTCCTAAAATGTTCTGTGACAATTCATCAGTTATCCATGTCTTATTTTGCTCTTCACACCACATTTGTGAATTCATAAATGGGAAGAGTTCCTTCTTCGCAGTGTTTGGAAGCCAGGACAATGATTGCTTGGAGAGACCAACCATATTGTTAGGAACTGCTCTAAAGTCCATCACTTTTAATTTACTGGATATGTTCTGCAATAAGAAATTAAAACTTTTTTCACCTGATCCACATGTGTATTGCTCTTCACTCAACTTTTGTGGAAGATGTGTTTTCCTTAGAGATGATTTTCCTGGTCACCTCAATGGGACACTATCCCCTGAAATACCTGTAAAATAAGGTAACATACGCTTAGAGGGCTGGTGGATGAAGTCTGACTTTTAACCTGAATTTGCTAGCCTGAAAGAAGATACCTCTCAAGTCAGTCACCACTTAGAAACATGGAGCAAGACATTTGCCAGCCTTCAGGTTGGAAGCCGGTGAAATCTCTGAGCACTACATGTTTGAAAGTTTTCCTCATGATAGCAGCACATTGAAATAATGTGCAATTGTTATAATCCATGCTCCTATTAATGCTTCTTGTGTGAGTTTTAGCATGATGTAACATGTGTGTGCATTCAAAGAGTGTATATTTGGACTTTAATTCCATGCTTTCTGAGGTCCGGGGAAAGCTGTGTGTTTAATGAAAGGGTTTGTGAAAATAAGAGCAGAGTAGGTGGGCATTTCTACTGATCAAAGAATATTCAATAAAAAATGAGTGCACACATAATTCAGAAAGTTGTGAAGTATAAGAAAATCATAAGTATTTTTCTGAAAAACAGAACTATTAAACTTAAAAACATGCTTATATTCTCTGCACTGTGGCTGCAGGTGAAATGGTGTATTGGAATTGAGGAGAATCTGCTACACCCAGAATTTTCTTTCTTGTTTTGTGACACAGCTTCCTTACAAAGGAATTTCTTCAGGGGTGATGCAGTAAATTGTGTTTTAAATAATGCATATGCTTCAGAGATAAAAGCCTGAAGGGGACATGCAGATGACAGGAGAGCCAGAGATGAGGGAGCCAACAGCTGCTGTGTTCTCCAGACTCTGTGGTCATCCAGCCCAGCCACTTTGCCTGGGAGAACAGACTGCTCTGCTGTGTTGCCTTGTTTGCTCCTTGTTCTGCTTGATGTGTTTTTTCTGAATCAGGTTACATCATGACTTTTAAACAGGGAGTTGTTATAACACACAAAAAAAATATTGACTGTAACAGCTGTTTCATAAGTGTTAAAAGTTTACCATGAATTAAGGAAGATTTATGAATATGTTATTTTTAACATTTCTTTGGGATAAAAATGTATTTAGAATATGTGCAGCAAAACCCCTTATGTAAAGTAGCTATTTGACGTGTAGAAGACACACTCTCCAAAGTTTAAGAACTTGTTATTTTTCATAATACAAAAAGCTATTAGAATACATTATGAACTAATGTCAAGCTACATCCTGAGCTGGAGAGATGCTGATTCATAGAAATTTTAAATATGGCTTGAAGTGATAAACTTTCCATTTTTTTTACAGTTGAAAGACATTTAAAACAACCAAGCCAAATCATTCTTAACTTCAATTTAATTTTTTTTCCTGGTGCCAGGTTTCATCTTGGAGGGAACTTTTCTAGCTGATTTAAAACACTGTAAAAGAGGATTTATAATGGAAATCTCTACCCTTGCTGTAACAGCATTAGCAGGTACCAGCCTCTAACAAAAGTCCATATTCTGCCATGATGTACTGAAAGTGATGTGAATAGAATGCCATTATTTGAAGTGAGAGGGAATGAAATTCAATTCATCCACCTTAATAGAATAGTCTTATACTTAAGAGATAATGTCAGCAGAATAGAACATTGTCACAGGAAAATTAACTGCTGCTGTTGCTATATGAACACCAGGGCAAAGCTGAGGTACTTAAAATAAATATGGGGCTAAGCTGATGGTTACTTTTGAAATAGGAAATCCTGATCCTGTGACACTGTCCTGCTATACAGATGTCTTGTTTATCCTGAAGAGTGGCAGAACCAAATGATCAGGGATGCTTCTTCGGGAACAAGCTTGCAAGGTTTTCTTCCCCCCCTCCCATTCCAGCTGTTTGCTCTCTCTCCAGCTGTAATGTGCACTCCTTTCTTGGCAGTCAGTTGGTGGATATCAGTGCATTGATCTGTGTTAAAAAGTGCCTCCATCCTAAATATGGAGTGTTTTAAGAGAAATAATTTCCTGTTGCAGATTTCTAGGTCTACCTTCTTCCCAAAATACTGTCTTAGCACAACAGCCAGGGTGGCCCACTGTGGGATGGGGAAATGAGTGTGGCAGGGACACAAAAGCCTTCAGCCACTAGCATTGCCTCCAAAGTCAGGAGTGGTGAAGTGACAGCCCCACTGACAGATGCAGACAGGATCAGCCCACCTGGCAGTGACTGTTGTGACAATTATGCTTTCTTCAGCTGCTGACCTCTCATTTCTGTTTGCACACACAGGTACCCTGAAATGCAGTGCTGGAAAAAGTCCCAGGTGTGTTCCCTCAGCTCCTCTTTGTATGAGAATCAAGCACTGAAGCCAGGTGCAAAACTTTTCAGCCAGGTGTTGAATTCTGTCTTGGGACATTTAATCACAGTCTGAACAGCACTGGGATTTGGAGGCATATAAGCAATGCTGGTGTGATTTGAATCCTCCCACTGGTTGCCACTGTGCTATCCCTGAGGAGGATGGAGAGAGATGCTGTGGCCACTGATGTCTGTTGGGGAGGGGGCAGAGGTTCCATTCCTGCCCTCCTGGATCTGTTTTGCTCCTCACAAGAGTATTGTGAGCTTTATAGATTCTGGCCAAAGAGGGAAGAAAAGCCTTATGTATAAGTAAGCCACCAAGTTGTTTCAAATAGCGTGTTCTCTGATTATTCAAACCCCTTTTGCACTACATTCATCAACATGGGTCTGAATCTTTCCCAGTGCACAGAATGGTGAAAAATTCCCCCGAAATACATGACTCTTACCATGTGTAGAATGGCAAAATTCAGCTGATTATGATTAACCTGAATGAAGGCAGTTTTATATTATAGATCTCATTTATTTTAAGGCCAGGAAAGACCACTGTGATTATCGAATCTAGTTTCTTGCATGGCACAAGTACCAGAACTTCACTAAATAATTGCTGCATATATAGTTCAGTAACTTGTAGTTGAGCCAGACTATATTGTTTCTCTTAAGACATGCAGACCAAGTCCCACATCATGAAGACTTGCCACATACCCAAGCAATTTCTGCCAATATTCATTTAACTCAAGTAAAATTGAACTCAAGCAAAGTGATAATTTCTAACCTGATATATAGGTATTCCTGATTGTTACCTTCAGCATTATGGACTCTGATACTTCTGTATAATTACTTCTGTCTGTAATAATAAAAAGTTTCAATATGAATGACAAACACTAAAGAAACCTTTATTCACCTATACTAAGTCACAGTTATTGAATATAAAATGCTTTAATATGCCATGTTTCCTCTGCCATGTTGCTAACAATTAATTACTTTTCTTAATATTTGTGAACAAAGAGCTTTATACTTGATAACTACAGCAGTTTACAAACATTGCAAATAGCCTGTTATTGTTTTATTTTCCCTGATTCCTTGCACTGGTTTCAAACATTTCCTGATTCTTATAGGATATATTGTGAAGGACAGTAATGGAGGCATCAGATTAATCAGCAAGATAAAAGCAGACAAATGAACATGGTCTTGCATACAATTTATGTACTAATTGTAGAATTTCAGATCACAGAATGAATGTGAAAACATCACATTCATCCGTGTCTGATGTATTAGAAACTGTTCACAAAGTATTTAATTAAAGTATTATACCTACATCTCAGAATGCACTTGACATACAGATATTTGGAGGCCAGGAACATATCCTAAGATTTCACTGCATTTGCCATGGATTTTTTTTTTTGCACTTCTTCAAGTAACTGCTGGTGTTTAGCTTACTCTCAGGATCTGACTGGGTAAGATGTAGTTTTGTTCTGAACAGATAAAGCAATTGTTATTTTCTTTATTCAGACGTGAATTGTTCCACTTGACCCACGGTGCAATACATCTAAGAGTAAATCAAAGTTGTGAAGAACAAAAAATAGAAGAATTTAAATGTTCTGCCTGGTAAGTTTTCACAGATCTCACTACTCCGAGCTATGCATTTTTAGAAGTGTGGTTTATTTGCAGTCTAACCTTTCAGACCCACTATCAAAGCGAGAATTGCCATAAATACATCACCGTGTGTAAAACAATTGGCCCTCAATCAGTTGTCAAAAACTTGAAATTACAGCTAGATCATATCTTCCTTTATCTGAGAAGCCGCGTAGATCTGTAATTCAGAGCCCGGCAATTACTAGTCTACAGGACAAGAACAGTTACAAAGTTAATTACCTGTGATTATCTTACAAAAGGTGGTGATTATATAGCTGAATGACAAAAGAAGAGTGCTCATGGAGACAAAAACAGGCGGTACCATAAACTGATAAAAACAGGACCACCCGCTGTTCAATTAGAAATCGCCCACTTTAGTTCATGTTGCTATTACAGCAACACCTTCCCCATTCTCCTCAATCTCCCTGCTTTTTCTCAAAGGAAATACTAACCTCGTGAAAGACCGACAGTTCTTCCCTTTCTTGAGGCTGTTTTCAAAGTTTCGCAGTGAATGTTAAAGGCTGTTTGGGGATGACACAAGGTGCAGCATGGAAAGGGGAGCCAGGACTGTGCCATCTCCTGCCCCTGTTTGCGAATTTACCCTGATCCTCCCGACCTTACCATGTCTGCTTGGCTCATCCCTTAGCCTGCTGAAAAATAACAGTGAGCTCCAGCTGCTGAGCAGCGAATCTGGACCCCGTTCACAGTCCCAGCCCTGCAGCACGTGTGGGGCCAGAGGTGGAAATATGAATGCAGCAACATCTCCTAAGAATTTGTTTCCAAAAAGACCCCCCATGATCACGGAGTCACACACATGTGCTCCGTGATAAAATGTGTCTACAGAACATCTAATTTATGCAAGAGCTCACCTTTCTTTTGAGGATTTTCCTCTAGAATCTCACAAACTTTTTGCTTTCCTTGGGATTTTTTGCTTCAGTCCAGGAATCAGGTTTTTTTTTTTTCTCTACAAAACGTTTATGATTTTGGTAGCCACAGCTTCATGTGTTGAAGGCTTTAGCTGTTGTCTAATGGGGAAAATTACCCATAAAGCATCGAGGTGAGCCAGAACTTGCACACACTGTGTTAGCATTCCTTTGGGTTTCCTCAACATGTGTGTGAATGAAGGTTTTATTATACAAATATTAATAGGATTCCAAATGCATGTCTGTAATTTGATGGTCTTCACAGTGTCCTTGGGACTTCTCAGCAAGATGCCCATGGTGTTGCAATTAGGAAGAGCAGTAGAAACTGTGTTTCTAATATTCAAATAAAAAGATTTTCATAAATGCACTTAAATGTAACCAACTTATAAGTGACTCTCTTGTACTTAAGTTTTGAAAATATTCCAGTCAGAGTCTGTGCACAGGGGATTAAATAAGGCAGTATAATTAAGCCATACAATTCAAGATAAGACTGCATAAGTTTAAGTGTGCAGGCTACAGCTATGTTTGAAAACCTGTGATGGGAAAAAATGATTTGAAATACAATTTCAGCTCTTAAATAAGTGTCAGAGCTTTCAACTTTTCTGTCAACATGGGTAACTGCACATCAAGGAGGTAAATGAAGGATCCTTTCCCTTCTGGCCCAGTTTCCAGAGTACAGGCAGCTCACTGCTGGAGGTATTGGCTGCCTTGCTCCATGGTGTGGACAGTGACTGTCTAAAGCTTCCAACCTTTGGATGTAAATATCCTGCAAAACCAGCACTCAGATTGTTATAATTGCTGTAGTCTACCCGCTGTGCCCTCGCTGTCATGCTGCTGTGCCTGATACATTTCATTTTAGTGGATGAGGATCTGAACACATTCTTAGGAAAGCCAGTGCTTGGGACTGCAGAACATGCAGCACAGCTTTTGGCCCAGCAGCTCCCCAAAAGCAGCACTTCGTGTGTGCTGGGAGCACCTGGGGCGTGGGGAAGGAAGCATCACTGGACACTCTGCCCCCCACGTTTGCCCAGCGTTCCACCTTCCTGGCTGGAAACCACAGGGACACGATGGGGAGCCAGGGAAAGGAGCAGGCTGGGCCAAGGCTGACACCAGCCCTGCTGCACCGCCCTCCTGCTGGCTGCAGTGGGTGTTGGATGTGCATTTCTGAAGGGCAAATTTTCCTCCAGCTTAATAAGCACGGTAAGTCATAGATTTGCTGGGAGTAGGAGTGGAAGCCCTCCCGCATCTGTTAGCACATTATTAGCACAGCTTGTTCCGGGGCCGCACGTGATGCAGCCCTGGTCCAGGACGCAATTACAGATGGATTCTGCTTTGCCTCCCCCACTGACTCAGCATCACAGCTGGAGCCAGCCGCAGCCACATCGCAGGAGGTGAAAGGTACTCTGAATTATAGATTGCCTTTGACCTTTTTTTGGTTTAAATTAAGGATATCATCCAGGAAAGTGCCTCCAGCCAGGACACTGCTTAAACATATGCTTAACTTCCACCAGGGGCTGGTGCTCATCAATGGAGATGAAACGCTTGCTTGCAGTACAATGTATGCATAGACACTACCCTGATGGTGATTAAATACCTTTCCAAAAAGCAGCATAAATGACAGTTTCCTACAAAAATGGTAAGCAGCATAGCTCTAGAAATCTAGAAACACCCTCAAATTCATGAAAATATTCACTTGAAATTCAGGGCAGATACTGAATTTCAGCCACAGAGTATGGATACATTAAAAGGGAATACTATGAAAATTATGCATATTTCAAAAGGTAAAATAAACAAAAACTGTTAATCAAGAAAATAAAGACTAGATATTGGTATGCCATCACAGAGGGATATCAATCCAAACAAACTGCCTTACAAACCCCGTAAGTGGGAATTAAGGTCAACTTAGTGTCTTTTCATCAGAGTGTTTTCTATGATAACTTTGTAAGTGCTCTTAATATATAACAAATAATCTCAGGGCAAAGATCTGTTTGAAGGAGATATGATTGATGACCTATCATCCCTAATTCACTGTTTATACTCGTAGTGAGCCTATTGGGAAAAGACCTCATTCATCAGGGTATTAGTGAATTCAACCAACGTATGGCACCTTCATTTTAACAAACTAAAGGAGAAAAGCTAAATGGGGGAAAATTGACAACCATCTCTGATTCTATGATAATGCAATTAGGCTGCTCCTCTCCAGAGCTTTTGCTAATTCACAAAACAGCTTCAGTCGGCAGGTCATAAATATATGATCATTTTTCACACTTTGAAAAGTAATGATGCCTTGACACAAATCAATAAATCTTGCTGAAGTAATTTATACTTTTGTGTTGTGCATACAAATCAGTTTTAAAATAGCAATATATTATTTTTACTCTTACTTAAAAAAAAAAAAAAAAAAAAAAATTCACAGAGGCATCTGTGTTCCTTGTGTACCCAAAACCCAAAAAGGAAGTATCTGCCTGTTTTCAGGACCCAGCAATCCTAGACCAGGTCTTACAGCTGTTAAAATCTATAAAGTCTGATGAAGCTGTAAAAGGAAAGGAGGGTGAGAGGGAAATGAGGTAAAATAGCATTCTCTTTCCCTTCTCATTTGGCTTTGAACTTCCTTTTGAAAATATATTGAGAGTTTCCCACTAAATATTGAAATTCCTGTTGTTAATTCATGGAAGTTCTCACTGTGTACCTTCAGCCATCCCTGGGGAAAAGCAAGTGTTAGGCTTCCCGTTATGGACTGCAATGTTGCTATGAGGAAGAAAAGTACAGACACAGTACAATAAGAAAGGATATCAGAGCACCAAAACTTGTCCTTTGGTCTCAGGAGAGATGTAAAAAGAACCACACCTGATGGCTGCATAACAAGTGAACCTTGTTCACTTGTCTCATTTAGCAGAAATTTTAAATTCCGGTGATCTTCTTAATGCAAAGTCTGTCTTCTCATAGGATTATGACATACTACATGGTTAAGGTAAGTACAATAAACCCCCAAATATTTGTGTATGCCAATAGAGACAGTGCATGTCACTGTTCTGTGACATGAGAGTTATCTCCTTCTGCCTTGTCCATTTTGTGGTTAACAACTGAAAAGAACCCAAATATATTCCTTATGTCATGAGTATGATAGAATTTTACCTGAGGCAGATATATGCAAAGATAACCAATAAAACTGGAAAGCTAGCCACTGATTCAGTGATAAAACTCCATTGCACCACTTAGCAAAATGTAAATTATGTTGTACAGTCTGTTTATACATCCAGGAGCATACAAATTCACAAAAGCATACGATGGTACATAGTATGAGGAATGATCAGAAGTGGTCCACAGTAAATGTAAAGATGCACAGGCTGATAAATACTTCAGGTAGCTTCTGATGTTTGCCTTGTTGTTGAAATACCTACATGTTGTTTTTGTACTCGCTGTGTACTCTGCCCTGTCTCAATTATTTGATCTCTATTATGATAAGTAGCCAGTTTGCAATGCACTGTGCAACCAAGCCAAGCACGTACAGTACATGGATGAAAATTTAACAGTGAATTAAAGTGCAAGCTCCTGTGTCTATGTAATTTATATTTCACATACTTAAGTAATAAAATAATAATATTTTAAACAAAGACAGGATGTATTTTTTTGAATAGACATTAAATACCACATTATGAAATGGTACTTCAGTAGTAATTTTAAACAGTGTTAGTTTTCAATCATATATTCTGTAATGAGTATTTTAATAAGATACTGACGACTTGGTCTCAAGCTGATGGCAATTAATATGGCTTTGCTGAAGTTAGAGGGAATTTGTCATGTGTATGTGATTTATTTAAGTGTATGTGACTTTCTGAATCAGAGCCAGGAGAGAATCTAGTCATTATATCTCCCCTCGATGTCTGATGCTCAGCCCCATGATTTTTGAATTTCAAGGGAGAGATAAAAAGTGCCTCAATAATTGTGTCACTGGCTTGCTCACCAGCCTCATCTATAACAGACCTGCCCAGCACCTATAACTACATCATCTTCTGTCAACTTAATCTGCTTTTCAACACTGCTGAAGGTGTGGTATGCATTTTGTGAAGGTTTTTACAAGGAAAATATTTGGATTAATGATATAATTTAGTGTCAATTTAGTGACAGTAGGTCTCAGTAGAGTGACAATAGGATTGAAAAAGTAAACCAGTGGGATATA
Organism: Muscicapa striata striata; assembly: GCA_030060385.1. Classification (NCBI taxonomy): domain Eukaryota; kingdom Metazoa; phylum Chordata; class Aves; order Passeriformes; family Muscicapidae; genus Muscicapa; species Muscicapa striata. Next base: position 632,771 of record JAREIS010000233.1, read on the forward strand.
CTTGATTGTGGCTGTTGGGCCGGCAGCAGGGAAGCTGCAGGGGTCACACTGATTGGCATTGTCACTTTCCCCATTCATCAAGCAAGGCCAGACTTCCCAAATCATTTACCAGATGGGGCAGCTCGTCAGTTTAAACACCTGATATGAAGCCATCCGTCATCTGATAACATGATCGTTGGGCTGCAGCTGGCTCGGTGCTCTGCAGCCTGAGTGCACATGTGATGGACTGGAGCCAGGGAAGCAGGCTTAGCAGTGCTGCACTCCCCTGATAGGATTTGCAGCCCTCCACTGGACCATGGAACAGGTGGAGACGGAGAGAGAATGAAAAAATTACCATGTGTTGCAGGGATTAGAGAGCACACACTTACCACTCCACTTGAATACCAATCAAAGGACAACCTTGAGCCAGACGAATTTAAGGCCATCCATGATGTAATATGGAGAATATAGGTTCCTGCATATGTTGACATATCTTTATTTTCCTACAGGGCTTTGAAGGGATACTTGGCAATACTGTAATTTGCCTTTTGTTTTCTAATGTGGGAGAGAACAGATATTTGGGAATACAGCCTTCTTCTGCTTTCTTTTTCAATAGACATATAAAACCAGGAAATGTCTTTTTTTTAAAAAAAAAAAAAAAAAAAAAGATCCTATTAGTTTTTTCTCAGTTTGACATGATAGAGAGGAAGTGCTATAAATTCAAAAATTCAAAATAGGATGATGCTTACTGAAAGCGAGTCTTGTTGTTCAAATTCCCCCAGTTATTGAAATACTCAGATCTTCCTGATTTCAAAGGAGTTAGGTGCCTAAATGACTCTGAGGGTCTGTCTTTTAGTGCCTCTGGAGCAATACTGCAACTCCTTTTTCAGACATCAGGTACCTTGGCTTTGATCTCAGGTAAATCCTTCCTAGGAGAATCACTCTCGGGGAGATTCTCTGCTGCAGTGTCACCAGGTACAGTAAATGGCTTCAATATGTAAAGGTAACTCCCAGAAAGTGATCTGGTTTTCTGCCCAAACAGAATATTCACCAGCCTCCCTGGGGGGCATCACAACAACAAGATTTTCTTTCACAGAATCATAGGATGGTTTGGGTAGGAAGAGAGTTTAAAGGTCATCTAGTTGCAGCTCCCCTGCCATAGGCAGGGACATTTTCCATCAGACCAGGTTGCTCAGAGCCCAGTCCAACCTGGCCTTGGACACTTCTGGGGATGGGGCTTCCACAGCTTCTCTGGGTAACTGGTTTCTGTGCTTCACAACCTGCTTTGCAGAAGTGTGTATCCGTAGATCCCAATTTGGTGCACACACCCTGGGGCCATTCCTTCTCCTCAGAGCACATGCCTCTGCACTCCTCCTCCTCCTCACAGCCTGTTGTTGCAGCTGCACCACAGCTCTGCTGGGTGTGGAGGACCAGAGTCAGCATTGTGGTGAACTGCCTCTTGGTGAAGGGTCTGGCACCTTCCCTCTGTGAGCTGTGGCTGAGTTGGGCTCCTCTGCTCCAAGGCAGGTCTCTCTCCATGCACCTCAAATTATAACAACAGGGAAACCATGTCCTTCCCCTAATGATCCAAAGACAAATGTCTTTGGGAGCACTGAGTGCCCCTTGGTCTTCAGGATCCAATGCTGCTTCATCCAAGGAATACCAACTCATCAGCCTGCTAGAGGTGTCAGTGCTGCAGTTGGTTATTTCGGGACAGAGACAAGGGAACTCGCCCCTCTGGAGGATGCATATGGTCAAGGACAGGATGCAAGATGTGTATTATCAGTGTATATATGTCTTTTCCCTCAAAAACAATTGCTTATGCAAAATTCTTCCCTTGACTGTGCCTTTTCCTTCCTGAAAATTGTTGCCAGTGAAAGATCTGCTTTTGTGCGAAGATTTATTTCTTTCAGTTCTGATCAGCTATTAAGACATGCTCTTGAAGCAGTTTTTGTGTTGAATTGTTCCTTTTTTTTTTTTTTTTAAATTTCATTTTAGGCTTTGTTGCAGTTATGCAAACTGAATTAATTAGAAGTTTAGGGTTTGAGGTGTGTGTTTTTCTCTTAGTTATTTTTTGGGGGGAGGGGCAGGAGTTGGGTTGTTTGTTTGGTTGTTTCGGGGGGTTTTGTTGGTTTTTTTTCAGAGTCATAGGAGACATTCCCACTTCTTAAAAGGTTTCATCTCCCCATAGGAATTGACCTGCAATTGCATTGCGAAATGTTTAAGTTCTTTTGTGGGAAGAGGACGCTGTTTTGTCAAAACCCCATTACCCAGCTGTAGACACTTAAAAGCATCAGAGACACTATAAATTATGTTTGATACAAATGTAATATGGTAAGGTGTTTACTGAAAGCAAGTTAAAAGACTGTCATTTGTTTATTATGCACCTTTTGTCTTACTTTCATTTATATATATATACTCTATATTCATTCTCTATTAGATAAATTCTGCTTCTTTTTCTATGTCAATGAATGTCTTTTTCCAGGGTTGATAGTATGGGACTAATCACAGATATGAGGAAAGCTTAGAAGACGTAGAAAAATTGTATTTAGAGATACAGCATTGAAAAGGTGAAAACTCATGAAAGGATCATAGGAAATAACATAATTTTGAGAACTATTCAGGTATCTGTAGACATACAAAAAAGATCCTTCCTTCCTTCCTTCCTTCCTTCCTTCCTTCCTTCCTTCCTTCCTTCCTTCCTTCCTTCCTTCCTTCCTTCCTTCCTTCCTTCCTTCCTTCCTTCCTTCCTTCCTTCCTTCCTTCCTTCCTTCCTTCCTTCCTTCCTTCCTTCCTTCCTTCCTTCCTTCCTTCCTTCCTTCCTTCCTTCCTTCCTTCCTTCCTTCCTTCCTTCCTTCCTTCCTTCCTTCCTTCCTTCCTTCCTTCCTTCCTTCCTTCCTTCCTTCCTTCCTTCCTTCCTTCCTTCCTTCCTTCCTTCCTTCCTTCCTTCCTTCCTTCCTTCCTTCCTTCCTTCCCTCCTTCCCTCCTTCCCTCCTTCCTTTCTGCAGATAGCAGAAAGTTCAGCAGAAACCTGAGAATGAAAAAAATGAAACTGAAAAAAAAGCCCCATAGTTCATAAGCACAAATGATTCATGATATTTTAGTGATGAAACAGAAGTTTTTATGCTGGCTATATACCTTTAAATCTGTTTCTGTTGACAACTGCTTTTATCTATCTATAGAATAATAATTAGCAACTTCAAACAACAACAAGGCTATTTTATGAGAGGAAACATGACTTTTTTTCCAGCATACAAATGGAGAAGCTGAGACAGATTTGGTGACTTTATATCCCTGTGAATATTAAGTGATGGTCAGAACTCAGGTTTGGTTTTAAGCTGTTAAGAAATTTTGGGTTTGGTGTCATTTTTCTCCCTCACTTTTAATATAGCAGCTAAATAATACACCCAGGTGTGTGCGTGATTTGTGAATAAAGTAAAAAGCAGAAAAATAAGATAGAAATGACAGAAAGTGGTAGATGGTGACAGAGGGTTATTTTCCATCTAAATTTGTACAGGTATTTAAAAGAGCCTTATCTTAGTTTTTCAATTTGGTGTATGGGTATCCTTAGGTGCCTTAATTGCCTAAGTATGGTGTTACATTTATTTAGAAGGAAATAGCTGGATTAATTTCATTTCAGTCTTCTTTAATTTGATTTGTTGTTGATAAATTTAAAAAAAATTCTCCCCAAAACCATCAGGTATTGAAATGAAAATCCAAATTTAAGAAGCAGGCGAAACATGCCAGCTTGTAACTAGATCTCTCTAAACACAAGACATCCCAGGTTTCCAAATCCATTTCTCACATCTTGCAAATCTCCAACCACCTCCCACTGAAATAAATTATTTTTTTCCCCTTGAATCTTGAAGCTCAATTGAGTTCTTTCTATACAGCACCCTGCAGAAAATATAATAATAAAATCCAATAATAATAATACCAGTTGTCATGGATGTACAGAAAAAAATTGTAGAAGACACCCTGAACACTTAAAATTACATATTTACATGTCTTCTCTGCATCTTTAACACAGAAGTAAAATTCATGTCTTGCTGATAACCTTGGTGCCAGAATGTCACATTCTCTTTTTATTCTCCTTTCTTTTGCATTTGAGAAAAAAAAAAAAAAAAAGCATATTACAATCCTCATATGTAAATTCTATAAGCTTTACTGTTCTCCTCAGGTGTGCATGCCAAGTTTTCATTATGAAGGCTCCCCGCTGTGAAAAAAAGGTACATTTTCACTTTCATGTGTCTGTTCCTTTGTGGTAGAATGGCTTGAAACATTAATGAGTAAACTAAACTAAAACTGTACAGATATTCCTGCAGGAAATTGGGTAAGTTTCTGATTCTGAGGGGAAGAAATTCAACTAGGTCAATAAAATCGTGTGATTTTGACACTGTGAAGTCAGTTGTCACTAAGGAGTTCCCGTGCTATTTTTATTCATGTTAATGGCATTTTTATGCCCTGGTGTTTTGTTTTGAAGATTTTATCCCACTGAACCAGAAGACAAAAAAGAAAAGAATATTTTAGAAAAGGACATGGAAAAGAAAAATAATTTCTTCACAAGTTGAAGGCTGTGATGGCTTTTTTCTTTCTCAAATGATTTTATTAAGTCATCATTTCATACCACCTTGAGTTATGTTAGATGCAACATTAGTGACGAGCGTGGTATCTTAATTAAACTGTCATTATTTACAGCTATAAATCATTGTACAATGGGTTAAATGGATGTATTAGTGACAATATATCTTTAAGTCAGTGTATGTATCAATACTCTTAGATATATAAATTAAAAGTAATTTTGTATATAAATTTAAAATAATTTTGAGCTTGTTTGCTCAATAAATGTTAATACTTTTAATAAAATAAAGAAAAATAATTTATCCTTTTGTATAGGCAGGATGTTGATATGGCAGTGTCCACTGGAAATCTTACAGTAAAACAGGTTTAATTGATAATAGGGTATTTCAATTTTAAACTGATAAATAAATCATTTGATAAACTGATAATTTAAAAACAAAACAAAACAAAACAACCACCAAGTCTTCCAAGAAATTGTGGTTGTTTGTTGAGGAAATTGCTTTGACATAAACAGCCAATGGAAAAATAAGAAATCATTTTTATCTCGCAGGAAGCATAAACATTTATTTTTCAATTTCGTTAAGTAACCAATTTTTTTCCCCAGCTAGATCTAGGTTTTTAGTTTTCCCAAGGATGAAGCAGAGATCCAGGCAGAGATTCAAGTAAGGAACTTACTGTAGACTGTTCAGTCTCACCCAGCATATCTCAGCAGAGCATCATAAATTTATTCCAAAACAACCTTGGAGACTGAGATCCTTCACTCAGAATGAACAATAGACATTGTCTCTTTTAGACAACTAATTCTAGTCTAAGAAAGAAAAAGAAAAGAAGAGGGAAACTACTGCATCAGGCACCTCAGATTCTTAAATCTTAAATGCTAATGAAAATTGGAGAAATTCAATATAATATTCAATATTTGGGACATAATAGGAAGTCATCCATCACTCTGTTATTCTGGCTGGTTCTAGTAGCTAGACCTGTAACAGAAATAGAAGAATGGTGAACTTTTAAAGGAGAAAGTTTTTGTGTATCTCATGCACAATGTTTCTGAGAGGAGGTGTACCTGATCACAGACAAGCAAGGATCTCTCTGATAGCACTATATTCTGTAATGCGATAGAATCACATCTGCTAAATATTACATTACAGTTTTTGATCTCAAAGTGCTTGACAAACATTTTTTAATTACTTTCCATACCACCATAAGACAGCTAAGTCTAATTTTCCATATTTCACAGATGGAGACAGTGACATATAAGTGTGTTAAGTGACTTGACCAGAAACCAAATAACTCCAGGAGTTGGAAATACAGGCCCTGATACAGGAAACTACTGGAGCAGATGCTTAACTTCCAGTATTGAGGCATTCAATACAAGACAGTTTAACAGAAGGGCAAAATAGTACATGGAAAATTCTCCAGTCATTCCACTCTTCAGCTACTACAACAAGGGAATTTCAGCCTTAACTTGCCACCTGACAGTTTGCAAATAGCCCCTGATATACCATACAAAAACATTGCAGTCTCTATTGTCTGCTCACTTCCCTCAGATAATATTAATCCAAGTTCTGGAGCACTGCTGAATCTGGTGTAGTGGGAAAAAGAGAGTAGACTTTGATTTTTTAAAGATTTATATCAGTGCTTGCTAAGGAAGTCCACCCTTAGGCAGGCATGCTGCAAGAAGAATAGAAGAGCCAACAGAATAGAAAATCAGGCAATGTCATTAGGTGTCCTGTGAATGATAGGTGGCCTGGTTCCTGCTCTGCCTACTTGTGTGGGCTGCTTTGCTGGTGGACAGCATTTTTATCAGCACTCAAGATTCAGTTGGGATAAGCATTCTGACTTTATCAAAATCTGGACAGCAAATCTCCTCAGGAGAGGTTTTCATCAGGTCCCTGGTAAATTATAGTGTTGGCTGGTCAGAAATACCTGAAATTAGCTTCTTGATTTTCTCTGCCTTTGGCAAGGAATGCTAAATATATTAACATTTAATAAGAGTAGCTCAGACTTGTCACTAATTAAGATTCACTTCAGTCCCTGTTTGATCATCCATTTTGACCCTTGCTGCAGCTCCAAATTTTAACTCGATAAATATGTCAGTACCACATTTATAAATCAAAATTTTTGAACCTGAGAAGCCTTGGCTTGGAATCCATGCATCTAGGATTCACTTCTGAGCATGTAAATACTGAAGCACATTCCTGTGTAAATTCCTGAGACTTGATTCATCCCTCCCAGCAGGGGTATGGAAAAGGAAATGACCTATTTTAATCACATAGTATGCCTTGCTCTAGAGCATCTTTCTGCCAGAGACCAGCTCTACAATCTGTCATCTCTTACTGGCTTCAGTTTTGTTTTTCAGGAGAGAGCCCACCATGGGGCATTTACCTGGGGGAGCCCCACTCTACCCCAGTACTGCTGATATGTTGGATGGTGTCCATCAAGGGTGGCAGGATGGTGTGAGAGCCATGGCCAGTTTGCAGCACTTCAGCTCCCCTTTGACTCCTTTTTCTTCTACAACCTCTCAGGACTTAATCCACAGATACAGGAGCCTGCATAAACAGCAGCCAAATCTTCTCATGCAGTGTGCCTAGAAATAAATATTCCTTTCTGCTATTTGCATCTGCACATGAATCTTGGCACTATTCAGAGCCAAAGGAAGCAGGCTAAAACAATCTGTGAAAGTGGGCAAAAAGAAATATATGTACAAAAAGTAGATTTGACCATTTCCTTTTTATGATACACTCTATTTTGTAACTTAGATATTTCATCATGTTAAAACTTATTTTTGAAGTTGGGTACATTGAGACGTACATCCTGACAGTTCCCATCAGTAATTTAATACCAACACGAATTACTGGGGCCAGATAAGATCAAGGATAACCTCTTACTCCTTGCCTTTTGGTGGCTGTTATTACAAGACCAGGTCCCTTGATATGGGATGCTATGTCCCAGAATTTGAAACCGTGTTTTGAGAATACAGAAGAGAGAATAAATATGTCAGCAGTAAGATCACAAGCTGATAAGGTGACTAACTTTGTAAAAATAAACCAATACTAAATATTAAAAATTCATAAATATTTTCCCTTTTCCAATAGGTAGCATGGAGAACAATTCTGACTACAAATAATTTCAATACATTGTATTTAATACAAGGGTTTAAAAAAAAAAAGCCAAACTTTGAATAAAGAGGATATGGGATCCTACCAAAGTATTGTACCTTGTTACCCCCACCAAGATTTTAGAATTAGTAGGCTGCTTTGGTCAAGAGAATGCTTTCTTTTCTGAAATGTGGTTTTTAAGAAACATGTGTGCTACTTTCTATGATCTTGATGTATGTTGGGAAACAATAACTATCACATACTTATTTTTAGATGATAAAGTAATTTTAGGAAGCAAATATTATTACTACTGTGCAGTGTGTAGTTTAAATAAATGTGACTTGTTTGAGACTAATTACTAATAGCAGAACACAGTATTTGAGGAAATTCAGGTCTTTCCTGGGAAGCAATTCAGGCAATATGAGCTAAAAAACATTTTCCTTGCACTTACTTTAGAAAAGAAGAATTGTGTAAAGTGTTAAACTTTTTCAATCTACATGTGTAAAAAATAAAAATTCATTCTCCTATAATAGTCATATTATCCTTGTTCTTTTCATGTAAGGTATGAGTTTGAACCGAGGAACATGCAGAAAAACACACTTTATTCACTCCATCTACTTAACTGTATTCTTCTCTCTAACAGCTGAAAAGTGAGTCTAATTTGCTGATGAACATAATTAGAAGCAAATGATCCATTACATTAACTTTAATGAGCTGCAGCAGGTCACTTGGTTATGGATGGCACCGTGCAAAGGTTATAGTTCAGGGCAATACTAAATTTCTGACAGTTGCCCACAAAGCTTTTATGCAGCAGACACAACAAACACTTACCAAGTGCTGGTCACAGAAGGAACCAGATTTCATAGCCCACTGCTATCTGCTGAAGCTTTAGTTCTGCAGTTTAACAATTCATAATTACCTCATTTAACTGACAGCCACGTAATAAAGGGCAGCAACTTCGCGGTCTTGTAGTAACAGGGTGTGAGAGTAGGTTTTCACAACTAGCATATTTTCTCAGACAAGGGTCAAAGAACTCATCCCAAATTTGCATTTGTTTCTCAAACACTGGGTAAAAAAAATAAAAAGGTGCAGTAACACACAGTCTCATCTGTATTCTCAAAAAGAGTTCAACTCACAGGAGGAATCTTAATTTCATTATATTAATATTGGTAAAATTCTAGAAGGCAAAAATAGCCAAATGAATGACTTAGATTATTGATATTGGATAGTGATGATTTTGCTTATGAAGCTTTCTTTGGCTAACGTCTTCCACCTCTAGAAATGTGTTACTGGGACAGGCCAATCAATCCCTATTCACTTCTAGATAAACACTTCAATCTAGGTATTTTAGATATCCGCTTTATTTTCGGGATTAAAACTGCGATAATCAGTAAACTTCTTCTGACCCAGTGTGAGCTCTGTCAGAAGTTATCCAAGTGCCTCGCAGAGCCAGCCGAGCATGGATCTGCCTGCCCGGGGCACAGCTGGATCCGGGACCACCTCTGGATCTGATGTGACCTGCAGCGAGCTCAGCTCACCTCGGCTGGGGCAGGCTCAGGCCATGCGTTCTCAGCTCGCTCCAGCAGAACAGCAGGCAGTGACATCTGCTGAGCCAGCCCAGCTTCTGTGACCCCCGGCCAGCAGCAGCCTTTCTCCGCGCTGGGATTCCTCCTTCAGCTGCGCTAAATGCGCTGCTCTCCAGTGATTGCAGATAGGTTTAGGGGGAATACTCATTCACGCATTGTCCTTTTCCCCCTCGGCTATCTACAAGTTGTCCTTACTGTGAAAAGGTTACATTTAATAGATGGTTAACTATTTTTAGACCGTGATGAACTGTCTAATTTGACTGCTTGTTATTCTTATTTTTGATTTGTATTTGATCACCTAGGTCATGTACCTTGAGTGGACAACAAACACTTCAAAAAGGAGAATAATGGTAGAGAAGCACAAATAACCAATAGTGAATAAGGAACATTCTTGTTCGCACACAAATGCCCTTGTTTGCACATGAATATGGGGGTTTGTATGAAAAAGACCCATTGGCCAAACATCCATGTGAAGGGAAACCCATTCAGCACGAATGTTTGTGAACACTGAATAACAAGTGGATGAACAGGCGTGAATCAAGCAGCCGTTCAGACTTTGAACCAATGTTCGCAAACACTGGTTTGCATTATTCACCCGCGCCTGTGAACAGCCATCTGTTCGATAACTGATAATGGAGATGGAAGTTGGGTTGTTGGGTAGATATGGCTCATCAGGGAGAAAATGGCTATCTATTCCCAGGATTTCTGCTTAGTCTGTTGCAGGCGTAGTCTCCGTTCTTCTCGACCTGTGATACCGGTTTGTCTTCTCCGTCTTCTGCCAAAATGAGATTTTGCTTCATATATAATATGAAATAAATTTGTGCATGCAGATATATATCACCACAAACATACCTACCTACACACACACACAAATGCACATATATATATATATATATATATATATGTATGTAGCATTACTGGCTTTTACTTAGTATTTAAAAGATATATTAAATTTAGGCACTTGAGTGTCTTTGTGACTAGAGTGCTTAGCAAATGCTTAAGACCTAGATAAACAAAGATAAATACCTGGGCAATGTAAAAATCTGGTATAGGTGTCTTTAGATTTAAACCCAAACGAATTAACATTTTCCAGAGTTATAGCCATCTGCATGTAGCAGAAAATAATCGGCACTTTGCTTATGATTTTATAATTATAATACCAAAATTAGTATTTTCAGGTATCAGGACAGACTTTGAAATAATAGATTTGCATCGTGAGTCTCAAACAATGCTTCATCACAACTAAAAACCCTTATTCACTTCCTCACGAATATGAACTCTTCTTATCCAAGAGATGTTTGCTCCACCTTTTAAAAATTGCTTTTATGTGAGAATAATTAAGTACTTGTCTGGATTGGTTGGTTGCTTCAGTATATTTATTTCAGATATTGCAATGAATACTGAGCATGGTTAGACATACAGAGAAGTGGTAATTGCTTTTGTTCTTCTTGTGGCAGGCTGATAGCTATATTTCTATGCAACTGATTTAGTATAATTTATCTTGAACTCTGAAACCTTTCCAAGTGTTTCTACTGCTTTTCTAACCCCTACAAAAAATATTTCTTTGGGTTAGAAAACATCAAAATAATGTTAGCATGAAGTGCTGTTTTCTATTTTTTATTTCTGACCTCAGTTTTCAGAGTGTCCTTTACCATTCTTGGGAACAGTCGATTTTGTTTCAGGGCAAGTAGCAAAGGTAGAGAAAGTCTGGTATAATTCCAGTCAATGTGGGGTATTTATCAACTATGTTTTAGCACTTGTTTAGAGTGTAACTTTTTAGTTTTATCTGTGCTACGTCCACCCTGAAGATTCCTTAAAGCTAAAAAAGCCTGAATGTACCACTTAGAAGAATGAAAGAATTATAAAAACAAAAATCTAATAAACTAAGATAAGAGCTGCACCTGATTCCCAAACCGTAGTTTTCTAGTTTTTGGAAACTTCACTTCGTCAACATAGCTATAGGTTAATTTTACCCACATAAGATTCAATATTTGCTCATTTCCAAGAGCTGGGGAATGAGGCCTCTCTGCACAAACTTTGTTCTAACATAGCAATGCTATTTGCAAACCAGTCGCTCCATTCTTATCTATGAATTACAACCTGAGCATGTATATATTATCACCACTCAAATAGACAAAGGAGAAACAATTAATTAAGAATTTAAATTAAAAAACCCTGAGCCTAATTTCTATTTCATTTTAAAACCCCATATCTAAAACGCATATGTAGGTTTTCATAGTGACAATTTCAATAACAAATTAACAGACTCGAGTTAAGATTAGAGTTGTAGCATGGGGTGATTTTTTTAGCACTGTTGATTAAAACATATACAAAGTAGTAAGAAGAAGAGCCTGAGTGTGTTCATTTTAAATTGCAATGGTTTTGCAGTGGACCTGAGTATATAAGTAAGTCAGTAAGTAATGATTACCTCCCTTTTAAAATTTCTCTTGCAGAGAAGGAAGAGATAGGAGTAATAGCAGCCCTGAAGCAGTCAATCAGCTGGTGGGAAGAAGAAATAGCTTGATTTAGGAAAACAAACACAATGCAAAGATAATGGTTGGAGCTGTTACCCAGCTGATGGGTGACAAAGCAAGACAGGAGCAACTGATCATGAGGAGATTCAGTTTTCAGCAGACCATTTAGAAGAACTGTTTTTGTAGGTGTTTTAAAAAATATTTAACTTTTTTGATAAGTAGATTTTTTGGTGCTCAGCTATTGAATAAAGGGCTGATTTGCTTTAGCTTATCTAGTAAAAACCTGAAAACTGTCAAGGAAGCACACCTGATTATGAAGAATGTTTATTTTCCACAATCCTTTTTTTTTTTTTTAAGAGAATTTTTTTGTGTTTATTTTTGTTGTTTTGTAAGCCTTAAAGCATTTTGTGAGCACAATTCTGCAGAAGCCCCTTAGGCCCTGCTGTTTTGTTGAAAGCAATGAGGGACCAGTGATACCACCCCATGGTGTGTGTGAATATAGTCAAAGAATTGTGAAGGCTGGAAAAGACCTCTGATCATTGAATCCAACCATCAACCCAGAGCCACCATGTCCACCACTACACCATATCCCCAAGTGCCATACCCACATGTTTGCTGAACATTTCCAGGGATTGTGATTCACCACTTCCCTGGGCAGCCTGTTCCAGTATTTTACCACCCTTTTGTTGGAAAAAAAAAATTCCTGTTATCCAATCTAACATCCCCTGGCACAATATGAGGCCATTTGTTCTATTGCTTGTTACCTGGGAGAAGAGACCAACTTCAATCTCTGACTATCAGCTCAGCTGTCTTTCAGAAGAGCAGGGGTCTGCAAAGAAAAGATTAGATGTTTGTGGTTTGACCTCTTGATAACTGCTACATTTTCAGGGAAAGTAGAAAAATGCCTTCCTAGATAAAAATATGGATCTTTTTCTTTAGTATTGAGCCTGACTGTTTCCTGTGTTTTTGTCAACTAAGAAGGTGCATCTGCACAGATTCAATCTGTGCATCAAATAATAGTTTGTAAATAAGTAAGTTAGCAGTAAGATTTTTACAGTCTTAAAGGCAAGCAATTGTGAATGGGTAGGTGTGTTCCAAAGTTTATCAAGAAAAGCTTTGAATAGCCAAATTTTGATTTCTTTATATAGAGTAAGGGGAGGCATGGTATTTCACTTATGTGTCCTGCTGACAGGGCTGTCCCCACCCTGGCTGGCAGAGCAGTGCCTGTCCCCAGCTCATCTGGCCCAACATGAAGGCTCTGGTGTGGCACTGAGCATCCTCAGCCAGGGGAACTGCCAGCCCCAGGGCCAAGACACCTGCTGAGGATTTGCAATGTTCTCTGTGCAGTAAACTTGGGCTTAGTGACAGTGTGAAATAACCACTTTGCTGACTTTTCATTGTCTGCCTGGCTTTTGTGGTTTTGCTCAAGGGCCACAGCTCCTTTCTGGAGATGCTTTTCTAGCATCTAGCATCTAGCCTTTTCCATACCTGGCACTGGGATAATAGTATTGCCTTTGATTATGGCCTTGGCTGCTCTCCAGCTCATACCTTGGAGTATATTATAAGGCTGTCTGAACCCTGCAGAGCTCAGTTCACAAAGAGGCTTGTGAATGGAAGCACACATCTTTGAGGCTGGCTGAAAATCCAAAGAGCAAGGTGCCTTTGGTTCTATCTGCTACCCACTGCAGCCCTCCCCAGCACTGCCCAGGACATCTTCCTCCTCTGCTCCTGTTGCATCCAGGTGAAGGAGTGAGAAAATAGTGCTCCCTACCATCAAATACCCTTTGATGTAAATATTCAATGCATATTATCTCTGGTTTTTAATTGGAGAAAACTGTTCTAATTGAACCCCTAACCCTACTCTTAGTAGAGGCAAACTTTATAGCCACTCAGTTCTAGTAGCCATCACCCCAAGATTAGTCTTATCAGGACAAGATATTGTTGTAACTATAGCCATGAGCTACTATAAGAATTACCATACTTGTAAACTCCTCCTAGTAAAACTCCCTAGTAAGAAAAAAATACAGTGAATTATTAGATTTTTACCTTTACTATGTTTAGGAACATAGATTGCCTCAGTTGTCACAGTTTCTCGCATAGAGACTGTGTTAATTGACAGGTATCTGCTATCTATGTCTTTTATTTAGGATTGAGAAGAAATAAGTTTGTAGTGACTCTATGGCACCCACAAAGTTATTATTTATTTTACATTATGGCACCCACAATGTAAAATAAATAACAACTTTGTTTTTTTCTTTTATTTGCACATTTGTCAAGCTCAAATACACTAGAACCACTGGCAGTTTTTCACTGACCTCAATGGCTTGTGAAAGAGGCCCTAAAGACTCATATCCATACAATAGTTGAAGAAAAACAAAGCTGATTTTCTTCCAAAGTCACTCAGACCAAGGATAAAATCAGAGCAAGTTTTCCTTGGTTTTTTTTTCCTACAACAAAATATTTTCTTTTTTATTTAGAAATTTTGTTATTAAAGAATGACTAGAAGCACAGATGCAACAGGAAAGTGTCAAAACAGATATTTTATGATTGATCATTAAAATATAAAATGTGTTTTTTTTTTTTTGTAAAAAATACACAACTAACACTAAAAATTTATGCTCTTATTTCTGTGGTTAGAATCTGATTTTTTTTTTTTTTGCCTTAGCTCCTAAGATTCAAAACTCAAATGGATTTATTCAGAAGAAATTTGTTCAATACCAGGAACGTGTTGCTAGGTATGAAACTCTCATTTAATTTAATCATCATCCTGAGATCTTGCCATAAAACTCCCATCTTTAATAAACAAAAAACATGTTTATAGATACATGTGTACTACATTATGCATGCATGTATATTTATAGGTGTATAACTACATATGTACTTATATTTATATTATATATGTATATAGACAAGATAAAAAGTAAGCACATACAAAACTAATTAATTTCAAAGAATATCAACAATATAAACACCTGTTGGCATTATTCCCCTGTTTTCTTCAACACAGACCACTTTCTTTGTCAATCTGAAATTTGTCAGTACCATTCAATAAAGTTTCTATGATGTGCAGCTGCTGTGTCATCTATGCTATATTTATTGCAAACCTAAGGCAGAAAATCTTTGGGAAAAACTGCTCTAAAACACTGCTCACTTTACAATTATGTGTGGCTTGTCAGTCTGGTAAAACTCTGGTCAAAATCACAGGAGTGATCTAGAGCTGTTGTTATGTCCCAGTAGGAGAGGATTATGTGTGCACCTCTTAGGGGCAGAGGAAAAGTTTTGTCTATGAAATTCCAGAGTCCCATACTCTTAGGAGGAAAATGCTGTCCCAAAAGACATATATATTTTTTATACCTGTCAGGTCTTCATAGCTGGTTCTCTCCAACTCTTCTTCCTCTCCTTTCCACACATCCAAGGGGTGAGCATTCCTCTTGACTTCTGTGTCATTTTGCCTTCTCTAAAAAAGTCATTTTTTCTGATTCCCTTGTTTCCTTTTCCCAACTGGTTGTAGGACATGCATGACTGTTGTTAACACATCCTGAGTGGGCTCATTTCTTTGAATCTTCTGTGAAAGCTGAGGGAAAAGCTCCTACTACTCCCACCTTTTGACCATCTTTTTTTTTGGATGAGGAAGTCTTAAGTCTTCCCCCTTGAGAATAGAAGTAAACTGTCCCTATTTTCTTTAGCTTAATTCTTCCCAATTCATCTCACCGATGCAAACAGAATGCTTTTGTTTGACTGGCCAAGAAAGCAGCTGCTAATGGTGTTGGAAGAAGATTTATGTTGTGTATCAAACTTCTGCCCTTCTACAATAAAAAAACTTAAGCCTGGTGCAGCATTATTAACTGTACATGCTCAGATTCTAAATCATCTTCACTCTTAACCTATCTATAAGTAAATGATAGTTTTATGTCAGTGTTAATGTCAATTAAAACACTGCTTTTACTCATTCTTACTATAATCTTTTGAAGAAAGACTGAGCATGCTTTTACTTTGGCTTTAGTAAAGTTTCTTAAAATAAAGTGTAGGCAGCAGTAGGGTACAACAGTGGAATAGGTGTATCCTTCAGGAAGCTTGTTCTCTCTACACTTAGAGTTTATTTTGTTCTGCCCTCCTGATAATGTATTTGGCTGGAGTGAGGAACATGATCAGTTCAAAGTTGGTCTGGTAAAATCAGTTTTTCTCACTTGGACAAATGCACTATATGAATGAGAAAAATAAAGAGGGTGTAATAAATTCCAGAACTGACAGACTGTGTAACAAAAGCCCTTGACAGACCCTGAACACATGTGTGATGCCCTGTGCCTGTGCTTCCACAGCACCACAGTGTAGGTGTGAGAGGAGAGCCAGGGACTGCTCAGCTGGTGGCTGCAGGGTTTATCTCAGCAGGAGTCACCAAATGATGAGCACCAGGAAAAGCAGGGAAGAGTCTTCTGTGCTGACACTTGAATTGAAGAGCCCAGCACTGTAAAAAGAATTTTGTGTAATTTTGGCTGCTGCTTGTAGATCTCAACCTCTGCATTTTCTCATTATGCTGATTTCCATGAGATAATACATATTTTTAAAATATTTTAATTTCCATCTTTTTTAAAAGGTCATTATGTAATTTTGATTTGCTTTATCATTATTTTTGTCTTATATCCCATTTTTTATCACTATCATGTTAGTGATGGCTTAATGGATTGGGTTTGTCTGCTTTTTGTAACCCAGGATTTCTGAATAAGTTTGGTATAGGGGATGAAAGATCATTAAAGCAAACCAGCTCCACAAAAGACTCAAGGAGAAAAGCTGACCTAAATTTAGTAATAAAGTAGCCTAAAATCTAATACCAGGCAGAGCATTTAGGAGATCTTAAGCACTGTATGGTTGTCTGAGGAATCAATGGCTCATTTGTAGTTGCACTTACAGCTGATATTTCATTTAGGATCTAATTGTATATCCCCCCTGTGCTCACAAATAGTGTTATTGCCTTATTAAAGCAGATTCTAAACATTTTCCTTGTCACCCTCCCCTCTGAACAATTTCCTGTCACTGGTGTCATCCAGTGAAACGAACTATTCAATTTCAAAGCTTTTTTGTGAATTGGGCAGTGATGATACCGATCTAACATGTAGATGAAACCTGAGGCCCAATGGCCAGGTGCATCACTTAGCCCAGCCACAGGGGAAACTTCTGCACAGGAGTTGAGCCAAAGGGCTGCAGTGGGCACGGAGCTGCTCCTCCTGATGTCTGATGCCCTGCTCTTTGCCCCTGCCAATTAATGCTCACTCTGCAGTATGACACAGGCAATGGCTTAACTGGTCTCAGAGGTTTACAACCACATGGAATTAATG
Organism: Muscicapa striata striata; assembly: GCA_030060385.1. Taxonomy (NCBI): domain Eukaryota; kingdom Metazoa; phylum Chordata; class Aves; order Passeriformes; family Muscicapidae; genus Muscicapa; species Muscicapa striata. The sequence continues at coordinate 649,822 of JAREIS010000233.1, forward strand.
CGTTTTCAGCAATCTAAGCCCCACAGTTATAGAATTAAATTGTATAGTGATTAACTGACTGGCCACTACCGATGAGCGCCCCACTCCCCGACTATTTAAACCATTGTAGGAGCTGCCTTAGACTAAGCCTGACCTGGCCTAAGGCTGTGGAAATGCATAACTGCATAACAGATGTGCTTCCCTCCCTCTGTGCAATCCCTACCTCTTCTTTGTCTGCATTTAGGAGCTGATGTGGGGGACGTGCCTACCTTCCTGACACACCAGCGCCCACCAAGGTGTGCAGGACTGTGCTAACAATGCTGCCTTCTGCTGATTCCTGCTGCTAACACTGACCTCAGAAAAAGCTCCTGATTTCTGGGCATCAAATGCAGACCTATCCACTTTTCACAGGGGCTGACTTGGAGAAAGTGTGAGATGCTGAAAACACAGTTAGAGGGAAATCTGCAGCTTTACACCCAGACACTGGTCAAATCCGTGGCTGAGAGGTGCTTTCCAAACCTTCCTGCACAATGAGAAAAATCCTGCCAGGTGGCCACGGGTGCTGCAGCCAGGCATGTGCAGAACTGTGCAGTTTCTGCCCTCACTTCCTTTGCTTTGTGTTTCCTATCTGGCAATACAGTGCTCTAGTTGAGGAGTTTTGGCTGTACTCAGCAGAAGATCCAGCACTACAACCTTTTATGATACTCATTTCTTATTTACATTAATATTTATTCTTTGTTCATGGTTAGTTCAGTCTCTTGGTTCCTATTTGAATGTTTGAGAGGGTTTTTTTAATATGCCTAATGAAACACAGAAATCCTATTTCTATTGCAGTGCTCCTGGTACAGCACAGAGGGAGGAAGAGGGGAGACTTTAGCTAAATAGTTTATTTTCATTGAAAGTCTAGTGTCTTCCAGAAGAACAAACCTCACAGAGTATCAAACATATTTGGTAAACATATTAAACCACATCACTGATTCTGGTCATCTCAGTTTGAACAACTTCAAGATCTGGAAATACTGGAAGAATAAATAACATAATCTATAAAATATAGAACACACTTGGGATAGAATATTGCTATCACAGTTGTGCAGTGCTGCCACTGCTGTCATCCCAAACTGATGGGGAACATCCATCTGCAGCACTAAGCACAACCATTAGTTGTCCAAAAGAGTTCAAAAGTATTTTGGGGATGTGGTGTGCCTCCATTTCTGGAAGACCATGACACGCTGATTGAAATAAGCTCAATTTTTCTGATTGTGCTACAAGTAAAGCCTCAAATATTTGAAGCTGTTTTCTGCTGATTTCCAGTTATCAAACTATTCAAACCCTGGTCATGGTGAGTTAATGCTTTGTAATGATTTTACCTTTTCAAGATCTATATAAGGTCTATTTACTTCACCAGTTTTATACTATGTGGGAATATTATTACGAAGAGGGTGTAGTGCTGAAGGACAAAGAAATGTTTTCTCTTTTAATATCCCTTTCTTTCTAGCTATCTTTTTTCTGGTAACACTTTACATAATAAAAGGTTTAGCCGTTTGTTGGTTTGTTGTTCTGTTCTTTTGTTTTGCTTTCTCCCAGAAAGCAAAACAGCTATTTTTGAAAAAGTCTGCTACCACAAACACCTTAAAATAATCTTATCCATTGCTAAGATACCCCAGGCAAACACTAATAAGAGCAGGCGAAATAATATGAAGAAAGGCTGGAGAGGACACAAGTTCTGCCAAAACAAACAGTCAGAAAAGGAAAAACAAACACCCTCCCTCTCCTTCCCCAGAAAGCACATGTAAATTCAATTGCATTTACAAATAAATTTGCTTTGGTTATGCTTACACCTTTACATGTGTGCTTTACATGAGCGACTGTCAACATTTACTTATGTAAATACTGAAGACCTGTGATTTTGATCTTTGTATATGCAAATATTTACACTGGAATTCTTGTAGTAGGATATCACACCTCTGGAACCACCAGCTGACAGTGTTCCCTCCCACCACGTGTCGCAGCCTTGGCAGAGAAAGGACAAAACCAGCCAAAGAAATACTTGACTGTGGGCTTTGAATGCAGGTCAGGGCAAGCATTTCAATGTGGCTTCTGTGATGCCAGAGCTGGAAAATTGCACAGCAGGAAATTTGATTATATCCTTGGAAGAGTTTATCTGGGATGGAGAACGCAGAGCTTCCCTAAATTCTTTGCTGGAATAAAATGTTTGAGACAGATAACATTGTATTGAGAACCCTTCATTCAGCTGTGCAAACTGCCAAGGGAGAATCACATTTGAATTCCTCTCTTTGCCCAGGTTTTTACTGAAAGTGATTTTTAGGAAAGGTGTGTCTAGCTTAAAAAAAAAAAAATAAAAGGAAACTATATCACCATTCATGGCAAATTCTAGGAATCCTCTGCATTTGTCATATAATCAAGAAAATCAAAATTGCAGAGAACTTATCTAGGCCAGTGTACCACAGATTAAATTTACTCAAAATAAACAAGTATTTGCAGTCCTTTCAGACAATAGAAGAAAATGCACCAAAAAAAGTAATAAATAGTTTACTGCTGCAATCAAGTGAAGGTGATTTCAGTCTTTTCCCATTTAAGTCCAAAAGCAGGGATGGTACACTGCATTACTGGCTGCTTCAGAATTATTTGCTCAACATCTCAATCTGATTTCATGTGTAAAATATTCTGTCTCACAAATTAATTTGCTCTTTTATCATATATTCTCATGTCTTCTGTTTGCAGCCATAAAGATGACATAATATCCCAAACAACTTTGTATGGGCCAAAAGAGTAGGAAGCAAAAAAGAGTCAGAGATCCACAGAGGAGAATGGAGAACACAAAAAGATCTTCATTTCAGCAGTTCCTCTGTGCTGAAATTTTGGTTCATGAGCCATTTGCACTCTTCTGAAAGGTCTCTTCTTATTCATATTCATTTACCTACTCCTTGTCCTGGCAGTCAGCTTCATCCTTCATCCTCCCCAAGTCAGAAGTCTTTCCCTTTTAGCCTGGAATTTGAGTTTGATATCTTATACTGACATTTTTCTAAAGGCAAAATAAACTTCCACTATAATGTTGTATATTTTATGCTAATAATAGCAGAAATAATAATTGTATTCACAATAATATTTTTAGTAATAATAATAAATGTTTATATCTACAATACTTATCCCAAATTATATTAACTCTTCAGCCCTGCAATAATATCCTTTCATGTTAAGAATTCATTTTCAGGTACAGTGTTGCTATTTCAACCATCCTTTCCAGGATATTTTAAGGCAGGTTTTGAAGAACAGCACAGAAACTGCTAACCTGCAATGGTATCTCAGGCAATAGCCATTTTTTCCAGGCTTCTAAACAGATGGTAGCCAATCCAAATTCAGCAGTGCTAGCAAGCAACACTCAATAAAACTGTAATTGATGCATATGGTACCTGCTAGGCAGTTTAAAAACTGACTCTGTGGCATTTGAAGGAAATTGTTTTAAACTCCTGATAGAACTGCACCTGATTTTTGGGGTAAATCTGTTGGAGATGAAATCTGCACTTCATGCCTTTAACCTCTCAAGAACCCCTCTGGTTTTATGTTACAGCAGCACAACTTCTTTCAGCTGAACTGGAGACAAAGGAGCATAACCTGTCTTTTCCATTCTGGTAAAGTTCCATGCCTGGTGTTTCACAGAAAAGATCCCGTTCAGCAGTTTGCTCTCTCTGTAGCACAGCACACTGTCACAGGTTGACTTGTTTGTCTGTTGCATAAGGGAGAGGAAAGGAAAAATCACAAGCACTCAGCAAGCACTCAGCTCTGCGTGATTCTCTGATTAGCCCACAGAACGACCTGGGGGAAGGAGTGCTTCACCACATTATGAACCACCCTGAGATTTTAATGGAGAATGGCGAAATCCAAGCTCACTTGTTAATTTACACAATAGGATGTGACACTGAAAGTATTCCTAATTTATGTCTGCTAAAGAAATAGGGATAATTGCAGCTGTCTTTTAATAGGTCATTTTAATAGATATTCTAGCAATTTGACTTCTACTCAGAAAATAAGCAGCAATCAGGTATCAGGGAACTGACAGATGTGTGCCAGCCACCAGAAGATACTATTTTTCAAATTCATCAAAACAAGAGTCCTTCTTCCACGAAGGAAATTAATGGGATTCTTCAGTACTTAAGCTGAGCAAAAAGCTATAGGAAAGTGATGTTTAAAGACGTGCTTGCTCTGCACAGACCAGGGCTGTACAGGGATCCTAGCACTGACTCTGAGTGACACCCAGCAGGGTAAACCAGCCAGGCTTGGCACTTTTTACTGCTTCTGAATTGGACTTGCCTATGCAGTAGCTGTGGCTCATTGTAGAGCACTTGTGTGCAGGGATGCACACACACAGATCGTGAGAGGCACATGAATGGGCACAGAGATCCACCCAGGCTGAGGAGCTCACCAGAGCTCCTTAGAGGAAAACCCCACGTGTGAGGGCAGTCCAAACCCTCATTCTTTAGGTACTCGAGTTTCAGAAAATAGTGGTCTGAGAAGGAAATTGAGAACTGGAGTGGAAGGATGACTGTTTATAGTCCTCCTTGAGAAGAAAATGAGACAATAGTGGCACCATGTATTTGACCATTATTGGGTGTTGTGAGTATGAAAACATTGTTACAGGGTAAGGATGTGAAGGAAGACACTGAGCAGATGTTTATAGTGACCCTCTTTTGGATGTGAGGGACAATATGGGAAAATGGATGACAATGCTTTTTTACATATTGGAGAAGTGACAGAAATAAAATTGAGCTGAATGTGGGTGGGAGCTGGCATCATCACAATCACACCATGAGAAATTATAGGAAGATATGAGCTGTGGTGATTTTGTGGTAAAGTAAGATGAGATTGGAGAGATTTCTAGGAAAGATCATGAAATCCAAATCATGAATTGGGAAAATTTTCTGAACAACTGACTACCATTGGGACTATGTTTCATTTATTAGGGGGAAAAAATAAGGAGAAAAAAAAAGGGATGCAAAATTATGAGACACCTAAAGGATTTTTCTCTCACAGAGAGATTAGAGAAGCCATGGTTTGGGGAATATCCTTCAGATACTGTGAGGGAAATACATGCCTAGACCAAGCTGAAGGGTCCAGAAAATAATCCAACCTGAACTGGACACCTGAGTTACAGGCAAATGCTAATTGTTCAAGGCAATGAAAAAAAACATGTAGAAGGTGGGCTTGGTAGAAGTATGGAAATCTCTGGTTTAGCCAGCCTGAGCTGGAAGTGACAGACAGAGATTTGTGAAAAAGTTTCTAAGAAACAGGCCAAGGTTTTGATTTGGGATAGGGCTAAGGTAGAAAGGTGTCTCTATCCACAAAGGTATCAGAGTCTGGTGTGGAATATTTGTCAGTGATCTCCCTTAAGCAAGGGTTCAGTATGAGTTTGTCAATGAAATTCTTGAAGCCCTGTGGAGTAAAGAATAAAAAAAGACTTTTCTGAGTCGGGATCTTGGTGATATCATCATGAACATCCAGAGGGTGGATCTCCACTACTTTCAGAAAAAAAATTCTCCACTGACATAAAGCCTCCACTGACTGCATGTGAGGACAACTGAGAAGAAGATGGACTTTTAGGGGTGCCATTATCTCAAACTTTCAGGGGAACAGAAGGAACTGGAGCATGGAGGCACCGGGTGAGGGTGGTGGGAGGTGCCACCAGAGATCCTGGATCAGGTGCACAACAAACTCAGATGCTGAACAGAAGAGAGTCTGGGTGTGCAACTGAAGAAGCATATAGGGATGAGTGTGTCACTTTGTTTTTGCTTTAAGATGGGAAAGACTGAAATGGGTTTGCTTTGTGAAAGAAAAGAATTTTTACCAGAGTGGTAAAGGGTAATTTGGGAGCCAGTTTATTCTAGCATGTTCTCAAAAGATTAATTTATGCTGCTTAGAGCAAACTCTTTATATCTTTGGTTTAAAGAGCAAGATTGTACTTTTAACTACAGCATCTCCTGATGACTACTCCAGTGCTGGAAATGCATAGTGTTTTGAAGGTACAACTGTTTCAGCAAATGCTAGAAATGAAAACCTTTGCCTGAGACACTGCTTTGTTTACACCAATGTGTGGTAGTCTGTAGGAAAAAAACAAAAGAAAAGAAAAGAAAAAAAAGACAGCCTCTGGATACAGAGATCAGGTGTGAGCAAAGAAAGATAAAACGTTTGGCAGGAATACAGAAGGCTCATAACCTTTTACATGGTCTTACCTGTTCCAGCCTTTTGGCAGACCACACTCCACTAGCACCCAGTCCTGCCAAGTGTCATAATTATAGTGTAAATCTCAAGAAATTTCGTGCTTTTCCTAAAGTGCTCAGTTCCATACATTAGAATATCAGCTTTCATTAAAAAAAAAAAAAAAATCTAGTCCTCATACTTACAAAAAAAAAAAAAAAAAAACCAAAACCAAAAAACCAAAAAACCAAAAAACCAAAAAAAAAACAAAACAAACAAACAACAAAAAAAAAAAAAACAAAACCAACAGCAACAACAAAAACAACGACAAACTTGAAAAACATTCCCACAAGACTCACAAAACCAGAATTAAAAGAGAATCATACATATACCACTTTCTAATACCTTGTGATTTTACCTTGTGATTTTTGCACAGTGTGTTGACAACTCTGTTAATTTATAATGGCAACTGAGCCAAGAGACCTCCAGGGTCTGGCTTACTCTTCAAATGGAGTTTAAAATCGTTGTGAAATACCCTGCTATGGCAGTGACTCCTAAAATGTTGATCACCCATCAGATAACGGCAAAGACCTGCATGGCTTTACACTGCAGTTTCCACCTTGCTTTCACAGCGTATTCAAGCAAGAGGTGGAAGATAAACCCGCCGGATGATGAGTGAGAATGTGCGGCCATTAGGAAGCCCTGAAGGTCCAAGGGGTTTGCCAATCGCTGCGGCAAAGGTGGAATTTCGCTGCGGTTGTGCTGTCCAGCTCCTCGCTTGGGCTGCTGTGTAGGCGAGCAGCCAGGACCTCTCGCCTCCTTTCTCCCGGGATGGAGAGGGCAGAACCATGCCCGTGCCCAGCCCTGCCCTGCCCTGAGAGCCCAGCTGAGCCCCCCGAGCTGAGCCCAGCTGAGCCCCCGAGCTGGGCAGCCGGGCTGGCAGCGCTGGGCACGGCAGAGCGCGGTGGGGCTGGAGCGCCCGGGGGTTGGGGAGCGGCATCGCCGGGGCTCCTCCATCAGCGCCCAAACCGCTCCAGCACCGAGCCCCGGCTCCCACAGCACAACCCTACTGCTCCTGTGTTGGACTCAGTGAGTCAGGGGGCTCTCTGAATTCTTCAGTAAGTGAAAGGTTTCAAATGCCACAGTAGCAGTGAGTGTTCTAGTGAAGGTTGAGACATACTGGTATCTTCAGTAGAGGCTCCAGGCCCACAGTTGTAGACAGTGCTTAGACATAATAGAGCTATAGTAAGAATATTGCTTACAATTTTCAGATAGAACAAGATAAATTGTATGCATAGTCCTATACATGACCTGGTGTGCTAAGAAACTAGGTTAAGGAGTGCTGGTCTGAGTTTGTGCCTTAGCTTGTTGGAAAAATCCTATATAACAGTATGTATTCAGGAGAGTTGTTGCTTTTAGCCATTGCTGCTTTTAGCCTTTGTTGCTTTTAGCCATTGTGGCTTTTAGCCACTTGCCTTTTGCCTTTCTTGCCTTTCTGCTTTGTTGTTGCCATTGCTTTTGCCATTGCTTTTTGCCTTGCTTGTCTGTGTACTGTTGAGACTGATGTGCTTTGTAATAAGATGTGCTTTGTAATAAATGGCTTTTTTAACTATTAGCTGCTTTGCTTATTTAAGATAGAGACAAAGTTAGTGCCTAGAGCACTGGAGATCCAAAGAACCCCCACACTTGTGGGCACCTAGTGCACTTGCTTTGCACCCCCCTTTCAGTGGATGGGCTCCTTTGTTCATGGCTGGAGAGCTCTTCTCCCAGCTGGAGCCCTGGTGGGTGCTGCACGAAGCTGTCTGCGGTGATGCTGTGTTAGCACAAGGTAAAGCACTAAAGCACCACCACACCCGGGCTGGGGGCTCTGCAAGCAGGGAGGACTCGAAGCAAGGCTTGGCTGAGTGCTCACATGTGGCTGAAGTCAGTCTCGTTCTCCAGATGGACTTATCTTCTGAAGCAAAAAAATATTCCAAGTGACCAAAACGTAGCCATAGCAGTTACTGGAGCAATTAGCTCAGTTATTTCTGCTGCTCAGGGCACCCGTAGCATTAGAAGGAGACAGATGAAAAGGTTCTGCCTACCATATTTGTATTTTTGCTTCCCAGTCCCTGCATAGGAGTAAAGACCTACAAAGGACTTAGGACGCCCCAAAAGTATTGGTCCAGGTGAAGGCAAACCCAAACACATGGGCCAGCATGTGAGCAGCCAGCATGTCTATATTTCCAAGTCTGGTGGGTACAACACCATTTAGAAGGTGTTCTGTCCTGGCCAGACTGCTGCAGTAAGCCAACACAGGGATAAAGGACAGGACAAGGGGCACATGAGAGCTGTGTAGTGAGAACAAGCAGAGACACAGGCTGGGTACCTTGGCTGACTGCGGAGTCTGACCTACTGACTGCACACAGCTATAAAGACAGTCAGTGTGAAGATCTGACTTAAAAGAGCATTTTCAGTAGCAGTCTTTTCCTTTAAAAAACAGATTTAGTGAAATAGGAATAGTTGATAGGTATATTCCTGTTTTCACAAAAGCTTTCCACGGAGTAAAGAAAAATGATAAATAAAATGTTTTATGTGATTTTTTTAATCTGGGGGTTTTATTGGCTACTTACTTCAATGACTTCCCTGGGGTTTTGCCAGCTCGATCTGTTGAGGATCCCAGAGATACAGAGTTGTAAATCTCATAGCTTTCAGATAAATCAGTATTTTACTGTATTGAATTTAAAATGTTTAATAGATCGAATTTCTCTTTGAGAGGAAACTACCTTTTGATCTTATTTCAGGACGACCAATTTTTCCAAATCTCAAGACTTTTCACAAACGTGAAATAAAACCAGTTTTGTCTTAATAGATCACCTGAATGCTGACCTGTGTGGCTTTAGCTGCACCTGCATTCACAGCCAAGGTACAAGAAGAACCAGAAAAAGTGATTTATCTTACAGGTACATAACTTGACCAAGGAAGGCATCCTGGGCCTTTTCCAGTTAAGGGGTATGAGGTGAAGTACCCTACAGCCAGCAGATGAACAGCACAAAGCAGAGGTGGCTGGAGAAATCCTGACGCGTCTGCTCATGTAGGCACATGTATAGTACCTGATGTCCGTGCCTCCGAAGGATCCTTGCAGGGAGCAAGTGAAGGGGAAGTCTTTGTGATTTATCATTCACATCTATCTTGTACTGACAAATAATAAATAACAATGTATGTCTGACAAAGGAGTTCAGCTTAACAGCAACCTTCTGCGGGCTAGTTGGTTGGGAGGAAAAATGATTGTTATTTTAGCTATAGAATCACTGCTACCTGATGGACAGTTAGCACGATGAATTCAATAAGAAATAAATTTTAAAAAGCACCTACTAAAGAAGACAATTTCGAGAGACGTTAAACAAAAAGAAGGAATGCAGCTTGCTCCCTTATAGGATGAGCACTTATTTAAAGCATTAATTTGTGCTCAGTTCGAAGCAAAGAACCCACAAATGCGCTTCCCAGACACACTATTGATTTCTGACCTAGAAATTACTCTCCTTCAAGGAGGGTTGATGTGGAGCACAGACAGTGGGGGAAGAGGGCTGGAGTAGACAGGGTACTTCTCAGCTGCAATCTGCATAATGTTTAGTATTCAGTGAGTTAAAGCACGCAATGAAAGGGAACTGTCAGCGCAATCTAGAAGATATAAAGAAATGAAGGGGTGAAAAAAAGCCGTATGCTAATAATCCACTCAGTAATTAAGTGAAGATCGCTGCCAAGCGCCACTGCCACTTTCAAAGGGTAATTTGTACAGGAAATCATAGAGTCATTGTCAAATCATTTCAGGATAAAAGGAAAGTCATCAACTAAGATAAGATAAATGCTGGGTGTCTGGCAGCATGTGCCCTAGGAAATGCCTTTGCTTTTTTATATTGGAAAAAAAATTTTGCAAAAGTGGGGCTAGAAAAACTTGACATGTTGAAATGCGCATTTACTATTAATAATAGAGGTGATATATGCATAGATTCTTTATTAAATAGCTAACTGAAAGGAAAAAAAATCATCTAGTGAGCCAGCTAAAGGGGAATTAACTTTCAACAATCTAACGTGACTTTTAACTTGAACCTTCGGTAAATTAGAGCACACTTCATCCCACCCTCTAAAGAGTCTTTCGCAATTAATACACTTTAATATTCCTTTCTTCCAAGTATGGGAAAATCTGTGGGAGAGCCAGTTTCCCACAAGAAAAGGTTTTTCCACAGGAAAAGATTTGGGGCTTTAGAGCAGTTAGCCTGGCAGGGATCCCTTTCAGGGTCTAAGCATTGCCATGTCACAATGTCACCCTCCAGCCCCTGGGCCCCGGGAGGAGCAGAGCGCGCCGGGGAGCGGCGGTGTCGGGGCGCGCCTGCCGCGAGAATTCTGCAGATTTTGGGCTGCACACCCCGCTCCTCTGCCAGCTGCAGTCGTTCTCCTATTGCTTAGATGAGGGTTTTAAAGTTTCCCTGTGTGCTCGGGGTGGCACTGAGTTTCCAAGCGTGTCCTTTCCATGGTTAAGGCTGTGCCTTTGCAGGGCTGTGCCGGGGTGGGAGCGCTCGGCAGAGCCTGATGCTCCCAAGGGGATTCGGGGGGAAGAGCCGCGGTGGGGGCTGCACTCAGGACAGCGGGGATCAACTCCCGGGGAGACTGGGAGCCCCCTGAGAACAGGAATTCACCCCCAACATCAGCCTGTGAAATGTGCCAGGGATGCTGGGAAGGAGAATTGGGGGTGAATGTGAAATCTGCCCAGGATGCTGGGAAGGAGAATTGGAGGTGAATGTGAAATCTGCCCAGGATGCTGGGAAGGAGAATTGGGGGTGAATGTGAAATCTGCCCAAGATGCTGGGAAAGAGAATTGGGGGTGAATGTGAAATCTGCCCAGGATGCTGGGAAGGAGAATTGGGGGTGAATGTGAAATCTGCCCAAGATGCTGGGAAAGAGGATTGGGGGTGAATGTGAAATCTGCCCAGGATGCTGGGAAAGAGAATTGGGGGTGAATGTGAAATCTGCCCAAGATGCTGGGAAGGAGAATTGGGGGTGAATGTGAAATCTGCCCAGGATGCTGCCATTAAAGAATGAAAACAAGAAATTTAAGCACTTTAGTTTGTCATACCATTTATTATTATTATTATTTTTTGTCTCAAGCTATTGAAATGTACAGACCATATCTCATGCATAATTGTATTTATTTCACATTGTATTTAATGATACATGGATTTACTTAAACTTTTATAGCATTGTATAAGTGATTTTGACTATATTTTTTTCTTTCACCACATCTTGAAATTGGGTAGTAAAATTAGACTAATTTCTAATGTATATAATTAACTTTGATGTAATGATATTTTAATTTTATTAAGTGCATATTCTGGCCTGCACTTGACCTATCACAGGTGTACAATTACATAGCTGATTTTATGAATCACAAGAAGGTTTGTGTTTTTTCCCAAGAAATAGTGTTTACCAGACATGGGAAAACCCCCTAATTTCATGTATCTTTTCCTATATGCTAGCTAATCTTATAAAATGCGAGCAGGAGGCTCTTCAGATGTACAATCCATTTTATTTCATGCCAATTATTTTGCACCTAATTCGGCAATCCAAACACAGAACCCAGATCTGAGAAACAACACAGACTCGTCTCGGTATTTAGCACAGAAGTCTTAACACTCAAACAGCATGAGGGCTTGTTACGTTTTGGAGAGAGTTCTGATTTTTTTTAAAAACAGTGATAACGTTTCAGCCATCCAGATTTTTTCATCCGTGACAGATATAGTATAGATCAAACAGTTCAGATCATAAATAATTCAAGTCTAATTCAATAAAAGTTAATGATCTACAATAGAAATTGCTTTAATTCTACTTTTAACTGTTTCACAACACTGCCTGAGAATGAAAGAAAAGCAGGCTGGAAATGGACTCAAAAACATGCCACCCCACATGAATTTTTTAACATGCTATCTTTCTCAAAGAATAAATTTTAGAGTGCTTGCAAAATGATGGTTTAAAACTTTATCCAAAGATGCTGAGAAGACTAAAGCAGTTACATGAAGAACAAAAAGAAAACAAAAAAACTCATGCCCTTCAGATATATATTTCCTTCATTTTATTTTCCTCCTCCCAGACTGGTACACTATTACTCTATTTTTATTCCTTTGTATTTTATCTTGTCTTATGTGAAATTAGATTTTTGAACATTTTTATGCTTAGAAAATATATTTTTATTGGAAGGTAAAAGTGTTTCTGAGTTATCTCACATTACATTTCAAAGGAAGCTTCAATAAAGGGACCTCCAGAATATTCATTTACTATTACATGATAAGGGGTGAGCAAAAATTGGCCTTAAAATATATTATTTCATACAGTGCTATATAAACCACAAAAATAAAAGCCTCTTTACCCTTCTGTTTCAGGGTTATGCATATTTTGATCTGAATAGAGATAGAGGAGGGTCATATCTGTACTCAGCACAGAACAGTTAATCTCTAGGTATTAAAAAAGAGAAAGAAAGAGGCCTGTTGATGTTCCTCTTGCTAACCAAAAGTGATCTAAAATATACAGCAGTGCAGTTAGACTGATAACTCACTGTATTCCTGAAGGATATCTATTAATCAAACCTTTTTTTTTTTTTTTTTTTTTTTTTTTTTGGTAATAGTTCATGTGAAGGATTAATTTGGGTGAAATCTCATCCTGTGTATCTAGGCATGGAGGACCTAAAAAAATAGTTTAGGCAGTTGGATGGTTGTGTTTTCCTGTACCAACAGGTGCCCATCTACCACCACCTGGATCAGAAGCTGCTTTGGTGAGTAAGGACCAGGCATGTGAAAACACAAACACGGTGTAAGTAACATTTCAGTGGAAAAAAAAGCCCTGAGTTACTCTGTACAAACTCACAGACCCTAGTACTTAAAAGTAGTTCCAGGTTCAATTGGAAATTTGGCTCCAATTGTATTTTACCAATAGGGAAAATTCAGCTGAAAGTTTACGAGGTGAAATGTTGCATTTCCTGCAATAACAACGATGACTAATTTGTGATTGTATGGCATATCCTAACAGCTGTGATATATGTTGCTTTGAATTCATTTAGCTGTAACAATATTTGTTAATTTTTCCCTTCAGATGCCTGTTGTTGATATTTTCTAAATAAAGCCAAGGAAAAGAAAACGCCAGCATTTCGAAACGTAAAGCAATCTGTAAAATTAAAAAAGCTCTGGTACCCCCCCTTCCCCAAATGCATACCATATGCCAAAGCCACTCCGTAACTCGGAGCGACTGTTGTTACTGTGGTAATCAGTCTATGTCAGAGCAATTACTGCCAGCCATCCGTCCCCTGCTTCCTCAGGGCTGCATCCCTCGGAGCTGGGCAGGGCTCTGGAGCAGCCTGGGCACCAGGAGCCACCTGGGCATGGCTGCACTGCAGTGTTGGGGTGCCCTGACCCCACAGGCAGCTCATGCTAGGTGCTGGGGAGGAAAGTAAAACACCAGTGACATTGTAAAAATGTACACCTGCCAAAAATCATCAGATGCTGGGGAACCTGGTAATGCTGAATACCTGCTTTCAAATCCTGCCCCTTAGTAGACATCTTGAAAACAATTTAAGAGACCCCCAAGCCTGCATCAGTCTCTAACCATCCTGAAATATTTTCTTTTTCGCTACCCACAGAGAGATTTTCAGTCACTTGCTTACGTTTCATTTTATTAACAAATAAGCTCTGTTAGAGGGGAAAGCCACACAGAATCAATTGGTAATTGAAAGGAGATGTACACATTGATTTGTACATCAGTGATATAGTGCACTGATTGCTGCACATTATATAATGTGTACCGATTAAAGTTGCTATACTTTTAATGCTCCTTTCTTACTTTTTTATTATTATATTATTATTGCAAATTATCTTTTAGAGTAGAAGGAGACACATGATATGTTATGGAGTCACAAAAGCAACTCGCAGACATTTGCAGAGAAAAGAGCACAGAGCTTATACAGAATAAAGTAAGTCTGAAACTTCAAATCTTTGAAGCTTTTCGGTGACAAGAAAACAAAAATACCTCAAACCCAGAAAGCAGGAATAAAACATTCAGAAACTACATTATTATTTTTGAATTCTCAGTAAGGGTTTTCTGCTCTGTTAATTACTTTTACAATACCTGGTGAGATGGCACCATGACTGGAGTGTTTAGGATACTGCAGTTGAAATAATAAATAATCACCTGACATTTCTTAAAAGGCTTGCTTCTTTCTGAGTAGTGTTGTCTTTTATCAGCCTGCCTCATGCCTTTATCACGTTTGTTCTCATTCAGATCAGTGAAGGCTTTCATTTCCTCAACAGTCCCCAAAGCCAGGATTTGTAGCCTGTATTCAGATTCATTTAAAATCAATGCAGTACAAAATAATTAGAAAGACAAAAAAGGTGTTGCAGGTTCTTTTGTTGCCTTAGATCTTTCAACCACAAAATGATGACTGTTTTTGTCAGAGCAGCATTTTAAAATAGATAGTGATTGCATGTGTTAGCTTGCATGCATTTTAGCTGTACCGTATTTACAGAATTCTGAACTTTAATACAAAGAAATACATGGTTGCATTTTTTTTTTCAGCAAGAGAAGCATCAATAAAAAAAGCCAATTAGAAGAGATGAATTTTTATTACATGCTGATGATTAAATCTACATTAATCATAAACATCCGCAGGCCACCAACAGGGCTTGTTTAATCATTTTCAACCATTTGTGTCTCTCTCTAGCTTCTATTCTGTTCGATTTTTCTACATTATTTCCATATTTGGTATTGGGATGTTAGAAAATGCAAGTATACTCCTGGGTAATCAGGATTTCAGGCAATATAACTCAAAAAAACATTCACAAAGAAATCTCCTGGAAGGTTTCTAAACCCATGATTTGGTGGGCTATGCAGTTACATGGCATTGTAGGGCTATTGTCAAATAGGGCACTAGCTGCATGCACAGGGGTATTTTAAGTATTAGATAACTTTGAATTGGTTATAGAGATAACTGTATAATTGATATAGATATAAAAGATATAATGGACAATAAAAGGTCAAGAAAACCTCAGGTACAATGATCTGACAATGACTCAACTATCAACAGGAGAATTTTAAATTAAATTTGTTTTGAGCATCAACCATAAAAAAACCCAACCAAACAAAAAAGGAATATAGCATGTTGTCTCTTTGCTAGAAGCAAGTAAATAATGCTACAGAAGAGTTCAGACCTAATTGGAAGTTGGAATAATTATAGATGATGATAAGCCAGCCACCAGAGAAATGCAATATTCAAGATGTGTGGTAACAAAAACATTGATTAACATAAGTCAGGACGAAAACAGCTTAGAAATACAGCATATAATTTATGACCATGGGAAAAAAATCAATATCAACAATAGATATGAAGAGAAAGAAAAAAATATTTAGAATTCCTCTGTCTCAATTTTTTTTTCATTTCACTGTGATTTTGTAAAGAACATTTATTGAAAAATTTTTCTTTGAAGTATGAATTACATGGAATGCAGCCTCCCCCTACACTCTTCCTGAACACTCACAGAAATTTCACAACAGTTTTAGGGATACTGATAAGTCTTTCCCCATGAAATCATATTCCAAGTTGCCTGGTGCTGATCTTTTTTTTTTTTTTTCTTTTTTCTTTTTTCTTTTTTCTTTTTTCTTTTTTCTTTTTTCTTTTTTCTTTTTTCTTTTTTCTTTTTATAAGCAGACTTGACTTTTATGAAAAAAGGGGAGGTGATGAGAAGGTAAACAGAAGCCATTTTAGTTTTCTCTTAGATAAATTAAGCCAGCAAAGATGCTCTTGAGAGATTTCCGGTAGGAAAAAGAAAAACAGTGTCTGGGCTCTTATTCTTAAGCTGTTTTTCATTCCCAACAGCTTGAAAAAGGCATATCTGTGTTTCACAGTTCCATGGAATTGTGTGTTTCTTCCTTGCTTTGGGAAGGTTTGGAGGCTGCAGAGCCAGTGAGGATACCCTGGTGATCTGTTCTGGCCTGGGGCTGCACTCTGTCCCCCAAGAGGAGTCTGCCTGGGGAGATGCATGTCCTTGTGGAGATGACTGGGGAACAGCCAGGAGGCAGCTCCCCCATCCCATCACCTGCAGCTTCACTCCTACTGTGCTGCCCCAAAAATGAAAAGGAGATGGGAAGCAACGACAGCTCCTTACCCAAAAAACTCTAATGTCTTTGGACAGACAAGGCAATTCTTTGAATATTGTAGGATTTTACAGAAGTGTATGCCTGTGTAATATGTTTGTTTCTTTGGGAACATGGGTCAGACTTCAATGCAAAGAATCAGGTATATAGTGGCTTTTGAGTGAGCTGATGTGATCACACCACCAGAAATCTCTCCTTATGCCTCCCAGATGCAAAACCAACTTCCAGTGTGCAGATTTGTAGTGGCAGAGGAGGTGTTCTCTGTTCTAATTTTAAAATGCCACCCTCATCAGTATATATTCCATCAGCAGAATATGCTAGGCTGAAATCAGTCAATGGGAAACTATGGGCTTATAATTGCTTAAGCTGGCAATTCAGCCAATTTCTGTGCTCCAGACTGGTCATCTCTGAATTTCCCAAGTACCTCTCTGTGCACGTATATCATCAAAACATTAACTGAAAACACTGTTGAAGGCAACATGGCTCATTGACCACATACCATGGCATTGCTGTCAAACAGTTATTTGTGGACCATACTTTGAGAACCACTCACTGAACCTGTCTAAAATGAAGTGTGGAAAACACTGTAAGAAACAAAGTCAAGGAAATAATATATTGGTAAGGAAATGGAATCTGGCCTGATCTTTTTCTGTCTCAAAATTGCAGAGATATATGATAGCTCTATCAATTGCAATGCCAGTCTGTCAGAATATATGGTCAAGCACAAAGAAATAATTAGGAAACTGTCACAGCAGGCAAAAAGAATGTATAAGGAATAGTAAATGAAGCTAAGCTGAGATAGATTTAAAATGTCGAGAGCCATGAGAAAAGTGAAAGATGAAAGGTAGCAGCCAGTCCAACAACATGAATATGATGTAAAGCAGAACAGCTTTTAGTTAAGGTAGATCTCAGTTTCTTAACATTCTGTGAGGAAAGATTTGCAAAAGAATGGAGCAATGTGTGAAAATAAGAAACAGAAGGAGCAGAAGGAAGACAATATGGTAACACATGGTTACAGTTCCAAGACTTGAGAATATATTTCTTGTACTATATCCCTTTATGTTAAAATGCATTCTGTTTATTCTGGCTCAATGGCTCAGCTGGTATCATAGTGTAACACCCCACCACATGGTAGACCCGAGCTCAGGAGCAAGCTTGGGCCCACAGAGCTTGGGACTGTCACAGAGGTGATGCTGTTATCTTCAGCAGTGGATAATGCTGCCCAGGGAAGGGATAGAGCTGTGCATTTCTCTGAGAACAGCAAGAAGAAAGGAAAACAATAAGTAAAATAGGATAAAATGCATCCCATAGAAATTAATTGACAAAAATGTAGAACTCACATACATTGTGCTTTCCCAAGGAAGTAAGAGCATCTTCTTTTCTTGAGGTTTTCTGCAGGACTGATACAAGATGCTCCCTTCTGTACTGCAAATATTAATCTTCAAAACAAATTTTGTTTTCTTCCCAAATATTTAGTGCATTAGTATAGCTGTAGGAAGTGGACTGGGATGAGCAGTAAAATTTTGGAGCTAGAATGATAGTTATATGGAAACAAATGCTCTAAATAGAGATCTTATAGGTCCCTTCTTAACCTACACATGATTAAATATCAGTACTGAATTCTCTGATGGATCTTCCCTGTCTTTGAAATTTTAGCAGAAGTTGGAAGGAAGCATAAAAGAAATTGACTCATTTCAGACATCCTGGCATTTGCTTGCAGAAATCACACTTGAAGTATTGTCTGCTTTATGAAGTCAAAAAGTGAGATTTATCTAACCTCAGTGATTTATTGATTTATCAGTTATTATCACTTTGTCACTTATTCTAGATACTGGCTCCAGAATGAGGCTTCTCTCTCATTTCAGACAGAAAAGTTAATGAAATTAAAACAGCTATGTGGTTTCCTGATGATTATTCTCAGGTAAGATGAAACCTTCACCTGCAAAACAAAATGGAACAGCTCTTAACTCCATGTATTTGATGCAACCTGCCTTCATGACTTTCAAGTATACCAAATATTGTAGTCAGAAAGAAATCAAACTGATTTATTCCAACTCTCTCAATATCAATGACACATTGATAATGAAGAACATGCGATTTCCCTTTGTAAAATTCATTCCTAAGTCTGTACTGTAGTACTTCAACCTGATGAATATTTTGCAACAAATCTCGCTTGGACAGAATGGTTCTGAATTGTAAATTGCTCTTTTAAAATCAGCTCAGTACCTTGCACATTGGTCAATAGCTTTTGATTTGTTCTCTGAGTGGTATGGACACAGTGTTCACACATATAAATACACATTATTCAAAAATACTTCTTATCACAGCAGTGAGATTACAGGAATAATTCTCCTGAAGAAATAATAATGCAAAAACATTGCCTTTTGAAAGCAAACCTTAACTATTTCAGAAATTGCTCCTTCGTCCTCACCCCTCAAACTTAAAAATACCAAGCAGGTATCTGTGAGTTATTCCTGAAGACAGCCTCTGTAAAATATATTTAAATAACAAAAGCAAATGCAAGGTCATGAGAAAAAGAAACTGAGAACAAAGTTATAATTATGAACTATTTAAATTCTACACACAATTAAGTTTGATCTGAACAGGGAAATAGGTACCTTTAGCCTGACAAAGACGGGTACATTTGCTTTGCCAGATCTAGGACAATGCATCTTTAAGATATTGTGCCATTTCTTTTAAGCATTGCTTCAAAAATGTGGGAGGAGGGAGCATCTAAAGCAAAATTGCAAATGCAACTTTTGATTGTTATGATTTATTTTTAATTATCCTTTTCTCCTTTTGTCTTAATTGGACAGAGCCAGTCTAAACTTGTTCTGTGCAATTAAGAGCAGTTACATGCATAGAAAATTGAGACCTATTTTAAATCTCATTTGGACTGACTCATAGTTCAGCTTGCTACTGGAAAATTAGAGCAAGAAAATATATTTAAAAATGTAATGAGCTTTAGTAAAAATATTCTCCACAAAATGATGTGCTGGGAAGTTTTACACATTTGCTTCAAATCACATCAGACAGGAGATCAGGGGAAAAGCATTTTGCTCTTACTAGGCTTCCACAGGAGACATCCAGGAGCACGTTATCAAATTCTCTCAAAAATCCGTCCTGAAGTTTGAGCTATTTATTTCCAAGGCAACTAAACAAATATTTTCCAAATAACTCATACATGCAGCTCAGATGGGGGCTAATTCTGTACTTGGTAATTTCCTACCTCTTGCAAACACAATTGGCACCCAGTGTACACAGCAATGCACTTTCCAATAGTTAAGGTAACAAAAACCCTGTAAGGTGAAGGCAGTGCTAAAGCACCTGCATAATGCCCATTAGTGTTAATAGGGGCTTGGGAGAACATATCCAATACCTCCATAAAAGGCCTCATGCAGCTTGGAATAAATGTGCAAAACAATAATAAATTAGTGAACCAGTGTGAGAATAATCGTTTGAAATGAACCCAAATCCAAATATTGGAAATTTTCTGGGGTTTCATGTTACACATGGGCCTTATTTCTTAGATCCTTTGGCTAAGATGCTTGGGAGGGAGGAAAAGTGCCTGAGAAATTCCATCTTCCCTCCTTGTTGCTTGATTGCAGCTGGTGGTTCAGGACATGGGGAAAGTTGCGTGTGCAAGGAGCCATCATTGTGCTTGCTTGGAATAAAATACATTTCTTGCTTTCCTGACCACTGTCAGTAAACCTCTGCTTCCCCCTTCCCTGCTTCAGGTGCTGCATAAACCAATGTAAAACAGACAGAACTGCTCAGACCCTTGTGTGTGCTTGAGGGATGAACCACATGCTTTGTGAGAAAGTCTCTTTGTTAGCAGTTCCTACGGATCCTTTCCAAAGATTTAAAAAAACCTGAATACAGTTATTCTGTTTTTTAGACATTATTTTTTACTGATGAGCATCCTTGCATCCTGTATTCCCCAGTGAGAAGCAGCAGTAGGAACACATAGCAAATTGAGATTTACTATTTGTCCATAAAAATAGAAAATTTCACATACAAGACTCTTAAAAAGAAACTTGAATCTGCTTGATAAAATGATTATTCATTGTAAGTACTTTCTTGTTTCTAAACTCTCCTCTGCTTTATGGCTTTTTTGCCAAAGTCCTATGACAAGGTTCAGTTGATAGAACAACCTTGTTCATAAAGTGTGAATTTTCATCAAGTCAGATGAAATGTGAGCTTGAGCAATGGAGAGTTAGTTTCTCTCCAGTCCTAAATATAGCTGTGTGAGAGCTCTGTGAAACCTGCCAAGCAGTCGGCCACACTCTTAAAGAAAAGAAAGGCCTGAAATACTTGGGGTCCTTCAGTTTACCTCATTCATTTCATGTTTTCCCACACTTTTGAAGGTCCCTGTGAACAGTCAGACCCTGACTCAGTGCAGTTTACAGCCATTTTTTCACACTGCAATGCTGTGGATATCTTCAGGGTGTCTTCCCTTCTTAAACAGGGGCGTCATTGTGCATTGGCACTGGAATAAAATTTCAGATGAGTGTTACTGTAGTAGGTAGGCAGAGCTGATAGGTCTTGGTGGTGTTGAAGTCTCCTGGCTGGTCCCAGCCAGCTCCAGTAAAGGTGTCAGAGCCCCAGGTGGGGAGATCCAAAATATCTGAGGCGTCTTCAGGCTGCAGTGGTGGGGCTGAGCTCCTCACCCTGAGGAGTTTGGCTCAGCAGGCACCTATGGCTGGATCTCTGACTATGGAGACTGAAGGAGCCTCCAGGTGGTCACCAATGCTCTTGGTGGCCAAAGGACTGTTGTGTCACTTCTGTGGATAGTACCAGGGAGATGCTGGACCTTGGCAGTGGCAGATAGCCCCAAACACAGAGCAGGGCTGGGATTTGCCCCAGTTAAGTGAAGTCTGAGTGTGCAGGGTCAAGAGATGGTGAGTGGTCCATGCTTGACCTCTGCCAGGGAACATGGAAATCAATCATTAGTGCTTTTTGAACCTCCTGCCAGATATCTTTCTTCAGCTTTCAGCTTCTCTGGCTCTTCCTCAAGACTGGTAGAGATTTAATAAAGAATCCCCCAGTGCTACTTTTGTTCTTCCTTTTAACCTGTTCAATGCCTTTTGGCATTGTTTTTGCTTGGGCTGCCTCTGCCCTCCCTTTGGAGAGTTCACTGTAAAGACAGTGTGATGCAAACATAGTCTTCCTGCTAACAGAGGTTCCACACTACCAACACATTTAGGATTTAAATTTCAGGCCAAGATTTCAGTAGAGCTCTCCTTCTAGTTTGTGAGATACTTAAAGCACATGCAGAAATGTACAGAAGTTGACTCCTGCAGATAGATTAATAATGAAAGCATTGTGACTATTGAACATTTTAAAGGCCCTTATGAAAAAAAATAGTTCATCAATTGCTATCAAAGTGAAAAAAGTTATTAATTTCTTGGGGCCATTGATGGATGATACAGGATAAGGAAACGAGGGATGCAAGAGGTGAGGAGCTGCAGCTCCTTGGAGCTGTCCTCTTGGCTCTCACAGAGCCAGGGTGCAAGGGGAGAGGACCATGAGCATCCCCAGCAGCCCTGCCCTGCTGTCCTGCTGCCATCCCACATGGGTCCATGCAGACACTGCATATTCATGTCTCACGTCTAAGAGTGCCAAGAAAGGCAAGGAAAGAAAGGAAAATGGAGAGAACAAAGAGAAAAAGAGATACAGCTCCAGTTCTTCTCAGGCTTCAGGACATAGCAGTGTCTATGCAGAAGAATTCATTCTTATGTACTACTAACAGAGGGAAGGCACATTTTGGTGCATTTGCTGTAAAGGGAACATTTCTGATGTGGAACTCAGATTCTCAATTAAAAAATGACATTTTGCTTTGAAACAAAGTATCATTCTTCTCAATTAATTTTAATTCCTCATTTAGATTCCAACCTTAATTCTTGGGATTAACCACATTGCTTCAAACCTAGGAGATTAATACACAAAAAGTCTTCAGTTTGAAGTCAAAAGATAGTGTTGACACAGTGTTGACATTGCCAGGGATTTTACTTGTGGCTGATGTTGGATGCAACCTCTGGATCTCAATGGTTAAAGGGTTGATTAGTAACTCTAAAATTTTAGGAACAGAGGAATTTAGAACTGGATAACTGAATAGACGATTCAGCCAAACTTGCATAAACTGAACAGCTGCACCTTAAAATTTATCTGTATTTTTCTGATCTTATTTCTGTGAAAAGCTGTTCCAGAAGCTCATTGGTTTTATAGTTTGAATTTTTCCTACTTGCAGTCTAAATTTATCCTTGGCCTAATACTGTCCTTTCTTTAAATAGTTCTTATTGCTGCCTGATATTTATTCCATAGTAAATAGCACTTACATATCCTTTCAGGCTGTGCTTGGATAGGATGACAAACAAAATGTTTTAATTTATCTTCTTTGAGATAGGCTTTTCTTTCTCCCACTACCCCCATAACAGTTTACTGAAGCAGCTCCAGCCAGAACACATCAATCTTGCACATGGATGGCCACTATGGGTGTGCTGTATTTCAGATGAGGTCTTGCTGGTGCCTTGCTCAAGGGCACAAATATTTTCCTAGTGCCAGCTGAAATGTTTCACCTGACACATATAGGATCTCATTTGCCTTTTTCCCTAACTGCAGCATCTTTCTGGCTCAGAAAGGCTGCTCATCTTATCCATCCCTGTTTGTTTCAACTGATGAACTCAAGATTGTACAAGGAAAACTAATTAGTCTGGGATTGCATAACGTTACACTGAAATTCAAAATGAACCCTTTCATCTGTTTATTTTTAACTTCTTGCTTCTCTGGGATATTACATGATTTTCTTCTTTGGATAGATACCCCTGGTGCAGTGCTAACTACAAAATCATCTTCAGATGGTACTGACCCAAATGTTGCTAAATTTTGGAGAGACCATTTCTAGGCATAGTCCAGTTGAGCTCTTTCTGTCAAAATTTCATATTGTCTCAGTTGCTGCTGATCTGAGCAAGAGCAATCAACGAGCAAGAACTCATTAAATTTTCTCATCAATTTGGCTAACCAGTATTTTTGCATAGGATGTAGGCTGGTATGGACAGAAATCTTTTATTATGAGGTTTTGCTCTGCGTCACAAGGCAGAGCTCTGATCCATTGCTGGGACTTCTGGAATCACAGAAAACACCTTGTAGAACTCAAATGAGAGAGTGACAGTTTTTGAAGAAAATAATAAAATCCCAATACAGAGATTAATTTTGAGCATTGATCAGTATTAAAGTAAGTTAGACATCTTTAGCCAATTTGAACTTAAAACATACTAAATTTAAACACTATTTTTGAAGCAGGGATCTGATTTGGGACAGTTTCCAGTAAAGAACATCTTCTGGTTTTAAGAAAGTACATGGCTTAATAAGAGATGCTTTCTGCAATTCTGCAATGGAGGTGCCTTCCTTGAACTGAGATGTGAATTGCATGTGTGGTTTCACCCAAGATCCAAAATACCAATGCCTTTGTTCTGAAAAGTGGGATTAATTTTTCAGAAACACTAGCTACACATTTTTAAAACCTCTGAAGAGTGTTATCAAAATGGATTTAATATCTCCATTTCTTAGAGAAATTCAGATCTGTTTAATTCTTCATACTTTCTTGGTAAGTTCTTAAGTTTTCAGTATCTTGAATTGATTTTCTGTGACCCTTGAATCTTGAAGCGGACTGTACATGTGCTCTATCAGACACCTAGGGTAGAAATTTTGAGATATCCTGAGCAATAAAGGATCTCAGTGGCATGGTGATTTGATGAACCTGTTTGAAGCACAGACTTTCTCCCCTATAAATACAAAGCCAGCCTCAAATTCTGGTTTCTGAATACAAAAGATACCAGCAGCAGAGAACTGTGGTCTCTGTTTGTAAGGGACTTCTTACAATAATTCTACTAAAGCAGGGGTTTTTTTCTTCGGGTTAAGTATATTCCTAGCACTTACCTTAATGAAAGATTGAAGACATCAGTTTCAGGAACAAAAGTCATTATTTTTCCTCCAAAAATTACTCCAGTCCAAACCCAAAGATATAATTATGTTGTATTGGGGACTTCTATGTGTGCCAAGATATATAGGCATAAGCAAAAGGTATTTCAGCCTTACTTACACATCTACCAGAGGAGATGAATATTTAACTGACAGACAAGAAAGCTATTTCATTGCATTACTTAGGGGTAAAAAGACAAAGAACTTACTGTAAAGATAACCAGCTGTAGCTGCAGAGGCTGACACAGAGTGTACAACTGCACTGAGAACACTGTGGCAACACTTTTAAATTATGGTTAATGGTTTTAGAGAATGTCACAAACACAAAAAGTGGAGTACAGAGTATAAATGAACCTGAGCACATTCACTCTGGCTAAGAGCACGTGAATTTGGTACCACACAGGGCAAAATGCTGAGGGATCAGCTAATGGAGAAATCTGTTCTGTGTATTTGGGAGCAATTGGTGTTTAAAAGAAAAACCAACAGTAGCCCCATGTAGATGACTAGAAATTGCTCACAGCCCACGGTCAAAGCTGGGAAAGGTTATAGGACAGGAAGATTTACCTCAGCATTTTGCACAGGTACTTTTGCTCTTTGCTAGCACCAGTTCACCAAAGAACTATACTATTCAATGTTTTTGTTTTCAGCCAGGATGACAGGAACATATTTGCAGTTTACAGCAGGTGCCCAGCTAAGTCAACAAAGTGCAAGGTATGCAGTAAAAAATAATATATAAAAAAGGTCACTTTGCCTGAGTATGCCACTCCAGCAAGTTTCAGTGCCTTACAGGGGGAACGTCTGAATCCAGTGACTGAAGTGATATTTTGCTCACCACATCACCAGTAAAAGTGGTGTGTTTTGTCTCCTGTTTAGTGCATGCAGAGATTTTTCAGCTCTTGTCCTGGCAATCATTACTACACCTGTTTTTTTGAAAGAGAGAAAAACTCAGGCTATTCATTCACAACCTTCAGGTGATCACCTTTGTGTTTGTAGCAGAAAGTCAGTCTTCCTGGCAGGCTTTTCCAAACCAGACCCCTTTACTGAAGGGTCTCACAGCACATGTCCACCCGACCCTCCAGCAGTGATGGGCACCTGACTCAATGCCCTCTCCTATGACTTCTGTATCTTCCTACTGAGAATGAAGGAGGCGAATTACATGTGCTATGATTAACTGCAGATGATACTGCACAAAAAAAACAGCACTGGTTAAATTTGTGATTTGAACAGAAATGTGAATGCTACTCTCAGGTGCTCAGTGCATTAATAGTTCTTAATTGCTGCTGTCTTTGCAGCCTTACCTGGGACCTCACCACGCCCTTTGCTGCAGCCTCTGGGTCTCCCCTCCTGTGTGCACACAGGTACAGGGATCAAGGAGCTCATCCAATTAAAGACTGACTAGGGTGGGAGAAAGATTACTTCTCATCTGGATGAATCTCCATTCTTTGCACATTGAAGACAGAATAAGGAAAGAGGCCCAACTGTGCAGTCTTGGGAAGGATGAGAATGGCCACTTCCTTTGCTTCCTGATTTACCTCCTGATCTCTCCTGATGCAGAACCTGGAAAGAGGATCAGTAACAGCTTCTAAACATCAGAGATCCATAAAGGCTTTCAGTATTTGAGTTAAAGAGTTCACCCGTTGTTAGCTTGCCATGCAAACATCAGCCGAAGTGTAAAAAAAAGTCATTCTATGACTTTTTATGTTTTCTGTAAGAAAAAGAAGTCTGAGTAATTTTGCTTACATTTTTATGAGTGTGGTTTATCATATGATAAAGATAGAACAGTACCCACATTAAAAGGAAGCCTACAAAGGTGTTTTCTTTCATGTGGTATCAGAACAATATTATCAGTGCTCGTTACTTCTGCATAATGTGTGTGGACATTAAACCCTAGGAAAAACAGAGTGGACAAGAATGTGGTTCTTAAAAAGCACCCCACTGAATCAAGCTCAGACATTATAGGATTTGAAGCTCCATCTAAAGATGGCCTCAGAAGAACATGCAGATTTATGGAAGAGGGGGAAAGGTTTTCCTTTATAGGGTATGTGTTCATCCCAGTGGAGGAAGAAAGAGACAGCACTAGAGAAGAGGCATTTGGTATCATGCCAGACATTGCTGTTAATCCATTCTCAGATGGATTTCCTAACAAATGTCATTTATGGAGTCATGCTCTGTGCATGCCTGCCTTTCTAACTGCTGGCTCCACTGACTCAATTTCAGACAAATTTGATAAATGGCTAGAGGTCTCAAGTACAGTTAGAATTTACGAGTTTCATTAAAACTTTTATATATGTATATAGTTCAAATATAAAGTTGCAAAAGTAATCAGATTGAAGAAAAAGGGCATATCAGCACTGCTGCTAGTGAAAAAAGTTGCATAGTGAATTCACCTGCACTCAGTATCACAGAATTTACATGGAGATACAAAACTGAGGAGAAGCTTAAACTGATTTTTGTGTCCTAGTAAACATCAGGTGAACACAAGCCCTAGAAAGCAAGTTCACAAGTTTGGCATCTCCTGGGGATTCCATCTGTACAGTAAATTTCTGTCATACCAGGGTTCTTTAAGGCACTGAAATACTGAGAAACTGGATGGGTGAGTGTTTCTCCAGTGAGTAATTTCTAAACTTCTGCAGATGCCTCTGGGTCAAATAGTAACCACTTGCCTAAACAGGGAGATTGAATGATAAACAGCTGAGACACTGCAACCTTTCTTAAATAGCCCAGTAAGGATGAATACTTAAGGAGGGAGTAGTCTTAGTAGTCATATGTAAAAGGCCAGATAGAGCAAAGCTGGAAAAGGACAAGATGCTGAAGGTAGATAAGGTGGAGAATTTCCTGTCTAAGTATAAATGTTTGTTCAGCATGGCAAATGAGGGTCAAGTGCAAGTGAGAAAACCAGACTCTTTGCCTTAGGAGCCATGCAACATGCAAAACAATTAATAGAATCCCAGGGCTCATGGAGAAATCCCATCAGAGCCATATTTGCCAGCCTTTCTGTGCTCAGAACTGTGTGCAGCCAGGATTGCACAGGGGCTGTGCTGAGAGAGACAGGCAGTGTAACTTCCCTGGCCACACACCCTCCATAGCCCTCAGGGCTGGCAATTCAGCCTGCAAGTCTTTCCTGAAAGTGCCTTGGGCCATCTCAGACTGGCATAAACTATCACTGCAAAACTGCTTTCTCCAGAGCCTATCTGAAGTTCCTCTACTTACTAAGCTTTATAATGTGCCCTGAAGGTCAACTGACTCAGACTTCCTTGGAATGGAAATGAGGAAGGGATTTCAGGATGGACCTTCAGTAAGGAGGTGATTGCTGCAGCACCCAGGTATTTTAATCGATGCTTGAGTAGTTCAGGTAGACCAAACAGCTCACAAAAAGGAGGACAACAAAAGCACTTCACGCACAACAAGCAGCTGCTTGTTAAGCCAGTTTGAGACAAATTTTAATTATTTTTTTTTTATTCCTCCAGACTTTAAACCGCACTTGTGCCTCCTGGAAGAAAGGAGAGAAAAAGTAATGGAGACATTATTATGTTGGTTTTTTTTTTTTTTTTTTTTTTTCATTAATTAACCATCTGGGACTATGGAACTATGAAAAAACTAGGAAAAATTCTGATATAAAAAGGATGGGTTTTTTACCCCGGGTAATAATATTTCCCTTGAGGATGGAGGACCAGAGTCCATTTAAAGCTAGACAAGTTTTTGACAGTGATTTCATGGGCTTTTAGATCTGTATCTCAATACCACGTTTTCCAAGGTATTCAGGTATGAGACAGGTGGTAAGGAGCTTGTTTAGACTTCTGACCACTTTAAGTAATGTGTTGCTTGATGAATTTCAGCTGTCTAAAGTCTAGGCTACATACATGTTTTCCAAGTCTTCTAGCACCTTGTCACCCCACTGATTTCCTGGTGCTTGTATCTCAGTTCCACAATCACCCCAAATGACATCAATGCAAATGTCTGCTAGCAGTGACAGTCCCACCATTTGTAGTGGCCCTGTGCACCTATCTTCAGCAGGGATAAATTGCTCCTAGAGCAATCCCCTATCCCTCCATCTTTTGGACTGTAGAGAAAATATAGATGACTATTTTACACAGTGGTGCCATTGAAGGATGGGTATTAGGAAAAATTTCTTCATTGAAAGGGTGGTCAGGCATTGGAACAGGCCCAGGGAAGTGAGAGAGTCACCATGCCTGAAAGGGCTCAAAACCCACGTAGGTATGGAGCTAGGGACACACCTAATGTGGTGGTAGTCCTGGCAGTGTTGGGATAATGGTTGGACTCGGTGGTTGTAGAGATCTTTTCCAGCCTTAATGATTCTATGAGTATATGATTCCCACATAGACACTTCTGGAGAGGCCTGGTTAAAAAATGGGGTATCCTAGGTAGCTCTAAATAACTATAACTAGTGTTTTCCTATCACTATTGTGGAATAATCTGTCTCTTAAAACTGGAAGTTAAATAAAAGTAACATTTATTGAAAACACTGAACTTGTTGATTAGTATTTTCAACCTTTTCTTTAACATGTGCTAGGATGCTCATACTAGGAATGAGCAATTGGGCAAGGAAATGTGCCTTTAACAACACCTTTTATTGCTCCTAATTAATACTTGCCAAGGACACTCCAACTGCACAAACTTTTGAAAAGAGGTATGTTTCCTCATTATCAGCAGATATTTCACAGCTTATATTCCAACAAGTAAAATCTCAGTCCAATTGCTCCTGTCCCAGGGTGAAAACACCCTTTTCTGCATCTCAGCTCTGGGCTGTGTCATGCTGAGTTTGACCCTGGGGAGGAAACAGTGACAAGCTGATTGTCCCTTCGTTGCTGGTCCTCCTTTGCTGGTGCCAACTGGAGAGCAGTGTTACTGCCTCAATCAAATTTAAAGAAGACAAGCTACATCTTGTCTTGATGTGTGAAGAAATGCAGATTAGGACATGATGGAGGATGTTGAAGTGGGGCAGAAAGATCTGAAGATGAGGAGTGTATTTAAAGAAACTGAAACAGAGAGTGGGCTGGGGCAGCAAAGAGGAGGCTGAGAAGAACTGCAGCTAGCTGGCAAGTGGAGAACATGGAGTGGGGTAGGAGAAGATAACTGGGTCTAGTTGCAGAAAAAGAAGACATATGGGGGATGAGAGTTATTAAGGCTAAGGCTTTGGAAGAGAAAGAGTACCTGAAACCCAACTAAAGAAGGGTGCTAAGTAGAATGAAAATTCAATTGGCTAAGTGAGTGGATTATGGGAATACGAGGAGCAAGATCTGAGAATGAGAAAGATCTGATGGGTAAAACTGGAGCTCACAGGGAGGCACATTTGACTCAAATGTCTGCTGAGACAACCTGGGAAACAAGTGATGGAAGTGAAAGTGGAAAAAGAGCCAGGAGAGAGGAAAAGAGCTAAGTGGAACCAGGGACAAACTGGAGATTTTGGCTGGGCTTAAAGGAGCAGTAGGAGCATCAAGGGCACTTGGGAATGTTTGTGTAGGGTCTCTGTGCTTTTGAGCAGACTCCTTTCTAAAGCCCCAAAGAGAAGACAATGGTCCTGACCATTTGTCTGCCACCAGTATCAGTGAAACCCAGTGGCCAAGGGGTATCCACTGAGCAGTACTGTTTCTGAGAGACCTGTTGTGACTGTAAGCTACTCCCCTGATGCAGAGCTTGGTGATATTCCCAGTCCTGGAATGCAGCAGAGCAGAGGATCATAGGCTGCATGTCAGAAATGGGAGTTCTAAGTTCTAATGCACTTAGTTATAAACCTCAGCAATTATATAACATATATTCAAGTTGATCTTAAAAATGAAAGTCACACATAAACTTCAAGCCATCTTCTTGAAGTCCTCTGGTTTATTCATTAATCATCATATTTTTGCACCAGATGATTTAGGGTATCTATTAAAAATAATGACCACTGCAGCTGATGTCTCTCCAGCACATTGCCTATCCTGAGTGCTGAATAAGGCAAGGGTTCAGCAGAAAAAAAAATTACAGTAAGAACATATCATGTAGGACTGTATCATATTCAAGTGCAGGCATGCTTTAAATCAAGAATTGAAAATATGCTATAAAATGAAGGAACTCTCTCAATATTTTTCCCAAGGAAAGTTCAGTCCTGGAGATTGATTTTTTCTCTTCTAAATATTTATAAAGGTCAGTGAATGACTTTTCTCTTGGTCTTTCCCACCTTGTAGGTTTATATTGAACTTAGAAACCCAACACAACAAAATAACAGAAAAGAGTAACTGGGAGATTATTTTGCCTTATATGCACATTCCCATAATAACAAAAATGTAAGAATTTCAAGTTCATCCTAGTTTAGTATTCATATGTCTCATTTTTTCAACAGAAACAATGCACACATCACAGGATTCTGCAGTATTTTCTGACACTAGCTAGTAATTTACTCATGAGAATCATCCTACTATAGACACTGTGATTGTTCACATAAGCATTCCATAGAAAAGGAGGGCAGAGTTGGAGCCTCCTAGGGTCCAGTTCCACATAGTTATAGGATCAGTCAAACATATGATGAATATATGGGAGTGGGAAAAGTAAAATGAGTCTGTGACTTGAAAAAAAAAGAGCATGTTTGAATATCTTAGGTGTCCTGTGTACCTTCCTTCCATTTCTGCAGTAGAGAGAATATTCTTTGGAAACTATCATTTATTATTTATTTTTCATGCTTTAATTATTTGTGGAAATCCTTGGCTTCTGCTTGTTCAGTCAGCTCCTCTGACAGAAAAGTTTACATGTTAAGATGTGGGAGGTGAAGCTCTGGTTCAGAGGAAGGAAGGAAGGAAGGAAGGAAGAAATATTGCTTTGACTGCTGGTGATGTAATATTGACCATCTGCAACTTTCATACATTAATCTGGTCCTATATGTTTTTCAAAACAAAACCCCACAGAAATACTCACTGCTTTCTTATCTAGCTGTTTTCATTACTTTCTGAGCTGTCTTATCTGAGTCTTCATGCTACTGGTATGGTTCCTTTATGTTTAAATTTAAGGTTTGAGTCAGAGCCAAAGTATTTGACTTATCCAAACTACATTCATTCTTTTTTAAAACTTTGTATTTCTCATTCGTCCCATTCCCTTCTCATCTCCATATTTCTCATTTTCTTCTTCCCTGCTTTGCTGCCAGAAGGTTCTTATTTTTCCTAGGCTACCATCTGAGTTTTCTTGGATATGTCTACTTTTTCCACCTGGCAATCCTGTCTGGGTGGAGTTCAGAGATTTTGGACAATTTTCAGGGATTTGTGGACATCTGGCAATCCATTTGAAACAGGATGGGAAATTTTATACGTGTCTCTGCCCACGTGCAGATGATGCCTCCAGCACATGTAGAGGCTACTGCACAGATCCCAGGAGCACTGGCCTGCAGAGTGTGTTCTACCAGGTGGTCTTGGGGAGAATGGTAATTCCAGCCTGTTTGAGAAGACTGGAGTCACAGAGACTCTGTTGGGCAGTGAATGTGCACTGGTGCTGCTGTGTCCCAGCCACAGGGCTGATTTCATGATCATATGCAGAGCTGCCCGTCCCAAAAAAAAACTAGGCTATTGCACAAACAACCCAATTTCTTCCACACACTAAATTTCTGGGCTTCTCAGTGCTCTGCCCTTTACTCAGTTCTCCCACCCTTTTCTGCCTGGGATGACAGAAGGTTGGGGATTCCTGCCTCTTTCTGATACTCTTGGAATGAATTTGCTGTGGGAAGGCAAGAGCTCAGGAACTTCTGCCACAGCCCTTCAAACCTGGGGAGAGGCATGGTGTTGAGTGATATTTGGGCTAATTGTGTCCCTTGATTCCTCTCAGAACTGGTGTGTCTCATATGATAATCATTATTAGTAATAACTCCTAAGCCTTGGTGCCAGAAGGACTTTAGGTGATATTGAAACAAACTGAGCATTAAATTCCTACAAGAAATATGGGCTCTTGGCTTTAGTGTTTATGATCCCCTGGTCTCCAGTGGGTTTACAAGTGAGGTAAGCTTTATTCACAATTCAAATGTTGGGGAAGAGGAGTGGTCCAGATAAAATTCTTTCACAGGTATCACATAGCTGGACAAAGCCTCCATAACAGAATCCAAAGTGCCATATATTTCACCACACTCTTACTGTTTCTCATGCTTTCTTTGCTCCAAAACCCTTTTTCTGAGGGAGAGCCCTTTATCCTTGTGTGTTGGAAATCTCTGCTGATAGATCCCTGGCAATGTCTTTTCCACAGCTAACCCTAAAACCAGAGCTCCTTCATAAATGTGAGGAACATCAGAGTGAAACTTAAAGCATTTTCTTAGAAATTCTGGATACAGCACATAAGCCAGGATTCTGGGAAAGCAACCTCTGTTTTGATGTGATACAGTTGATGCCTAAAAACTCAAACCAAATGACTTAAATAAATTTCACAGACACTGCCAGGAAGTGTTCTAGATACAGTAATGGTACATGGAAAATCAATATTTATTATCATTTTAACTGAAAAATTAAAAAGACTTGCCATAAAATACAAGTGCTTTGCAGCATTTTGCATGTTCAGAGCATGTCCTCTAGGGTGCTATTAATATAGTTTGTCAAGTGAATGATGCATTGTTTATGCAATTATAGAGATGTAGCCAAATCTTTTTTCTCTCCCTCTTTCCCTCCTCTCAAGTGGCAGCAGCAGGTAGCTAGAGCTGATGGATCATTTTTAGGCCTCTCTGGTGCAGAATATATATTTTCAGAAGTAATCTACTAATTGGTTATGCAGACCATCTCCCAGCTGTGTCTCAGTGCCTAAGTGCAGGGAAATCCAAGCTCTCAGGTCTGGAAAGGGTAATGCAATAAAAACCTGTTATCATGTAGTAATTGAGGTCCAAGGTTTACAGCAGCATCATCAACATGATGCATTCAAATGCAAAAGGCCAGAGTGACTCAGGCTTAGGCAGGGGAATCAGAAGTTTATTAGTACTCTATGGCCTGGTGCACTTGCTTGCTCAATGCATGTTGAATTTGGAAAGGTTTAAATGCTGTTTTTATGTAACTTTTCACAGTTTATTTTCCTTTAGTGAACATGTTTACTGCTGTGATTTGCTGCGTTTCACCCCATGCGTTTTTTTTTTGTGGACATGGCAAATTCTTCCATGAACTTTCGACTTCCTGTTTCACTTGACAGCCAAGAACTGCAACTGGAGCAGTCACAATGTAGGACCACTTACACACTTGGCACTTCAGCCAAGTTTTCCATATTTCCCTTTAAAATAATAAAAGTCTGGATTCAGGCATTTAGCTGATGACCTATTAACTGAAAGGAGTTCTCCTAAGATGTCTTGCAATAAAGATGGTAGGAAAAAAAACTTTTTTTTTCATGGTTAGTGTTGTGAAAGGACTCCATTATTATTCACAGAAATGTCTAAAAGGACAACAAAAACTTTCTGAAGACTCAAACACCCAAGACTTCAGTTAATAAGACAAGAAAAAAGCCAGAAGAACTTTGAATTTACTCTAGTGTTATTGTGGGTTAATTGGGCAAAATGCCATAACACCTGGGTTCTTGAAAAAGCATACAGATAAAACTCACAATATAGCAATTTTTCTGTGATAAAACCAGGGATATTAGCCTGATACCTTCTGGTGTTCCAAGATAAAACTGAGAAATTACACAGGAGAGATTTTTTCAAACCTTTTTGAGCCAAACTACAGACAAGGTTCACAATTTTTCATGTAATGTAGTTATTTCTGCAGATTTGTAGCAAATAATAGATTCGTGACAAACAAGCAAAAATCTGACTCTAATTAGTTCTGCTAGAGATGTTGAAGAGCAGAGATATCTCTTTCTGACTCTTGCACAGAAGTAGTCTATAGTTTAAATGATGAAAAATGTAATTGGTCCAGAACTGATTACAGTTATAAATATTTGAATCAGTAATAGTCAATGGATTTTCACTTTTGTTAGTTACTTTTGATTTGTTATAGAATGGAGGAAGACAATAAATCAGATTCATGTTTTAACTCTATCCAGTATTGTGCTCTGCTATGAAGGAAGGAAGTTGCTGGGTTTCATTAAGCTTTTCAGTGAATACATACCACTGCCCCCTGAAAATAGTATTTTAACTCATGCAAAAAGTGGTGCTTGTATCAGCTGAAAGGTATTTAAAGGATTATACAGCTAAAGGATGTATGTGAATTGGAGAGATGATGATGATAATTGCCAAAGGAGGTGCCAATTTCTGTAATAATTTTTGAGTCTCTCTGCTGATCATAGCACACATCTAACATTTTTTTAATTTTGTCCACTTTAGCCTTTTTAGTGTCAGGTCTTGAAACCCACTTTATCCAGATGAAGATATGACCAGCAGTAATAACAAGAAAAGACCAAGATTTATAAAATATGACAACTATGGGAGAAATGTCTACAAATGTCAGGTGTGTGGAGCTCTAGGTCTCTGGCTACTTACACCTTTTAATAAAATAAAGCAAGAATCTTGCAAGACTTAAAGAACAGCTTGCTTTTAATCCTTTGAAAAACTTTTTACTTTTCTGTTTTTCTTTATCCACTGGGATCTAGCTATTTTCTTCAATCCTAAGTCTTTTGAAATGGCTTTTTTGCTTTTCTTACACTCCCTTTAAAAGGAAGACACCACTGGGAAAACTGTGTGCCTTCTGCTGAAAGTCTCGTAGCAGATGATTAATATCTGTTACTTTGATAGGGAACCTGAAACTTCAAAACCCAGGAGTTCAAGCATTTTGCTGCCAGCAGTTTGCTCTGCTCTGAAACCAGTGCCTGGGACCAGCTGAAAGACTACCCATCATCAGCATATGCTGTAGGTTGCCTACTGATTTAGTTCTGAGTAAAGAGAGGGGAGACTAAAGCATGTAGGCACACAGGGGAGAGAGCTTTAAAAGTAGAGAGACAATAACATTGCACATAGAGCATGAGGGGAAGGGGGTGTCCTACCCCAGTCCCCACTCACTTCTTTATTCTCCCTTTCTCTGTCTGCTGTCTCGTGGAGAATAACAGAAGAAAGACAATCTCCATTTCAAAGACAGGACAAAATGGAGAACAGGACCAGGACTGGATGAGTTTTGTTCCTTTCCCAATTAATCTAACCAGCATGCTCACCTGGAGTCACTGCAGCCTTTTGTTTAAAGAAAGGTCTGTCTGCTACACACATGGCAAAACTGTCATGGCTAGAGGCACGAAGGAGATGGCAAAAAGGAGTGAATAGTGAATAAAAGGAAGAGAAGAAGCAGAAACTAAAGCTCAAGGAGACTTTCTTCTCTGGGTGTTCAGTGTGACCATTCTCCTTATTAATATGTGAATTGACTTTCTGACAATTGCATGTTTATTTGACAAAAACACAGGTTATTTTCCAGATACTTGAAACAATCCTCAGCCCATACCCACACCACCAAATTAATGTATTGGTCATATTTTGACTGATGCTTTGACATACAGGGAATCATCCCCTATTTAATAGCCAAGAAAACTTGAATTATTATTACAATTGTCTACATTAGGTAAAGTATGTAGAAGAATACAGGCCACTGTCACTTAAGAACTCCCAAACACTTGAGCCCTACAGTGATGCTAGAGTTTAATAACACGGGGGCAAGAGAGAATTCGATGATGCGACGGCTGAGACCAGCATGAGCTAAATGTCTGATTGCCAATTTCAACTGGACAGTTGCCATATTTTTGCCAAGATTTTAGCAATGTTTAAAAGGCATGCTGCTTGTGCACAAGATCTGCTGTCATCTCAACCTTTGTAGCTGCTGTTTGTTACTAGAAAACAGGCAGGTGTAAGGGAGGCTGGTTTCTTGGACATGTGTTTTTTATCTTCACTTTGTACCAAAGTATCTAGAATTATGGTTTCTAGAGTTGGGAGAGTTAAATAACTGCATTAACTCTGTGGTATGTGCTGATGTAGTGTGACTTTGTTATCAGTTATTTTTGTGTCATAAGAGATTGTCTGTTTAAGAATTATTATTCAAGGGACAGCGAAAGAATATCAAAATAATGTTTTGCTTAGCTAGTTCTTGAGCTGCCCAGAATTATTTTCAAGGGCAATTAAGAGCAATTTTAATTCCCCTTATATTAATTTCAGTCTGAGTTAAGTGTGTTGAGGTCCTTCATGAAGGGATGTAAAAGGCAAAAACCCCCAAACAAATGAAAAATAGTCTTTAAAACTGCTAGAAATACCTTATTTATTTTATTTTTTTCTTAGTAAGGCATGAAGAGCACAGTTTGCAGCTTTCCTGCTGCAGACCAGCCTCCAAGATCAGCCTGCTGATTTGCAATACTGGACTCTATCCAGCATAATGAAAACAGGGAGATTATTTCTGTCTTTTTGTTTTGTTTTATTTGTTTTTTCTGTTTGGATCCAATTACTAGTGTCTTTTATTAGACTTAATTTTATTACATGTTTCCAGCTCTGGCTCTAGACCTAATTACCACTTCTGGAAAGCTACTACTGCACATACTACACATCATATTCTTTACACCTCTGTGATTTCCTGTTCATCAAAAATTTCTAAATATTCAAGTTTACATCCAATCCATACCACGATAAAATAATAGTTTCCCCCTCTCCTGCCCTAATTTCACACACAAATAGGACCAGCCCCTAATTTATTCCTGTGAATGGGGAACTCCATTTGTTGGCCAGAACTGCAGTTGTTTCCTGAAGTGCTACTGTGGTCTGTGTATTAAGGATTTCACTACATAAACTGTTCAATTTAGATGAGCTAAAGAGAGTGAAATAATTGTGCCATGCTGTAGTAAAAATTTATAGATTTTGAAATTTGTCTCAAGAAGAACCAACACTTTTAAAAGAGTAAAGATTTTCCTGCATAGTCTAGCACTGATATGGAACTAGTGTTGCTTTAAACTCTGAAACTAAACAGTAAATTTGACATCAAGTAAGAAGTTCAAGTAAGAAGCCACCATGAGAGACCAGAGGTAGAAGACAAAGTAGGAAGAGAAACAGCAATAAAGACAGGTGCCATTGAAGGAGGAGAAAGTTCTGTCCACTAAAAATGCTACTTCAATAGTGCCACAATTATTCACTAACTTGGCAAACAGTTTCTGTTGAAAAAGTTTGGTCACTGACATATTTTGTTTTCAGCTTTTCCAAAATCTTATTAAGGAGTGTGATTGCAAGACAAGTCCATGAAAGCCTGAAGAGACTCTGAGATGCTTTGCAGAAAAGCAGTTTGTACCACATCCTCTTACCCCTGAGGAGATCCACCCCTGGGTGGGATACAAAGTTATTCCCTTTCTTATGCCCCCAAATTGTATAATTATATATTTATGTGCTGTGCTGTTGTTCTACCACTTTATTATCCAGGTGTATAATTAGCCCCTGGTGCATTTGAGGTGGCCATTCATGTTCCTATTTCTTGCTTGAAGCAGAGAAGTCTTTCAGTGGATCCATCCCAGGTAATTTTTGAACAGCTAAATCTGGAGATGGTGTTCAGCCACTGACCTTTAGGTGTATTTTAGAATTAGGTACATAGGCCTGAGCTCCCAGAGGGTGTCCAGTCTCCCATCACAGCCAGGGGAGATCCTGTGCAGTCAGTAGAATCTGGAGTGGTGCTTCTGGTGCTTCATCTCAGCTGAGTTTTTGGGTGGTTGTCTAAACAGCTCTCTAGGTCTCCTTGATGATGATGACTAGATACCTGTGAAGCTTAATGGTGCTTTAGACCCTTAGGGATTGATAGATGAGAGAGAATTTAACCTTATTCTCCAGTGAAGTCTATCTTTATTCTTCACCTTCACAACCAGGAATCTGTTATGGACAAGCAAATGTCTTCCTCTAGTCCATTAATTGAAATATTAGCAATGAAACTTATAGCAACACT
The DNA here is from genome assembly GCA_030060385.1 of Muscicapa striata striata. Taxonomy (NCBI): domain Eukaryota; kingdom Metazoa; phylum Chordata; class Aves; order Passeriformes; family Muscicapidae; genus Muscicapa; species Muscicapa striata. Next base: position 687,990 of record JAREIS010000233.1, read on the forward strand.
TGCAGTCTGACACTTATTAAAAACAGCAACAAAAGAGGAGATTCATATTTTGCACCTTTTTGTCTAAGAATGGACCTGAAGGACATGTTAAAGCCTTTTGTGATTATACTTTTTTTGCTAATAGGAGATTTTCTATTTGTCTTTGCATAAAATAGTGTACATCCTCCCATCTTTGGTGTCAAGTCAAAGATTCTACAAGAATATACTTTTTTGACCAGGTCTGGTCCACTTACATGTATATATAGCCACCTTGTGTGGATGTCAAATGTGGATATTTATGCTGGAGTGGCTAAATATACATAGTCATTAGGCAAAAAAAGCCCCAGCAATGACCCAATACAAACCAAATAGATTTACTTGTGCAACCTGTCTATATTTTTGGCAATAAAATTTTCACAGTAGTGTAGACAAGTCTTTAATTTGTACCTCAGTGAAATTCCTGCAAAGGGATCCTCTGTTGCCCAGCACTCACCTCAGAGCTCATTTTCAGGAGTTCTATTTACCATTCCTGTGGCAGACACACATGAAAGATCAGACACAGTCAATGATGTTTTCAGTTTATTCCACCCCAACATCAAACATCTCTGTCACAGTGCCACTAGGATCATAGTTGAGTACTTATTAAAAAATAGAAAATCAGCTCAACACTGTGTTACTCCAATACAGATTACAGAGCCTTTGGTTGTTAAGTTTCTTGTGAATGCTAATCAATCCCAGCCTTTAAATTCTTCATCCTGGACATTTTGCAGCCATGTGCCTGTATATAACTGCTGTGCTTTGGGCTGAAGTAGGAGCAGCAACCTTTTTATGGGTCTGTTGTTAAAACTCTAACATTATGAGATTCATCAAACTAAGTAACACTGCTAATGTAAGAGTCTCTTCTTGCCCAATGAATGATTTATAACAAAAGAATAGACTTCTTTATTAAAAGGTTCTCATGCTCTAGAGGCTCTCGTGCTCATATAGATAAGAGCTGCCACTGTTCTGTTAGAAGAAATCTGCTTTTCACTGTGACAAAGGGAGCAGGGAAAGTGCATCAGTCTTTGGCCTTCCATGATTTTCTTTCTCTTCTCTTCTCTTCCCTGGAGATTAGTTTGCACTAAACTATATTCAGAGTTTTACCAGTAAAGTTTTTTGAATTTGGTATTATCATTTGTTATGGATAATATAAAGGCTGTGTTTTGTTATAAAACATAGTAGGGCACATTTTTAACCCTATCTACTGACCTGATCTTGCAGTCCAAATCTTGTGTACTTCAGTACTTCCAAACATTTTGAGGAATAAGACAAATATTTCTAACTGCAAATTGGTTGGGTCGCGTGCTGAAAAGCTCAGACTGTGGGCATACAGTTTTTTCCTGCAAAAATTCTGAACTTATGTAGGAAAATTTTCCTCAGCTTGTTCTCATGCAAGGAGACCCTTAAACTGTGTGTGCAGAGAGTCTATCAGCTGCTATCAGCTGCTAACAGTCTATCAGCTGCTGAGCCCACTGACTTCCTAAGCTGCAGCACAGCTAACTACAACCAGCTGCTAAATATGGTCTCAATACAGCAAACCACTTTGGCATGTGCTCAGTTTTGGCAGGGTGAGCATCCAGATTAAAGTCACTGAGACTTTCCATATACCTGAAGTTCATGTGTTAGTGTCAATGTGGATCAGGCCTTTCACACATTTTCCTTCACAACCACACATTGATATTGCTGATATATGCCTTAATATGCCAGTGCACTCAGTGTACATAAACACTCAGCTCCTGCACAAACCCAAAATTAATTGGAACAGAAGAAATTCCTAGAAATCTCTTAACAAATGATGTGGATGTTAGTGCAGTTTTCTAGAAAAAAAAAAAAAAAAAGGAAAGTTATTTGTGTGCTCATTTATTTATAATGTTTTAAGTGTGTAATTGCAACAGAGTCTCATAAAATAGATTCCTGGTGATGATGGATGGGTTCATCAGCAGTCTCCCAAGCTGCATAGGACATTTACAGATGGATTTGTGCTGGCTATTATTATGTAGCAAAAACTATACAGTAAATAATAACTGGAATGCCATACACTAGGTACAATTCAGAAATGCTTCCCATATGATTGTAAACGTTATCACGTTGCAGAAGGACCTCTCTGCAGGTTATCTGATGCTTCTTCTGGGAAACATGTAGGCCTGTGCATCTCTAAATGGAGTCTGTAGTGCTTAGGTAATATTCACCCTGATAACCCTTCTTGTTTAGTGCAGAGGTGTCACAGCATAACAGGGAGACATTCCAGGTTTAACAATGCTCAGTCTTTCTTAGCTAATAACCAATAAAATTGTCAAGAGAGCACACTGTGTCTTTGTAGCCACCTTTCCCACCTTGTGTCCCAGCACTGATTAGAAGACTGAGATGAGCATGAGGGAGGATGAGAGCCTGTTCATCCCCAGCCTAGCTCAGTTACACTCCCTCTGCTGAGACTGCTGTGGGAGTGTTTTATTCATTTCTCATTATGTTCTATCATATCTGTCAAGTGGCTGTCACAGAAATCCATGGGACATTTGCTAGTGGAGTCCTTCCTCTCCAGGGACCAAGGCTTGAGGGCAGAAAGGAAAAGACCTGGGAAGCAGAGGCCCTCAAAGGATTTAAAGTGGAATTAAGTAGTGAGGAGCATGGAAGTGAAAAGGCTTTCCTGGGAAGGATGCAGCAACTTGGAAAAATAGAGAGGCAGTGCATAATTCAGCTAAGAAAACAGAAGGATAATAAACACTCAGAATTGAGCCCTCATGTTACATTTTTCTTGGATTCTTCTCCTGATTATTCAGTACTGCTCAAACTTTGACATGAACAAAACACCTTCTCATAGGGTGTCACAATAGTGACAGCTAAGTACAGCACAAAAGTACCTGAACGAGGCAAGAAGCGCATGTTGACACATGTCTCTCACATAAAATTTATAGGAGGAACTTCTGTAGGAGATGACTGTTTTGGAAAACCTACCCAGAGCTCATCATTAATGCTCTGGGTGCCCTGCACTGAGGTACAGGCAGCAGGTTTTATGTATTTTACTTCTCTTCCCAGACACTGTGATAAAAGTGGGAGTTCATACAACACACAAATGTAATTCTGAAACGGGCACCTCTCAAGCTGCACATTTTCTCTGTGACTGACAGTACAATTGGGACACATTTACTGCACAAAGGAGAAATGTGAGGAGTTCTCTTTCTGGCTAAGCTCACAGATTCATTATTATGTTCAGTGGTGTTTATATGCAAGACTCAAAGTGCCAAAGTGCACAGAAACATACTTGAAGTGCTACTCCTCAGAATCTGCAGTAATCACATTCTGTGAAAGTCAGAGATTAAGGGAGTCATCTGAACAATCAGCAGTGCATCTGTCTCACATATTATATGCAGTTTGAAGTATCCCTGAATTTTTTTTTTCTGTAAAACTAACATCAGTGTTTACCTATAAACAGACCCAGAAGTCATTTCTGACTATACTCTGCTTTGTATACAATGCTATTATATAAAGAGCTCAAGCAGCACGTCTGCCTGCCTAGATGTGTGTGTGTTCTCCTACTCCAGCTGCCAACAACCTAAATTATTCAGCAAGCCCTGATCATGCCAAGTTTTTAGTCAACAATGAAGATCCTGCCAAAGAGCTAATAATGTTTAAAAAAAAAGGAAGCAATGTTTGTGACAATTAACAGAGCCTGCAGCCTGCAAAGAGAGTTGGACTCATTTGTAAAGGAAAATTTAAATGATATGCTTCATTATAAATGGTCCCATGCAACACATTGCTAATCAACCAGAGCAGCTTCTTTTTTTTCTCCTCCTTTCCTATCAGATAAACCAAACAGCAGCATGAGCCAAAGTTCTTGGCCAGTGCTTGCTATAGCTGTAAATGTGGTGTGGTTATCTATCAGTATCATAATCGGCTCAGATCAAACTGAATAATTAGCACTAAAGTGGATGAATAGAGCCCCAGCCTCTTATCTTGTCTATTAATAATAAGTATAACTTCACAGCCAAATCAAGAGGTATGTTATTGTACCCCTGAGAGCCTGTTTGGGTAAAACCCCATGCGACCTCACCACCATAAGCAGTGCAGATGGGACAGTGTGTGCCTGTAATGATCAGCTGCCAGCTGCCAGCTCCCCCCTCCAGCCCCACAGCTCAAAGTGGAGGCAAGAGAAGATAAACAAACCACATGCAAACATGAGACCCATTTGTAGGAACTCCTTCCTCCCCCCATCTTCCTTAATCACACCACCTCAATTAATAAGTTTCCTTTTTCATGGCAGAGCTTTGCAGAGAAGCACCTAAGAACAGTTACCCAAGTCACCTGAGTCCACTACAAAATTTTAATCATGTTTTAAAGTGGAACTGGTATGACTACGAATTGCTACAATCTTAGGAATAACATCCAGACACACTACTCTTCTTATATTTAACTGTGGTGCATACCATATAATTATTGTGTAGTGTCCAGTGTAATAATTATCATTATTTTCTCGACTACAATACAATATTGTCCTACAATATTTTAGGATATCTGAGAGTTTTGAGCCACGTTCATCTAATTAGCTTAAATTCAATTTTGTTTATTTCAATGATTGTAGAAGTTAACTCGAAGGTTTTCAAGTTTTGCAAGGGAATTAAGTGCTTTTACTCACTGCTTGGGAAATGCTTACTGCAGCCAATTTGCAGTTTACTATTCACATTTGCTTTGGTTTTATTGACAGAGATGACTGTAAGATGCATTGCTGTAAGCAGCCTGATTATTCAGCTCACATCAATCACAGAAGCAGAGTTTTATTTATCTGAGGTAGCTGAATACTTTTTGCAATGTTTTCTCTGCATGGTTTGTATCTGAACTGGGATGAACCTAAACCCAGCAATTGCTGATGGGATTTGCTTTTGTGTGTTCCAGAGGCTCAAGCTGTGCTTTCCCTTGTGATGTTTTTCTGTGAGACTTAGGTTATGAAAAGAGATTTGGCTTGCCCTGTTACTAGAAGTGGCTGAGGCAGGGAAGTGAAGAAGGAGAGATTACACATCTTCCCCTGCAGAAAAACTGTCAGTGGACCTTGCAGCGCTGTCTGGTGAGGGAAGAAGGCTTTTTGCCTTTTATTAGAAGCAGATGAAGGCTGCCTGCTGTTGTGATCTGGAACACAGCAAGAAGAGTAGAGAGAAGTCTGGATTCATAAGAAAGCATTAGCATTAGTGCTACTGTGTATAATGGGATTAAATATGGCTCAGGGATATTTTTCCACCTTTTTAATTTTTTTTTCTTTTTGGTTGTTTTTTTTTAGTTAGATATTAAACACTTAGTAATGAAATTAATTTTTATTAATAATTTATTATTAAAATAAAAATTAAAAAAAAGACAAAAAATAGGAGTTCCTTAACAAACTCTCCAGGTTCAGCTCCATCCTGATTTTGCCTCAATTAAGTCAATGGAAAACTTCCACTGGCTTCAGAGAACGTTTGACCAAGCCAGGGTTCTAGTTAGACTAAAATGCCAATGTATAGTTTGATATCAAAATGCCTTTACACCAAGTTGCCATATCCACAGGGTTTGTGGGAAGTGCTAGTCACTTTGTATTGGTGAAGCCAGTTTCCCAAAGATGGGTTGTTAGAAGAAAGTCAGGAATACTAAGCAACCAGATTTAAAATTAATTGTTTGATGTACTTCCCATGTGTACAAAAAAATTTTCTATCATTGACATCAATGGCTTACAGTAAATATTATTTTAAATTAAGAAAAGCCAGAGAGGGCTGAGGTGTGAAGGCAGGACTTGTGGTGGAAGCCTGAGCCCTGAACCATGATGCTCCACCTCTCATGACTGGCAGCAGCTTTAAGCTGAAATGATCCCTTTTTCAGCTTGTTGTTTTTTTGAACTGCCTTCTTTTGTGCCTTTATAATCCAAAATGAAATGCTTAGTAAAGGAAATCAAATTTGGATTTGAATGTATGCTGTCCAGCTTTGTTCTAATCTTATTCAGATTTTGTATTCAGAATGAGAAAAAGTCTGTTATTTCACTTAATTCAGTCAGTCATATCTCTGAGAAGTGGAAGCTTGAGTGCATCCAAATGATGACCAGAGATGTGTGCCAGTAAAACTCTCCACCTCTTGTCACCCCTGAGATAACAGCCCAAGATTCACCACTTCTCCCATTTTGCTCTTGCTGTTCAGCCTACTTCTTTCTGAACATCCATCTGGCATTATTGTGCTTGCTTAGCAAAATTCAGGACAAATAAAAAAAGGGAGATAATTTCTTCAAATTCTAAAGTAGCTGTTAAGCTACATCTGCCCATTCAATTCAACCACCAGCAAAGACTCTGCCTCTGCCAGACATGCAGCTGTACTTGCAGCCGTGATTCAAGTCTGGAAATTCATTTCCAGACTCACTAAAAATCTACTGGAGAGACATACAATGAGTAATATTTTCTGTTTTGTGTATGTATGGATTTAATATAGACAGAAACTTGGCAAAAGAACCTGCTACACATTTCCAACAGCCTATCCCTGTAGACTAAGTGTTAAAATATATATGTATACACTCATAGGCATACATTTATACATCCTGAGATACACAGACTGCCATATATGTGTGTATATATGTGTGTATATATGTGTGTATATGTATATATATGTATGTATATGCACATCCCTTCTAATCAGTTGGATAGTTAGTAACACTAATTGTCTCAAAACAGGAGGAGAGAAAATTATTGGGTTTTTTGTAGAATATGTTACCTACAAGTGCAGACCTGAGTTTAGTAATCATGCTTTTGTTGCACACAGACTGTAAAATATTTATGGAGACAATGTGATTTGGGTCAAGGCTTTAAATAAAGTAAAAGTTGCTTTATTCAATATGTGATGAATGGTATTCCATATTAAAAACCAGAGGGAAAAGTGTTGAAATGAAAAAATATGCTTAAGACAAATTCATCTGTTCAAAGTTCATAAATGTTTTAAGAAATGCAGAAAAATAAGTCTTGAAATCCATATTTACTGTACGCAACTGAAAGAACTAATAATATTTATTGAATCCAGAGGGAGAAGTGACTAAACATTTAGGATTTCATGATCAACAAAAAAAAATTTATCCTTGGAAATTACCATAGTATTTATTGTCAGGCAAGTTACAATAGAGTTATAGCTCTTCTCTTGATAAATTCATAAAGCTGTTAGGTCAACATTGATCTTGAGAGAAAATATTTCCTCCAAGTCTGAGAGTATTTTTGAAGCTTCAATTCTACAATATTTCTGCATTAAAATATGTGGAGAATGCAGAGTGAATTTACTTGGCCATGAGTCTTCTGCTTTTTAAATAATAAAGGTTTCAGAAAGATCTAATCCCATAAAAACTTAAGCACAGGCTTGACTTTATTCATGTACAAGGTCAAACTTGCCCTTCAAGTATTGAAATTGTAAAAGAAAAGCAATGTGAATGGCCAAAGATATTAAACACTGGTAACCTGCAGGAACTTAGTCCATGTAAAATATGTGTAGAATACAGTGTACAGATATGTGACTGTGCAATTCTTACCTAATTGAGACTGAAATTAAACCATTATTTGACTTTCATATATAATGGATGTCAGAGAAAATCCACCTAGCCTTTAAGGCCTCACCAGCTCAGGGACGTCCCACCTACCATTTTTCACTTTCCTGTGTGCACCTTAATATTCAGTTTTTTACTTCTCCTGCTGGCTTAGTCTGTCAGTCTGTCACCTTCTCTTCCTGAAGCTGAATTTCATTGTCCCTTATACAACTGGGTCACAGAACACTGTGTCTTTTTTTCAATTTATTTTTTTTATTTCCCCTTTCAAAACTTTACAAAAAATGACAGTTGTGTAATTATGACTCAAAAAAGAGTTGTCAAGGTTGGGAGGTGCTTCCAAGGTCCCATATATGTGCTGGGCCCATGTCATGATGGACCAGGACCATGAAATTCCAGGTGTGATGTCACATATGTCACATATGCTGTGAGCTGCCACTGGAGTCAGGTACCATGGCTTGTAAAACCTGCTAAGTCAGGAACATGCAGTAGCTCATTGTACATCCAAGGCAGTTAGTTGTTGTTTTATTTGTTGCAATCTTCTAAAAATTAAAGACAAAAGAACCATGTCTTTTGTAATTTTTAAGCATTGTCAAGAGGATCTCAAGATTAATTGGAACTTAATAACTAATCACAATTTATGCAATCTGAATGCTATTTCTGTTCATTTATACTTTAAGTTAATTTGTTTCAGGTATTTTGCACTGCTTATGCCTTCCTCTCTGTTCATTCTTCACACATCTGAAATGCTGCTGCACAAGTAGGAGCAAAAATGCCACTGAACCCTCACAAAGTCTTTGAAATAAATAGATATGTGTTACAGAAGAAAGTAATATATCAGAAAGGAATTCAGCCTCTGTCTTGTGCAAAAAGCCAGTTAAAGACATCAAACTCAATGCCCATTTGACTTTACAAAACTTCTCCAGAGAGTCACTGTTACAGACAGAGTTTTCTTGTGGCAGTTCTGGCTTTTCCATCTATGACAAAAATTTCTTTGGTGACTTTCAAGCCTTGACAAAGGAATGGGGCACATCTTGGTGAACCTTTACCAGTTACCTGCATGCAGGCAATTTGACCTATGAAGGGATGTACTGACCCTAAAGAACCATCACCTCTAAGGGATAAAGTGGGAGAAACAATATTTGATTTAGATAACATTTAAATAATTTATGATTTTACTTTTGCTTTAGTCCAAATTCTTTCTTGGTTAATGCTGTGGAAAGAGGGTCTCAATATCTTCAAAATCAGTCAGCTCCTTTTACTTGATTCCCAGTTATTACGAAATACAGTTGTGTTGTCACATTTATTTCCATAAAAAGTTGTGTGGTCATGAGAAAGGAAGTATTTGAAAAGTCTATCATAAAATAAACTCTCTAAATTTTACTTTCAAAATATCCTGAGTTTATAAGTCATATACACACTCTGTAGACTAAAATTATAGCACCAGATAAATAATTTCTATAGCTATAGCTAAATCCCACAGAAACAGACCGGCTATACAAGAATATTTTTGCAACAAATGGAAGAAATGGAGGAGGAAACATACTGAAAATAAGAATGCCTAGCTAAGGAGTGTCTAGAGGTACTTTTGGGACACAAAGTGCTGTCTAAATTCAAGACAGACAGCAGAAATGAGTTGCTACTATGCAGAGAAGAAAGCCAGTTTCCTCTTTTCCCTTTCTTGTCATAGAATGACCCTCAGACTCAAAATTCAGCTGGCTAGCCATCCTTCACAGGTGCAAACTGTGATGCCACTTGTTTGGATCACAGCAGATCATTCTGCTTTCAATTTCTGTGTGTCACAGACCTTGCAGCAAAATATCCTTTTTTATATGTTTAGATTAAAATTTCTGGAAAAGTATCAAGGATTGCACCAGCAATGCTCTTTTCCTCAGTTTGTAAACAAAACCAGAGCCCAGACCCCTTTTCTCCATATCCCTGAAGCCTGCTCAAGGACTGACAGTTTTCCTCTTCCTCAGTACCTGAAGCACCTCCAATGCAAACAACACAAAGACTTCAGACATGGTGGTGATGCCTCTGAGTTGGATACCACACATCCAGTGGGTTCAGATGGATGGGACAATTCAGCAAGACTGAGAGGGCTTTGACACATGCTATCAAAAACATTGTCACACCTTTGAATGTGTGATAGATGTAATTCATCATTATCCTTTTTGCTGGAAACTGTGGTGGTTTGACAATTTGTGTCGGGAGCTACCCTTCACATCAGTTGCTGTGAGTAACCTACACAAAATCTGAAAGTAACCTGTCCCCTGAAAGGTTAACATGTAGTGGTAAACAGCCATCCATCAGTGTCCTTTATGTTCATGTCTGGGGATAGTGGGGATTTCACCAACAGCATATATTTCTTTTTATGTTGGTGCTGCTGATAATTGCTGTTCTTTGTATCCAAGCTGGGTTTCATATGGATGCCAGTGGTACTGTACTTCCCCTATATTTATTAGTTCACCCTGTGTTACCTGCTCCTGTATAAAGCTGGTACTGTCTAGCTGTCAGATTTAAAATCTGGGATGACTAATGACTTCCCACAGCTAACTGTTAGAAAGACAGAAGCTTTTTTTAATTGGGGCTTCCTGTCAGCTAAAACAAATGTCTGCTCTTCACTCTCTACTGGAAGGATGTCATCCTGAACTCACTCATCCTGTGAACAGTCCTGTCATCTTTATTGATTCAGGACCAAGTTTGATCCTTGTAGTGGCTGGGTTTCTGGGTAGGCAGTGTATAATGCTTGACTTTCAGCACACCAACGTGGCACATCATGACTACTGTAGAGATTCAGATATATTTTCCTTTCTTTCTTCAAGAGTATAGAAACAGTGCTTTTTCTGCCTTTCTTAAATAATCTGATAAAATGTTTAGTTCTTGCAAATTTCATTGTCCACTTTATTATTTTTCCCTTTTAAGATACAAGAAAATCTAAAATTTTCACTTACACATCAAATCTAAAACCTCCAGCCCCTGCACGAGGTGTTAAGTCACTAAAAACCTAAAATAAAATAGTCATGAATCCAACTAAATGCATATTGTGCCTTCTACACAGTGATTTTGGCTGAGTCACCATTGCAATAGTGGCACCAGATATGAACCAATACCAGACAAAGCCAATTACTCTGTTTTTCAGTGTTAGTAGGGAGCAGTCACTTTGCACTTTGCAATGTCAAGTCAGAAAGGCAGGGCCATACAGCTTTGTATGATGATGCATATTCAATACAGGCAAGAAGCAGCAGTATCTGTGACTTCATTGCAATCTGCCAAATGAAAGACTTTATTTCAATTATAATTTTTAATTATATTTCTTTGCTTCTTATTTATCTATTGATTTCCCCCATGATTATATAATTTCAATTACACCATTAAAATATGCACACTTTAAAATATTTTTGTTCTAAAAATAAAAACGTGCAAGAAATAAAAAATATAACTACATTCATGTATCGTGACAAAGCCATATGAAGCAGATGTACTTGAATTGTATACTGCACGGTCTAAAAGAGGACACATAGGCTTTATATTACAAAGGGAGCTGAGCTGAAGACTTAAAACCACTTATTTCAAAAGACTGAAATAGTCTGTCCCCGAGAACCCTACATAGCTCTTTCACCTTATGTACTAAATCTTGTTTTATATTCTGTAGATGCCAATCTTCTCTCCATGTCTGCTTGCTGATGTTCGGCCCTGGGGGTATGCTCCTTCAGGTTTTACTTTTTACTGAGATTTGGGAACCATATTCTAAAATTCAGAAGTGTTACTGTAACCTTGGCCATATTTGTGTTTAAACTAACTGTTTCAATGCTGCTTTTTCTGGGAGTAGACTTGTGTGAAGCAATTTTACCCAAGTAACATCTTGCCAGTTACCTGAAGCAGATAATGCCCTCACTTGAATTATCAGGGTGAGGATCATGAATGCAGGAGAAACTAGAAAGAACATTTAACGGCATCAAGTTAATAGGTAACCAAACAATAGAGTAAAAAATATCTAATTTTAATTACATCAGTGTACAGGTACAAAGGGAAAATAGGTTTGCTCAAACACGAATGATAAAGGCAATTTAAAACATCAATACTTAAAAAAAGCTATTGTGATCAGTCACAAAGTTGTTTAGTGAAACCTAGTGCTTAAGTGGGATAAAATGTTCTAATAGATATATTCTTTCACTACAGAGTTCATGTGAATCCTGACTACTGGGGTTAGTCAAGGCCACACGAGAGCAGTGCAAATTCGGTATCTGACATTGGAACTGCCATACTAAACCATCTCATGGCATGTGCCTTAAAATTTGGGGGCTCAGATGCATCAGACAGCTTTCTGGCTCTTTCTCAGTAAGGTGGGGAGAACTCGATCTCTGTGTCATGAAGCAGTTCTGTGGGGATGCCATGAAGGACTGATGGCACTCAAGTGGCTTAGTACATATTCTCCCTAATACTCACAGTTCATTCACTCAAGACAGTCTCACTTGCAGCTCCAGGTGCCTATACTGCTTGGGATGAAATCAGTGCTAAGCTGGGGTGACAAACATGCAGACATGAGGATTGGGGGCAGGATACAAATATCTGTCTGGGTTAATTGGCATAAAGGCACACACCAGCCAGCACAACCCACTTCTTCTGATCTTTGTGTGCTTTCCAACCCAATATCATCCACACAACTCCTAAAAAGACCAGATGATCTACAGCCAATCAGAAATAAAGCCTCTACATGAGAGCACTTGTGCTGTCTCAATACTAGACTAAACAATCTGACACCCAGTTGCAGTGCATGAGTGACAAAGTGAGGAAAATAAACCAAGAGAAAAAATAGGATCTTTGCCTCAAGCGCTGTTAGAGGGGTTGATTATTGTTTTGTATCGAGTGCCAAAGATGTGAGTATATACCTTATTTTTTAAATATTGCAGAGCAATCCCTCTCCTTTCCCTAAAAATCTGCCTGCTGGTTAATTTCATAGATATCAACTGAAAGGCAGAGTTGCCAGCTCCACGTAACCCACCCCAAACCTAACAGCTGTACTTGTGCACATGCAGCATCGAGCCATCTGTGCAATGCAGCACAAAGCACTTCCTTGACTTCGTAAAGGACACGAGAGAAAGGCTCTAGGACTGTTCAGGAGCCTTTCCTGTGAGCAGTGCTTTGGCCAGCGGATGCCTGGTTTCCTGGGAAGCTGCAGAAGCGGGTGTGTTGGAAGAGCCGCGAGGAAGTCTGGCGGAGCGGAATCGCGCTCCTTCTGCGGGCTCGCGGTGTGTGCACACCACCGTTGGTGAACAAATGGTGGCCATATGCTCCCTCCTGCTAGCTAGCTAGGCATATGTGACCACTGCCCTCCTTATACCAGCTCCTCTGCGCTACCACTCAAAAACCCAGCACCCCAGGAAGGACTGATCTTGTTGATGTGATCTCTGCCAGGACCCATACCTAGGAGCAAGGAAGACGTGGCAAAAGCATATTCCCTCTCCTTTAGTGGCTGACTTCAATCTGGCTAATTTGCCTTTGTAAGAGGAATGAATGGGGGGTTGTTCTTTTTCTTCTTCCCTGGTGTCTGTGAATTAGAATGGAGACCGAGAATAATTCAGCAATCACTACGGTGACAGTCAAGTTTGATGGATATAATGGATATATTAACACTTTCACGTAATTTGTTTTTGGTTTTTTTTTTTTTATTTTTATTTTTTTTTAAGCTCAAACACCTGACTTTCCAAAAACATGGTGATTTTACTTTATTATGCTTTTTGCTAGCACATCTCTTGACTTCTGTTTGGTTAGTTACCTGTGGTGATATTGGAAAATGAGAACAGTACCCAGACTGTAGTGTCACTAATTCACTCTGGGTATGGGATGTGACAGTTCATATTCTGTGCAAAGTGTCAGTTTCAAGTACTTTGAAATGAAGTTAATAAAATTATCCAAAGAATTAATTGCCCAAGAAGCTTGGGCTTAAGCCATGCTTCCATCAAGGTTTTGAATGGTGCGGTCTACAAGCTGGGAAAGAAAGTAGGATCTTGATTCAGCCAATTTTAGATTCCTTCTCTAAATATAAATCACTTTTAGCAGTGAAATCTGGACTATTTTTTACATCATCGTAAGCATTTGAGACTATTTGCTTCACTCAGGGTCAATTCTAATTAAAACATGTATATAGCCCTGGGCTAACAATTAATTCAAAGCATTTTGCATTTGAGTCTTTCAAAAACAATCAATGTCTTTGAAAAGAGTGAAGCAAGTCTCATTTTTAAGAATACCTGTGGCTTCAACCCTGAAAACAGGTATTGTAGGAATATTCCATTTCCAATCACATGACAGTGGAAGTAAAGCTTGCTGGATGTGATCAAACCACTTACAAAAACTGACAACATATTTTTTAGCTACGGGGAAGAAGTGAATCAATAAAGTATATTTCAAACTGCAACTGAGACGTACACAGATGCTCTCTCTCAGCTGGTATTTTTGTTGGTGGAGTAAAAGCTTGATAAGATTAACAGAAAAATAAAACATAAGTCATGTTAAAATGAGTTCAAATAGATATCTGTAAGAAAATAAAATGCATGGTGGATCTTTCTCATTGAAGCCTGAATGAACATTGTCGACTGTTACATTTTATGTATTTTTTTTCAGTAAATTAACTAAAACCCCTTAAGTAGAGTGGAGTTTCAGCCACAAGGAACTCTTGATTTGCTTTTGCTTTTCAGTGGAGCCTGTCCTGCGAGGCAGTTACTGCTTGGGTTGTTATTAAAGTCACAGTTCATAAACCATGACGATAGGCATAAATGCTCCCATCACTGAAATGCATAAATCAGCTCGAATTTTCTCTGAAGTAAGATGTAGTTCAGATGTTGAACAGTTTTTTCAATGGGAAGGAGAGTTTTAATTTCTTCAATAAATGAAATTAAGAGATCTAATTCTTGATTGGCAAGTGTGTAGGTGGATCTGATGACTAAAAAGTAGGAACCTCTCTTGAACAGAGAGGAAAAATGTGGGAAATGATACTTCAAAATATTTTGGCATTAGAGACAGTTAGAGATTACTCTCTAATATGGATTTCATATGTGAAATTGTGGGGCTGATGAAAAGTAGTCTTCTCATACTTTATGCAAATACTTTTTACAATGTACAACATTATGGGAGCGTTTTGATAAATTTTCAAATCTGTGAAATGGGCATATTTATACTAATTTTACATAACTGCCAGAGGACTATTGAAGGAATGGGGTTATGTTCTTCATGCAGTGCAAACTAATAAGAAAACTACAAGTTTCAGAGTAGGTGTGGTCTAGGTGTATCTAAATGAATACACAAACAGGATGGAGGCCTCCAAAAAAGGAGGAATAAGGGAATTTGGAGATTTGGCTGGAATGATATTATATTATGTTGGAAAGCAAAGCAGTGATTACTGCTAATGGGAATTCTGAAGATGGCTGGAGCAGAACACACAGATAGATTCAGCTGGACATGAGGATTGCAGCTGAGAAAGTAGCTATACTCTTTTTGAGGGTTCAAAAGATAATGTGATAGGAGTTTAATTCAAACTGGAAGTTCATAGCAGTGAAATCTCAGCTTCAGTTGCACCTGAACATGGGAGACATTAATTGTTAGGTTGATTCAATCTACAATGAAACAGTTCGCTTTTTCAAAGTAGAAAATCTGAAACATTTTGGTAGAACTGAATTTTTTATATTTTATTTATTTAATTTATTTTTTTTTTAAGGAAACAGTCCAATGAATATTTTATTTTATGCTGGAAAAGTATTCATACAAAAAAATTACCAGACAGCTCTGCCATAATTCTTGCTAGATTTAGGAGTGTTTGTATTACATTTTGTTAAGTAAATGCACAGGCCTTTGTAGATCTTGTCTTTTTATAACCTTTAAAGCTAAATTTTAACAGTGGAAGTTAGAAATTGAAGATCAAGTATTTGTTCAGTACATTGAATTTCATATACATTATACGTGGAAACTAGCATGTTCCAAGAATTTCCTCTCTACTCTTTTCTCAGCTTCTGATAATCTTCTGAAAAGATTTTTCTGCCATTCCTTGGAGGAATGAGAGCTAGTATAAATGGACTGATCTTGAGAGCAAAGTTAGAAGATTAAGAAAACAGGTAACAGACTTAACCAGCCCCTCTCTTTGCCTCAAGAAACCACTTTGCCTCAAGCAGCCACTTTACAGACCATTGCAAACTCACTCATAATCTATGAAATGCAGATATCCATCACTTTTACTAAGTAGTGTCTGTACCAATAGCTGGGATAAAATGAGATTACGCGCTGGTTGCTGATTTCTCTCTGTAAGTCCACAGCCATAAGAGCAGTTAGAGGAGTTCTGTGGGGTAAAATGTTCACACACACACAGACCCACGAGACCTTATTAAACTTAATAATTCAGAAATGCTCTGAGCAGCTATATGAAAAATTAGAGCCTGGCATCATGCACAGATGAGCAGATATTTCTTTATTCTTTCAACTTCTCTCTGTGATCTGCATGGGAGATGGAAGGTTTCTCGAATCTCCCTGAAGTTATGAAAGAAAGAGAGAAAAGATGAACTAATTAAAAATCTACCCCAAGGGAAAGTTCTTGGCCCTGGTCGTTTAAAGAAGATTTCTATAAAACCTTTTTCTTAGCCTTTTTCATAGCTTTACTTGACATGCTCTTTTCCTTGAGGGATTCAGGTGCATTCACTTCTGCCACTCCTGGTTCACTTAATTGTACAGATTATAGAAATGACTTCTCTTGTAAAGTGATCTTATTCATCCATGATGATAACAAACCTGTAAAAAAGTTTTGGTCAATCAATACCACACGAGCTAAGAAGAGATGATCTTGACCAGAGTGTTGACTTCCACAATTAGCTGTGCTGAGCACTGCATTCCCAACTGGTGGATGCCCTATTGCATTTATCAGAGCAGTAGCTTGAGTTGGAGAAAAGGAGGCTCAGGGAAAACCCTCTACAACTACCTGAAAGGAGGATGTGGCAAAATGGGGTCTGTCTCTTCTCCCAGGCAACAAAAGAGAAGATGGCAGGACTCAAGCTGCTCAAGGGGGGATTCAAGCTGGACATTAGGAGAAATTTCTTCATGGAATGGGTTTTGAAACGCTGGAATGGATTGTCCAGGGAGGTGGTGGAGTCACCACCCCTGGAGGGGTTCAAGAAATTACTGGATCTTAGTGTCATGGTTTTGTTGACAAAATGGACATCAGTCAAAGGTCAGGCTCGATGATCTCAGAGGTCTTTTCCAATGAAATTGATTCTCTGATTTTGTGATTATGAGCTCAGTGTTTGCTCTAGGAACCCACACCTGGTAGGAACATTGCCTTCTCAGTGCTGAGATGAGTAGGTGTATTATCTCTCTTCAAAGGAAGGTATGTCAGTTCAACTACAGTTATGCAGTAATGTAAGAAGAATGATGCACCCCAAAGTGTCCAGTTTGTAGTACTTTGGAAATCGGGTGAGGACTTTGATTCATCCAAAGTCTGAGGGAAACCTTAGACCTTTCATCTTGTGCAAGGAAGAATGCACTTGATATTTTATGATATTTAAATCCTAGAACAGTTTTATGTTGTAATGATTTTAATTTTACAGTCCCACTGGAAAAGTGATTTTGCATTTTGCAACTTCTATTTGTCTTCTCAATCATACATTTTACAGATTAAAATAAGAACAGGAGACTGATATTTGTGCAGACAGGGAATATTACAAGATCCTTCTTTACACAAATAGATTAGTGACAAATCTTAAAAGCTCAGTCAAGTCTACTAGCAATATTAATTCTCCTCCTAATAGCTTATGATAAATACTTCTGGAAAATGAACTTCAATGTACTTCATCCGAGTGTTCCAGAGTTTGGAGATTTTAGTGTCAGATACTAAAGAGGGTCCATAAAACTAAATTTGCAAAACAAGTAAAGTATGTAAGTGAGTTCTTTCTGAGATAAAGGCACTGCAGCTTTGACATATGGAAAATGAGATTTCTAGTAAGTGCTGTTTGGAGAGAGGATCCTATTAGCAGCCCGTAGCCTTATAACAAGTAAGTTGTATGGTATGAAAAGTCACACTTCACTAAATCAGACAGTTTGCACTTGTTTGCTTTTAATCAGATTGTGAGGAGTTTGCAATCTCTGCATTAATTGTGTAAATTAGGGAATACTACAGCAATCCTTGAACAGAAAGATTTTGGGATTTTCCAAGGTGCATCTTTTACCTCAATTACCAGCAAACATGTGTCCTTGCATTGTGCTCCAACAGATATTCCTATTGAATGTACTACTTTGCTGATAAAGTAGGATTTTTATTTTAGAAAATAAATTTGAACAGAAGATACTGTGTAGATTTACTAGTGACCTAACTATTCAAAACCACATCCTGGATAAATTCCAGTTTGGGTAATATATTTGCTGCTTAGTTAAAGTTAACCCATGTTTATAATTAGATGCATTGGGATACTCCAGTGGAACAACCTGAGGTCAGTTGGAATCACATAAATTTATACCAATGAGGATCTGGCCCAATACTTTTCTTCACTTCTTGCTTTAGAATCTCACTAGGGAGGCTATTAATAGAGTGGCAACATCACAAGGGAAAGGAAATGGGGAAAGGGGAAATTGGATAAGTCTTTAAAAATAAATTTAATCCAATCAAGACTACAGACAGTGTCAGAAATGAAATTCTAGTCATGCAGTTACTGCATACAGTCATCATGGGACAAAGTTCTTCATTTTTCACAGTAGCATCTTCTGTATTCAGCTTTTCCCTTTGTTTCTGGCAGTTGGTGCATTAGGCTTACAGTGCATCATTCAGGTAAATCCTTTCCCATTATTTTTATGCATTCTTTTGTCCATCCATCTGGGTTGATCTGCATCCCCTCTTAGAGTCTGGGCCAGAGGGCCAGGAAGCTCATTCAGTTCTATGCTTGTGTGGCACCAAGTGAGCACAGTATGAGACAGGGCACGACAAGAAAAGCCTCAGCAACATTCACTGGTGCTTAGGGCAGACCCTGCTCCACTGGCTGGTTTCACCTCCTGCTGAAAGCCCATCACAGCCTTCCAGTCCCTACTGCTGGGGCAGGAGAGAAGACAGGGAGGTGTGAGGGGCTTTCCCACTCTTTGTGCACACACAAACTCAAATTATACTTGAATTCTCTGAATTCTTTGAAAAGGCATCTGGAAACAGTGGAAGATGATTTCAGTTATTGCCTGCTTGCTTGAAGTAGGTCTCAGAACTGCTACCATGTTGGCTTCCTCCAAGTCTGTGATGGCTCATGGAGAAGGACAGTGAGTGGGCACTCCCAGTGATGCCTTGTGGTTTAGCTTTTATATTTTAGCTTGATTTTCAGCTTCTCAAAAGTGCTAGCAAACCTTGTTCAAAAGCATGCCTTGATGTCTCATGTATATAAGTGAAAAGTGTTTGTTATTGCTGTCTGCCAAAGTCCAAATAATAGCATTGATTCCAATGACAATAAAATTTAATAAATCCTTTTTTCTGTGCCAATATCAGTATAATACTTAAATGAGTTAATTTAAGTGTATTTACTATAAGATTCATTTTCTGTAAGAAAAAAAAAAAACCCCAAAGAATCTACAGAGAGAAGACATTGTATGGCTTTCATTTGCATTTATTTTACATTTGCAGTATTTGACATCAAATATAAATCCATGCATATGTGCTGGTAAATACTGTCATTACTTTTTAAAAGAGAAATCTTTACAGGAATGTACTTAAACACAGAGTTATTGTATCACATCTTCAATCAAAACTATGGACACTAATACTGCTTTTAGGATGACTTCTTTGTTTGTGCTATATATAATTTTTATGCATTGTGATGTGGCAATGGACATGATGTTAATGACAATATACTTTCCATTAGGCAAGCAGTACAGTTGGATCCAGCCTGATTTATAAAACAACAACACAACAACACTAGTTAGGGCATTGTATTCTACTTGCCAGATGGTTAACTCCCATGGGTTAATGAGTATACCCAAATTCTAGATGATTTAAGATGTCCTGCGGATATTTCCTTGGGTACGAGGATTGCTGGCTGTTAATTTACATGTGTACTGTATTTTTCCCTCTCTCTATTGGTCTCTTGAGGATTCTGAATTTCTTTTTCTCCATAAAATGCTAATAAGCCATATTTAACACCTTCCCCTTTTGCTGCTCTGACCATCAAAACATTGTTTTCAGATTTCAAACACTTCATCTATTAGACTAAATTAGTTCCTCACAAAGAACCAAGAACTGGAAATTTGTGCATATATACAAATACACTCTCTCACTCTCAAACACATACATATATACATATATATACATATACGTACATACACATATATATATATATAGATAATACACACACACACTTTCCTTCTCACCTCGTGCATATTATTTTCATAAGTGCATTTTGCTGGAATTTCTCATTAATTCAACACAAGAAAATAGTTCAGTGTATTAACAAATTTTTAGCAAACTCTAAAAGGCCAAAATATTGATTAATCTGGAACAAATCTGCCCTTTGTTTTATACCAAAGAAAAAGTCCATGTTTGTGGGTCACAGGGGGCTGTTTTCATTCTTGACAGCTGAAATCCCTGAAAAGAATTTCTCTATAGTGGTGTTACCTCTGACTCTGCCTAACTGGCACACATTCACCTTGGGAGAAAGGAGTCTTAGAAACAGCATGAAAGGCATTCATCTAGAGGGAAAAGACATGACTTAAGGACAGTTGTTTTATTCTTGCACATGGGGAAAATAAAGGTGAGTGGAAATGGCAGGGCAGTATGTCAGAATTTCAATGTTAACTGAAATAGAGATAGGGCAAACTGTTTTATCAACATAACTGGCCATCACCCTTGTTCTGGTTTTGAGCCCCTCTGTATTATCAGGTCACCTTATAGCCCTCATGTATATTCAAAAAATGCAGAGGATTAGGTACTAGGAAATCTGAGGAGGGACTGTTGGCAAATGAAAAGAGAGAGCAGGGAATGAGGAACAGCTCTTTTGTACAGAATATAGGTGCTGGTCTCACGAAATAACTCACAGTTCCTTCTGGCATCAGTTTTGGCATAGTATTGTGGAAGACACTAAGATTCGGTGGAAGATTCTCTAATGGAAAAATCTTTTCTGATTCTCTTTTACCCATGTAAGGGACGTTCCCTTTTACTTATATAGAGGTTGAATCTTCATTTAAATAAACCCTATTAAACTCTGAAGATAAGCAATATACTGAGGCAACAAGTTGCAGAAGGTCAGCACATATATTGCATAAATTATCTTTTTGGTTTAGATAAAATGTTTTTTTCTACAACTCTTTTAGCTCTTGCCTCATCTTTGTTACAATGATATTTTAATTTACTTTTTACTTTTCAATTAACCCCTCAGAGCATTTTATTTGTCTTTTTTAATCCACTCATTTTCCATGTGTAGATAGAATATCATACATCAAAAAACATCATAGATGTTTTTGTACATCTCCTCAGACCTGAGTGTTTGTGCAATGCTGTTCAAGCACTGCATGTTACTGCTGTTTCTACCACTCACAGCAGCAATAACAAACCTGGAATTTACAGAAAACTATCTACCCTCTTAGAGATATTCTGGACTTCTGGATTATTTCTATCACTTCCACTTAGAATAGCGAAAGTTCAAAAAGAGATTTATTATGAGGGAAAGCCATCATAACTGCAAAGAAAAAACCCTATTTTGTGGCATTCTATATGCATATTCTCCTCAGTTTTTTTTTCTACTATAACTGTAATGAACCAGAAAATTTTACTTGAACAATTAATTTAAACTTTTTTTTTCCCCTTTGAGTCACCACAGTTAATTTCAAAACCAGTATTGTGAATGAGGTAGATAATTTCTTCCCATCAGCATCACTTGATGAGAATTCTGTTTCCTTACAGTAAAACTGAGGTACCTGGAAATACCATCCAAGAATTTCAACAGCACATAAACCAAAAGTACAGGGCCATTAGAAAATGAGAAATGCAGCTGACCTTCATCAGTGTATTTATATACCATTTCATATATTTGTACACCATTTCACATAGAGGCACCTCCAAGCAAGTTTGGATTCACTGCTGAAGTGACTGGTTGATGTTCAGGAAATCTGTCATTTCTTAGTGCTCCAACTCTGTTTTCAAGCTGGAATAATGTGACAG
The DNA here is from genome assembly GCA_030060385.1 of Muscicapa striata striata. Classification (NCBI taxonomy): domain Eukaryota; kingdom Metazoa; phylum Chordata; class Aves; order Passeriformes; family Muscicapidae; genus Muscicapa; species Muscicapa striata. Next base: position 709,694 of record JAREIS010000233.1, read on the forward strand.
GGACCCAGTGTGTGCCCTGCCCTGCTCAGGGGAGGAAGGGGCTGGCAGGGTAAGTTGCCATTCCATCCTGAGGCATATCAGCAGTCTGAGTCAAAGACAGGGAGTGTTGAATGCAGAGGAAGTGGAGGCACTTCTGCCCTGTTGCCTGTGACAATCTGTGAGCAGAATGCTGGCATGCACGAGGTTCTGAGCCACCCTCAGTGCACTCTGTGCCTGCATCCACACCAGCCTGGGCCAAGAATCTGCAAGACACCTTTTGTCTGGCTCCTACCCCAGCTTGAAGAAACCTGCTTCTCTGACTGTGAAAGCCTTATTTCCAGACCTGGCTAAAATGATCAGAACCCATAACTTGGAGTTTTCCTCTGCAGCTAATCCGTACCATGAAGATACACTCTGTGGAAAGCCCTTCTGAGGCTGGAGATCAGCCTCAGAAAACTGCACAGACCTCTAGAAGAGTGCTGAGCCAGGTAAGCACTGTTCACTCTGCAGGTTAGTGCACTTCACTTTTGCCAGTTCCCTTGACTCTTTGTTTCATTAGGAGCACTGCCCTCTGTCTTCAGAGCACACATTTAAATGGAAGCTCGTGCTCCATGTACCTGTTTGGAGACCTAAAAGCCTGGATGCTGCAAATGAGGCTGAGGCCACAGTCACCATGACCAACCACACAGTTATGGGACAACATCAAAGCAGAAATACACAGCTACATTGTCAGGAAAATGTGAGGGCTCACAGTGACAAACCACCAGCAGTACAGGGATTTTGTTAACAGCCCTGCCCCTTCTGCCTCGCCTTTTTATATGTCCACAATTGCTGCCAGGTCTGATCCCAGGGAAGTAACTCTCTCACAGTTGTGGTGGGAGGTAAGTGTGGCTACCATATTACATCTTCTCTGGGAACAAATAGGCTTAATAGGTTGTTGGTTCCTGATAAGGAACATCCTGACTGGTTTCTTACTGACAGGACAGCTGGCAACAGGAAGATGGTGAAGCCTGCTCAGGGCCCCTTAATTCACAGACCCAGACAAAACATGAAGGTGTAAATTTTACATGTAACCTATTTTCTGCTCATTAAGTTTTCAAGCTTGATCTCTTAATATCAAAATCATAAAAGAATCTCATTACAAAAGCACCTAATTCTACTCTCCTGTACAAAAGCTAATGATAATACAGTTAAGAAACCTATAGTATAGTGGGCAAAGAAACAAGCAGCAAACAAGAAAAGTATAGACTAAGTGAGCCAATAGATGGAAAGAGTTACGGGCTGGATGCCCATCTATGGAAATCTAATCAGCACGGACTGAATACGACTCTGCCACCCAAACAGAGCATTATAGGATGCCAGCTGCATCTGCTTCTCCTCCTAGTTATTCCTATTTTTGAGCATAAACCAAGCTCTTAGGGAGTAACTTGTAATAGCATACCCAAATAAGCATTGCTGTGAGAGGTGTTGTAAACCTTTAAATTGCCATTAGCTAATCAAAATCATTGTTCAGTGACCATTATATTTTATTAAATGACCACTGAATCAGAATGGTTTTACTGATTTTCAATTACAATGAAGAACAATTTCCAAGACTCAATAGCACCCATTAGCAGCACTGGGACCACTAAAGCCTCCGTTACCAGGAGGAAATTCAGCGCTTAAGAAGCTAAGTTAATTTCTTCTCATAAAGGATTAATTCTAGCCAGGCATATTTCAAAGAAGGGTTTCCTAGAAGTAACTAATGCAGTCACATACAAGGGTATGACCCTCCTCTTCTACTTTAGAAAAGTGCCATCTCTTCTGTTTGAGAAGGGGTAAAGGGGAGCAGCACACAACATGCACATGGAAGGACAGAACTTCTTCCTCTGTGAGTGGATATTGCCAGAGGCATGGAGGATTACACCTCCACCTTGAAGTGGATGCTTCCCTAGCACAGGAGTGCCTCAAGAAATAAAATACTTTTACAAAGGTTGAGCCATGACATATTAAATCTGCTATGTAACGTGAAAATGCCTTTCAACTTCTGTAATTAAAAATGTAAGAGCAACAAACATTTGTGAGGTCTTCCTGCAGTGATAGAGGAGAGGTATTTAGTGATTTACATAACTATGGGGAGCATCTCTACAGAAGAGTAAAACACATTCTATATGTGTGTGTGCTCCTGCAGAGAAATCTCTTTTCACTTCACTGGTGAAGGTAAAATAATGAATAGCCAGGTAGCAACGAGTTAATTCTCCCAATGGAAACAGAAGCACAGTTAAATACTACATCACAAATTACCATTTTTATGTCACCACCTCACCATGACTTTAGCACTAACCTATCTCTATCTTCATACTCTCATTAGGATATAATGCATATTCATGGTCCTGATTATATAGCCACTTCCTTGACTTGTTTTAATTGTGCATAAAGACATTGTGACAGGAGACCTGACCTTTTCAAGATCATTTTCTCTCCATTACTTTTCACAAAGCTATTAACTTGTCGCCTTCCATAAGATTGCAATAATTTATTTCCCATTAATAAAAAATTCCTGGTGCCATGCAAATTAAAATTTATTCAGCAAATAGAATTCTTAGGATTATTTTCTAATGGCTTTATATACTTCCAGTTTAGGAAGAAAAATAATTTTAATGGATACAGGCTGAGTGGGTAATTGCATACATTGGAGAAAAATGAATATACAACTGGCACTGTGGCTTACTGCACACCAATTACCCAGAAGAGTTCCTTTACTCCCTTTTTCAATAAATATATTAAATAATTTATTGGGGATATCATTGTAATCTTGAAATTATTCCCATTATATAAAGGGCTTGGCAACCTGATGCACAAACAACAAATGCTGGTGTTAGAAAACCCACACTAAGTAAAAGCACTTCTAAGTGTAAATGTAACTAAGGGAAGGAGTAACTTTGACAAAGTTGCAACAGAACTGCAGTAGAATTAGAGAAGGGTTTCATGGTGACCTGGTACACAGTTTGCATTTCTCAACATTTTTCCAATAGGAATGAATTATGCTGAAATTGCATCACATGTTAATGACAGCTTAGGTTTTCTGAGAACTTTTCAGCCTTGTGCACCTGATAAAAATCTTAATATAATAGGAAAACCAAAATATCATAATTCAGAAATATTTATTTCGCTTTTATTACAGCTGAAAGCATGATTTGCCCATAAACTTATTTACATAAGTTCCTATTGGGGAAAATAGCTCACGTACATTTCAAGCTGTGTATTAGTGATATACAGCAACCACTGCACAAACAGATATTTCAGTGTTCAGAAGCTGGCACAAAAACTGCAAACCATGAAATAGCAGCCAGCTCAAGTCCCTGACCATCTACATGGGAGTGATGACGATAAAACTCAGTGACATCTTGTTGGAATGTTTCAAGGCTGTAGAAAAAGAAACCATTAAACTTTCTACTGCAAAGTCACAGAGAAGTGAGCTGAGAGAGGAACCCTTGGCTACCTGTTCCCTCTGTCAAACAACTCAAAGTAGCTCCCACTCCACCATAAACACTTGCTTAGAAATCTTTTAAAAACTGCCATATGTGCTATGCATGGAATTTGGCCAAATGTAGGACAGCAAGGTGTTTAATTCGTTGGCCAGTTGGATTCTAATAGGGAAATACAGAGAGCTGCATGGAAAGACATGCAAGGAGAAAGAAGGAATGGTTGGGGAGGGAAAGTAGGCTAGAGTACAAACCACTGCAAGAACAAGCCCTGGAAGAAAGAGCTCTAAATGCCCTTCTAAATGTTCTTATGCCTGCAAGTTCACAGTAAGGATCAAGTGATTAAACTATGCAATGTTCTCAGTCCTTTAAATATGCAAAATTAGTTGCCATGTGGACCCCCAAATTAAGTGCTTTAAAATAATCAAATTGCAAATCATAACAAAAATCAATTTAATTTTGTAGTTTATCTCAATGCAAGGAAAAAAATGTCAGAAAATTTGCTGGTTTTTTCCAGTTGTTTTTCCACTTGTTCAAATCACACATTCTCTTTTCCTGTCTTAATGTAACTAAAAGAGTTTGTTAGCCGAAACCTATGGTTTGTCCCAGAGCATAGGTGCTCTGACACTCTTTAAATTCACAGTCAGAATTAATTTAGACATTTTATACTCCTGCAAATCTCCTAAGAAAGTGTGCATAGTATAACATGAATGGCAAACATTCAATAATAGAAAAAGCATTCAAATCTATTGCAGCTTTATCAAATGTATTCCTTTCCTCACACAAATTACATTCACAAGTCCACAGTGGTCATTACTGATCCCTGAATACTTACCAACAGCAATCACAGTGATGTGCATAAGCACTGCAGAAAATTAATTACAGCTTGTCTTTCATAGGATTGATGCCTCTTCTCTATTAGTCGGGTATCAGTACCTTTTACTTTAGAAGGTGAGAAAGAATGGTTTAAATGTGCAAACTATTGAAAGCTGAATAATAGGACAAGGTAATTTCCAGTAAAAAAGTTACTATAGCCTTCTCTGTTAATAGGTCTTTGCTAATAAGGACCAGATTTGTACAGATGCTGAAGGCATCCAAGAGATTTGGCATTTCCTTGTGCAATTGCCTGCATGTACCTGCAAGATCTATCATGAAACAGTTATATTAGGGACTTAAGTGGAAATTGGAATAATTTAAGTGGCAATTTAGGCTGTGTTTGTATTTGAAAAATTACAGATTTAGGACTCTAGGAGAAAGTGCTGGCCACAAAATTATGTTTTCCTTCATGAAAAAGGATGAGTGGACATGAAACATTTCTGTTTGTTTTCACAAAACATTGTAAGGGATTCTCAAAAAGCCTTAAATCAAATATTGAAATATTTATTTTAGTGAAAAAACCCCAAACTAACAAAAAATCCAAAATCAAACCTCAATCTGTTTACAAAGAGGATATTTTCCATTTCACTTTTGTTGGAAAAAAAGCTATCTTTCCAAAAGCATTTGTTAGAAGTCTTTATATCATACACCACTGTCCACTGACCCATATTGTCCTCTGCTAGCATTTAAAGCAGCAAAACATGCTGGACCACATTTATATTTCGGGCAACTTTGCAGCAGTGTTGAAATAAACAGATACACTGGGGGATTAACTGGGTATGGTTTGCCTGCCACAAACCAAACAGCTTAATTTTCCAGCAGTCAACAGTATTCTACATTTATTACAAGAATACAGCTCTTACTAAATCATTGCATCACCTGTGTTTTCCCACACTGATGCTCTTTTTCCATTAAACTGAGATCTGCAGCATTGTAAAGATATTCATCTCTTGGCCTAATCCAATGGTCTAAGCCAAGTGACAAGTGCCTACTTCAGAAGGCAATATGATGTGAAGGTGGGGCTTTGCTCCCCTTTACCTTGCAGATGGGGATATTCTGCATGCCTCCCACACATCTCCATCCAAATGCACAATATGGATGTTTTATCTTTCACAACAGGAACCTTCTGTTCACAGATATGTCAACATTCCTGAGAATATTTCTGTATTTTGCAGGATGGGACCTTACCTGAATACCAGAGAGTTTGTCCTGTGACAGTGATACACTCAGAGAGGAAACTCAGCTCTCCCCAAAGCCTTAATATTCTATATGGTTATCAAATCTAAGAACTTAGGAATCATTGCTGCTTATTAACATGAGTATGAGTTTCAGCTTTTTACTTTGACCAAGCCAAGACTTATTCGAGTTTGATTTTTCAGCAAATAATTTATATGCATATTTTACATCTAGCTGTGCAGCAAGATGTGGCATCTTACATACAAAGTTGATGTTATTTTCTCATGGGGATGAAGTTTATATCTGTAAATGACAATATGCCACATCTTGAAAGTTGCCTCTGTTCAATTTTCGCAAAAAATACAAATATACACTTAAAAAAAATGTGGCACAACTAGGAGGATACACACAGATGTAGAACTGATGCAGACAATATCTTTTATAGTATTCTGATGCACTACATCAAAGATTTGTCATTAAAAGCAAGCATACTATGAAGTGAGAAAGTAGACTTGCATTGCAATTATTTTCCTATTAGCTGCTGCCCATTGCTCCTGACAGGTATAAATTAGATCTCGCCAGGTTGCCCACAGATTAATGAGTTCCAAAACTGGCATTTAATTGTTTGGGAGTAAGAGGCAGAAAGGGAAGGTATCTGCAAAAAAGTCTTTATCCACCTGTGATTAGAAGATATTCTCCTTTCTTTCTGCTTTTCCTTTCTCCCCTGGCATCGCTTGGGTGATAACTGACACTTCTATCAGAGGATTCCTTTCGACGCAGCAGAAACTTGCAGCTGAGGCAAGGCCAGAATTAATAATCTGCGTGAGCAAACACACAGCTGCTGTTTGTGGAGAGAGATTCTATTAACGAACAGTGAATTCTCATAATTAGCTGAGCGGTTTCTGCAGCTGCCTGCCTGACCCCAGACTACACAAATTGTGGGTGGTGTTCAGCCTCTAAATCAATCTTACCTAATTACTATAAGCATGTTCCTCCAGTCCTAATGACTGGGGGGGTGGGGGGGGTGGGGGTGGGTATGGGGAGGAATAGGCATTTCCTTACCCATTCAAATGTTCCTCTTATTAGATTCTCCTTTGTGCCTAAATTCGTATTTTTTCTATTAGCATTTCTAAGGGTATACAGGTGTGGTTACAAATCAGAAGCACAGAAGTATAATTCATGTCCTACAACCATGTGCCAGTGTGCGTCTGCTTTGCAAACAGTAGCAAAATGTGTGCTTGTTGGAAGCATCTGCCTTGCTTCAATTCACAAAACATAATTTAAAACACACATGTCTGTCTGGATTCAAAGCCTTTTCTCTGCCCTGCTTCCCCTCCCCCCCTCCCCAAATTAATGTGACAAAAAATGGAAAATCATGAATGGTTGTGCCTTGGTCTGGTCTGGAGCGCAGTTACTGCTGGCGCCCGAGAAGACAAGCGCGTTTGTCACTCAGGAAGAGAAGGGATGACTTTCCCTGGCAGCCCCTCTCAGCCAGGGACTTTGTCCTCCCGAGCCGGGCTGGAGCAGGGAGGCAAAGGCAGGGCTCACCTGCAGGGCAGTGGGCAAACCCGAGGCACCTCCACCTGTGGCAGAGCATCAGGGATGCAGCTGCTGCCCGCGGTGCTGCAGCATCGCCCTGCAGGAGAGGCTGGAGCCTGCGCAGCATCCAGGAGGCACAGCCACTCCTCGGCAGCTTTTATTTCTGGGGGGGAAACCTTAGTCAGCATTCCCAACTAAATTACACATGTGTGTTATGACCTATTCTCCCTAAAAAATCAGTCTCCAGAACAAAATCCCTTGCCCATCCCCATTCTTTGTCTGATTGTGTACCCTCATAAGCAAAGGCTCCCTTTGTCACTTGTCTGACATCACTGGGCTTGCAACAGCTCCTCCCTGATGGTAAAATACACTGCTGATGTCTGCAGCTCTTCCCTTCTTGGGAGTCCCAGGACTTCAGCTTCTTCTTTGATGTCCTTTTGAGGATTTCACTTGGTATCTGTTTCTTCCATCAAGAATTGGCAGTGCCCAGAAGATCCGAGTTCTGGGCTCTTTTTTTTATTTTAGCTCAAAATTGGATCCAGGGCAAGTCATTAAGGGCCTGAGAATGAGCTAGCTGAGTCTGATTCAGTGTTGACCTAGGCAGTAATTGGATATGGTTAATGTGAAATCGGACATTTGCTGTAATTTTGAGATTAATTAATTTAGGAATGAATGCACAGACAGCAACTTCGAGTGAAGCTTTAAGAATGACTGGAAGTATCAACTCTCAGAGTTTCATGTACAGATCTAAATATTACAGAATTACCAGCTTGCTTAGAAGAATTTTTAAGAGGGCAACATTTCTCAAGTTATTTTATATATATGTAAGATGATATCTTTGCTATGATTATAAATCTCACAGGTTTGTTTGCTAATGAACAGATTTTCACCTGCTGGTCAGTGACAACCTTGCTGTCAAAACTCAAACAACAGCATTATACCAATGCAGAACTCAGATTCATGAAAACCAACAGGGAGGGGTAAGAGGAAGGGACAGCTTGTAGGGCAGCCCAATTATACAGAGATAAAAGAAAAATACATTTTTCACAGCACTAGCACTTGTGATCATTAAATATTTGTCAATCGACAAAATCTCAAATTGATTAATTACTCATTGTTTATAAATTGCTTTATAAAATATTTTTCCTTATAAACAGTTAGAAAATCTGACAACATCCAGTAATTTTAATTTGAAATTTAGATTAAATTTTTCACTTTCACAATTATTTTTGTTTCTCTACTGATTGATTCCTCTTGGAACTGGCAGCCCACATTTCAAATAGTTCAATGTTGAGAACCAGAACATTACTGGAAATTAATTTGTCCAAAGCAATTCGAAGCTGTTTCATCTTCCCAAGTTCATCTCATGGCTAGTAAAGCTTCTGAATGTTTACACAAAGTGGAAGCTTTAGGGCCACAATAACATCAAATCTATTTCACAGAAAGACTTGTATTTCCATTAATATTTTCTAAGGAAGGAATTATTAAAGTCATTTCCTATGACACATAGTGTAAAGAATTAAAATAGGTTAACTGTCAACATGTGTTCTCCAGATAAAAGAAATAAACTGAATTTTATATGTAGAATATTTCTAGGAATCAATGTGAAAAAAACACTTTTTGCCCAGTCAAATGCAATGCCTCAGGTTCTTCATATTCTTCATAATAGGAAATTTCATGTCATGTCATGTAACTTAATGATTCAGTTCTTCAGTGCCACTTGTACGAGGTAATACTACACTAGAACTCCAAAATCAAATATCTCTGGCCTCTGAGTTTGCAGATTGACATAAAGACCAGTCTGTATCCTGCACAGCAACAGCCCAGCTGGATTTGGCCCTTAGGTCATCTTACTTGCATACAACAAACCCCATTGACAATAATGTCTTAGTCTTTCAAGCACAGCCTTAGATACAAAATTTGGTTGTAATAGTTTATAGAGGTGTTAGGAGGTAGCTTCAGGAGGTAAACAATAAATGGAGACATGGTGCCAGTATGTTTTCTGCTGCATGTTAGTAATACACCATAGGAGTTATTTCTGTCTGTTTAACATATAGGCTTCTTATAATATTAATATAGTATTAACAATAAAGCACTGCCTGAAATGTGTTCTGAAAACACACATCTGTTGCAACCCATTGCATATACAGAATAAAGTCACCACAGTAAATCTTGTGTAAAAAGAACACATTTATCCAAATAAGCAAGCAAGAACCCATGTTCTAACTGGGAAAAGAGCAATCTTTTTCCATTAAATTTGTGTAATAAATACATTGCATTTCCTATGTCAGTCAAGAGAAAGTCACAATGTGCTTTGATCCTGCCTTATAAAAGAAAACTAGGAACAAAACAATCCTTGAGAACTCTCCCAACAATTTGTTTTCATAGGCAAGGTATTCTCATGACAAAGCCCAGCCAGTAAATAAGGATTTGTAGCAGCAACAAGCAACTTGCTCTGTACCTGCAGTCAACTGACACATTAAATGTACAAAATAAAGAAGGTATGGACACAAATAAAAAAAAAATAAGTGGCAACAAAAAAATCTGGCTAAGTATATGGCATTAACTAAAGCACCAGAAAATTACTCATCTCTTCTTACCTTTGCCAAGGGGGAAGCTCTTATGCTCTTCACATAGAGTCTGGTCCAGCATCCCTTTAAGTCCCCTGGCCATCTTTTTATCTAGAGGTCCATGTGCTCATAGATATCAAAGGGTCTTGTTTTCTCTTACCTTTTAAAACTTTACTCTCTTCAGAAGGAAAGCCAGACAGCAGCAAAACAAACACTGTCTCCCTTCCAAGAGAGCTGTCCTCCAGCCGGGGTCCAAGAGGAAGTGATGGCTGTGCACAAGGGCAGAATGACATGATACATGCATGAAGCACACCTCCATCCCCAGAAATAATTCCAGCTCAAACAAATCAGCTCAAGTCTTATAAAGCCATGGATGCTTTATGTGCAGTCTTTATCATATTTTCTTTACATAATGGGAAAGATTTCCCAACTTTCCTTGATCAAAGCTAGCCTAGGACCCAGCTGTGTAAAGGAGGTTGTGCCAAACTGTTGCAGGTCAGCTGATGGCTGAAGCCCAGCACAGATTCATGCCAAAGGTTTTTCAGCTTTCAATCCTTCACAATTCAGTGGTGGGGGATTGCTAATGATCCTGAGGAAAGCACCCCAGAGGAGTGAAGAGGCAGATTTTATAGGGTTGTGTGGGGAGATGGGAGTTCTCACAAAGCTGGGGACAGCCTGGAAGGGAAAGAAAGAGCAAGGAAACAACAGGTTACCAGCACTGTGTGGTTTAATACTAGGCAGCTGTAAATGAGTAAAAGGACTAAATTAACTCATGTCTGCTTGTCCATACTTCCACCTATCTGAGGAAAATAATTTTGACCCATGCAGCAACTTATTAGCCTGGGAAGAGTACTTTAATGGGCCTGTGGGGTAACATGGGTTCAGACCCACAACTCTCTACAGCTTGGTTCACATCAAATTATCAGTTTCTTATTGCATCTATTTACAAAGCTGTGCTTAGTTTTTCATCTATTCTGAGCAAAATTATGCCTCCTCTACAAAAATCCAATGCAATCAGTAGACTTTAAGAAAATCAGTGCAAGAAATGGGCCAATGCTCCTCTCCTAAGGAGGTACAGTCTGAAAATCTGAGGAAAACAAAAACAACAATCCAGCATAATTTTTAGACAATGGAATAATGCACTGGCTACAAGTTATGCTTTATGTTATTCTCATCCTGTAGGCAGATCAGAAGTGGTGGTGAGAGCCCTAAGAATTCCTTAGCAGGCAGACAGGGGCTCAGGTAGCAGCAGCTGCTCATTTTTCTGAACTGAGCCTTGCACTGAACCAGAAGTACACTATTGTGTGAAATGAACTTTGTTTTCTCCAAAGGTGCCTGCCTTTCAATCAAAGTGTTTGAAAATAAAAGATGAATTCTCTCCTGGTATTATCTAATTTGAGAATATATATACTTCATGCAAATTGTTTTAAACAGAATGTTATGAACAATATGCTCAAGGGGTTAGAAATACCAAAATCATTAGATTTTTGTATTGAGAAATATTTTCAATATTTTGCTTTTCAACTTACTTTACTTGTTAGTATGGTCATATTTCATCTAAGGTGTAACTGAAACAACACAAATTCCACTCTCTTTTTCTAAATGTCTGGCAATGAATTTTTGCTATTTAAAGTATGCAATTATTGAAGTTTTAAACAAAAAGAATTTATTAATTTATACTCAACTGTACATATATGTTGTACTTTATTCATCCAGCTGTGGCTGGATAACAAAGTTGCTACTACCGCCCAAATATATAGCAGTGGGAAAACTTGTAATTTTGAATTCCTCATAGAGGATCAATCATATCTTAGAGCACCTCAGAGAGGCAAGGAATTCTCTGATGTTTTAATCACACTTTCCTCTGTCTTTGTCAGAGAAACTCAGGAGATTGCAGGTCCGACCCCAGATCCTGAAGTTCTGAATCAGCCTTGGAGTTTTCTGCCATTCTTTGCTGCTTCATTATTCCACTGGTATGTTCCCTTTCTGCAGGCAGCTCACCCTCTTCAAAATGAGTTTATGAAAGAGTCTCCCAACAGTCGACCAGGCTAATATTTCAAAGCAGATATAGCTGCACACATCTATATTCTTGTCCCTGCTCTTAAGAGCAATTGAAATATGCCCAATTCAAACTGCTAGTGTAGTAGGTACATTTGAACTCTCAACCTGACCCTAAACCTCCAGTATAGCAAAGTCTCAACACATACTTGACTCAAAAATGTAAAAGGACATATTTTTCTACAGGATTCATGTTTGAGCACTTTGTTGCTCTGGGGTTCAGTCCTGTAAAAGGCTGCATGTGTGACACCCAGAGAAAAAGACACAGACACAGTAGGTGAGACACACTGTGCCAGTGCACAGACCCAGAAATGCACAGTGCCAAAACAAGGTGTGGCTGGAGGGGACCTCAGAACTTGCTCTGTCACACTCAGTCCCAAGGCAGGAGCAGCTCTACCTAGAGCATCCCTGGAAGGTGTTTTACATAACTTGCCCCAAAAAACTGCACCACAGTCCCTTCAGACTCCACTGATAGTTCTAGCACTAGAAAATTCTTCCTAATGTCTAATCTGAATCTTCAGTGTCATTATTCCAGCTCTTGTCCTCTCTCTGTCCCATATGTGAATACCAGAATTTCCTCCAAACTGCCCCCAGCAAAAATAACACAAAGCCTTTTGGCCTTTCCTCTCAAATATTTTTTTCCTAAGATTTTATAATTTTCTTCTAACTCCTACACCAAGATGCCTAAAATCAGCCACACTGCTCTAGCAAGGGGAATGGACAGAGGACTTCAGCTGCCTTCCCATACATATCCTCTTATCTGCAAAACTCAGGAAGAGTTTTCTGCTTTTTCTGCAGTAGTTGAGCATCTTTGACTCACATTGCTAGTAAGCCACCCCCAGAGCTTTTCCTGCAGAACCACTGCAAATCAGGTGCTCCTGACAAAGCCACACTGACACTCTCCTGTACTTCTGTTTTTTCTGTAGTCTGTAAAACAAATCATTTTGTAAGATGAATCTAGTGTTCTGTAAGAACTGAAGTTGAGAGGTGGTTTACATACAACAACAGGCACCAGCTACCCTCGTTTGCTGCTATTTTGACAATATCCCTGTTTCTAAAGCTTCAAGCAGAGCTTATGTTTTTTCTTCTAGATTTTTAAGTGTCCTAGTGTGAAGCCCATCAGACTCAGCTTATCTGAAAGCGTGTAATGAGTAGTCTCATCAACTCCAATGAGATGCATGTGCAAAGTTAAGCCTGTACTCAAGTGCTTTCCTGGACCAGGGCCAGAAAGCTCAGCACTTTACAGGCTGAAGCTGCTGTAAGTTTTCATGATTGGCAGTGGAAATACAGGACTACCCAAAAGGGATGTGCCCACACCTTGCATGACTCAGGCACAGTGTAAGAACACAAAGGTTATAGAGCAGTGCATTTTATTTCCCTAAGGGAAAATGTGAAGTTGTTTTCACATTTCAAGATCAAGAGCAATGCCCAGACCCGCTATGCTTAGAACAGAAAAGAAGTCTCTATATGACCTATTAGCCCATAATTACTACTGATATAGCAGCCTTTTCATGCATTTCCACTGTGCAAAGACCCCGTTAAAAATGAAAGAAAACAAACTAGCATAACAGCACTTTTGTGCAACAATTTGGGCAATAAGCAAGTAAAAGAATTGTGGTTTTGAAAGGACTGCTCTTTGTGGGAAGTCCTCAGATTTCTGGACCACTTAATTCAGGACCCATACTTGCTGCAAAGGTAACAGAATCCAAGTGTAAATTTTAATAATTGCAGCAGTGATTACTTTTGGTTCTTGGCAGTTCATTACTGACTGCACAATTCCAGAGGCTCTCGTTAAATGGTCCATGGAATGAATCAGGCATGGAATTAACCTATTTTGAGTTCCCTGAAGCTTATGTCCCATGAAGGAGTATTCACATACCTCTCCTGGGGCCAATCCCGAAAGCCCTTCCTCATACGAGTAATCCTTACCCACACCAGACTGCTCCTGACTCCATTTGTGCCAGCAGAGGCTGTGCTAGTGAGTAATCATTTGCAGGACTGGGTGCGTGGTTTTCATGTTCCATTTGACAAAAGCAAATTACTCGCGGGCACAGTCCCAAGTCTACATGAAAAATTACCCTTACATGTTTAAAAAGAAGCAGCATTTCTGTTACATTCTTCCTTCCTTCCTAATTGCAAGCACATTTGTGCTCTGTCCTGACAGAGGCAAATGCTGGTGAGATTGGGAGCAGTGGTTGTGAATCATTATTAACTGCACGGCGCTGTTCAGATGCCAGCTGTGATGATCCGTGGTCTGTCTGCTAGAATTCCCTAGGGAAAACACATCTGGGAAAGGGTAAAGCTAAGCAGAGGGCTAATAACTATCAAGAATTCCATTCTCTCTTTTAAAGCTTCCCTTTTTCAGATGTTTTGTTTATAAATAAAAAATAAAAAAGAAAATCCATTCCCCCCTTCCTCCCCACCCCATCCCCCATATTGCCTCTTTTAGTCTAAAGCCTGCAAAATGCAGAGTCCTGCAGTGTTTCATCTCTCTTCCTTTCTGGCCAAAGTCAGTGACAGACTCAGGAATTATTAGTGTGCTGTCACCTGGTGCTGTCCCAGTGCTGTCCCCACCTTTATAGGCTGTTCATGGCATTGCTCACGGGCAGTGGGTGCTGGAAACTGCACAATGGGCACAGACACGCTGTCCTCAGTACAAAGGGCTTCAGAGCTGAGCCAGTGTAACCAAAATCAAAAGAGATCTTAACATGCACTGCCTGAACAGGCTCCTCTGCGTTGCTGTGAATAACCTGCAAGTGTCTGCTCAACGCTTTAATGCACGACTTTTGGAAGCCAATGTTAAAACTGTGACAAGAATATTGTACAGTAGTATTATCTCTATGAAGAACAAAGCCAGTGCTTTAAAGATAAGCTGCTTGGTCATTTTTCCCTTCTATATGTGTTTTGGTCAACACCTTATTAAGACCTGACAAAATTCTCAGATTTTTCTTATATGAAAAATATTAAAAACTCTCCTTCTTTTTGTCTGTCAGATGAGTGGATTAGCTAGAGTCAATGAAAGTTCTGAGTAATTTAAAGTAATCTGTAAAGTCTATTCAGACAGTGGAGTCCTTCTCTTTATTTTTCTTTCCTTTCCTTCTCCCTTTTCCTTGTGTCTTTTTCTTTCTTTTCTTTTTCTCTTTTCTTTTCTTTTTTCTTTTCTTTTCTTTTTCTTTTCTTTTCTTTTCTTTTTTCTTTTCTTTTCTTTTTCTTTTCTTTTCTTTTCTTTTTTCTTTTCTTTTCTTTTTTTTTTCTTTTCTTTTCTTTTCTTTTCTTTTCTTTTCTTTTCTTTTCTTTTCTTTTCTTTTCTTTTCTTTTCTTTTCTTTTCTTTTCTTTTCTTTTCTTTTCTTTTCTTTTCTTTTCTTTTCTTTCTCCTCTCCTCTCCTCTCTCCTCTCCTCTCCTCTCCTCTCCTCTCCTCTCCTCTCCTCTCCTCTCCTCTCCTCTCCTCTCCTCTCCTCTCCTCTCCTCTCCTCTCCTCTCCTCTCCTCTCCTCTCCTCTCCTCTCCTCTCCTCTCTTTTCTTCCTATGGTATATGGGCAGGTGTGGAGTTAAAATAGAAACCAGCTGGTGTAATCCTAAACTGCTTCTCCTAATCCTTCACCAGTAACTGGTCTGGGACAGCAGTGTCTCCAGTTTATCTTAGTGGAAACATCATGTTGAGCCAGATACTATAAAGACTATTTTCTGGAAAATTATGACTCAGATGAGACTGGAAAATTCATTTTCATAATTTAAATTTAGATCTCCACAAAAGAAAAGATCAGGAGCTAATCTTTCAAGGCCTCTCTCCCATACTTAGTCCTTAGCCCTGAGTGTAGAAAATCATTACTCAAAACTTGCAGACCCAGTTATTTCACTTGGATATCTGAGGTGACATGAGGATTTTGGAGAACATGACAACAAAGGTGCTAAATTAGTGAAACTCTTGCATAGGCAATATCAAGGTGAAACCCTTGCCCCACTTCTGGGATACACAATTCAGTTTCCTGCTGACACTGAAGATGTGACATTGACTGACTGCTGGTAAGCCCAGCAGAGAAGCTGCCACTTATCTTTCTGTATTAAACCTTATCAGAGATTTTTTTTGAGCACTTAATTTTTGTAAAGCTTTTAAAACACTTCAGGCACTTGAGGACTCACAGCATGTAAAGCATAGGAAAAAACCCCAAACTGTCATGAAAGTAGAATAGTGCAAGATTAGCTGCACAGAATTACATGTGTCTTCCCAAATGCATGAAACCAGAGCAAAGGAACCTCCTGGTCATTGCTCCAGGTGTTGCACCAGAAAAGGTGCTTTATAACCCCTTTAGAAACTTGCAAGGTTCATCCTGGCATTGGCTGTTTTTTCTCCTCAGACTCCAGAATGAAGGGCTGTCCCAGGCTCCACTGTTTTTACTGGCTGGGATTTATGCATATGCTCCTTCTCTCATGGACATGTAGAGAGTGTTCATGTCATAAATAACTAGAAAGCAGGCACAAAATCAATATGTGGAAAGCTGAGGCTTAAAATGTGGTGCAACATTTTAATGACCCCACATAGGGCAATAAAGAGCTCTGGCACTGAACCGGGGACAAGGTAACCAGAAACTTGGCTCCTCCAAAAGAGCAAGGTGCTCACAACAACCAACACTGAGGCAGAAGACAATCAAAACCAGATTGAGACTCACTGAGATGCAGCAATAGATCTGTCAAGCCCAGTCATGCACACAGCCAGCCCCCTAAACAACCTCTGGGTATCATTTTTGTTGGAGTGCAGCCACCAGCTGCTCCAAGCCAACAGCGACCCCACCGAGAGGCTCCGCTGCTGACCTCCAATGCTTTAATTCCTCTGCATGCATATTTTAACATTATTACAAAAGGTTTCATTTACAATTCACAGGCTGAGCAACAATGAGTACATTTCATGGAGGTCAGCCTCAACCATTCCTCCTAGTGATGGAATTATAGTTTAAACAGCTGGAGCATGGTCCCAGGAGGGACACTGGGATATGGTTCCTTTACAGCAGAATAAATCCATCAGGCATATTTCATGTGTCCGATAACATTAATAGATATCAGGGACTTTTAATATTTAATGAACTCACTTCGAGGTTGTTTACTAGAGAAGGAGCAATCAGAAAGGTGATCACTGTCTTTTGATCTCTAATGACAACAGAAAAACCCAAATCTCAGCCAATGGAGTCAGCCTCCCTCTCTCCCCATGCCCTCCTGCTGCCCCAGTGAGCCCTATCAGAAGAAGCTGCCTCATTCACGACCTGTTTCAGCTTCAGAATATGCAAGGGTGTTTTTAGTTTTGTGGTTCAAAAGTTAATAATTTCCATGTTTCCCACAATTTAATAGAGATACCAGAAGCTGTCAAATAGCTTTCAGTTTAGTGATGGAGAAAACGGGAATGGAAAGACAACTTGCAGAGGCATAAAGCAAAGAGTGTAGTGCTAAGAGGAGCCAGAATGAGCCTGGGTGTGCTAATGAATGTTATGTCCATTAGCACAGAGATATCACTGAATGTGAGCCTTGGCAGTGACTCTCTCTACTAATGGCCTTTGGTCTTAATATTGCCATCATATGTTTCCTTTTTAATTTTGCTATAATACCCAGTTTATTAGAGATTAGAGGATTTCAGCTGAATAGCAGCTTGATTTTCTTTCTTCCCTCTATTTCACATCCTTATTTTTAACATACTTCATCTAGTTTGATTAAACTGGGGACTAGAAGGAACTGTTTATAGAGGAGATGTTCAGCATCATCTACCTCTTCTGTGGCAGAGGATTTTTGTGAGCATTTAGGATTAATTTTCTTTTTATCACAGCAAGTGTGAAGTCACAGACTTTGGCAGGTGAAAGATGTGCAACCCGCTTCTCAGCAGGATAGCCCCAACCAGTGTGAAGAGAAGCATAAGTTGTGCTCCTAGAGAATAAGAAAGAGAAGCTGGAGCTCCTCTGTTCTGGAGCCACTGGGGTAGGGTGAGCTTGCGAGTTTTCACGTACAGATTCATGGCCTGTAGCCACTTAAATGTACAAACCTATGATGTGAGTCATCCCAGGGACATCACTGGCCTTAGCCAAGGTGAATATGAAGAACTTAGACCTGGTGTGTTAGGATAAGATATGGAAAGAGCAACTGCCTCCACATGAGATATCAGCAAGGCTCGTGCCTCCCTGCGATCACCAGTGTGCAGGACTCAAATTCAAACTGAGCAGGCCATTAGTAGGATGTATAAAGCCTGTTGTATGGGTGGAAACAAGTTGCTCCCCCTTTCTTATAATCTAAAACCGAAAAATCTCAGGGGAACAGTATCACTTTCTGCACTCTTGGAGGTGAGAGAAGTACAGTCAGGATGTAGAAAAAATGTTTTCAGCTGGAAGATGCTGTTGAATGCTGAATAGAGAATCCATGAATGAATAGATTTGATTAATAAATTAAATGAAGATTAGAAGTTAAAAGCATGTAAAGGAGTGAGGAGCTGAAATAAGAAGTAGTGAGAATGAAATCATAGCTTGCTTTCAGATGGACATTGATACATTTACATCACTTACACAAGTAATTGTATCATTACCTGTAGTCAAAGCTTGAATTTCATAGTCTTAGAGATGTCTTTCAATCTTACCCTTGTGAACAAACGTAGATTTGGGAACTGTGTCCTTGTTTCCTTCATCTTGCCTCCCTTCACTCAAAATCTGTATTAATAACTACTTCTGAGTTACAAATGAGTTAGCCCAGGGTGGCAGACTTCATTCATAATTTTTTTACTTCATTTGTCAGCATTCATCAGAACAGGTTGCTGCTCTGGGTGAAAAACTTTTAGCAGATAGCCCAGGCTTACCAGTTTAGAAGAATGAGTTGCTGTGAAAATTGGTGAACTATGCAGAGAAACACATTGCATGTGAAATCCATTAGGATTGTTCACTTGCAGGTTTTGCGTTTTTTTCTCTCCCCCTCCCTGTTACTGTTTAGTTTTCAGATTTTCTGTTCTTTAAAAAAGTGGAGAAGTAAGCAGATGGTGGATTTCCTGAGAGCCAGGGATGCTCTACTGATGAAGTGCTGTCATTCTCAGTGAGAAAATCACCACCAGCCTTCACCTTTTAAAAGAAATCATTTTCAGGTAGAAGCACATTTAAAATAATTTCAATCAAAGCACTAAACCAGAAGCAGATGTTCAGATATGACTTAGGAATATTTAACTACTTTGGCAATGAATACACACAGATTGTTTTTAACAGACACTGGGTACCTCTCCATGCCTGTCCCCTTTTCCTTTTGCCTGTTAATAACAAGTGGTTAAATAAAAAGCTCAGTTGCAGTTTCATTAAATGAAAAATATAAAGAACAGGTAAAAATATCTGCTTGGTAAAAGAAATTATTTAGATTTCCAAGAGGATCTCATGTCAGATGTTGATATTTGAGCTGTGCCTGCAAAAGAGCTTCCATTGAAACATCTTACTGTACAGAAAATAAATGGCAAGGAAAAAAAAATTGGTTTTTTTAATCGTTATTTTTTATCAATATGCTTTGGAAATTTAAAAAAAAAAAAAAAAAAAAAAAAAAAAAGAAAAATTTAAAAAATCCTGAAGGACAAAGGACCAGAGACCTCTCTGGAAACAGAATCTGCTCTGGAACAAAAATTGAAAGCAATAAAAGCTGAAACTAATTTCCAGATGGAATAAATTGGTTCCAGGATTTCTTGAGATTCTGGCCAACATAATGCACAGCTGAAGCTGAACTTGCTAATTTTACCAAGGGAAAATGTCTCAACAGGGACACACTTCCCTTGAGACTCTGTCTGCTGCTTGTGCAGTTCTGTTTAGACTCAGCTATCTGTTTCTCCCTGTCTCCAAAGCAGGGCACACATCTCACCCAGGCTGTCACCCCTTGGGGTTACTGCCTGGCAAGGCTTGACTTCCTGCCTCGCTTCAGACTCACCTAAACAGTCCCTGAACCCTGTCAGCCTCCAAAGCTGGGCAGCCAGGCAAGTTTTATCTGATTGGAGCAGGGTGGGTCTGGTTTATTTATTGTTTAATTAAGTGTAATATCCTTGACAAGGTGCCTTATTGACATTGCAGCAAATTAAAGACCTTATTATGCAACAAACTCTGTCATCGCTCAAGCAAAACTTAGTTCAGAGGGGAATTTTGCTGGAGAAAGGACCACAGTGTTTGAACTCACTGTTTATCTGAATATATCCATGGCAGCATATGGAAAAGTATGCTGGGGTTTAAATAGGAGATTTATCTCCACATTTTGCCTGCTGCCCCTTTGCTAAGATTGCCAGTGCTGACTGTCCTTATGATGAAGACACCTCTCCAGAAGAGAAATGCCTTATTTTTCTCAAGGCCAGGTGTTCAGACAAGGTGGTGCATGGCTGCATCTGTTTTTGAACCTGTGATATGTAAGATATGGAAGGTTCTGGTTATTCTGTCAATGTAAAGTACTTATTTTTGAAAGAAAAACCCTTGTTAAAGTACAGCAATATTTTCATGCCTTGGAATTACAGACCTTTCTCCTTTCCAAGAAAAGAGGGGGAAAAGGCCTTCTCAAAGCTTTAAAAAACAATAAAAACTGTTTGTTTAATATAAGTGCTCTTTCGCAAGCTTGCCAACAGCACAAACCATATTATCCAGAAGAGTCATCTGTTTAGGGTTTCCAATGTTAAATAAAACCTCCACCAAGCACAAATGTGAGAATGGGCTGAAAACTCTGCACTCACTGGCAACTTATTCTCCAGCACCCAGGGCTGGAGCTCAAGGATAGTTTACTATATTACCTGTAAGGCCTCTATCAGCCATCACTAGCCTTCAGTTCCTGCCTACATGCATGATCCATGATTTATTTGGCATGGTATATTGAAAATGAAGGGGAAATGTACTTGCTTCTAGCCAAAGCACCTACCTATGTTATTTACAATCACTGTATCCCAGGTTTTGAGATTTTGGTTAATAAAAAAGTTCAAGGGAAGATATATGCTAGGCAGTGAGGGAGTACAGGCTCCCTGATTTCCCATAGGCCTGTAAAATCACAAGTGGGTTTACAAAGGTTTGGCCTATGCTGAAGAAAGTTTAGAGAGTGACAGGTTGTGTCTTGGGAATTTTGCATGTCCTATAACTTTAGGTAATTTATAGAGCAATCTATCTCTGTGGATAACATTCTTCTTGGCTCAGAGTAGGTGCTTCTCATGCCACTCTAGAGTATGGCCAGTTAGAGCTGAGACTATCTACCAGTGAGCATCTCCTGCTATTCCTGGCTTTGCATATTTCTGAAAGTCAGCTAAAAACTGCCTTTTAAATATCTTTATCATATCCCAGTGGAGATTATTTTAATTCATCCCCTGCATAGCAATGAAAACCAGAGGTGATATTCTTTTTATCTTGATGAATTAGCCCCCCCTCACACTGTAGCCATATCACCATGGCAGAGCAGCCCTCCCAGAGCACAGAAGGGCTCTCACTCCACAGTGCTGGCGTGCCTACTCACGCATTATTTCTTGCTGGGGTAGAAGGAGGTTTCCTGTCTCCTGAGACCCTCTTGCCTCTGCTAGCCCTACCTGCAGACTCCATCACAGAGCAGTTCCTGGGGAGAGGCATACCAGTCACCTGGGGAGAAACACTACAGGCTCTCCTCCTCTTCCTCACATGCCAAGAATAGGAAGGATTCTGCCTCTGACAGCATCTGACAGCCTTGATTAATAGCTATTGTTTAAAAAGTATACTAATGAAATTATAACTTTCTTGTAACGGTGCTGTCTCCTCAAACAAGGACCTACAGAATAAGATCCCATCTGCAGCCCCCTTTCCCCTTGTAAAACAGAGCAAAAAGGGAGCTTTGGATGCTTTGTATTCTTAGAGGACCAAATATCACACCACTCTGGAATGAGCCATAAAGCTGTGAGGTTTATTCCCCCCCCAAAAGCCATTATTTTCCAAACAGAATGGCACATGTTAGGGCAATATACATGTCATGGGGAAGCAAGAAGTTTGTTTACCTTGCTGAATATAGAATTGTTCCCAGTTTAATGGGTTTGTGTTAAAATGTTACCCACAATACATTTTTTTTTATTTTCTCCCATCAACCACATTACGGACTGATTTTTTTTTTCCACTGGAGAGTGCAAAGGTGATACAATGATCCACAATTTTCCCTCGAACATGTCATCCATATTTTATTAACCAAGTAAATTATTTAAACACGTTCACTAACACACATGCCTCCTTTTATACACATGCCACACATTCCTGCCAGTGCAGCCTACCTAGATGTAATGAGACGCTCTTCTCAGGATCTTTTTGCCCAATCAGACTGTAATTAAGCCTATGAAGATGCAGGTAAATGTGCAAGATGCCTGTTTAATTAAAAACGAAAATGAGGGTTTAAGTATCAATTTGTGTTCTATTCAATTACCTGAAAGATTCGTAAAGCAACTTTACCTTTCAGTACCTTTTAATTAAAAAAAAAAAAAAAAAAAAACCAACAAAAAACCCAAAACCCAAGAAAAAGAAAAAAAGAAAAGCAGCACAAAACTGAAAGTAAGCCACCCTAAATTCAGACTTCCATATTGTATGGCTATTTCTACATGCAGGAAAAACAGAAAATCCCATTTAAAAAAAAAAAAGAGTTTGCATCAAATCATGGAGGGAAAAAAACCTAACCAAAACAAAACACATTTCTGTCAGAACACAGCAGACTGAGTCAATGTATAGCTTGCATATGGAAACAATGACATGATTGTTTACTCACTGGTTTAATGATATTCACTTTCTCCTAATGGCAATGTTGGAAATGTGAATGCCAGATGTTAAGCCTACAGCGCAGAAGCAATGAACACTGTAAGTCTATAGAAAAATTTATCCTGACATCAAAATATAGTGTAACTCTTCAGTTTATTAATGCTCTGAGTGTTTTTTTTTTTTTTTAATTTATAAAAAGAAATAGTTTCATGTTTGCCATTTAAATTTCCATATTTTATAACACTTCAGCAACAAATTTACATATTTCCTGGAATCTGCAGATATAAAAGCGGTAAAACACTCCAGGCATTATTAGATAGTAGATTATAACCCATTACTATTGTTTCAATTAGCAATGTAAAAGTGACCTGCAGTGTTCAGATGACCCACTAATGGATTTAAATGCTTTCAAATATTAATGCAGGTTTTCTAAAGATGAATCCCAAACCCATTATTCCTGGAATAACCGTGAGCTGAAAAGCTGGCAATGATTGTGCATTATGTGGAAAGGCTCATGGTTAATTAAATGAATACCTAGCATTACACTGTTCACTTTAGTGCTACAAAATTATTTCTCATTGATTTTTACATTCTGAGCCTGTGATTCAATTTACTTCTGCAATTTGTGTTGTTGTGTCAATAAAACAGAACTGCTTGAAGATGGAAGCATTAGAGAGGGATACATACATTAAGGCCCACTGAAAACCGTAGTTTTCCTGGTTTTTGCCCTGCTGAAATATCACTTGTAGGCATCACTTTGTTATGTATTATTAATACAATTTTTGTTTGTTTCCATCTGCTCTTTCTTCATTTTTATATTCAGGAGCTGGAATGTTAGTGATTACTTAAGGGTGAGTAGCTAATTTTTCAGTAACAAGTTCTCCTACTATCAAGAACAAAAGCACCATGAACACAAGTCTGTTATTTCATGTTAAATGGACTAGAAGGATTCAATTCATCAAAGCAATCACGCTGGAGATCCAGGGAGTTTTTAATTTGGCAAATACATGAAGCTGAATTTTTAAGTTCTCAGAATTGATAATTCTGAGAATTGAATGCATAATCAGAATCATTCCTTCATGGCTTTGGGAAATGCTCATTCACTTTGGTGTACAAAACTGCCTGGAAGAAGGGGCACAAAGTCTCTCCATGGAGATGCCCACTGAGGAAAACTGATGTTAGTAAGATCTCTTGTGGGTTATAACACTTCTCTGCTGGTTTTCTGAATACTTTTATTGTCTAAAGAGGGGCTTGTGTGTTCTGCACTTTTTCTATGACTGAATTGATAAATTTCTCAAGGATCTTTGGTTTTGACCACCTGTGTTTGTACACATGCATTTTATAGCATCTGAAAATATTATAAAAAAATCCCTTTTATTCTTTTCTTATGCTATGTATAAGGTGAATGCAGTAACATTTTCCTTACCTCTCTCTTGGGACTTTAAGTAAATTTGTTCTCCAGAGTCAGAAAGAATTGATAATGAGCACTGCATGTCAAATTCTAAGCCCTCTACAACCCTAGTCGTATAGGGATCAGACTCCACAATGAGTTTGGCTAATAGCAAGGTCTTCACAGAAATGCACTTATAGATCTACTTCTGTTGCATTGTACCTAAATGAGTCATCATTCATTCGTGGCCATTATTGTTATTATTGTTATTATTGTTATTATTATTATTATTGTTATTATTATTATCATCATCATCATCATCATCAAGTTTTTTGAGTGGGTGTGTGAATCCCAATTTTCTTACATCAAGGAAAATGAAGAACAATTCCATTAGAGCCAGTGCAACTGTAATGATGTAAAACCAGTGTAGGTGAGAAGATAATCAGGCCCACACCGTTCATTGTGTGACACAGTCCTGTAATCACTTACTTGCATGAGTAATGCTGTCTTCAGGAAGTTCACTGAGTTCAATTGGATTATTTGCATGAGTAAGTATCCCCTCATGTGTATGCACCCTATTTTCATATGTTTAATGCTTCCAAAAGGGAAACTAACTATAAACCAGCATTGCGAAGAAACCTAAGATGTAAACCACTATAATAAATGTGTAAAAATTGAATTGAATTAGGAATATTAAAAAATACACACACACAAAAAAAAAAAAAAAAAAAAAAAAGAGAACCAACTTGGTTATGCTTCAGGGCACTGCTTTTCAGAAACCAGAAGGAGTGGCAGAAAATCCTATTCAAAGTTTGGATCATTATAATCTCAGATAATTAAATGGCTAGGGAGCTGTTTTGTGTTCACCAACTAGGACAATGCATTCCAAAATAAAATGCACTTATGTGTAGCCTCACTTAGAGCATTAGCCATTACTTGAACCTTGACCATGAGCACTCAGTGTGACAGTAACCAGTTTTGCATCCAGAGCCAGCTAAATGAGGATGCATGTTTGTGATATGGATTAGACAATTTTTATGATGGCTGAAAAAAACAGAAGGTCTGCAACTGGCTTAACTGGAAAAAGATCTGGCTTTCATTACTGAAGGTAAGCAGTCCTGAACATAATGAAAGATTTCCTGCAAAATGGGATCATTCTGCCAGGATTCTTACAAAGGAAGAATTACATGCTATGCTATGATCTGCAGGTAAATACTACTTAGGTACTTTGTAGTTTTAGTAGATGAAAATGTCATTTTTTCATTAAAATGTTAAAACATCTCCTAGCCTCTCTATTCCTATAATGAATTCATCCTCATTTTATCACTCTCTGGAATGCCATTTCCTTTTCCTTCCACTTTGCAGAAAAAATGTAAATATTATTATTTTCCCCTTGATATGTTGTCCATTATGCTATAAAATACAGTGAACAAGCCCCAACAGTTTGGCTTGTAGAGAGTCGCCTCCTGAACCTGAAGTGAGGAAAGCCAGCTGTGCTGTAGTGGCACATCCCTCACTGTAAGGTGGTGGTGGTGGATGGAAGATGCTTCTTTCAGAAACTTTCATGGCACAGAAACTGCCATCCCTTCACAGACAGCATCACAAAGACAAAAGTCCTGTTAATAGTAGCATCTCTTTTCCCTAAGTGAGTAGTACAGGGCTTGGATTCAGCAAATGTGGATTGAGAGGCCTGACCACAACTGATAAAAGTACCAAAAACCATATCAGAGGGTGGAATTCAGGCACCTAAACAGTGTCAAGATGGAACTTAAGAAGTGTATGAGCAAGCCATCACAGTTTCCCAACTCCCAGGCTGGTAGGGCACCTGCTGTTATGCAGGTAAATGCTCTTACAGTCATGGCTTTTCTTCTCTGTCCTTGTTTTGAGTCAAGGAAATTTTCATTCCTTTCTATTGAGTGGTTTAGCTTCAACAAATAGGACCTCAAACCTAGGTCACCTACTCCTCAAGCTGGCATATTGAGCATCAGGCTCTCCCTCTGCAGTCCTCCTTTAGCCAACATTTGCACAGGACTGTGCCACAGTCTGCCTGAAAGAGCGACCGAGACACTTTTCCTGGAGGGGATTTTAGGTCTTTAATATGTATCTTAACCAGATATGTAGAAAAGGACTGAAGTGAAGCATTTGACCCAGAAAAGCAAACAGTGCTTTAGATGTCTCTCTCTCTCTCTGAAGCATTTTCTCTTGTCTGAGACACTCCATCCCTGCTGTCTACTCCTCCTGGATCTAACACTCCAGCTGGAAGCTGCTGAGTGGGGACCTCAGGCCAGTACCTGGTTCTGCACTTCACTGGATACCACAAGTCAGTAGAGATGATGCACATCCATTCCCCTCCAACCAGGATAGGAAACAGGGAGGGAAGAGGATTTTTTCTTCTTTGGCTGTGCACACAGAGATGTCTTCCAGCCTGCTTTCTTTGGTGTTGCTGTTAGCAGAGAGAGACGTGAACACCAAAGTCCTGAGCAGGTTCATTCACTCCTGCTTTGTAGATGCTGTAGTCCCTGTTCAGACTCTGTGAAACTTCATCTCACTCACATCTTCAACACTGAATTTCATAAAGTTGGAAAGATTGATCTAACTCCAAGAATTAAATACTGATCATCTTTCTTGGCTCTTTTTTTTTTTTTTTTTTTTTTGGGGGGGGGGGGGAAGGAGGGTGTTAGATGTTTGTTTGTTTAGCAGTAGATATTCCTTCTGATATTCCTTCACAAATTCCTGTATTTCCTACTCATTGTTTTAAAAAGAGAATTTTACCAAGGCGAGACAACAGAATTTGGTCCCTTTTAGATAAGCATGTGCTGTGATTACAAGCATTCAAGATTAAATTACACAAACAGAAAAACAAATATTCTCTGTAAAAGCTATTCTGTAAAAGCTATATAGTCTAATTAGAAAGACAGAAACAAAAATCATTATGGCAATAAAGAATTAGAACACAATAAAAAATGTAGATTTTAGAAATTTATTGTAGAGTACCACCACCATGTATGGATTATATAGCTATGAGAAAGTAATTTGGAGATATATTTACTTACCAATACATTAAGTGTAACTGTTTAAAAGTATCCTTTAGAATTCTGTATTTTTAATAAAAAGTAAAGAGAAGTCTATTGTTTGGACAGAGGACATAGGGAATTTTACACATTAGGAAACTCAGATAGCAGTCACATGTCCAAGATTTATTATTAAGTTGTAAAAATATAACTGAATTTGGAAGAAATTCTGGGGAAAAAAAAAAAAAAGGAAAGGTACAAGATGAAAGCTTTTTTATTCTAAGATAGAAAAAATCTGAAACGGCATTTTATGCAAAGCTTGAAGCGAATTCAGATCCTTTGTTATGGTTCATGTATTTTCAGCTTCCCACATTTAATCATAACAGGCTCCTTGTGGTTTAATTATGATCAGAGTTCTGAAGATGATTCAACCACTTGCACCGAGAATTTGACTTGCATTGATCAGAAAAAAAAAAAAAATCTCCAAGTCTTAATTAACCATTTAACTGAAAAACATTCCTTTCCTGAGACACTGCTTTATGCTATGATAAACTAAAGATGTGTAAACTCTGAATCATAACCTGGGAAATACATATAATAGCTGCTTACAGGCTGTAAATAAGATTGCAATTAAATATGTTGGTATGAATTTAACCCCTTTGTACACAAGCTTTTACATGGGTTTCATTTGAGATGGAACCAGGTTTGGGGAAGAATTTGTGAATACATGCTGTACACGTTTAGCAGAGCTCAGATGTAGATATTTGCAATAGGACAGTAGTCCCTGCAAAAATAAGTGTGGGTTTTTCAGAAAGGCTCATGGTGAACTGAATTCTGTGGGTCCAGAGGGAGGTAGTTGCTGAATTCTTGTGAAAATCCCATTCCCTGTCCATGAAATGTATTGATGCACCAGTGGGAATGCAAACCCTCAAGGTGCTCTAATTTGCCCTCAGTATTTCAGCCTAAAATGAAGAAAGTCTTTTAGCAGGGACAAATTTCACAGTTACAAGAACAGACCCTAAGACTGCTTACACTTCTAGCTCAATGACCAGTTTTGGTGACTTGACAGAAACAAGTGCATCTAAATCTTGCCCTTGACAGAAAAAGAAAAAGCTTTTCCCCCAAACTTATAATAAAGAGTCAAGATTTCTGAATCTATTTCTAAGATCATCACTCACATTAAGAAACCTTATTGAACAGATTACTTGAAAACTGAGGATATAGATATTTATATACATATTTATATAACTAACAAAAATACATAAAACTCTTCCATTTGACAATTAAATTCTAGTTCACTTGATAATTTCAGCTTTAAATCAGACTAGATTAGGAGATAATAAAAACATACCTGCTTACTCACATGAAGAAACTCAGGAAATAAAAGCAAGTAATTTACATAAACATTGGATGAGCTCACACATGCATTGACCCAAACTTCATATTAAATAGAACTGCAGATAGATGCACAGTACACAAGTATAAAACTGAAAATTTTGTTCTTATTTGTATGCTATTAGAAGGAAGCTTCTAAAAAAGATTGCTGCTTCTGCCAGACCCTAAATCTTAACAATACTGGACAAGAATTTCTGTGCATGCTAAGATCTGTTCTTTGTTAACCTTTAATTTCTTCAATTTTCAGTCTTGTTAGAGATTGTCCAACAGAGCTAATCCAGAGTATTTTGTACTCAGAAGTAGCTGCTGGACATCATCACAAATTCCCACCTCTGTGGATCTCTCAAGGTGTCACGTTGTAACAACTTAATCAAGGACAGATCTTGAAATCCTAAAAATTCATGCACGCCTTTGAAAGAAGGCTTAGAAATATGCATTTAGGAGGAAAATGCAAAATTTGACACAATTCCAGAAAATATTTTTTAACTTAAAAATTAAATAAAAGTCAGCTGAAAATTTGCATTGAAATTAGTGTGCAGCAACCTTGTTTGAGATAAGATTAAACTGCTGCAATGCTGAAATTTGTTGTTGATAAGGAAGCTTAAATGTATTACACTATGCTGTATTTTGCCTCCCTTTCACTCAGAAAGTGTATTCATTATAATAAATTCACACTTTACTATGTAAAATTCATTCGTATAGCCAGAAGCTTATAAAAAGAATATAGACTAAAGAGCAAGTTGCATAATGAGATCTAATCTATGTAAAATAAGTCCCAGAAGAAATGTCCTTTACTTTGATCATATCCCTTGAAACAAGATCCCCTGCTGGAAACCACAATAAAATGAGAGCTTGGGAAACTCGCCTGGCAAGCAAGTTAGGTTTTTAAAAACAAAAGCTCGCCAAGCCCACCGACCTCATGATCCCAGACAAAACGTAATTAAGGCTAATAAAATCTTTCAGACTCCCTGAGGCTTAATGGGAGAATAAAGATTTTTTTGGGGCTCACGGTAGGAATCCTGAGCTCTCCTCTCTCCTCTGTGCAGCTGAAAACCTCAGCTGGCTGCCATATGCAGGGAAAGACCCAAAGTCCATCCGGAGGCAGCTGGCCATGGGGAGATCCCTGCTCAGCACACACTGTGCACACACACACTCTCATCAGAGGACTCAGCAGCCCTTCTGGGTCCCACAGTATTTTAGTGCTGGCTGATGTCTCTGATGCACAGGGACAATTTCTGAGTTTTCTCTGCCACCAGCACGGTGGGTGAATCAACACTGCTGGGAGATTATAAAAAATTAAATTAATTTTTTAAAGTGCTTTGCTCTTGCAGGATGAAAGGTGTTATGCAAATATAAAACATCCTTATCATGAACTAAGAACTTAGAAGGACACATTGTAGTGGCCATCAGTGTAAATCAACAGCAATAGCACCCTGTGTCTGAAGGGGAAATGCAAAGAAAACCAGTCATTTCTTCTTTATATTGTACTCCAGCCCTTAATACTAAGAATCACTTTAGTCATGAAACAAGATATATAAATCATTGCTTATCAGAGAAGCACTAACATCTTTAAAAGGAAATTAAATCATTAATGTAGAAATGTATTATTTTCTTCCTGATGTGGCAGGCAGCCTGGGAGTGTTATTATAGAAACACACTACTTGAGCACCCTCAGTGCACAGATGCTGGGTGTGCAGCAGGACAAGGGGGTAAAGATGGGGGGCCTCTACATCACAAGTAAAGGTGTTGGACTCACTTTCTTGCACATGAAGAGTGCAATCAATTTATTTTGTTTTCTGTAGGAATGGAGAGCTGAGTTACTTTCCAGTCACCTGTCTGCTGTGTCTTGCACTCAGGACAGATCTGAAGGAAGTGATTTGTCCTGCTGTCCTGGTTAGGCTGAGCTGCTCAAATTTCCTGCTGTTTTCTCACTGTGGTGTCCCAGCAAGCTTGGATAAGCCCTGTTCAAAAGCTGAGCACAGCAGCAGCTTTATTCTGTCTCTCTCCTTCCTCTGGCCATCAGGAGCTCTGTGTGGAGTGAAGGTGTTTTCCAGCAGTGAGTCAGCCATTGCCCAAGCTCACAATGGAGCTTGAGCTTCCTGGTGTGATGGGGAACTGGTGCAGGTGCTGCCTAAAAGGTGCCACTATCCTAAGCCTCGAGGACATCAGGGAACACAGGAACAGGGGAAGGAACCTCAGCTTGGCCTGCAAAACTTTCACAATTATTTTATGAGTAGAATTCATAATGCTTGCCCCTTGTTTTGGTCTATTTTGGGGCTGGAACAGCTGATGGTGTTGGAAGGCAGCACCCCCACTGTCCTGCTGGGATCAGCACCAGAGTATGTGGTGCTGGGGCAAGAGAAACCCACCGCCCCACCACTCCCCACCCTTCCCCAAAATTACTCCCCACCGCCCCAAGGTGGGACCAGCCTTGTATTACCAACCTTTCAATCAGCCAGCCTGCTCCCATCTTTTCCCTGTCCTTTCCCTATCCCCTTAGAGCAGAGGAGCAGGGTAGCCACAAAGGAGCAGAGGAAAGGTCTTTGCTGTCTCTGCCACCAGTACACATGGGCAACATGTTCTGTCCATTTGTGCTGAGATGATGAAAAGTAATAATTGCTTAAGTATTTCTCTAATAGCTCTTTCCCCCATTTGGCTTCATTTCACATATACACTAACCAGTTTGCAAATATTACCATCAAGGCTGAGTTATGAAAAGTTTATCCAATGTATGACTTGCTTTAAAGACTATTAGAAGAATCACTTCTGCATAATAAAACCTCAGGAATACACAAGTGATCTTAAGAAACACAGTATGACTGCTGTGTGGTTTTCCATTGCCTTTGTAGTTTCTGAGACACTATAACATTATTTAATTAGCTAAAATTTCCTCTCTCTTGAGGATGGAAACTCAATGAAATGTCAACAATGCTGTCAGTCTGCTTTGGGCTAAACTCATTACACAAAGGCACACGACAAAAATAGTCCAAGACAGATTATTTTGTTGCAAAACATAGGCCCACACAATTTATGCCTCAGAAAACAGATGTGGATTCACACCAATGCTGCATTTTGAGGGTTAATGGGACTGTTAAGTTCCACCAGGCAATTACAGATGTTCTATATTTGACCAGTGAAAAGAAAAAGACTAAATCCTGTCAATAATTTTGCAAAGGCTGATATGAAATCTATATCTTTGCTTTAAAAATTCACCTTTTCCCATCACTGAGACAGTGAGCAGAGATTGCATTTTAAGAAAAACCTGACGAGGAAGCAAAGAAAAAAATTGTTTCATTTAATCTGAATTATAATTGATATTTCAGAATACATGTGCTCATTACTAAGCATAATAAAATTTGGCATTTTCTATTGTCAGAGGATTTATAAAGGCTAAATTTCTTGATTTATTTAAATAGACAGATAGGAAAGAGCAAACTACAAAAACAAGTGCTATATACTGAAGGCATGTGAATTACCTCCTTCCCAAGGATAATGCAAATTAGAAGTATGTAAAGCTTTGTCTGCACCTGGGATCTTTAATGAGGATAAAGAAAAATCAGACGGAGATTCTCCTGGGAAAAGAGAGGATCGTTATTTGAATAACCTGCAGTGAATTCTAATCAATGCAACGTGACTTTGAAAATGAATATGGTTTTTCAACCCGCTGTACATGAGCCATAATATTAATCATAACTTCATGGTACAGTAAAGCTCATGACAAATGGTTATTCAGTGGACTAACAAAAAGACCATTCATAGTGGGAGGAAGGTAAGGGCATGTATAGAGTAATTTATTTTTGTTTTGTTTGTAAAAGCATCTATCTAAATATACACATAGACCTATGCATATATGTGAACATACACATCTGTGTGCAAACACTTATACCTGCATGTGTGCACCCCCAGTTGAGCACACAAGTATGAAATAGGTTCATCTTCCTTCAGGAGTAACATGAACAAGCATTGTCTGATCTTACTATTCTTCAAAGAGTATTATTTAGCATTACAGTAGTTAACACAAAACTTGAGATAATTGTTTTGAAACAGGGTTTTCTGGATGTTTCAGTCATGTATCATCCAGTGTTTGAAGCCTCTACTGTGCCTCTAAAAGGCTGGAGGTAATTTGTGTCTTCTTTCCACTACTAAGCTTTGTTCACTCCTGTATGAGTAGGAAGGTAACATAAAGCATGGTTCACTGGCTGCAATGTAGAAACACCATGCTCATTTATTTACCTAGAGCACAGAACAGAACTTCCATGTATTTTTTCCATCTCAAAAATTAAAATCAATAAACTTTTTGACATTTTCACTATTAACATGTTTATATCAGCGAAACAAGCTGTGTCAAAAATCAGACTTTCAAAGAAACCCCTCTGAGGGAAATCAGAGGCATTTTGCAATGCTTTTTAAAGGGTGAGTGCATATTTTAGCCAGAGGGTTATTTTTGTGGGATACCGTGAAGAAAATATATCTTGTTTTGTTGATGTGATGTGGTGAGGATGTTCATATATAAGCAGTAAAATGTGACAAGCAGTGCCATAAAATGCTATGCACCAACATGTGTGATGAGATGCTTTTTCTTCCCCACTGCATCTATCTCCACTTACAAGTGGCATTTGTCACCTTTGCCTGTGTGTGGATGCTCACTTGAACTCTGGCCAGGCAGAGAGCTCCAGTGGGGTGACCAGCCAGCACCATGGAGGGGTTGGGGGTGTGTGGGGATGGTGACTGTGTCTGTACAACATGTGTGTAACCACATTAATAGATTCACATATATTCTAAAGTACAACCACTGCCTGCAGCAGCCCTCAGGCAAAAGCTCAAGAAGAGCGTTAGGACCTTGAAGGTTAAGCTCAAGATCTGTCAGTCTGGGGTAAGAAGCAGACTGTAGAGCTAAAGACCTTCCACATGCAGCACCTTACCACCCAACCCTGGACAGTCAGACTGATAGCACACACCTATCATCTATCAGTGATCTGGGGCAAGACAGGCTGTCTTCCTCTACCTAAAATATTGGTAGCATGAAAAAAACCCAAAAAATAAAAGCAGATTTATGAGAGTGGGAGTCATTGTGGCTACCTATCTGAGCATGTGCTCAGAGTGCAAAAAACTAACAAAATCCTTGGATGGAAATACTGTGGGACACCTAGCAAATGCAGCATCATAAAATTTATCTTTGCAATACTATTTCTTTTGTAATATCACATTTTAAAAAAAACCCAAAACAAACAAGGAGCCACAAGGTAACTTGGATCTGTTGAAGGAAAACAATGCTTGCAGAGTAGCTCAGTCTGGCTAGCTTCCCAAAGCAAAGGGTAAGGATTGATTTGACTAGAGTGTGTAAATATCTTTTTGGGCAGGAGATTACTTGAAGAACAAGGGTGTTTAACTTAAGAACCATCTAGAAAAGAGTTGAAGTTTTGCTACTTCAAATTTTGAAAAAAAGACTGAATAGCTTTGTTGAGAAGATGCCAGAGTTCCTTTGAACAGTGTGGGCATGATGTAAGAAACATTTGGTGAAATTTTACATTCTGTGTTAATGAAGCAGTCAAAATTATGCACAAGTTCTTTTAGGACTGTTTCTGCCTTTGCCCATTAACTGGCCAGTTTGATGCATGATCTGTTTTAAGAAATATCATGGTGTTCCCATAGATTCAGTCTTTCCAGAAGATTTCTGATGGAGGATGATGAAACATGAGAGTCAGTCATTCAGAGGTTGAGAGAGGTACCATCACCAGAATCTCCCAGTATTTCTCTTGCCATTATCCTTGGTCTTACCTGGTTTGAACCTGAAGCAAGGTTGTTATGGCTTGCTGCAGCATCTGGGAAGACACGCTTTTGGTGTTGCTGTGCTTTATTTTACAAGGTTTCTGATTTCATTTCATTTCCTGCTGTGAACTTAAACCAATGGTTTTCTGATGCTTATTTTTTCTTATGTAAGACTGTCTATAAGAAGATAATAAATAGCTGAAGTGGTGGAATAAGCTGCTCTCACACTCCTCTTGAAGAAGCTTGAAGCAGCAATAAGTCAGATTGTCTTCTTGCTATGGGCATAGTCCTAAGCCTCTCCTAAGCTAGCCATATCTGAAACCTGAAATGACTAGGACTAAACATTCACTGTTGGGGCTCTAGCTGACTGTCCCATTTTCATATTCCCTGTATTGGGAAGAAAAGTTTGGATACCATAACAGTGCTAACTATAACAAGTGTACTAAATAATGCCATTAAAAAGACTCTAAGATGACTAAACTATGATGCTCACAAACTTGGAACTATTTAAGCCTAAATAACTGAAAGGTTAATCTAAATTTTTTTTGCTTTTAACTATGCCATATCTTTGTATGCTTATGGTATGCTTAAAAACATCTGATCTTCAGTTAGATGTGCCTTCAAATATATAACTATATAACTAAAACCATCTTGTTTCTTATTGTTAGCTATACCTAAACCATTAGGAATCATTGGGAATTGGGAATTCATTGGGAATTAGACTTGAGTTGTTTAAAATTACCTGATATTTAGAAGAAAGAGTAGTAAGAGCTGTGCATATCTATCAATCTATATATCTTAATTTGTGCTAGTGGATTTATCTTCAATAAACTAAAGAGTTTCATAAAGAACTTCATATAAGAAGTTTATTCTCAAAGCAGTTTTAAATGCATCAGTTTAGGAGTGACCCCAGGAAGTGCTTCCTGTGTATCTGCTCATCTCTATCTTAAAAGCAAGAATCAGCACTGAATGAAAATTCATTCAACAAAGAATAAAAATTTGAGCCCAGTGAAGTCATAGATAGTTTAGACACTGAATTTAGTGGAATCAGCATC
This sequence comes from Muscicapa striata striata, assembly GCA_030060385.1. Taxonomy (NCBI): domain Eukaryota; kingdom Metazoa; phylum Chordata; class Aves; order Passeriformes; family Muscicapidae; genus Muscicapa; species Muscicapa striata. The sequence goes on from JAREIS010000233.1 coordinate 744,696, forward strand.
ACCCATGAGTTTTGGTTGCATTTTCATGTCATTTGGATGTCATAGGAGATGTTGAAGTTACACAAAGAGAAGGAGTACAACCACTCCCACATAACAGAGGGGGCAAAGAGCAAAGAAAATTCACCCCCATTCACCAGAGAAGAGACACATACTTTAAACTACTTTTACTCCTATTTCACAGTGATGCATAAATACTTTTCAAATTCCTTGAAGAGGTATTGTTATAGATTCACCAAATAACAGAATCACAGGACTGTTGAATTTGTAAAGGACCTCTGGAAGTCCTTTAAGAACGATCACCTAGAACTAGTGGCCCAAAACCATGTATTCAGCCTCTACTGGATTCACCTGTATTCAGCCTAGTTAGCAACTACCCTTTACTCAGAGGGAAAAAAATCTTGAACAGCTTTAGAATGCAGACATGATCTAGTGCCTTTTCTCCAATCCACTCTACATTCTAACTTGGTGGTTTCTTTGAGCTAATTTCAGATGCTCTTCCTTCTTTCACCATTGCAACAGATCTGCAGCTTCTTTTTCTGGCACTCAGATCTGGTACCAGAGAACCAGACATCAGTACAGAGGTAATAGTAGCCAAAGTCCTACTTAGCACTGCTCAAGCTTCAGCCCTGCAACTGTTCTCTGGTATTGCTTTTAACTTTGTCAATTTTAAAGTGACATGCTGTGTGTGTGCTCCAAAAAGCTTGCATAAAAGTGGAAGGAAACTGTGATCCCTATTTTTTGTTTCTCCACCATGAAACACTGTTAGTTTAGGCACAGAAGCAAACACAGAAATTATTATGGGGATAGGATGTCACATGGAAGCAGGCTGATAATCTACATCCTGGTAAAATGAGAATACCAAGGGTGTCCCCAAAAGAAATGGCTTGTCATATACTTTGTTCAGATAGCTTGATAATTGCAGCGTGAAATGGAAAACAAACTGGCATTGATAAGAGATATGATCCTGTTCCTGTTAGCAACAGAAAACTGGCAGGATCAGACCCACAAGAAAGAGTAATACGAAGATTGCATGTCTGATTTCAGTCACATAGAAGGATTATTGATTTATCCAAGGGTTACTGAAATGAAGATCTGGCTCATGGTTCAGGTGAGGATGGGAGGAAAGTGATTACTGCTTTATTACAGGCCTTCCCTGTAGATATGGGGTGTGGAAATAATCAGGGCTGATCTTACAGGGAGTGCAGCAGATGCACAGCATCTGGTCTCTGGTCTCCAAGGCTACATCTATACTAGTAAACTAAACAGGCTTAGGACATGTTTAAGCACTGCTCCATGAGATCTATACTGTTTAACCCTTCCCCCTGTCTCTGGAGTTTGGCTCTTGCCAAACAGCACTGTGCAGGTGCACAGGTCAGCAGCTGCTCCCCAAACACAGTGGGGACAAACCCCCTTTGTTCTGGGGCAGAAGAGGGTGAGGCAGGAGCAGGGTGAGCTGAGTGGAGCTGAGCACTACAGGGCTCAAGGTCAGAGGATGTGCCATCATTCATTCCATTTATTTCAGAAAGAGTCTCCTGACAACTCCTTTCTGACCATGCTTAAGGCATCTCTTCCCATTCTCATTTTCTCTTGAAACAAAACACATAGCCAAAGTATTTTTCTCAAAGAAAGAAACACAAACAATTTCCCACTCTCCATCTAATCATATGAATGAAGATCAATTTTCATCCCAGCTCTGGCCTCTGTATGTCTAAGAAAACTTGTCTACAGCTAAAGTCCTATAGCCAGAAGACAAATTCATTCAAGCCTGGCCTTTAGCCAGCTGATGACAAATTTCCCTGCATCCAGTGCCTAACATGGACTTGGCCACCATTTGTTCCCTCATACACAGTCCTGGGACAATATGAGTTTTCCCCTGAAATGTGTAGCAAATTTGTGCTCTGACTTCAATGATCCAGGCCTCACCACTGGCTCCCTGAAATCCATATTTATAACTCTGGGGGTGGGTGGGCTTACCTTTTTATTATTATATCATAGAATTTGGTCTTGTTATATTTTGCTGTAGTCTCCAAGCATCTCCCATGTTGAATAGACTAGTAAAAGTGAAGTCCCTTGTGGGTTTCTTAGATTTTTTTGGCTCTTTTTCTTTTTGGGGTTAATTTAATCAATTTTTTTAAAAGGGATAATTAGATTTTTACAACTTTTTTACAGAGGCAAAAATTTAAACCTATTTACACTTTGAAGAAATTTGGAAGGTACCCAAGACTTTCTTTCAAAGTAACATCATCAAATAATTTTCTTGTGTATCTGAGATTTAACATTTCAGATTCTGTCCCCTGCACCTTTTATTGTTCCTATTTACAGTGCACCTGAAACACATTGTGTAATTGGCAGAGAGCCCAGATTTTCCATTTAAGAACAGTTTGATGATTTCACTTTTTCTTTCTCTCTCTCTTTTTTTTTTTGAGAACAGCAGGTGCTCTACATTGTAAACAATGCCAGTCACCATAATATTATTAGCTTTTGCATTTTTATTACATTTTTGCCTCCCGACATATTTTAAACTTCATTGCAAGGCATTTTTGGCACCAACTCAGAAAGCTTCTTATTTCATAAGGAAGATGGATACTAGTGAACATAGTGCTTTGTTGTCATTTATAATTAGAAAGTGTAAGATTTACTTAATCATTAAAACACCCAATATTTGTGGGTTTGTTTCTCATTTTCTGTGTGATACATCCACATCTGTCCCAGGCAGCACATTAATTCCCTTTTCTGTAATATGGATTTTTCAAACATTTAACCCCTCTCTTTGTACAGCATCAAAGTAATCTTTTATAACATTGCTTTTCTCCTCCCTGTCACCTTGCCTAAGATCCTGTAAACTGCATTTCAGATTTTTCACAGTTTGATGGGTCAATAGCCAGAACTGACATAGCCCAGTGGTTCTGCAATTACTCTTGTTGTGTACTGAGAGTTTATATTCCATTGGTTATTAAAAATGTGTGCAAACAAATGGAGTTGAAGAAAAACAAATCAGAAATTCATTTTAAAGAAATCTTGAAGAAAAAGATCAGCACAAGAAGCAGATGAATACTCTAGAAATGCAAATAACACAAGCCAAGAATTGTCTTTGTGTACAGGTTTTTTTTTTAAATGTGTGTTTTTACAATATTTCTACATAGAGAACATATCACTTGAAAACAGATTTAAGCTAATGTCATATGCAATAAATATTTATTGCTAGAACTATTTGTGGTTTCAATGAGGTCTTCATTAGCAAACAAAGGAAAAAAAATCAAGCTATTTTCATGTTTATACAGCAAGGATGTCTTTTGCTAAACTGCATTTTGAGCTATATTTTTTTTCCAGATCAATTCAATAAGAGAAAGCCCAACAGAGAACAGATGCAATATAAGAGCAATAAAGGGAAGTAAAAAAAATTAAAAATCCTTTGTTCTCCCTGCAGTACATCCGTAAATCTATTAGTGTTATTTTCCTTTCTTCTCTTTTTTGCATCCCAAGCCAGATCTCAAGTTCTCTGAAGCAATCCTTAATCAAGCTCCCCAAAGGCCTACGACTGCATGCAGCAATTTCTCCCCTGCTCTCAGCACAGATGTTTCGAGCACATTCCATTACACCTACATGCCATTACAGCTAATGGCTTATTCTGATGAAGAAAGCTGCTTTCTGCTCAGTGCAGCAAAGGGGAAAATAGCCTCCTGTACAGTTCGTACACTGCAACAATGAAATGTGGGGGCAGGTGGTACAACAGAACTCTCTAATGTTAATTACATACTGTATTACCCCCAAATTTGGCTGGTCATTAATTATGCTAATTTACCTTCCTGAAAATTAGCACCACTCATGTGAACATTTGAGCAGTTTTTAGCAAAATGAACTATGGAATAGTGGTTTGTAAACTTAAACCTTTTGAACCACCCGAATACAGGATCACAGTGGCTGCCAGACCTGGTGTGGAAGGGGGACCCAGTGGAGGGCGAGGGACCTGCCAGCCACAGTGGCCCTGTCACCCTCTGCTCCATGACCCAAATGCATTGTGCCTCCCTGCTCCCTGCCTCAGTTTCTCTCTGTGGAAAATCATACCCATGTCTCACACAGGCTAATTCTCATGTTTGAAGAGTTTGATTCAAGGATGATGATCTCTTCTGCTGCAGAGCACTGAGCATCAGATTCCTGGGAAAGCTGGAGATGTCAGATAAAGGATCTGAATGTTTTGCTCAGGCAAAGAATATTTATCCATTTTTAATTAAAAAAAACCCCAAAAAACCTCAAACCAGTCAAAACCTTCCTTTGGAATAAAGAGGGAAAATGAAACAAATAAAGATTTCTGTGATTCTATAGTGAATGTAGATAAACTTCATGACCTGCTAGAGAGGATGGTGTTGCAGTTGCAAAGCTTAAAGAGAAAAAATTTCTTCTAACTACTTAAAACTGCCCAGGCAACTCTGTAATGATTTTTATATATATTTAGATTACATTAGATCTCTACAAAGAGTGATATAGTAGCTTCAAGTGTGCCTATAGCTATAGATTGATTTTTTTTAACTGTTCATAAAAAATTAATCTCTGTCTTCTTCCAACAAAACCTAAGATTTTATCATATTGATCATGGGCCTAACAAAGTAAGGTATCAGATTTAGATTCAATTTGTTTCCCTATGAATTAAATACATTAAATCACTTTTTACTCATGTTGAAATTGATTGAGTTTCAGAGTTAAACAAAATATCTTCTCTACATTGTGAACTGTCTCCATTTCTTCCTCAAGGCTGCTGTTTTCTTCTATCCATCTCCAAGAAGCCATCATCATATTAACATAGATGACAATCTGGCAAGGAGGTGCTGATCAAAGATAAATTTCACACTCGCACTTCGCATTTTCTAATTACACCATCTGTGTCAGACTCTTTCGTGGCAGTTCTGCCCAATCTGTCAAATGCTGCATGCCTATGGGAATGCAGAGGAGCTGAGAAAATCGCCTCCATTTCCCCCACCAGCCGATCCATCACCCCAATCGGAGCTGGGTGGGTATATTAGTCTAATTGGTACTGGAATGAAGGTTCCAGACTGCATATGAGATGAGGTGTTTGGGGGATGCAAGACATGAGATTTACAATTTGAATCATATTACAAGGCTTGCCCCAGCTTGTTTCATAGCAAGCTGAGAGCAAGCCATGCATGCAATATCAGCATGTGGAGGTGGAAGAAAAAAGGGAAGAAAGAAATGAGGAATATTTAAAAACAAGTAATGAATGAGAAGGTGTCTCCTTTCATTACTTTTGGCTTCTTCCAGACATACTAAATGTAAATGATTACCAATAAGTTCACACAGAATTAATTTATCCTTGTATTAGAATGCAAAAGAAAAAAAAACCAAAACCATAAAGCATTATATGCCCTGAACTACCAGAGATGGCTAGATGTATTCTAATCAAATCCTGATCTATTAAATCCAGCAGCTCTATCAAAACAGGGATGGTTCTTTTACACTAAAAGTGTATTGCTTCCTATCCATGAGGCATGAGATTAAGTCACAGAAGGTGAAAAGTTGCAGCTCTTCTAGGAAGGCTGACATTTAAAATTATCTACTTTATGGGTCAACTTTTTCTCTGAGAAATTAATCTCAACTTTGAACCTGTGTGTAAAATATTGCAGACTGCTATTGCTGGATGCAATCAAATCTGGTGTAGTAACTCTGATTCCCTGTGCAATCACATTTGAAAGTGAAAATGAGTTGCACTTCTGGGTGCATGAAGAGTGGCGTGCTTGTTTACTCTGGGGTCTGCAAACCCCCCAAAAAGGCAAGTGTAAAAAATGCTGCAACAAAAAAAAATCTGGTAGTGCAGTAATGCAGGCTACATGCAGAAATTGCAAACCACCTCTAGGATACAGGTTCTTTTGTGATGTCTTAGTACATTTGTACACACACTATTGATTAAAAACTTCACACTTCTTTTTTGTCTAGACATAACACACATTATGGAGGCATACTCAAGTTCATCTCACACATCTGTGATGAAATATGGGTTTGAACTCAGGCTCCCATCCTTTTTGGGTGTTGCCTTCAGCATAAAACAGGTCCAACTAGGGGCTATTGAACGCTTTTATATCTAAAAGGAGAGGGACCAAAAAATTATACACCAATTAAAGACCTCTATTTTCATATATGAATTTCTGTAGGACACAAGAAGCAAGATGCAAGCACATTATCAAGGCCATTTTTTTGTGCTCCTTCCTCTGGTTTATTTAGTACAGCGCCAAAGGCGTCACTGATGCAAGAATGTTGCTGGTCGGCAGCCCCCGCAAAGAAGCTGCCGGAGTGAGATACTTTTAACACCCTTTCTGCATTCAGAGTGGGCTGAGGAAAGAGCTCTTCAAATATTCATAAAGGACAGAAGACAAATATTTGGCAACTCCCAACATTTCAGTGCTAAATCATTTAGTAAACACAGGCTAACAGCATTAACACAAGATCAGACAAAACTGCCCAGCACCACTCAGGGCTAGGTCAGCTGAAAGTAACCTCAGTGCTGTAAATCAAGATTTTACTGCCATGTATTTGACTGAACTTGTGTCTTTACTTGAACTTTTGAATTTTTCCCTTTCAAAGAAATGTATAAGACAGCCTCAAGGTGGAATATGCCAGAATGACTCCACTTCAGAGGCACAATCAATGAACAGCAATTATCACAGACATATTTGAGCTTTTTATAGACAAAGACCTTTGTCTGGGTGGGTGCTGTGTAACATAATGTGTCTGTACAGGCTACTTCTCTTTCCCCTGTGCATTTTAATTACACTAGCAATTTTTTCCCCCCAAATAGCTATGAACAGAATTTCAATTACACTTATTCATGAGTGTGCAATGCTCATCTCTGCTTCTGTAAGCCTTGCATATGGGCTTTGAAGAGGAGACTAGGAGCCGCTGAGAGGCAGGCTGGTGTCTGTGCTGGGGGTGGCACAGGGACCTGCTGATGCTTTCAATCAGAGAAGGGTCTGCAGCCTGCACAAACACACTTTGCAAGGAGCTCACAGCCAGAAAAGGCTGCCTCGTGATTTGTAACCTACCTCAAGGTGTCTTCTGTGTGGGTCTCTGGGGGGTCTCCTGTGGATCTCTCACGCTGCAGAGCAGGGTGGTCCCCACTGGGTGCCCACCATGAGACCCTATGCAGGAGCACTGGTGGGAGGATGATTATTGGGCAGCCATTCTCTACCAGGTCGACAAGATTCTTGTCCCCTCTGTCCCTATTCCTGTGTGGAAAGGACTGCATAGTAATAGTGAAAAAACCTAAGTGAGTACCCAAAAGTATCATGGTCAGAGTTCAACCTCTGTTGTGCTGCATTACACTATCCCTATTCTTCCATGTGCTCTCCAGAGCTCTCAGCACAACCCTGGAATAACAGACTTATAGAATCCCTAAGGGTAGAAAAGACTTTCTACCTCATTGAGTCCAACATTTCATTGAACTGAACATTTCACTGCCATGTCAACTAAAACATAGCACTAAGTGCCTCATCCAGTTATTTCTTGAACACTTACAGACATGGTGACTCCACCACTTTGCTGGGCAGCCTGTTCCAATGCTTAACAACCCTTTCAGTAGAGAAGCCCCTCCTGATGTTCAGCCTGAACCTTCCCTGGCACAGCTTGAGGCCTCTTCCTCTTGCCTTGTCTTTTGTTGCCTGGGAGAAGGGACCAACTCCCACCTGGCTACATCCTGCTCTCAGGCACTTGTAGAGAGTAGCAGGGTCCTCCCTGAGCCTCCTTTTCTCCAGGCTAAACAACCTCAACTCCCTCAGCCACCCTCCATAAGACTTAATCTCCAGACCCTTCACCAGATCCTTTGCTCTTCTCTGGACACATTACAGCACCTCAATGTCCTTCTTGTAGTGAGGAGCCCTTAACTGGACACAGCACTTGAGGCACAGCCTCACCAGTGCCCAGTACAGGAGGACAATCACTGCCTTGGTCCTGCTGGCCACACTATTGCAGGCCAGGATGCCATGGGCCTTCTTGGCTGCCTGGGCACACACTGGCTTGTGTTCATCCAGTGCTGATCACACCCCCAAGCCCTTTTTTCTGGGCCACTTTCTAGCTGCTCTGCCCCAAGTCTGTAGTGCTGCCTGGGGTTGTTGTGCAGGACTTGGTCTCACTGAACATTATACTGTTGTCTTGTTGAACCTCATACTGTTGTCCTCAGCCCATCAATCCAGCCTCTCCAGATCCCTCTTCAGGGATCCCTACCAGCAGGTCAATAGTCCTGACCACCTTATGTCACCAGCAAACTCCCTGAGGGTGCACTCAATCCCCTCGCCCAGATCATCAGTAAAGGTATTAAACAAACTGGCCCCAGTACTGAGCCTTGGGGAACACCACTGTGACTGCCAAGGGGATGTAGCACCCCTTATCACCACCCTCTGGGTCTGGCCATCCAGCCAGCTTTTAACCCAGTGTGCACCTGTCCAAGCCTCGGGATGTCACCTTCTCCTAACACCACTCTGTCTTTCTTTAGGGCTGACCCTATGTCACATGCTGTCACCTGTCCCTGGCACAGGGCACAGGTACCTGTGGTCAGGCAGAAAAGGTATGGCCTGAGCTCACTCTGCAGCCTTTCCTCTCTGCAGGGTCCTGCTCAAGTCTCCCTTCTTCTCCTGTCACCAAGTTCCAGAAAATATGTGGGGGTTTCTTCCCTTTGAGACAGACATTGCTACCTTGGGTTACACTTGGCCAATGGTTCAAAAATTATTGATGATGGGCAGGCAGGCAAAGTCAGTGCAGCTGTGAAACGATGAGGGAAAAGCACCTACAGAGAGAAAATCAGATAAAAAACCCTCTTGCTGGAGAGCTGCATGACAGTGTTGACAAGGTGAGAGTATATCAGAGAAACTGGTAAGAATGCAACCATCATAAACAGCACCAGTTAAACACCGCAGGGAAGCTGCGCCAGTGCGCATAAGTAAAGAGCAACTGTTTGTGAAGTGGCAGAAACTGTAGCTGCCTTTTGTATGAAAGGTATCTGTGCAGCCAAGGACATATTGACGTGCCTGGAAAATCCCCCTTTTTTTTCTCCAAGGAAGCCCAGGCACAAACTGTCTGCAGTAGGAACGCCAATGAACCTTCAGGCAAGTCTTTCAAAACTAAACAAACACAAAAGAAGAAATTTGCTTGACTGTTCTCTCTCTCTCCTTTTTTTTTTTTTTTTTTTTTTTTTTCCATTGCAAAGGCTGTACCTGGTTTTATTTAAACAAGACATGGAAGAAAGAAAGGAAAGAAGGCCCTGGTGTCATCAGAGGGCTGATACCCCATCACTGACATCCTTCCCTAAAGCCATGTGATGGTGGTATATGGGAGGTATCCTGATTTCCTGAAAACACATGATGTTCTTCTCCAGAGAAGGGAAAGCAGATTTATTCCTTCTGTGAACTTGGAACAATCTGCTCAGACAAGTGACAGAAAAAGCCATTCCTACCGTTTTCTCTTGCTACTCAGGCTGGAGGTTCAATCATTCATGTGTTTTCTAAAGGATCACTGGCAATCTTTACCCCTTCCAACTGCCTGAGCCCAGGGGAGTCCATGGTTTTGCACAGGTGTCTTTAAGGACTGTCTCTGGAGACAGTGGGCAATGAGGCAACTGAACTCTAAGAGGACTTTGTTGTTGGTGATGATGACAGGTAAAGAGAACAAGGACTTGTAATTAGAGAAATCATTTTACATTTGTAAACCAAACACACTCAATAAGAAAATCACTGGCACAAGAGACTTGGCTATTCTGTGCAGCTCTTGCAGGCTCCTTTCAAAGCAGGGCTATGCTTTCAGCAGAGACAGACGGGATTTTAGAGCTCATACAGCTTCAGTCAGTAAGTAATGTAAGCCATCATTGTGGCTGAATAAATACATATCCACTAAAGGAACCTGGTTCAGAAGAGTAAAATAATTAAGAAACATGGAAAACATTACTGCCCATATTCAATTAACAGCTGAAGTATTGTTAGAAAGATGGATCAATCTGGAATGATCTGACTAAAAGCAAAAGTTTAGATAACTTGTCTGATAATGGCATGAGCATATCCCATAAATGCCCAGCAATTCCATATCGTTAAGCCTTCAAGGACAGGCCTGATTGATGGCAATGTACCTGCAGGAAACAGCTCAGATGGAAAAACTCCAATGTGTGCCAGCAAAGTAATTACCTGGGATGGTGACTATGCTCTGTGGTCAGATAGGAACAGGACAGATAATGCAATGCTCTGAGCACTGCCCTGGTTCCCTCTGCTGAGAGGCAGCTCCTGTGCACCAGCTACTGAGAACAGGGGGTTCTTTGCTTGCTCCCCTTTACTTATTCTACTGAGTCTTCAAGGGCGCTGTGTCTGTCTCATTCCAGGATATCTGCACTGCCTTTATGTGGCAAGGGAGTACTGTGCCCATCTTTATGCTTTGTGTAGCACAATATGAACTGCTCCAGATAAAAGCAAATTTGAGATGGACCAGAAATTTGAAACTAAAGGGGTGCCATCTCCCAATTGTAGAATCACGTGAATTGTTTTAACAGTTAACATTTACCAGCAATGAATCTATCTATTCTCCTTATATTTTTTTAATCTCTATCTCCTGTTACCATTCAACACAAGGACTAAAATAAGTATGTCACAATCATGTAACCCAATCCAAGTAATCAAGCACTCCTATTTCAGTAATGCTCTTTATGTATAAATATTTCAAGAATAAAGATTATTTTTGAGCTCTCGAGTGCTGAAATGTAATATTTACACTTACAAAAGTAATACTTGGGACAAGAATTCATCAAGATAATCATCCTTCTCATCCTCCTAGCAAATGGAGGTAGTAGTTTCTTTGCCCTCGTGAGAAGAATGCAGCTTATAGGGAGGAGGGTAAAGACCAACACATCTATGTCTTGCTGGTGTCCTGTTCCAAAGCACACAAGCTGAGCAGCCCCCACCAACAAGCAACTCAGGTCAGCTTCATTTCCAGTAAAGTACATAAAAACAGAGGAACAAAGACCTATACAGGACTTACACTTCTGACAGATCAGAGCTTTTTTCTTTAACTCTCACCACTGTCCCTTGACTTACCAGAGTACCTCTGTACCCAAGGTTAGGTCAGAATTACACCCCAAGTCTGACAATGGGTTTGGAAACCCAGCAAAGCTCATCTAGAGGTTCCCAGTATCACTGAGATTTTTTAGGCTAAAGAAAGAAGACACCTTTGTCATGGTCCTTTGGCAGAGGTGACCCCTGTTTCAGAGGCTTAAAAATTTGGCTTAAGTTAGTCTGAGCTACAAGGCATAAGATAGTATTTTCCTATCGTGTGCCTTATACACACAGAATTTAAAATTAAAGGAAAGGACCTGCTCTTGATCTAAACCATTTTACTTGTTTTTAATTTGGTTACCTCTTGGTCTTTTCAAGCACAATGTTTACATTTAAATTGTTGACAGAAGTCCCCTCCTGCTGGTTTTACTGGAAGTGGGATTGTCCCAAGGAAAACATCAATATGCTTGTACTTTATGGGCTACCTATCTGTCCCTTAAACAAACTGTGACAGAAAGCAAAAGCTGACCACATTCAAGATGTTGATTTTGTCTCTTGGACTCATACCTAAAAAAAATAGCACACAGATTGGATAAGCAAATTAAGAACCAGTAATTTTAATTGTTATTATTTACAGCATATGGAATATACTGATGTTAATATTTTGCTTTAGAAGATTATTTTTCAGGGAGAATCAGCCATATATTTCTTAGATATGTTCTTAATTGTGGCAAAAATAAAAATAAGAAAACAATTCTAAGCTTGCTTAGCAAATTCAGACCACTGTGACAATTCTGCCCTGAGCCATCTGATATTGTACATTTACAGGTCACAAGTGGCAATCAAGGACTGCTGCACAAGGCTGTCAAGAAAAGCTAAGGCTCCATCTCAGACCTTGCTGGTCCATGCAGATCCTTCATATGGTGGCTTAATCAGAAACCAGGAATTTCAGAAATCATTTAATGAAGAGAATGAGAGATAGTTACCTTTTGCTTCTAGGACAGACTTTCAAATGCAGAGACAACACTGGAAGAGCCAGATGTCATGTGAAGAATTAGTTGTGAATGTGAAAGAGACAGTGAGTGGGGAATAGTGTTTTGCATCAGATTTACAAAATTCAACTACTCCAAGATAATTCAACAAATACAGCATGCAGTAAAGAAGTACAGATTACCTTCTGTCTCCTTTAAAAGCCACAGCAAAATGCCCACTGGGTTTATGGGGCAGGACTGACTGAACATGGTATCCATCATATTCACAGATACCTCATGTAAGACTCTTCATACAAGTAGTGAGTTGATTTCTGCTATACTGTAGGTGCTGCCTGCTTCAGGAGAAGTCCAATCATTGTCTGAGTGAACATACAAAGTTCAGCCCACAACAGGCATGGTGCTTTCCACTGAGGTGTATCAGGTTATCTTGAGTATTAATACCAGTAGACTTAGTCAAGGAAAAGTAAGAATTGAAACACAAAGAGTGTTTTTGCAAGTGAATTTTAAGGGAAAAATGTTGCATAAAATTTTCACGTACTTGTTTCAGTGTTTTCATCTGTCAGTGTTTATCATCCTACTTCTTCACCTTTCATTTTCACCGGCAAAATAGAGTGTGTAAAAGAAAAGGCAGAATGTACTGTTCTGAAATATAAAGCATAAAAATGAGTTTATGGTGTTTTATTTTTTCTTTTAGCACCATCTATATTTCTCAGATTCCCCTTGATTGGCTTGCCATTTGGTAAAGAAATTATGCTACTCTTATTTATTATTTCATCAAGGGTAAAAACAAAACCATTCCAACTCCAGAAGCCATAAATTATTAGCGTACAGAAAAAAAGACTGAAGTTCTATGTAGACTTCTAGATGGAATTTTGTGGTTTTTTACACTAAAAAGCATGACAACTGCTCAGAAAATCTGGAAACATGGAAAGGTAATGGTATTTTTTTCCATGACTGAAGGGAAATTATTCAGCTACATTTGATAGTCTTCTGGTAAGATTTTTGATGCTGAGCTTTGGCTCTTCATTTCTGTGAGTTTACATATTCCATGTTAAGGATCCTTAATCCTTCAAGTCAATGATTCAAGATAATATTAAATTAAAATAATAAATTTTTCATAATAGAAAAGAACATCCAAAGATTTTATTTGTAGTATTTGAAGGAGAGGAGCCATCTGTTTAATGCCTTGACACTGATAAAGTGGGAACAAACAAATTCCATGGAACAGTTCACATGAGCTGTTACTTACATGTTTAAAAGTTTTTTTTGGGGGGATGGGCCTCTAGAACGTGACCGGATTTTATTGCACAAAAATCATCAGAAATCATAAAATCATAAAGTATTAGTGTAGTAATAAAGTAGCAGTGATGTCAAGACAATGACTATTACATGGAAAGTTTTTTTCCATGTTATTCTTATTATTTTTCCTCGTGACAGATTTTATTAAGGCTATTTATTGTTAACACATGGTTTGTGAGTTATTAATATTGTGCATATATATGTATATGTATATGATTCCTGTGTTATTGCCCAACATAACTAAGATTTCAGTGGAAAGACAGACTTGGAATTTTAAATATTGAATTCCAGATGTCTTCTCAGTCGACCTTTTCTACACAAAGATGCATTATGCATTTACAGTTTACTACCTGGAGAGAAAAGAATTAATATAGGGGTTGCACATGTCCAGTTTCTATGTCAAGCTCAGTTGAGGAAATCAGTTCATTCCACAGCTGGTCCAAAATCTATCACACTTTAACATTTTTGGCAGGATGTCACCTTAGGCACTGTAAATGGTGTATGTGTGCTATATAATTATATTGTCCATGGATTTAAGCACCTGTGTTGCATATTTCATTACATTTTCTTGGCCTGCTTATTAGGACTACATTTTACATTTCTAATAATACGATTCAAATTCTACCAAATATGAAACACTGACTTTCAAGCAGAGCTAAATGAAGCTTAAGTAATTTAACATGAACCAATGAAAGACAAAAGAATTACTTCACTCATAGGCAAGGTCACGAGGTTCCTCTTGCTGCTGCTCTTCCACCTGCATTTTCTTTCTTTCTGTTTGTAGAAGAATTTGAACCAGAGAGATGTAATTTTAATCCATTTATTTGCTGACAATATAACAGAAAATTCGTTCCTCTTTTTGGAAATAAAGTGTTAATGGGACGTTTTCAGGAAATCACAATGAGCTTGGAATCTTTTGTGGAATCAAATCAGAGTTTGTACAAAAAATATCATGCGCATTTTGTTGTTTCTAAACACCAATTGGCCGTATAAAAAGTGTAATAGAAAAATTAAAAATTTGTGATTACAATGACACAGAGCGTGTGCCAACAACTCTGTGGATGGCTTTTTATCTCATTCCCATAGTGAAAACAGTTAACTAGGCACTGGTGAGATATTCTGTAACTGCGCAACAAAAAGCTGGCACAACTGCCAAGTGTGGCATGCCAGATGTGTGAATACATTCTGGAGAGCAGTATCAGCAGCTCCAACAGAAAGCCATAGCCATTAATCTAGAGACCTCTGGGAGTTCAGGATCGTGCTGTAAAACCTAGACCCTGCCAAGACTGCATCAGATAAAGCCATCAATGCATTGTAAAAAAGACACAAAACCTATTTCATGGGTTGCACTGATCAAGCAATTACAATCATTGACTACATTAAGCAAAGGAACAGCGGGGTGCCCTATAAAATTGACTGCCAACTTGAATAATCAATAGACTCCATGTAGAGTAAATTAAATAACTGAAAAACTATTTGGAAAAGCTGAAGTTAAAAAGCCAATCTGTAATCCCTCATCCATGGAAAAACAATCTTGAATCCAAAAGATTCTTTTGCTTGCTTTCATTGTTGTCACTGGGAAATACAGCAACAGCAAACTAAGAAATTCTTTAACTCTCTCATTCACCAGTTAATAATTGTTCATTTAACCCAGGCATTCATAATCAATGTATGCATTAGTATCATACCTCCCAACCTGCCAGGCTTCAAACACAGTCCTAAATTGCAGGGCTAATACTCAGAACAAGGGAACCCAGAGAAATTGTATGTACTCTGGGAGGCTTAAAATGATACACTTTCCCTATTACCAAGGCATACTCAATTTGGGCTGACTTTCCTGATTATTTCCAATGTAAACCATTTATAGCAATAGCCATAATTTTGTAATTGATAGTAGAATAGGTTGGAACTGTTACAACAGAGATTTTTTTTTTCAACAAAAGATGCTGATTCACCAGAAACAAAGGTCATGGAAACAGAATGCGTTGACTCAACAGCTTTTTTAGTCCAGGAGGGTGGTTAAGAGAGAGCTTCCCCTCCCTCCTCACTGCAGACATGCAGGTGGAAATGATGTGCTCCTCCACCAAAGCTGCCCATCAAGTCAACAGCTGGAGCCCAAGCTGGCCTTACTGCACTTCTCCAGGAAAGAAATCTGAACCCAAGTGCTCAGCAAGGGCCACTACCCTGGATTTTCTCTCTTCTGGACCTCAAATGCTTTTCTGTGAAATAGTAACAACTTTTGAGTTCTGAATGTAAAGAAGTCTAACATATTCTGGTTTGCTTTATTTTTCCAAAATTTTTCCAAAATTTGGAGAGGTTTTCAGCTTTGCCTAGATGGCTGTAGAGGAGCAGCCTGCAGTGGAGCTGTGGAGCAGTTCCTGTAGACCTGCAGCCCCCTGCAAATTGCTGGAGCTGGGTAAGATTGTGTTTTGCTGTCTGCATTGCACTGTCAATGGAGCTAATCCAGGCAATGCTTTGGACAAGGACCACTGATTGCAGGATCATGGGTGTGTTTCTTTGGAGGCTGATACTCCCACTGTGGCATTGGGACAGCCAGGGACATATTGCAAACCCAAGTTACCATGCCTTAACAGGCACCATTCACATTGTAAGGACATCCAGGGCACATATGCCTGCAGGAAGAGGAGCCAGCCATTGGCACCTGAAGACTACCAGTGTATAAGAGTGCTCATTACTTTGAGCCTCATTACCCAGTGGAACATCAACCTGAGCAAAAGCAGAGTGTCAGATTTTAACTGCTGTCCAAACTGGCCCAAGGACAACTTCACATGTCCACAGGTTTGACTGTATCACCTGGATTTGGCCCAATGCTTGGCAAGAAATATATTGCATACAGGACATATCCCAAAACAACAGTTGAACAGTATTAGACCACTCCACATGTCAAGAAGGAGGGATGCTTGTAAAACCTCAGTTAATGGCAAATATTCTGATTTTATATCTAAGAGTAAATTATTTAATTATTGTAGCAAAACAACAACAAAAAAAAGCTCCTTTAAAAAAGTGTGCCTTTTCATGCCTATGCAAATTTTCACGGTTTTCATTCTCTTGTTTTGAAAGAAAAGTCCCTTTCTGCAGTGAAAATATATTCTTTCTTGGGGGAAAAAAAAGCCTTCTGTTTTCATTCTACCAAACTAGGAAATATCAAAGGCAAAGCTGCAACATATTTTGCTTTTCAGAGAATCTGAAGAAATGTGATTTAGCAGTTTTTCCAGTGGTGCAAATATTTTTTACTCACCTCACACTAACATGTTTTTTTTTGTATGTGGATAAATTAACACGTAAGCAAGGGTGTTAGGCTCTTTACCTATGTTAATAGAATGAGCTGGGTTCTTCACTGACAAATGTTTTCTTATTTTTTTAGCTGAAACATAATGTAGAATTTAGAATTCTTTCAGTCTGGTCTACAGAGTAAAGAAAAACAAGAAAAATTGAAATTAACACTTCACTGTACACAGTTTGTTCACTGAGTTGAAAAAGTACTTCTAGATTTTATTCAAAACACAATCAGAATAAATCTTGGAACTGTCATCATTACTGAAAAAGAGGTTTATAAATTAAAGCACCTGGGAAATCTATAGGGCATTAATTTATTATTTGTGGGAGTTTTTTACAAGCATTTTTCTTTCTTGGTACACAATAAATAAGTTGACAATAAACAGACTGGGATAACATTGTGCTCTTTTTCACCTGTTTAAAAAAGCTGGGGACAAACCCTCTGAAAACATTCATTTTGAGTGAACTCACAGTAACTACATATAAAACAAAATGAAATATGATGAACTAAAAGTGATCATCTGTAACCATAACATTTTTCAACTTGTCTGCTGATTAGATGGTAATGCTGCCCATAAAAGCGAAGGAGGGGGGGAAGCACTGCAGAGAACCTGATAAAACATTCTACTGAAACCTATTGTATTTGCTACTTATTAGATTCTGAACTCAAATAGATCTTGATTGTTGAGAGCTTGGGTATTTAAAAGCCTTAAGATCATCAATTGCATTACTCATAATTTCCACATCTGCCTGTTCCTCAGCAATTCAGAAGGAGGGAGAGATAGCTGTTGTTATAAGAGTCTTTTTGCAACTTGATTACTATGAGTCTGTTACAATGTGCACTTGAAATGAGTTTAAGGATTTGAACTGAACTGTAATTTGCAGATTTCTGGAACTCCTACGTGGATCACTTTTTGGTGATAGTGAAAATCAAATGAGTGGAGATGGTCCAAATTACCTGGAAGAAAAACAGGTTCTTATCCACTCAAAGGAATCCCTACAAGCCTGCCAAAAGCACAATAAATGCACTCTTCTCTCCTGTGTTGTCTGGAAAGTGAATATGTATTTCAAATTAAACAGAAACCCTGATTAGCATGGTTATTATGAACCTAAACAGCAAGAAGACTATGTTTGCAGAAGCCATTTACAGGCTACAGGGAATGTTACCTCCTGTTGTGTCACTCTTATTAAAATGAATACTTTTTTAACAAAATCTTTGCTTTTTTCAAAGCACTGACAACCTGATCCTACTTTCCATTAAAGTCAATGGAGAACTGCCCATAATCTCTTGTGGGAGTTGGATCACACTAATGGAGTGTACTTTTCTCATTCACAAGCATCCAAATCCATGCTGAGTGAAGACAGTACAAGGTGTTCTTAGCCTGAGACAACCTGACTCTAGGAACAGAAATATGCTCTTTGGTAACTGTACCAGCTGCTCCTTTGTGTGCTGTACAAGGAGGCAGGCATGTGCAAAATGGATCAATCAAATAAAGCACTTCCTTGGAAATAATGTGGAGGCACTCTTAAGAGACTGCACAGAAATAAATACATAAAGACATTTTCAGAAATTATTCTTGCAAAGGACAAGAGTAGAATATGCAGCTTCCTTGGTTGCCAGAGTTTCAACATAACTTGCTTCTCACAGAGGGAAAAATGCTCTCACTGCTGCTTCACAGAGGGTGTCTTTAGGGAAGTCCATAAAACTCTAGTTAATATAACCTTTTTAGAATTTACTTTAATTGTTTATAGAGCCTGGTTGTTACTAACTCCTAATGTGATCTTCAGGAAAGAGAAGAGTCTTGTTTTAAAGTTTTCCTCCCTGTACCTATCCTTCATTAAACAGACTCCTGAAGATTTACATGCAAAAGGCTAAATGCTGGAATTAACACTCCAAGCATCCAGAGATGGGCAACCTGGAACCAGAAACAGGTTTGCCAAGGAAGAAAGGATGAAAGAAAGCTAAGGAGAAGGAAGGGCAAAGGAAAGCATGGACATAATAGAGGAAGCTATAAAGTCACAAAGACAGAGTATAAAGATGATGAAAAGGGCCATAGCAGGAGAAAGATGACAAGGAAATGCACACACTGCTAAAGTAATAGAAGATATGGCCAGGAAGAATAGCAGTTCTTAAGGAACATTTTCACCATCCTTTGATAAATGCAAGAACATTGGGGCAAAAATAATGATAACTATCAGACTCTGTTTTGAATTACTGTTCCAAAACCTACTTTGCAAAACCCTGCAAACAAGTATGCTGATGCCATGAAGACTCAGGACTGCCCCATCCAAGGCACCTGCAGGAATATACAACAGGGAAATGTCACTTCTGTCTAGGCAGTGGGGCAGATTCTGCTTTCACCTTGTTGCAGTAGACAGGTATGATTTACACTGGTGGATATGAAAGGTGAGGCAGGATTTCCTCCTGGAGAAACCTGGCAGCTCAAGCAGAATGCAGCACTGCTCATCCTGCCCAGAGAAAGGCTTTTTGGTGCAATGCATTCTCTAAAAGATTTTCTTGGTGACCCACAGAACTCTTACCCTAGAACATGCTTTGGATATAATGATTTGGGGTTTCATTATATTCCCTTATAATTATACAAGAAGACTGAGGCCTCCAATTTCATCCAGTACAAAAAGGCAGCATTTTTTATCTTTCTATGGCTCAATTGATGTTGCTTCTTTGGGTCATTTCTGTGTGTGTGATGTTCTGCCTCTAAATGATTCCCCACTGATCAGTGTACAAAAATGGAAAAATGGTTAGTACTAACACCAGTGCAACAACTTAGATTTTCTCAGGCAAAGTGGAGCTAAAGGTGAATGCTTTCTGCTGGATGCACCACTGCTATAGCACTTTTGTGGACTTTTCCAAGTGCTATTTATAAATAACTGTATTTATATTCCGCTTCATTCTGTGCACAGCTCTTGCTACAGATTTAGATATTGACTTTCTGGGAAGCCTAAAAGCATGGAAATGTGTTTCCCTTCTAACTATAGAAATTTTGGGAAGATGAAAAATAACAGCACTGAACTGTACACTGAAGCTAAGTAATACTTTTTCATATAACTTAGAACATAAAAAACCCCACAATCAAATGCATTTACTAAGTAAATATGAAATAAGTATATTGCCAAAAATACTTTGGATTAGAGGTGAAGCTGTTCTGTGCATAAATGGGGCTACTCTACAAAATGTAAGCTGTCATAAAATGCTGAAAATTGATATAATTAATACTTTTCTCTTAAAAACTGAAATAGATGTAAACAGATACTTAGAATGGGACTTATTTTTCTTCATCTCACTCCCCTAAACATTAAGACACAAATCTAGGTTAATTGTCTGAGGTGTCTTCGTAATTTATAGACAAAAAAGATCCACCAGAATCTGGATCAAATCCCATCTCAGATCAATGAAATGAATCGCCCAGAAGAGGTTCTTATTCTTTCCATCAACCATAGCAAATGCCCTGGACCACACAATCCAATGTTCTGATGCTTGCAGTTAGCTGCAGCTCTTGCTGCACAGAAGGGAATTGCATTCCTCAGTCTAGAGAAAAAGAAACCACTTTGAAATAAGCTGGATCATTCCTATATATAGCTAAGATACTATAGTTCAGTCTACTCAACATGATTAAGGACTAATAATAAATATGGTCTACAATGTACAGATCCACACAGAATGAGGCATTTCAAAGCCTACGACTATTCTAAATATACCCCATCTAAAATATTTGTGGGAGAACATTTTGAAGAATATGGTTTTAGACTTTAAGGTTTGTCTTCCCACTCTAAGAGAAAACACCACATTAAAATTTCCTTTTAATTTTTTGATGTTAATATCTATCTTTGTGTTAGAACTTAGATTTTATCTAGTGTGATTTTTGTTGTGGGTGTAAAACGTATGGTGAGTAGTTTTCCTGGACTTTTTCATAAATTCATATCTTCTCAGATTCTTTATTATTTACATAAACTTTTTAAGAGTTGTCTCTATTCTTCCATATTTTATGTCACTTTTTGTTGTGATTCCTTAACAATGATGAAAAAACCTTCTCAGTCACTCCATTTACATACTATAAATCCTTTTGTACTGCAAAGAATATGCAGGATTTCCTTAAATAAACTCTGATTTGAAAGAATATATATCTGTTGAACAAGTATAACAAATTTTTTGCAGATCCACAAATTCCTTATCTCTCTTGCAACAGCACTGCAAGAAAAAGTTTCTGAGAAAGTGATTGATACAGGTTTCAACAATAAAATAAAAATCAGGTTTACACAAGGAAATAGAAAAGATTTAAATCAGACATGTAACTGCATGCTGAAAATACACTCCTAGAAAATTAAAAACATAACACCAGATATAAATATCCATGGCAGACAAACCTTTGCTAATGTTTATGGCAATAGGAAAATTAATTGCTCAATTAAAAATAAAATTAAAACCAAACAATATTCACATAACCTAGAAGGCAATAACCAGTAGAAAAGTGTGTGATACAGTCCACAAGGAACTATCCAAATGGGTATTAAGGAAAGGTGGAAAGCTGCTTTTTTGAGCTAAGCTGCTGATGGATGGATGTCAGCCTGGGCTCTCATGGAAACAGTAGATTTAGTAATATTTTTTATCTGCTATGTTGACCAAATAATTGATCTGTCTGATGAATCTGGTCTAAATTGTTTCAGTGATTAACAGAAAGAGAGTTAGTTAGGGATCCTGGGGGTTAGTTGGCAGGATAGATTTTGGATTAATTCACATTCATGTCCAGGTAAATGCCTGAAGATGGATTAATGAAATATTGATAACGGGAAATTACATAGCCCAGAAGAAAGAAACAAATAACATGAAAATAAAAACCTTTTTTTTTTCTCTTCAGTCTCTTCAGCCTTCTTTTCAACTAGCTGCACAATAGAGTCATTATCACACTCCATTTATGATCAAAGGGTGTTTTTAAGTCTATCATTGTTTGAAAAACTTTGTTTGGAATCCATGGCTTATGTAAAGACATCAGCTTCTTGCCCTCCAAATCTCTTGAGTGACAGTCTGAGAGATGCTGAGGAAACTCCCTTGGACCAAAGCACAGCAAATGCCACACCCAACCCCTCTGAACCTGAACCACAGCATGCAGAGCTCAGGAACATGCTGCATTGTTATAAGTTCAAAGTTGGCTAAAAACCATTCATCCTAAAAGGGAAGTACATTTTGCAAAGGAGAAGATGTCTCAATATCTACATTTTTGTCAAAGCTTTGAAAAAACATATTTGCCTCTATGTAGAGCTCAGGTTCAGGTAAGATCATATTTCTGAATAAATAACCAAGGACTATTCTGCAAAATTGTTCAAGGCAATGACAAACCACAGTGCCATCCCACTAATATGAAATTGCCACTGGAAGCTACTATTTCATAGCTGTTCCCACTGTCACAGAAACCAATATAAGCAGGGGAAAGTAAGTCAATTTGCAGAAAGCCTTGTGCATTATTTTACTGAGTAAAAGCAGCAGCAGATCTGTTTCTGTTTGGGGAGTCAGCTGTGCTGCATGAGCCCCTCAGTCACCAGCCTTCGGGGGCATGGTTCTATTAGCACTAAGATACAGACCTCATAAAATCAACTGTAAACAACTTTCAGTACCATCTACATCTTATGTTGAGATCAAGTAGCCAAATTAAGTATTCAGTAAGGTCTTGTGGTCAAAATATTAATTGAAATTTCAAGGATATTGTTTTTAAAAAAAAGAGGAAGAGATACTTATACAGAAACACTCAAAAGCATATCAATGTAAAGCAACATTAAAGAAGAATTTTTAATTGATAGGCACATAATCTCAGTGCTCTGAAGGAAATCAGTGCACCCAGCATGAAACATATGAGTTTTACAAACATAATTTCAATTTTTTTTATTACCTACGAGCATTAGGATATACTTCCTTGACTCTATAATAATTGCTTGCAGTTAATTACAAATGAAACAGAAGTGCTGGTAATATTAGACTTGCACCCTGCATAAAGCTAGAAATTACTGCTATTACTCTTATTTGCTAAGAATATTGGGTCATAGATGCTAATTAGCAGTTCACAGCCCCCTACAGGAAAAAACTCATTATTATGAAAATCTGTCTTGGTAGCCAAAGCCACCACCCATGTCACTGTGAACATTTTTGTCAGAGCAATTATAGGTATAACAAAACTTAAGATTTACTTTTGTATCCAGAAAATTATAAAGGTTAAAAATACAACAAGCTAATCTAAAAATTGCTTGCCATAGCAAGAGAAGTGTTCCTGAACTATTTCATCTCAGCAAAATCTGACTGTATATTGGGTAGAATGAAAGGAAATTTTCATTTAGTATGTACACAAACATAATTTCTTTCAAATGTATATAAAATGCAAGAAAAGCCTCTCCACTGCCATGTAAAAAACTAAAGAAAAATGAGACTTAAGCAGCTAACTGAAATGAATTTTGCAAGGTCATACACCTAGAGCAATGAACATGATTTATTAATCAACAGTAATTCATGGTGAACATTCCATTTTTCGGTAAACGAGGACCTGATTCAGGGAAAAAAAAAAAGTGCCTTGTTTACCCAAGTTTTCTGCAGAGTTTATTTGAAAAATACAAGCAGAAAACATTGTTTCTGTGTGATTTATTAAACCTCTCTTTCCCGGCACAAAAGCCTGACTTTGAATGCTTGAGGGGAAGGTGAGTAAAAGAGCAGCTAATTGTAGTGCCAGGCTGAATTCTGCTTGTTTACTGAGAAGGAAAAATGGAAATGCCACACTGGGATGAAGCAGTGGTTTAGGAGTGGCTCTAAGTCACATAAGGGTGAGGGGGCTCTCTTTTCTTCTCATTTCAGCCATGTAAAACCAGGTAGTCAGCAGAAAGTGCCTGGACTCCCCATATTGGCTAAAACAGAGGGAGGCAAAACTAGCCCAGAGCAACCCCTCTGATGTCTACAGAGTGACCCTAAAACATGAGTACAGGTGAGAAGTTAAGCATTCCACAGCTACAGGTGGGGAAAAAACAATCTCAGCTGTAAACAGCCTAAAAATACAAATCCATCCAAAGTTAGATGCACTCAGCTTATTGCTACACTGAGTACAGCAAAATGATGAAGGAAAAATGGGAATTTGAATGGCTGTTTACCATAAATGCTGTTTTAAGATAAAGAGGGGGACCACATGAATTGTGCTGTGTTTTAAGGAAAAGTGGTTTCTCAAAATCATACTTTACCTTGCCTACATTAGGCTGAATTCTGCTTTCAGCATCACTATCTGGATTTCCATCACTGTAAAAGTGAATGGGACTTGACTACTAATGCAACCTCATTGCTCACCTACTAATGAAAATGAGTTTGCCTTTCATCAGAGGGGATTACATTAGTTAAACAGAGCAATGTATTATTTGAAGACCTCTAACCTGGAAAGAGAAAAAAAAAATCCCTGTCTTCTAACTGAGAAATCAAGTTCTCTGTACAGAGAATTTGTTATACATATATGCTGGCTCCTTGCTAATTCCATGAAATTCTGGTATTAAACCTGGAACTATAAATAAAAGCAACAAAATTCCCAATATTGCAGGCCTTATTTCAAAAATGGGAGATCTGTGTGAGCAGACAGAGATGGGGTTTGATATGTTAGGAATGCATAAAGCAGTATACAAGGACTGCATTAATAAAGAGTTAAAAATGTTTTTTTTCTGAGATTTAAGAAAATGCCAGTACCCTGTGGTAGGTCTCTTTCCCTGACCACTTGAAGCTGTTGTGCCACACGTTACCTTGTTCTACCAGTGTACTTTGGCTACAACCTTTTGGACACACATTTGATGTTATTGCCTAGATAATGAGCATGACAGTGAATTAACAAGATGAATTTGAGAGGTGCAGTTTAGCAGGTTTATGGCAAACAATTGAACCTAGAGACAAGTGGACAGAGGACCAGACCTGTAATCTTCCCTTATGCAATCACCCTTCCTTTGAATGAGGAGGAATTTGATGAAATTAGGTCCTAAATTATTACTAGCAGTGGGGCTTTTCTGTGACAGCCAAGGCCAAATGTCACTCTAATTCAGGCAATGCAAAGCCAAGCTACAGGTCTAACCAGCAGTCACTTGAGTGCATGATGGTGTGTGGATAACAGTGCTCAAAAATGAGAAGACAGTGGATATCCAGTGATCTTATGCAAGGCCAAGCTTTTTCAGGAATCATTTGGGCAGACTGATGGTTGGGGCTGGTTGCTAACACTCTGTGGAGAGTTTGGGGGAGACCATCAGTGGCCCCCCTCGCTACCCATGTAGACACAGACTGTGTGCTGAGAAGCACAGCTCTGCTGTGCCCTTGGCTTGCACCAGGGATGGAGCATCAGTGTAACTCCCCACTGTGTTTGCAGCACACCATTCTTTGTTCTTCACTTCCAGAAAATACCCTGGGTTGGCCAGCTGAAGTGAGTGATGTTAAGAGAGTGTCTATTCTTTCCAACAAGCTGCCAGTGTCGCAGCTTCTGATTCCAGAAACATGAATGTTTATGTTTCTACATTAAAATGGGAAAATTTACACTACTTAATGTTGTATCTTAGCAAAGTATAAACTAACAGTGCATGATATGACAGTATGACACAGGTAGAAACAAAATATTGTCCAAAAATCTACAACAAATATGAATTGTTATTACTACAATAACAATCAAATCAGAATTGCTTTCAAACCTCTGGGCTAGGCCTCCTGTATATTATTCAAGGCATCTCTCTGCTGAATCCTCAAAGACATTTAGCTAAGAATCAGTACTGCTCATTGTAAAGTAGAGCTATTAACATGTTTCTTGCTTTCACCTGTAGATCTCTTTATAAAGATATGTACATGTCATTATCACCTTTTTATAAATCCCATAGCTAAAATCAAATTACATTAGTATGCATGAGACCATTTCTCGCCTAGTGCATGCAATATGGTTCTAATACATTGGAGACTGGAGCTCTGCTGATTTACCTCCCCCAAATTTCTTACCAAGATTCATCAATATTAGAGTTCTTAACCCAAGGTAATTGATTTTCATGTAATTCATGTTAGGTAAAAAAATCTGTGAAGACTAGTGTAGGTACTTCACAAATGCTGGTTGCTCCATGACTTCATATCATGTTTTATGTAATTATCTCAGAATTTCCCTTTTTTCTCTGATACACAGGACAGGTCACAGTAGAGGCTGTATGTATTTTCAGAGCTAAAGAATTTTGAAGGTCATCTGGAAAGGAGAAAATAAGGAGTTTGTCTTCATTTTTTATGTGTATTTGTGTTCCTGATTATGACAGATATATAAGAAAGCCTTGAAATTTTTCTGAGGCCAAAACACATCCTCAACAATCAAGGAAATGGTGGTTTTTTGCCAATTTTAAAGAGGTTTAATGCTAAAAATCCATGTCTTGTCTACCCTAGAGGACAGCATGTTAGCTGCAGAACTAGTCAGATAGTTATCTCCCAAGAGAATGAAGAAATCTGAACTACTCAGAAACCAGATGTTTTTAGCTATATTCTCTAGATTCTTTATTTTCTTAACACTCCACTAACAAATGAACACTGAAGAGAAATGATGTCTTTGTTAAAGATTCAATACCCCTCGAGAGCTCCAAATAAGCATCTGAAATTCCCCAAGAAAGTTCTTCCACAAACACAAAGTTAATTACATTTTAGTGGGTATCTCTGGGTGAAGGCTACTTTCCTGCCATGCATTGACAATAAGAATAAATTGAAGATTTTTGGAACTTCAGAGGTTTGACTGATGCATTCATAAATTCACCTTATCAAACTGAGGAAGAATCAAGTTTTAAATATTTTATTAATCACTTGTATTTTTCCTGATGCCATTTTTCTCTTGTTATTTTGTCTAACTGACTGGTACCTGATGGCATCAGATAACAAAGTCCTTTTTTATCCTGGTTACAAATGAGGTTTGAGTGTTCACATGGCTGGGATATATTTCTTCCTGCTTGTAAATTTTGAACTGTTTGGCCATTTTCAACCAAAATGGGTAGAGTTGTGTTTCAAAGAATTTGTTTTACAGCAGCTTCCAGAAAATTAGGTGGCCTGGTAGGAAAGAGACACCCTATTTATTGTCCACTGCAGGAGGATTGGCAGGATGAGCTCTTTCTTTTTCACACAGAGAACTCACACCAAGTTCACACAGAAAACACAGACAAGGATTTGCAAAAAGCCACACCTGATTAGACAACAGAGAAGGCTGAGGGATGCACACCTGTAATAAACCAAGCTCTGCTAGCTTTGACACACATCAACCTGTTTTGGGAAAGAAATTCCCACATTACATGGGTAGCAACATAGGAGTTTATATGCTCACCACTGACACAGCACAAGCTTATTTAAAAGCTGCTTCTCAGATAACAGTTGTGTAGTTCCCACCTTAGACTTCCCACCCAGGAGCTCTGTCCAGGATGAAAGAATATCAGCTGGTGTTTGTGTGTGAAGCTCCCACGTGGTAAGCCATGCCTATGGGGAAAGGCTCCACTTAGACCTGGAATAATGCCAATTACCATCACCTCTGCCACAGCTGGAGGTTCAGTTTGCAGTCAGGGTCTCACATGGGCTCTCCCTGTAGTCTGATGACAATCTCCAGGTTATTGTTACAGCGACCTGGCAGCTCCCTTTCCAATCTCACCTGATGACTGCTCTAACATTAGGTACGAAGCAGACAGGAAGAATTCATTTACTCCTCTTGATACATCCATGTTAAAATGTACTCCTACTGTCTGTGTCTATAGAGGGGACCATGTCTGCCTCATTCAATCACTGAAAAGCAGTAAAAGCACAGATCCTCACGTCCCAAACATTTCACTTTTTTTTTTTTTTTTCCTTTTTCTCCCAGTAAGTGCCTTGGCATCCAGAAGGATGAAGAATGTTTGTGTGCAGGTAGCTGCAGAAAAGGCACCCAGAAGGAGAGATCACTGTCCAGGAATGGTGCAGGTGATGAGTTTGAGGAAAGGAACAGAAGTAAAGGGGTGATGATAATCAGGAATACTGGAGCAACACCAATACCTGCAGGAATCACAGCCCTGATGTTGTAGGAATGGTACAAACTTACAGGAGGAATAATCTCCACCCTCTTTCATCTTCATTTAAATGCAAAAGATTTTAGGTAACAGTCACGACAGCCTCTGGTTCTGCATCGATTAATTGATTGTTTTAATTGAGTGGCCTAGGAATGCTTGGCATTTAACTGGAACATCTTCAAGGCTAGAGCCAGAAACTCTCAACTGGGGACATTCTGAAGGAGACTCCCCTCAGACCACTCATCATACATTTTCTCCCATTCTCTGAGCAAGTGCCTTGGAGAAGGTCCCATCCTTGTGCCAGCCCCTGAACAGCTGACAGTATCACGAGAAGGAGATGTCAGTAAAAATCACCAGTTTTCCACACCACAGGCTCTGTTTGAGAGAAATGTTTCAATGTGTGTTTTCAGTAAAACAATGAGAAAGTCAATGTACAGTGATATCCTGCCCTGCATGGCAGGAGTGAAGTTTAGCTATGTTGGAGCTCTGTGAGGGAAAAGATATGTTTCCTAAACATAACTTATTTTTCTTGAAAAAAGCTGAGAATTGACGGGGGGAGGAGAGGAGAAAGCAGAAGAGGAGCTACTGGCTCTCCCTTTGAAGATGTTAATAAGATCATATTTTGATGTTGCATTTTCAAATAAGAAGATTTTTTTTAATTCTAAAAATGTGCCACAAAAATGCCACCACTATTTATTGCATAGCATTAACAAAGACTTTACATGTCCTATTTCACAACTGAAAATATTATTTATTATCCACCATCAATGCAGTTATGCTGAAATTGAAATCTATGAGTGTCTTCTACCAGCTTAAGCCCCCATCCTCTTTCTTAAGGATCATGGAAAAAAAGAAAGGCACTAGTGTAAAATACTTTATCAGATGCTGACCTTCTGGCAGGAAGTCAGAACCATCTTGTGGGAAAATGAATAACTCCTAGCTCTCAGTCTCATTTTTCCTGATGCTGTCCTACCTCCATGCTTTTGCTATGCTTTTATTTCATGCAAGACTTGCAGAGGATATCAGGCGTCCATTGCATTTATTCCCTTATGTTTTTACAGCTACATGTATAAATATACATACATAAACCCTCAAATCTAATAATTAGTTCTCCTTATGGCAGCTTGAGCACTTGTTCCAACTCAGTCTGCTGAAATCATTATAAAAGTCTCTCTGCCAAGTGAAGCCATGTTTAGTGAAAAACTTTTCCTAATATATCTAAAACAAAACATACACAGAAAGTACTTAAGCCTGAATGAAGTCTCCAAACACTAAAAGAGAAGAATCATCCAGAAGAAAACAAGTCCTGGATTTTATTTTATCACAACATATCATTTTTCTCCTTGGTGTATGAAAGTCTCATCAGAGACTCAAATCAGATTTATAGGTTTCCCACAACTGTATAAGCAAGTGAGCAGCACTAAAGCAGACTCTGTCTAGCTCAGGACAGCAATTACATTGCTATTCCTGTACAACTGTAGAGGAATAGGAACTTAGTGTAAAGTCATTATCAGACACATATTACAAATTCAATGTGTTGCACATAAAATATGTATGATTTCTTCTTACTGTATATCATGTATCAAAATATAATGTGCTTCTGAGGCACGAATGAATTTAAAATGAAATATTTTATTGAAAAAACACACAGCTTTCCTGATATAGGTAAGTGGAATTTAAAATTGAAAATGTTTCACAACCATCCATTAAAGCGCATTTTGAAACATTCTTAGAATCCAGATTTCCTGCCAGGGAAATGAAGTAGAGTTAAATATCCCAAGCAGGAAGCTTGCCTGATAGACAGTATGTACCACTAGAAATTTTTATGATATGAAAAGATGATACTTTGCAAGGTAAACACTCACAGTCTCAAGTCTTGAGAGCAGATAGTCTGTTAAAACCTGCAAGTTTATAGTTTTTTTTTTTTTAATGGCAGTACAAGTCTGTAAGAGAGAGGATGATGGGAAATGTAAAGGACACAGACTCGGAAAAGTTTGATCGATATTTTGTGATTGCAATGAGGCTTTTTATTTTTATTAAAATTGAAGTTTTTGGAGGGCCAATCTGTTTTTGTTTTGCTTCCCATTGTGGCAGGGTCTGGGAGTGGGGCGAGCAGTCATTCACACTCTGTGCAGAATTAGTGGATGCCCATGTCATGCTACACCTTCAGGCAGAAACCACGCTGCAAGCTGGGCTGCAGGGAGCTGGCAGAGCCATGAGTGAGCACAGGTAACACCTCAGCTGCCCTGTTTTATCCTGAGGGCTGCACTGGCACTCACTACAAACAGATACAAAGTGCTGCAAAGGGAGATATGTGCCTTTTGTGAAGCTGGAATTTGAAAATCTAAGCCAGAGAAGACAGATAAGTTGCCCTAAGAAAATCCTTATCCCAAAAGCAAGCTGAAAGGTATTTCTTATGAGTGGGTTCTACCATCCATCTCTGCTGTGCAGAAGAGGCATGCAGAAAAGAAAATAATCAGAAACTAGTCTGAGACAAATAGAAACTGGAATAATTAGTGGCCACAAATGAACAGCAGAAATATAGGAATAGAAAAGTGCATTTCCTCATATCTGCCCCTTCCAGTCACTGAACCACAGAGTAACTCAAGTTGGAAGGGACCCATGAGGATCATCAAGTCCAACTCCCTGATCCTCACAAGATTACCTAAAACTAAACCATATGGCTAAGAGCATCATCCAGATGCTCTTTGAACTTTGAAAAAAGGTTGAACCATATGAACAATATCAGATATTTCTACCAAGTTCTTCTAAATGTGGAGTGTTTACTGCAGCAATCTCACATCTCTGGACGCAGTCCACAGTGCAGGTCAGGTGTATTTCTGGGAGCTGGAGTCCCCCCAGTGCTGTCTTACATGAGTAAGCACACAGCCACCACACAGCCTGCCCCTTCTTGGAGTGTACTCCTTGATGATGGATCCATAACCCAAGCACATTTGTTCTCTATCAGTTTGAGAAAGCCTTTGAGTACCATATTTTGTGAAATACATCGGTCGACTCACCAGGACTTGCATGTGTCTGCCTAGGAAAGAGTGCTCCTAAGTGCAGAGAAAGTTAATTATGTACAGAATAATTAATAGCAGTTTACTTAGTGCATCTATACACTTGCAAAAATAAAAATTGCGTTTGAAGTGCTCCTATTGGTTTGAGAGTGCCTGCTTTAACTAGTGCCTTTTCTTTCCTGGGCTGTCTATTCAGGGAAGATTTTGCAGATGGGAATCTTCTCAGATGAAAAAACATGGCCACTAAGCAGTATTTGCCTACACTGACTCGTAGGTGAAGATTTATGGGTCAATTGTGTTTTAATGATAAACACATAGGCTTACATTGCTTGACAGAAGTAAGACAGGCTCTGCATTGCAGGGAGCCCAGCAGTGTTTGCTCAGCCAAATACTGACCAAAAGACTTCCTTGGTAAAAGTAAGAAAATCCACATTTGCCTTGTTATCTCCAGCTCAGAAGCTAACAATTCACGTTTCTGAGCACTTTGCAACCCACACTCCAAAACTTATTCAGGAAACCTCAGATTGCCATTGTTCAGGGCGTTTGCAGGATATATCAAACCCTTCAGGGTGACTATAACTCAGAAACAACCTGAGTTATAGCATGGATGTGAGGCCAGGCAAGGGTGCAGCTCTCACAAGGGGCAAGAATCCTATCATTTTGTCATGAAGACTGGGACATGCAGCTGAAAAAAGCCAAGATAAAAATGTGAGGAAACATTTTCCATGAGAAGGGACTCCCCTCATGCTGGTTTGAAGGGAGAAGTGAATGTACACCCATTTACAGTGTTGGCTTGAGTTTCTCTACAGATCCACCTTAAAATGCAATTTTTTTTTTATTCCCTTAAAGCTGCACATCCCAGCTGGCATGTCCCAGTCCTATAAACATCTCAATATAATACACCATCATTGTCTGATGTATGGGCTTCCATTTGGTGCACCATGTCCAAAGAATATTTCTTCATGCTTGAATGACTCATGTATGAGGAGATTAATCTCTCTGGGGGAGAAGTTGGTGTCTCTCCTTTGGAAGCAAGTTACTATGTGCACATTAGCCGCTGATCTCACTCATGTTCTTAATATTCAGAGTACAGCTTCTATCTGCCATAAAAATCCTTTTGTCTTTCCACAACTTGATGTGCTTTTTCAGCTCTGCTTGCAAAACAAAAGGAAAAATTGAAAATTAACCATTAAAATAGTACAGGAAAATAAAATACTATTAATTTTGATCTTGTAATTCTGTTTGCCACTCATTTTAGGCACCAGGTAGTCTTACTCACATTTTTCTTTAGCCTGTAGCTCTTAACAAGAGAATGCAAACAGCTGGCTTTATTAAGTGAAGAGGGCATCCGTTTTCATTTAGACCAGCTCCCCAGGTTCTCACAGAGACAAGGTTTAAGCCTATACCATTTTGATTGCTGGCAAGAAAATATTTAACAGGCAGCTTCTGTCTTTGAGAGGAATGAAAGCACAACATGCACGTATCACTCGATGTACATTATCACTTTCTTGTTGGCTAAGAACTAAAATTTATGTTCCAAATGTTTTCATCAATATGAAAACTTCTTGTGAGCTTTCTTACTCCTTGCTTTTTTCAAATTCCACTTTTTCATCCAGTGAGCAACAATAGAAAGCAATAAATACATTATCGCTATAAGTAAATTTGCAAATACCTTAATTCATACTGTAAACTACAATCTGAAAGATCAAGCAATGTGTCTCCCCAGAAAGGAGACCTTATCCAAGAAATTACATTTATATTCAGAGACCTAGTTTTATTCAGCTTTGTCTTTTATTGAAACCTATCAAAAACCTGGGGTTGCCGCAGCCAGTGCCAATAAGCAATCTAGAGCTATTAATTAGTACACCCATGTTTTTGCCACAACAAACATTTTAATTTGTCCTCTAAACAGTGTTCACGATATCAGCCCTTTACTCCTGCTTTATTTTTGTCTGTGTGATATACATTACACATGAGAGAGTCCTACGTCCATATGTCCCCAAACTGCAGTGGACATATGGCAGCACACAGAAAAGCGGTCTTTTACATTTTGCATACTATTATCATGGAGGCACTACTGCATCCTTTATGTCATGTTGCTATTTAGTCAAGTTTGTGTCATGTGTTTGAACCTTCTCAGCTGGCTTGATTTATTCTAATTGTAGGCATCGGGTTAGTCTATTTGTAACAAGCAGTGTGCGGAAATTGCCCCAGTAATGACTCCTGCAACAAATGTAATTTATTTAGCTGATTACAAAGAAATGTTCCTTATACTTGAAGAAGAGAACAATAAAATGTTTTCTTTTCAGACATTTATTGAATGTTATTTGTCATTAGTTGTCTATCTAATGAAAGGAGATATATATAGATATATATAGATATATATATATATATATGACCGAAAGATTGTGGAATACAATGGAAAAAACAGCCCACAGGAAGGACTTATGTTTTATTTTGAATTCTAGAAAGTGGGGTAATCTCATGAAAAATCGATTGAAAAGATTATGCCCATTAAAGAAGGTTGGTTTGAAATGTCCAGCCTTTGTAATACAAACTGCAGGTATTTCATATAAACAAAGTGTATTGTAAGAGTGCCCACTTTCAGGCATTCAGATTAAAAAAAGTCTCATGGAGAATTCATTCTTCCCAGCCAGCTCAAAACAGACACCATTGTCTGGAATAACACTAATAGATGCTGACAGGCCAAGCTCAGAAGCAATACTTGTATGAGCAAGGCACTTACTGGATGTAGATCCACAGAAACTCCTGTTCAGCCCCTGTGGTCTCAATCTCAAAGTTTTCCATGCTTTTTTTTTCACTTTTTTTTTTTTTTTCTCAAAATATTCTAAGAAAAAGTGATAAATAAGTAAACCAGGAGAAGAGATTATAACTGCACTGGATGTATCTTCTAATGAGACAAGGTCCAAGATCTTGCCTCAGACCAGCTGTCCAAAGGCATGGCCCATCCACTCCATCCACTGAATGGGCACCTTCCAAGCTCTACTCCATTTTAAGGAATCACTTACTACCAGAGCTGTCTGTGTCTCTCCAGCATATATGGGAAGAGAAGAAGTAGGAGACAGATTAGGTATCCACATGCCTAACACTGCCATTTTACTTGGCAATATCTGACAAGAGTAACTACATTCTTAGATTGGAGTTTCCTCCAGACAGAAAATATACTGCAGAGGGAAATGGAGCCTCTCATTTGCTGTACATTAGTCTTTTTATCTAATGTGTCAAGGATCACAGGCCATACTGCCTTTTCATCCCTCTGAAATAGGTGTTTCTCTGCTGGAGCTTTTGCACACAGAGCTGATGCTGCACAATGTACTGGCTGCCAGCATTTCCCAGAGCCAGCACCAGCTGATAGAGCTCAGGGTTCATGGTACCATGAGCTGGTTCTCCCACTCTCTGCCTGACATCATTTGTGCAACACAAAATTGAGCAGGGTGAGAGAAAGGCAACAGATCCTTTGGGCACAAATAAGCAAAGCTGTGTATGAAGTCTGCTCCTGTCAGTCTAAACCAGATTCTTCAGACATCATGGTAGAGATCTAAAGATACTGGCAAGAGCAGACCCTTCTCTTGGTATTGGAATGACTACTGTCAGATACAAAAACATATCTGCAGTTTTATAAATAATAGTAAGGCAATACATGGGCTCAAAGAGCACCAATAATTTCTCTGTAAAAACACACTTATACACACCCAATTAAGGGACAAAAGTCAAAGGCTAAAACTCTTCTCCAGTTGTCCTGAGGAAAGCTAAGTCATTCTGCTGTTTCTGGTGCTGGTAGAAGTCGGAGTAGCATCACCACACACCTCCTTTCCAAGGTAGCACAGGGCAGAAAGGTCTGAGAGCCTTAATAGTGCTAGAGCCCTGTGCAGACAGACAGACTGACGACAGCTGTGTGCCTCCCACATTGTGGCTACCTACTTGTAGAAGGTATAACCAATCTGGTTTCCTCAGGCTAAGCAATAAAGGCTCTGAATATAAAGGTTAAGTAATAAATACAAAGCAGAGGGAAACTATTCCCTCAATTCTTGAATAAAACATTCCAAGAAAGTGCAGCACTAATGGATTTGAAAAAATAAGCACAAAGTAGCAATGTAGCACCATGTGTCCTCAAGAGCACAGAACATCATGCACATTGACTGGTTTAAATTTTATGCAGCTTCACCCCACATATTTGAGATGAGAGCAGTAATGTACTCTTCAGTTCTGCATTTCCTTGTAGCAGCAGGTACAAGGGGCTGCTCTTTTCCTTGCGTTCATTAAGCACCTTCCAAGCAGATGACAAAGACAGTTGCCAGCTAAACTAAGCGTGGATTAAAACTGCTTTTCATGTGCCCAGCTACAATAGTTACTTGCCAACAAGTATTCCTCTTCTTTCTCTCCCCAAACTGTTAGCGTAGGCAAAAATGTGAGTGCTAAACTAATTTCCAATTTAAGTATAAAATTCCTTCCAAGATGCATTTCTTGGCTGGGATGGAGACTGCAGCTCCTCCAGTTCCATTCAGTTCCACAGCGACTATACTGGCCCAAAGGTCTTTACTTATCCCAAGCTCCAAGCCTATGGTATGGGGGAAAAAAGCATGGCAACTAGAAGGTAGAGGAATAGTGATCAGGAACAAACACGAGGGCTTGTTAACTTAGAGAAGCAATTCAATATCTCTAGTCCTCAACAGACTGATCCCAGAACCTGGCTGTCTGTTCTGTCCCTTATTCCTGGTGGACTGGACTTTATCTTGTTGGAATGTGAACTTACAGGCCCATAGAATTTGAAAAGCACACAGCTCCACCTGTGCTATCCAAATGACATGCAGGCCCCCCAGTGAGGTCATAGCTCCACTGGGTCTGACATGATAACACACCTACCTAAGGATCTGACCCAGAGTACATGCTTGTTTTCTCTAGTCAATCCACATGCATTACTTAAGAGATATTTGAGGTTTATTTTTTAATACCTAGCATGATTTTAGCTGCCTGCTTCTAATATGTGAGGAATACCACAGCACAAAACAACCACAAAAACAAAAGGACTCTAAGGCTAAATACAAAAGGGAAGTTCTGCCTAAATCTGGTATCTCTGCTTTTCAAATACAACTAAAAAATGGAAAATCCTTCCTGTAGCAGACTGAGCACAGCATATACGCCAGAAGGATCCTTAATGCTTTGGGAGTATGGGACAAAACAGGCTGTTTTATCTTCTGTCACATCCTAAAAGTGAATTTTTGCACAGTTGTAAGTACAGAACATACAAATATGAAGAACTACAAACAGCACACTCTCAGGTCCAAGCTTATTCCTCTTTTCGAAAGCCCACGGCTCCTACTTCAAATTCCAAAAGACCTGAAACAGGAGCCTGGTTTTGTTGCAGCATTGCCTGTACAGATGAGGAGGGAGGCAGAGGAGAGAGGCAGACAAGGGAGACCTGGGGGAAGCAGGCTTAAGGGCTTGCTCACAACCAGTCATTCCTCATTGGCAGGTGTTTAGATGACTCTTTGTGAACTCCAGCTTGGACCAGTGAAAGTTTTCCTTACCTAGGTCTGTACCTGTAGCCCACACTTCTTTTAATCAAAATTACTAAAATGACTGAAGCTTCCAGTTTTCATCTCCTGCCCTGCCCACCACAAATCAGCAGAACACTCCTTGTCTTGGTCTCCTATGGGAGTTCTTGTTTCTGTAGTTCTGTATGTCATCTTCTCACCTCATCTGCTGTCTTCTCTTGCATCTCTACCCACCCTTATCAGGGAGATCCCCTTCACTGCTGCTACCCTCATCTCATGAATGGGCGCTGGTGGGAGGTATGGACAAATTCACAGCACACAGCAGGTGAGAGCAGACTGCCAACACGCCTCCACAGCCTGGTTCTGATCCCTTCCTGACCCCCAGGAAATGCTCAACACGCTGAAGGGCAAACGCCTCCAGCATGGAAGGCAGGGCACTGCTTTCCCAGGCTCCACAGAGTGCAGGGGGAAAGGCAGTGTGCAGTGTAATCAGAGGGCAGCGACCTCACAGCTGCAAACTGTAACCTTTTAGAAAGTGTTTAATGCACTCTTTATGGCAGCTATTATTTTTACAGTGTTTTCACTTTGAAAAAGAAAACAGAGTAAATGTTTATAACAGCTTAACTAAATAAGTTCAACAGGTGAGGTGTGGTCCTCACCTGGGCCAGTACAGCCCACCCAGCAGCTCACAACCCTCAGTGTCTGGAAATAAGAGAGGTGGTTGAAAATGGACCTTCACTCAGAAAGGAAAAAGTTTCCTCTGCTTTAGTTTTTGTTTGTTTCTTTAAGTAACAGACTGTTTCAGAAAAATAAACACACAGAAGGGCTCAGGGCAAAGATACATTTTGTATACAGCTTTAATGAAAACATGTTTTTCTTGTTAACACCTTGTTATATCCTAAAATCACAATACAGAAAAAACTGTGAATAAGGCTGTGTGCATAGACATCTCAGATTTTTAATGAAATTCAGAAACCACCATAGCTTCCCCCGCACGCTCGCCGCTCCTGCAGCGTCGGCAGCTCTCGGTGGGCACCACCCTGGCTGAGTGCTACCTGTGCACTGCACACGCTGTGCTGCAAGGACTGCTCAAACACAGGTCTGCTCAAGCACAGGTCTGCAGCACCAAGCCTCTCACCACGCTGGAAAGTGCAGGAATAAGATACAACTGTCAAAGACACAGGCCCAGAGTATTATTTTTCATTAGAGCTCACTTTCGCAGCCTAACAGGCTGCTTTCATATAAGCCAAAAGCAATCGTCCATTGCGTGGCCAAAATATTAGAGGAATTACTCTGCACAACCTCTCTGAGTTTGGGGTGGATTTTTGCCTCACCACATTATGATTAATACCTCGCCAAACACACACTCTCAGAAGCTTTTATCTGAGCAGCTTCATAAGGCCCTTCAGTACTCAACATAGTGTGTTCCACCCAGGAGATAATATTTCCGTTTCAAAAGACGTTAGCTGCTTCTTTCAAAAAAAAATCCCATAATTTAATTCCCTGCTGAAACACGTCAGTTGAAACCACTGGGTTGCAGAAGTTTGATGGGATTCAGAAGACAACAGCTGCCACACAGAGCTGGAGAGAATATGCTTTTTTTAAAAAAAGAAAAATGATAATACTTTTCTCTGATAATGACCCCAAAGTGACTCTGTTCCCTGGTAATGATCCAGAGCCCCATGTTTCTGCGATCTGCTGGGCCACCATGAAAGAGAAGCACATTGCTGTAATGAGTGATGAAGTCAGAGAAAAGATCTTGGGACAATGCTGATGCTGGAAAGTGGGCACCAGTTGTTCTGCAGGTAATGAAATCTTACTTGTAACAAGGAGACAAGAAACGATGGTACTGGAAATTGCCAGTGTTTGAACTCTGAAACTCAGTGGGAGGGAAAAGAGATACAGTTTTTGTAAAATACCTTGTTCTCAGGGGATTCAGAGAAAAATCCATGCATTGGGGCACCTGAATGCTCACTCAGATCAACTCTTAAAGAAAAAGCTTGAATTCTCTCATATATTTAGTGGCGAGAGGAGGCCTTAAATCAGGATTTAGACCCACTTTATACCACATTATTAATACCAAGAAGTCATAAAAGACCTTTATTGTTATTGAAAATCGGACTTTGAATCCCAACCGAGTACAAAAACTGAGTCTGCACTAGAATATCAAACCCAGACTTTGGTAAAGTTCAGAAATGAATCTCCCTTTAAAACTATTACTGAGTTTAGAAAATAGATCAGTCATCTGATATGTGAGCTGCAATTCCCATTAGCTTTGGGGAAATTCTCCTATTGATCTGGACTCCTAGCACAACTTAACTTCTGCATAATAATTACTACCCTTGAAACATCACTACTTTATTATTTGTAAGGACAAAAGAAAACTACTGCAGGTTTTATAGGAATAAAGTTTTTTGTTTCTCAAAAGGGTACAGGCCTATCAAACCTGAGAGAGAGAATAGCCTCCAGTGCAGATGGGGTAGGTATGAGATATCTACTCACTCCTGCTACTACTTCAGTGCAGCTACAGTAGCATTATTTTTAACAGAGCAGGTGTAGAAAAGGGTGGTTTTGAAGGAAAGAAAACAAAACAAAACAAAAAACAACAAAAAAATGAATTATTTATGCAAGTCAAATCAAAATATGCCCCATATAAATGTTTAATCAGGTTTTCACCAACTTCTCTCCATATGCTCTGACATGCTCAACAGCAGATTTCTAATGGAATCACTAAATATAGTTTAATAGCTCTGTATTATGCAATTCAGCTTCTGCTTACAGAGTTTTTTTTCATTCAAAGCAGCTTCAGTAAAATAAGCACTAAAATCTCTGAGAGTTAATATATAAAGAAAAGTAGTAAAAACTATTGAAGGATTTTCCTTCTGCAGCCTATTTGTCACAGAGAAGTGTTACAGGAGGTGAAGTTATGTGATATAGACAAGTACAATCAATGCACATTGGGACAGATGAAAGCCTTTGTCGCATTTGAGAAATACAAGTTGTATTTATCAGACAACTTGCTGGAACAGCCAAAACAAAGGGCACTGGCTCTCAACTTCAGGACTCTAGATACCAAAAGCTTCCACTGCTCTCTTTATTTTTATTTTTTTCCCCATTTTTGAAAAGCATTCAATTGAAATCAGAGATAGTTTGGGACTTATTAACCCCAGCTTGCTCAGTTACCAGCTTTTACCCTACAGGGCCATCTTTTCAGGAGTGCCTAAGAACTAAAAGTTAGTATCCTGGGTGGGCTGCCAATCACCACCAGCAATAGCAGCTCCTCAGGCAAACCAAAATACCTACAGAGCTCTTCTTCCTTTTCCAGCACACCAAAAGGCTGATACACAAGTGCTCACACCCCCTTTCCCAAACTTAGCAATTCAATACCCTCGGCTTTCCCTCAGCACTAGCCACTCTGTTTCTTGTCTTCCTTTTTATACAAAGCAGCTGGTCCCTGCAGATTAACAGAGCCCAGCTGGTCTCCAGCCACTTAACCCCTTCTGAGCTAGTTCCACAACCCTGCAAAAGAAAACAGCACTGTCAGCTTTCCAGGACTCTCCCAGGGCTTGAAATAGGAGCATCCCTACCAGCAGACAGTATAGGCTTTAATCTGGGGAGAAAAGCTTGCCATGGTCTGAAAAGACTTTTATACAGTGTAGTAAGCCTAACTCTTTGTAGAGCTTAGAAACAAGGATGTGAGAGAATCAAGCAGACTTGAAAA
The DNA here is from genome assembly GCA_030060385.1 of Muscicapa striata striata. Classification (NCBI taxonomy): domain Eukaryota; kingdom Metazoa; phylum Chordata; class Aves; order Passeriformes; family Muscicapidae; genus Muscicapa; species Muscicapa striata. The sequence continues at coordinate 784,620 of JAREIS010000233.1, forward strand.
TAATAATGCCATACACAAGTGTGTAAAGGACTTATGGATTTTATTTACAATTTGTTGAGTTTGGTGTGGAATGATCTCTGCCCTATAACTACGTTAATTATTTTGTAAAATACTCTACTGGTATGCTGTCACTTTTCAAGCATGTTGTGTAGTGGTTAAAAAGCATTTAGACAGAGCCCATATTCACAAGGATTTATTCTTAGAGCTTGTGAAATCCTCAGAAACATGAGGTCAATATTATATAGGTATTTGTGATGGCTGAAGTACTTATTACCTGCTGGAGAAAATCACAAAAATTAAACATGAGTAGTTCTGTTGAAAATGTCTATGTATGAATTTAGCTACATTTTCAGTAAGAATTTCTTTTAAAATTTTACACTTTTTTTTCACCAGTCTAAATTTCTGAATAATCATTTGAAATTAGGAGTAAAAGTGTGTGAATAAAACATATTTGTGGAGAAGCCTTCCCTCTTCAAAATAAAGTGATTTTTGGTATCTTTAAGTGCAGAGCAACTACCAGCACCTTGCAAAGATGAAAAAGGGATAAGGGAGTTTAAAGAATTGAGACCTCTGATCTTAAGAATTTACTCTAATTTAGATCCAGTAACCTATTGTCTCTCATTCCTTCATGTTGGTTTCAATTAATGAAGTTATTTCTCCATTCTTGTAGCCAGCTCCTGCTCCCACCAAAGAATTTCCTCTTTGGAAGGCTGTTGTACCCTTTCCTGGCAATTCTGGTGTGAGGCTGCAATCTGCTTAATATTAGTTATATTATCTTCCAAATGAATCCTCTAAAGGACACTCAAAGTGCATGTAACTGCAACTAGAGCTGTTCTCCAGCTCCCCAAATAGGCACCCAGACAAGTCTGGACGCCATCACTCATCTTTCCAGACATTATGTAGTTCAATTTTTGCTTTGATGGAAACACTTCTTGCTGCATCTGTGTCTCCCTTCTCCAGCCATTGGAGGACCTGAGGCTGACCAACAGAAACAAGCAAGTGCTTGCAGCTCAGCCCAGCCATTACAACTTTCTGAAAACATGAAGGTGTAGAGCAATAACCCACCCTTTTACCCCACCTCAAATGCATACAGTGCACTTTCTCATCTTTGGCCACATTTTAGCAGCTCGTTTTTGTGGGACTCCATCAGGTTGTCTTGCATCCTCTGGACTAGAAGGCTTTTCCTAAGCTTATATGAGCCAATCTTTTTTCCACATGAGAGTTGTGAAATTCATTGCTTCATGATGTGCTTCTGACCCTGGAAAGCCCCAGAGCTACAAGAGATGGAGACAGCTGTTAGTCTAGCAGAAACTGCCAGGTTTGCGAAGGGACCCAGAACAATCAGCAGAATTAAAGGCCCTGGGGGAAGAGCAGACCTTATCTCAAGTCAGACCAAAAGCAGAGCAAAAGGGGAAACAGGAAGGGAGAAGTGTTAAAGTAAGAATAGCTAAATGTCTAGACCTGAGCCAAGAAGATCAGCTGGAGAGATGCTTGTTTGCACAAGGATGATAGGCAAGGTGGTGGAGGGCTGGAGTAAAGCAAGTGTGAGGCAGAAGAGTATGGATCTGGTCAAGCTGGGAAGGAAAGGGTTGAATACAGACGTATAAAGTGAGAAGGTAATACAGAGCATAAACTTTAGAAGCTAAGACAAACATTTCTTGGAAATGGAGTATTATTTTCATTTTGAGTCCGCTCCTTCCTGTGCTGCCTGTAAGTAAACTAACAGATTAATATATGATGTTGCCCCAAGTGCAGGGACTGTGTCTTTGCATAAAAGAGACTGGGTTTTTTGGTGGGGAAAGGAGGGGGATTGAGCATGAAGGACTTCAAATTCACAGTCTGATTGTTCTACTTCTTTTTCTGAGTAGAAAACCAAAATAAAGTGTAGCCAGCGCGGTCTCCATTCATTGATGCCCTGAGAAACAACTGCTGCAAATGGGGAGACATTCTGATGAAGAAGAGGGAGTTTTAGTGGCTGAAAGACCCTGCCACTTGCTGGAGAGCCTAAAATCAAACTGCCCACCGCTTCCTACACCCAGCAATCAACCACCTCCTAGTCTCCGGTCATTTTTCATCCCGTAATATTCAGATCAAAGCATTCTTACCATACCGTCCCTGTCCAGAGTGTAATGTAAAAAGGTTAATAGTTGAAGGTCACCAGCCTTCATCTCTCAGCACCTTGCCCGTGCCCTGCCCTGCAGAGTGCAGCTGGCGTGGGGCTGGGGCGCAGCCTCCCCCTGGCCCGGCGAGCAGATGCGCCATCAGGGTGCACCTGTTGGGCTGCCACCATCTGCTCGCCAAAACGGGAACGAGCCACACCCAGCGCCGGCTGGCCGGCTGGGGACAGCCTAATCTCCTCCTCACAGCCTTCCAACCGGCAGCCACAGCATGGGCCACACAAAGGTCGCCTGCATAAAGGCGCCAACCGGCTCGGCGCAGCCTTGGGGGGCACCTAATCTCTGGCCATGGCAGGGGGCTGCCGCCTGTGCCGACAAGAAAGGGCTCTCTAAATTAATCCAGAGAGCTATTACCTGACAAGAAAGCGCCCTGTAAACTGCCCTTTTTCAAAAAAGAAAGAAAGGTATTAAGTTAACATGTATACTAATATTAAGTAAATTAAGCCACAGTGGTATTTTTGAAGACTATTTAGTGATGTGTAAGCAGTGCAAAGAGGCCGCCAGTGCTGGTCCTTACTAATGGGGCTGAATTGTGAGCTGCATAGACTGAACGCTTGCTTTGGAGACTGGGGACTCTGTTCAGCAAACGCCACAGCCAGCTCCTGTAAAGAATTACCTGACTTGCTGGTGTGAGTCCCAGCAGCCAGTGTCAGCACTTCCCAAAAATACACCCTATCTGGAACCTGTCACCGAAGTGCTTAAAAATGCCTTTTTATCAAATTTATAAGAAACTAAGAAATACATGAAACATGGACAGGATTTATTAAAAAAAAGAAAGGTTATTTTTGGAACTTCACGTTCCAGTCTCAGCCACAATGAAATACTACAGAAATCAGGATATATAATTGCATGACCTATTCAGGCTCTGTTTCAGTGTTCATTTTTGACATATTTACAAGCATTCAATTTAACACTGAGGTGATAAAAGGGATGAAAAGACAACCGGCCAACACTGACCTCTGTCCTGAGCCCTTCTTGCAGAGCATCCTTATTTCCATTAGGCCACAGTAGCAGCAGCATCAGATGTTGGCTTCTTTATGAAGCATGTCTGAACTTTTTCTGAGTGTTTTTTCCCATTAAATGTAGAAAGTTGGCACCTTAATGTCTCTTCGAGGACCCCCTGGTTCCACAGTATTCTGGGATTTCATTCTACAACAGCTCAAACTCTCCAACATTCCACGCTGCTAATGCACCAGCTCACACTGTGCTGGACAGAATCACTGGTCCAGATCTGCACAGGTGATGCTGCAAAGTGAGGACAAGACTGGTTTTCACCCCATCTCCCTCCTCACAAGCAGCAAGAAAGCAAGATCCCCCATGTCTGAACCCTTGAGCACAGACACTTCCTGTGTTCCATCAGCACTCTGTGCTGTTTGTTTGCTTTTGTGTCCACCTGTGTATTTGTGCCTGAGGGCTACACAGTGAGCTCTTGGAGACAGACTCATTTTTGTTATGGGTCACTGCACTACAACAGGATCACAATTTTTTTTTTTTTTTTTTTTTGGCATCAGTTCCCATCAGGTACATTAATAGAAATATAGCAAAATAGAATAATAATGATAACATTGTAAGAGCTGCTCAGGACCCTTAGGCTATGAAGCCAGAGAGAATTATTTTGTTATGGTATATATTTAAGGAAAATATTCAAAGTTTCATCACTTGACATATTTTAATTTAGAGTTGATAAAGCAGTAGAGAATAGGGTAATGATTTTACCTCTGGAGGGATTAGGACTTTTCTATCTTCAAATTTGCAGCAGCTATCTGAAGGCAAACACTGAATAGAAACATATTAAATTACTCTGAGCAATCCAAATTTTTAAAGCAAGTTAAATATTAAAATATATAAATAAATGACAAGTTTCCCCTTTAAAATATGCACAAGGTAATTCAGAGAAAATGTTAGAACAAGTCCATCTGCTAAATTAGTTGTAAGATACTGGTGGCTACTTTTCCATTTACACTAATGATGAGAAATGTAAAAGGCCAGCTTCATAATTCAGGGTGTTCACTTCAAGAGGTTCCAAGAACACTTATGCTAAATGTGTCTGTCTACCTAATCAGCCAGTTTCTTCTTTCCTTTAAAGACTGAATTACAGAATCTGTACTCCCAATTTTTAATTTCCCTGGCCCCATACTACTATATATTTCAATGTAAGGAAAGCTGGAAGATGATAGAGTTGAATTAACATCTTTAAACTAAGCATATTGCATTCTCTTAAATCAATGGTTTCACTTGTGCCCTCAAGCAATATGTGATTTGTAAATTTGAGACATGCTACCTTTAGGCAGTAAGCAATCTCTTTAAAAACACTAAAGTAGGCAACATATGGTGGCACTGTGCAATATGAAATTGTTCTAAAGATACAAGTTTCCAGCCTCAGTGGTACAAGCCCAATTTTAAATAAAACATAGTATCATATGGTTCCTGCTTAAACACTGCAGTAAAAAAACAAGCTGGCTATATGGTCATCCTCTAAACGACAGCGGGAACAGTTTACACACGTACACTTGGAAACCCAATGTCTACAAACACGCCGTTAGCCACCACCTTTCAATACTGGTAAATATTGAAATATGACAGCTGGGGTATTTGCAGAGCCTTATAAGCTCATGGATTTCTCTCTTCTTATTTTTATTTTTTGGTTGAATCACACAAACAAAACCACGGGGTATTTTTTTGTCAACTTATGTGTGTGTCTCATAAAATACACATTCTATGTTCACATTTTTCTACTGCAGAGACCAGCTGGGTCACATTAGTCATGTCAAAGCATGTCAAGGACTATAACATGTAATTCAGTCCAATGTTACAGTGAAGGTGAATCTGTTCCATTACCCATGCAGAGAGGGGATAATGGTATTTTAGCTTGGGGACATGACTTTTTACTTAAGTCTGTTCTTATTGACAAATGTACATATAAATTCCCAGAACATTGCATAACTATTTTTTTTTCCATTGGTCACAAGGATAGGAAAGAAATCAGAAAAAGGAAACTTGTTTTATTGTTAGTCATCAATTATCTGATCTATCAGCTTAACAACTGATTTGAAAAGGCATAGGCCTAGACTTGGAAAAGAAATTATTACTGTGCTGGTATGTACATGGCCAGAGCCCAACTTCTCTTCCAATTCTTGGCATTACAAAAACTTTGGTCTGTAATTTAACCTAGCATATACAGTACTTCACTGTTCCTGTCTGGAAAATGAGGAACTCTTCCTCAAGAACAATTTTCTTGTAAAATAGGAGTAAAGATGTTTATATAAAAGCTTTGTACATTTCTGTCTTGTCTCTGTAGACATTGCATATTCTCTTTCCCACAGGCAGACTTCAAGAAGGGAAATCTGAATGTTCTGGCCACTAACAGCTCTGACCAGTCATTAATTATACAGGCTCTTGCCTTGATTGGGTTGTCTCTCTGGCTCAGTGTCCTACAGTGTTTTTTATAGTAGTCTGTGATAATCTATGGTATGTTGGTAAGAAAGCAGTGAAAGAGCCATTGTAAGCATGGATTTCTTCTACACAGGAATTTTATAGATTCTATGCCATATTATTGATGGTGGCAGGTTTGTCAGTTGACCTCAGCCATAGATACTGGAAAGGAAAATAGTGCTGTGCTCCATTGGAAAGCATGGAACTGGATTTATCAAGACCTCTTAGAGGATGTATCAACTGATTCCTGAGGCAAACACATTCTTTACAGAAAAATGACCTCTAGGCTAGTCCTTTGAAACTGGATATTTAAAGATGTTTAGACATTTAATATTCATTGACATCAATGAATTTAGACACATTCCTTTAAGATTCTGACTCTTATCAATGTGACTATGAAAGAGTTAGGGCATGGCTTGCTTTTATCTGGTCTCCATCCCCATTTGATCACCTTCTTCAGGGATTCACCAATGACAAATGACAGATAAAAGCAATGAAAAGTCACAGATGGACTAGATGTGTTTAGTTAATCCAGAAAAGTTTTCTTTTTCTCCTGGTGAAAATCTCAATCCTGCTGCACTGTGTGTTTGTCAGTGCCCCCAGGACAGCAGAACATCATTGCACATTGGCACACCTCCTCTGTTGCAAGGGGGACTCCTCAGGGCAGAACAGTGATGTAGTGGCCTCATCTTGTCTAGGACATTGTGCCACTTGGAATACTTAGGGTAATTACACCAGTTCTGAGGTTGGTATGTGACCCGGAAATAAAGTAAATATACCAGTTTTATTTAACCTCCTTTTCCTGAGCACCCTCTACATTCAAATCACCTTGAGACATGCCTTGATGAGTACTGCAACCTCTTCCTTTCTGGACACCAAATCAAGTATGAAAAGCAAAACTACCTTTTCTGTGACAGGTTTATACGTGGGTTGTTTTGCTGTGCATCTTCCCTGTTTTGAAAATTTCCACAAGATATGAGTTAGTGTGCTTTACAAGGGCTAATTTTATTACAAGCGTTCTTACCCAACGTTTTTCATCTGCTGCTTCTACCTACTTTTGCATGTCAGAAGTTGTATTAATATGTTGTGTAATCAAAGCATTTGTGACTTCTAACTGGATTTTTGGAAAGACAGATGGACTCCTTTCGCACAACAAGGTATAGCTGTGCTGAAGTGTAATGAGCTGGGAGCTGTTACAGGAGATATTGATCTTACTCCAGCTTTTTACTTGTTATGGCACTAATTGTCTCAGGGTTGTTTACCTGATAAACAGAAGAAAGAGATTACACATGTGGACTGTAGTCAAAGTAATGATGCCAGGTAAATATTTTGCCACTACTATTAATAATGGCAGTTATGGAGTTCCCTTCAGCAAAAGCAAACACATGTAAGACCTTATAAAAGACATATTTGCAACTTGAAAAATTCAAGAAAAAGAAGATCCAGGAAACAATGTGATTTGACTTTTTCCCATGATTTTGTATCAACAGTGAAATGCTTCTCTTCACAGGATGCATTAAAATGCTGTACAGTGGAACAAACAGACAAATACAATGTAATTAAAGAAGTTACATTATGACCCCTACTAAAACTGAATAGCTTTATTGTGCTTTGACTTCTGATTTTTCTTTCTAAACAATGTCTTTTTATAGGAAAAAACACTGGTAACATAAAAATGCTCAGTGATAAAAAAGAGTCAACTTTCAGTTTTAGTTTACAGGGCCCTTTTGGCGTGAATTGAAATCCAAAAGGAGTTTTTGCTACCTTGCAAAACTTGGACGGTAACTCAGTCTATTTTTAAGTTAATTAGAGATTCATTCCACACTGCCAATCTAGTATTTGGGTACATGTCTTTGGAAAAGTTCCAAAAAAGTGACACTCAGTTACCACGGTTACACCCACAAGTGTATCAAGTCTACCTGGAAATGATCAACCACAAGCTTCACTGGTCCCCTGCGCATACAAATGCTGTGACCTGTGAATACAATGCATTATAATGATGTACAAAAACTATGTTTGCTGGGAATAGAGTGAGATGAAAGGATGCACACAGGATTGTAAAAATCCTGGCAAGACTGTTGGACAGGGGACATTGTGACAGCCCTCCTCTTGCTCCTGCCCCCTTCTGCTCCCACCCATTGAAACCGGGCAGAACATTTTACCTATTGGATTGTGCTAGCAAGATAAGTGAGATGTTTGATTAGGTTCTGAAAACTTCAGAATAGGTTGGCCTGCACTTACATTTTTACAACAGAAATGGGCAATATTTGTGGTATTCCCTGGCAGCAGATAAGACCTGGGTGAAACATGACAATTTAAAAAATATATTTTTATCATCATACTGGAACTGCTGAAATGGGGAAATCAAACAAAACAGAGATGTCAGAAATATTGCAATAGATACATATAAATTTTGCAAGTACTTCTATTCAGAAGTAGCTTTAACAGAAATACTTTTCAGTGCAGAAAATATTCCTACTCCCGTACAGAACTGCCCCAAAGATCCAAGGCACACATATATCCATGCGGAGAATACACTGCAAAGAGTATGTGATAGATTTGGCAAGTCTCTCTTTTTTGTCTCTGCCTAATGCAAACAGGATCCCACATGTGATCTTTTTTTCAGACCTCTCATAAATACAAAGCAGAGGAAATGTTCTCATGAACCCCTGCAAAGAGAAGCCATCAAACTTCACCTCTGAGTTGTAAAACAGTATCATATGCTTCAGGTACTATGATAAAATCCCACTTGCAAATGTCCTTGTGCTGTCTGGGTTTCATAAATCAGATTGCAGAACAATAGAAATTTGATGTAGAAGGAGCCTGATAAACTGTCCTGTTCACCTCCTTTCCACTGCTGCATGGTTGTTTTGTCAGCCCTTGTTTCAAATGGGCCAAGTGGCAAGGCTTTCATAATATCCCTTACAATTTTATTCCATACTTTAATACATCTCATTGTCTGGGAATTTCCTCCTCTCGTACAACTTAAAGTTTGTCTGCTTTAATTTCAACCAATCATTTCTTGCAATATCCCCTCTGTGCTAGGCATAAATATTTAATCTTTCACTTGAGGTTTGAATAGTTTCAACACAGTCAAAAGGAATTGCACATTTGCATGAATAACAGAAATATTTAGAATCATTATAGCTAAAAACAATGTGGATTTTGGAAAGGAGATAAAAGCTATGTTTGAGAAATTCGACCACCTTTTTACTACCAGAAATTATAAAAACACTTTCTTGATTTCAGAGTTCATCTTGTCTGACTGTTCTGATCTTCTACAGGTCTCCCTGTTCCCAGCATCTGCTACAGGCCATCCTTGGGGATGGAGTGCTTGGAGTATTCTGGGAATTTGGGGTTCACAAGAACTTCAAAGTGTGACTGTCTGATAATTCCCCTTAAAACACGGCAAATGTGAACTTCACAGCAATGCAAAACACAGTTCCTAAGATTTTTCAGTGATCACCAGTAAGCCTTATTTGTTGTGTCTGGATTCATGGGGAATAAAAGAGGGAAAACCATTTAATGACTATTCTACCTCTCTCTAATAATTTTCTCTACTTAAAACATGAACATTTCTACTATTTGTATCTGCAGAGATCTGCACTTACTTCAGTCAGTGCCAGCTGAAGCCAGAACCTTGACATGTGCTTGCTCACTACTCTGAGCGCTAGAAACTTGTGGTGTCTTTCCACACTTGAAATTCTTCCCCACTCTCCACAGTCCCTAATAATATCCTGGACATGTACCGTCATCTTTATTCATGAGAGTGCAGATGCAGCCAAATTAGTGGCAGCAAAGCACATTTTACACAGTAGAAAATACAATCTGTCTTCTTTTTGATTTTTTTTTTAATAAAAAAAAGTTTTATTTAAAAAAAAATAAATCAGACAGCAAGATTTAAATTCAGCACCACCCGTTGCAAGAGTCTGTTTAAAAATGCACAGCTGGCTTGATGATGAGTGACAAATCAAAAGTCAGAGTGAAACTTCCCAATCATCTGAGCCCTTGCCACCCGATTAGCAGAAGAAAAACAGGGCAGATGGAGGGAGACGCAGCAGTTCGGAGGGAACAGATGGCCACTACGAACTTGATATATGAAATTAATAACACTTTCTCAAATACAATTAGTAGCAGGAATACATTACCTGAATTTTCATAACTGTGAGCAAGCTGACATTAAATGAGGTTTTTCAGATTAACAGTCAATATAACACTGATATTTGGAGAGAAATAAAAAATTATATGGAAAGTAATAAGGACCTTTCTGCTTTTTGTGCTATAACTGATTATGAGTGCCCAGCTGTACAAAGCCTGCATGATTCTATAGTATGAAACTCCCCAGATATGTGTTCTCATGATTAACTCATTTATTTCTTAAACCAAAGACAGGCAACATGAGGTTTCACACAGACTCTCACTGTGTCGTGAGGATCTGTTTTATGGTGATGGTTTCTTTGGTCCTTACAGCCAAGGGCTTATAAAAATCTAGAATAAAATTTTCAGTAGATAAGATTGGTTTTGGAAATCTAAACCAAGATGTCTTACCATGGTGTGTTTCCACACCTTCTGAAATCAAATCAGGCCCATTGAATTTGTCTTTAATTGGGCATCCAACACAATTAGTCTGCTTTGAGAACGCTGATTTGAGAACGCTCTATCTTTTATAGATAATCTGTACAGAGGGGACAGGACTCAGAACAAGAACAAGGGAAAACATGTAATGCATTTCAAAGTCTGGCTCAAGGCTTGGGAAGAAACAGCATTGTAACACTGCACATAAGCCAACTCAGACACAAGTCTGGCTGAGGGGGTGACAAGGACCTTGCTTGTTCCCTACAAGTCCTGGTATACCTCAGAGGATGATTAAGTAAGTATTTCTTTAATCATATGTACTGACACTTTTTAATAAAGCAGAGGCGGTGGAATCAGCTGAGAGGTCATTTTCTCAGCTTAGAAGAAATTGTTACAAAAGAATCAATACAAACAAATGCTGGCCCTCTCCTAAGAAAACAGACATAAAAATTATTGTTTTCAAGTTAAAACTGGATATTGTTTTCAATATCAAAAATTATTGTTTTCAAGTTAAAACTGGTTTTTTAGAGTGTGAGCATACATGCACATACACACACCAAAGAAAGCTTCTTATTTTTCCTAATATGCAGTTTTTTACTGCAATGCAACAACTGTCCCCAGAAACCTTTAATTTGGTTTTGAATCCTTCTGTCATTCATACTGGCTTTTCAAACTAAAACTCAAATGTATAAAAAAGGAAATTCTTGAAAAGTCAAGAAAGGATTGGAAGTGCAAGCAATGGGATTGAAAGCGCACAAGTTACTATACAAATATTTTCCTGAAACGGTCTGAAATAAACAATGGCATTTTTAGTCTACAGTAATTATATAGTTTTTTTCTGCACAGAATTCTCTTGAAAGTTCTAAGGGAATCTTTTAAGCCCTTTCTACCTGATACCTGGGATGATATGGAAATGTAGTTGAGTTTCTTCCTTTCACTGTCACACAATTATCATTTTTTTCTCCCTTTCCTCTCTGTTGTTATTTTCTTTATTGTTGCTCCTCAGCCATAGTCGACAGATGCAAATGTAATTTGTTTATGAATCACAGCACATATTTATGTGAATATACCATATGAATATGCTTGCAGTATGATTTCAGCTGGGTGAATACTGCAAAAGATGATTTGCAAACACTGCTATGAATAAAGGGCATGATACAAAGCTCATTGCAATCCATGGGATGACTCTTGTTGGCTTCCAGGAGTCTGGCTCAAGCTCCAAGCCAAGACTTTCCATTCAAAGAAATACTTGCTTGCTGATTGTCTGTTGTTCATGTTTATCCAGGCAGAGCTTTGTTTGTGCAAATACTGGGATGAAGCTTCTACTTGGGGTAATGCACATTTCTGCACAAATACATGAATTTTCTCTATGACTACATATGGTCATATGGAAGTGTTATCAACACAAAAATCTATGAGTAATCATTTTTAGTAATGATTTCAATGAACTATGAAGAGTTCAGGAGTCACAGACTGCATATGATCTAGTTTTTCAAAGATTTTTCTGTCCCAAACAGAGCTGTCAGTCCAAGACTGGGACACAGTAGTACTGTGTCTGGAACAAATAGGTAGAGCTTGGCCTCATGCTGCCTGAAAGCAATAGCACATTTGGCTTCAACAAAGCCAGGTTCAAGATTGTTCTCAGCACTGTAACTTAAGAAAAATGCTGAAAATAGAAATGAACTTGGGCTTTAGGTTTCAGAGATTTTAAGTATTTCCTTAATACTTTAAATTTCTGTTCTGCAAGGTGTCATTTTGATGGATGTTAAACTCACAGGACCGTATAGAATTGGGTTTGGGTCACTGCCAGACAGCATAGCTGTTATTGTTTGGTCTTGTATTCATAGACAATGTCTATTGTCTTTACCCAGATAAGCAGGTTTTGGCCAGAAGTACAATTTCTCACACCAGACACACAACAACATGATTGGCATCAGACTCTAATGAACAGTAATGAGAAAAAGTGTTCCAACAACAGAATGAAAATGCCTTTTAGTGCAAATGTTAAAGCATCTCTCTTGATTTCCAATGCCAACATTTAAGTTGCAGAATTTGGTAATGTTTATTCTTCAATTCTAGAAACTCTTTTCAACTGCCTTCAGTCTTGTCTTTTTCACTTTCTTGCATGGCAGAAAATCTCTTCAAATGACGATACAAACTGGCACCAAACAAAATCTTTCTATGTATTTAAACTTATGCTGCTCACTTGACTCAGTGACCTGGTGGTATTGTCCAGAATTGCATTAACCAGTTCCAGGCAGTGGAGACAAAAATTCCTTTCATTCATCAGCAGATAAGGAGTTTTGACAACTATCCTTTGGGAGCAAGAGAGGGAAAAAAAAAAAAACAACCAAAGAAAAAAAACCAAGAAGAGATTACAATGTAATAATGTAAAAAGCACAGTCAAAGAGCCAAAGAAAGACTGGAGGAAGCTGTAGGGCTGCCTGGGCAGACAGGGAGACTGCTATCAGAATTGAACAAGAGAAAATCCAGATACCCCTTCCACTCCTCTACCTGTTTCTTCTCAATGTCACTATCAGTGCACACAGTGATATAAAACAGGTCCAACAAGTATTCCAGTAACTCCTCAGGACCACCAGGGCAAAACCAAAAACATTCAGGGCTTGACACTTAACCGAGGCAACATGCCAAGCTTATCACATGTGAAAAAGCCTTGTAGAGGAAAATAATCATCTTCATGTTCACAGGGTCTGGGTGTTAACTCTCCAAAGACTCTCCTGTATTTTCCACTCCTTTGACTATTGCAGATGAGGGGGTTATTTGCACGGAAATTCAAACCTCTGAATAGATTTTTGTTAACTACAGAGCATGGGAAGGAGCCAGAGATTTCTCTTTTGTATCTTAGTACTGATTATAAACAGGGACCTTGTTACTGCAGAGCCTTACAGATGACCCAAAGGATGGTTCACTTTCTGTGTGAACCAGAAATCACTCAAGGAGCTGCGGAGGGGACAGCAGTTCCACTTTCTCAGCCTCCAGAGTTTAATTTTTTTCCCCTTTTTGCAGTGGAAAAAAAAATTCAATAACATAAAAATGGCTTGTGTCAACAAACTGTAGTGACCCCAAACCAGAAACAGGGCCCCCGTCCAGCTGACTGCCAACATTTGCTTCACGTCTTTCTTCACCTCTTACACCTGGAGATTATGAGTCCAATTCCAACATGTTTGGTAGTGACACCTCACTGAAATGTTCTTTTTTGGCTTCTACCTGAAAGGATGTAGAGGACTGGCTTGCTGTGAACAAGAAAGACCTAAATTCAAGTTCCTGTTCTGCCAGATTCAGAGTATGAAATATGAGCTATTACTCTACTCTCCTGAGACACCACTAGGACTTCCCTTTGTTCTCCTCTCCCCAAATCACTCAGAGCTCTGTTGTAGCTTAGTGTTGTACCACTGGTTATTGCTCATGATGAAAGGATTAAGTTTGTTGAAAAGTTTTTCCAGGAATAAATCGGGGCATACTTTGAGTTTAGCATCTCATGAAGGCATTTGCACCTGAAGATGCGTGATCCTGTGCAATGCTGGAGGCCTCAGATCCCCAGCCCTTAATCACAAAGAAGTGTTATACATTAATCAACGCTAATTACAAATATCATACTCATACACATGTAGCCATTCAAGAAAAATATCACTAATTTTAATTGGATGCTTCCAAACATATTAAAAGTGTGTCTTCTTCTTTTTCATTGAACACAACTTTATTTTTCCTCATTAGATTCCTGCCACCTGTATCTTAAGTTCCCCTCCAGTGTAATTCATAATTCCCCTTGCATTTACTTTCTTTTGAGTGAGGACTTGAGTCTCTGAAAGGCTGTGCTGATCACTTGCTGAATACTCAGCTCTCCACAATTCAGTGATGCTCACCTTCACAGAATATCGAATATTACGGTATTTGGGAAATCATGAAAATTAGGGAGAAAACTCATAAATACTGTTTAAGACAAAATTTTTACACTTCTGTCTCCATTGTGGCTGGGCAAGGGGAAGAAGTGGAAATAAAGATGAGCATAGTGTTTGCATATTCTGAGAAAAACTTCCTGAGACTTCTTTCTGAGGGCATATGGGAGTTGCATACATTATTTCTACCTGATGCTGGTGGGACATTGAAATATTCATTTAATCAGCATCTAACATCAGTGGATTTGAGAACATAAACTTTAATTTCTCACTGGAATCAAATGGAATGACACTGACGACTACAAATAAAAGAGATACAGATTCACAAGCTGCCCCTGGTAAAAATATCAATTGCTTCAAAGTGACTCTTGCTATCGTCAGTTAAAAATAAATAAATTAAAAGAGAAAGCTAATGAGTGTGTTTATGACCAATGGGAACATCAAGAAGCATCTGTTGATGAGAACCTAGCAGAATTAGTGCTGAAGAAATATGACTTGGTTTACTACCTGTAGGATCTCTGTTACATTGGTGACATTCATTTATGAAATGTTATTTTTCCTGCAGGTAAAGAAAAAATTAGTTAGAAAATGCTTACTTTGACTGCTATTTTTCTTACCAATCTATTAGAGAGGCTGCAAATGCTAAGAGCACTGTGACAGCTCTGTAGAGATCATCTTGGTCTCTTTTACTCACATTCTGTAGCCTTTAAGGTAAAGTGCCACAGCTGGAGCCTGGAAATAGTTGAATTGTTCAGATGTCTAACAACCACAGGTTTGCAATGATGTATTATGTAGGTAAATAAATGCTATGGTCCTTACAGGTAAGTCAACAAACTGAATGAAACTGATGGTTCTGTAGGTGAGAAGCAAAAGGCTTATATCCTTCTTGTTTCCATCTGACCGGTGTCCTTGTTGCCTAATTTCTCTCTCTGGGGTTTCCATCGATGATAAGTACGCTCTCATGGAGCGCCCCTTTTCCTGGAGATAGTCAAAGGATTTGTCTCCTGACCTTACGCCTTTCTCTCCTTGCCTCTCAGAAGAACTCGCTTTCCTGTGTTCCAGTTTTCTGGCCCATCTGCTGCCCTCCCACACATGGCAGAGGGCAACAGATGGGCGATAATCATGCGGAAAAAGGCAAATGGAGGCCATGCGGAGGGGAAATGCAGCTCTGTGGCATCGTGCCCTGGCAACACAAAGCCACCACTAGTCATCCACTGCACACACACCGCGAATCCGTCAGTGACAAGTAAGGCGTGTGGCTGGTTGGAATAGGAACGGTTTGGGACACTGCCAGTGCTGGGTGGCTGCTTTCCACTGGTAAACATTGTCACTTATGGTACAGCACTTCTCAGGAGTAAGTGAAGCACACCTTGTCCACCTCTTCAAGAAAGGCTCATCTCCATTTTTGATATGAGGGCAAGATGGTAGTTCATGGTGTCTCACTTAGGGCTCCTTTAGGTTGCAGACATAAAGCTAATTTGTGGTGTAAGACCAGTGAGCTCTGATGCTGGAAGGAAGGAGGTATGAACATAGCAATAACCAACATGTTTGCACAGGTCTGAATCCACAGCAGCTCATCTGCTTCTGACAACAGCTTGCTAGGACATGTAAAGTCACCGGCAGGAGATGACAGAAGAAATGGGCTTGGCAACGACAGTCAGACACAGATGACTGTGAACTATCAATATGAAAGCTGAAGAAAAACAACACAAAAAAAGAGGCAAATATTGTATGAGGGTATTATCATGTTTAAAACAGCAGAAAGGATATCTCTCTGGTATGTTGGTACACAGCTACCTCAAAAAGGCAAATAAGAAGAGTAAAAAGACTTGCCTATATGGTCCATTGGTGTATTGCAGCACAAAGACCAAGGACTCTATAGCCTTAAGGTTTCTTTCCAGTGCAATGCAACTCACATCTCTAGGAAATACACACAGTCCCATTAGCGAAGGGTACCTTTCCCAAAGAAATGAAGACTACCTAAATTACAGTTCAATTAATCAAATCAATCAGTCTTAGATTCTAACTAAGGTTTTAATTGCTTACAGAGCTGTGCAACCTTACAACAGATACAGAAATACTAACAGGTTGAACCTCAATATTTTGCATAAATTTCTTTAATTCTACTATGGTATGAAATGGTACGTAATTGTCACCAGTGATAGGACTTGAGGAAATGGCCTGAAGTTGTGCCAGGGGAGGTTTAGGCAGGATATTAGGGAAAGGTTCATCACCCAGAGGGTGGTTGGACACCGCTGGAACACGCTCCACAGGGAAGTAGTCACAGCACCAGCCTGCCTGAGTGCAAGAAGCATTTGGACACCGTTCTCAGGCACATGGTGTGACTCTTGGGTTGTCCTGGGCAGGGTCAGAACTCAGCCTTGACAATGCTTGTAGGTCCCTTCCAAGTCAGCTTGTTCTGTGATTCTGTGACATCCCATGTGTTAACTAGCAAGCTGGAACATAATATACAGATGGGGTAAATATGCTGAGCAGTTGTGCATGTTGTATTACCTTATGTTTGAGAAGCCAAATGAACAGAGAAGTTCTGAACTGCTCCTTTCCAGCACTGAAACACTCACAGAATAATGCCAATGCTGCTAGGTCAGATAGGCAGTATCATCTGGAAAATTGCAAATAAAAACTCTTAACTGTTCAAAGAGTACACACAACATTCAAAATTTTTCTTGTTCTTAAAAAGTATTTTTACTATTCTTGTTTTCTATCCTATAGAAAGAACTTGTTCATATTGTACATATACACTGTATTTGAAGACTTAATTTTCCCACTGCTTCTTCCCTCACACTTTCTCATACTTTACCTTTCAGTTACGCATTTTTTAATAACAGTATTTGAACAGTAAAGAAAATATTTCAAAAGGATTTTAGGAAAATTACTTTAAAAATTATGCTTTCCAAGGCTTTGGATCTACAACAAATAAATAATACTGTGGTTCCCAGATAGTTTCTACCTACAGTGAGGGGTTCCAAAATGAAGTTGTGAACTAAAATATGTATAAAGTGAGACAGTGGAAGGGAAATACACATAGATGCTAATGACAAATGATCATGTGATTTGTTAAAAGATAATTATGAGCTACTCTGAAAGATCTGCTTGTTCTGTAAGGCCATTTCATAATAACCAATAGGATTTTACCAGTGTCCTGAGCAGATTCAAGGCAAGGATGAGCAGTACAATCTCTATGGGTTTTGGAGGGTTGGCAAGGTAAAACTAATTTGGTTTTTTAATTTCCTTGCCAGCCATTTCTTGTCCAAAAAGTAAACCCTTTGCATTCCATATTATTTTCCAAGAATAACAGCTTTGAATGTTTAGTTTGGCTAAACTAGAGAAGTTGACCACCTGTTTGTAGAAAAACAAGACATTCTTGCAGATGGAAGTTCTGAGCTACGATAAGGAGTTCTAAAAGAAATTTTGTTGGGTGCAGAGAGTGAAGGAGGCAAAATACAGACACAAAAACACTGGACATTTTTGAGTGTAGGGTAGATGAAATGGAATAAAAATCTATAAATGTTCTCATCTCAAGTTTCATAATAAATAGCAAAAGCATCATATCTCGAATTCTGCAGAAATGTACAGGATAGTATTGATTACTGTAAAAGGAACAGCCTTGTGCTAGCAAAGAGATGGATGAGGTTCTTTATATGCTCTTGAAGATGAGTGTCCCATAAAACCAGAAATTTGCAGTGTGTATATGGTTGTTCTTATGTACAAAATGGTCTTTCAGCAAATGAATTATGATGTGTCAAAATGACTCATAGGGACTTTGCCACAGTGCAGTGTATTTGAGAAAATTGCTGCCACAGAGTAAGTGTTTTTTATGTTGATTAACAGTAACACAGCTGGCCTCTGACTTTGCAAATTTAATGGAAATTTCAGGGTTAATGAATGAAACTAATCCTCCCTTGCTCTCTTCTTGTTTTACTTTCTCACACACATAAATGCACACCAAGTTTGTACCAAAAATTTCACTTATGTTATTGCTAATGAGAAACATCCAAGCAAATCAACATACCTGCACTACACAGTTACCAAAGAAAATACAGAGGTTTTAGGAGACTCATTCCTTTCAAAAAAACACATTCTAGTGAACTGCACTGCCATATCCCAATTAATAGTCTGCCTTATCACTAGTAAAAGTTGTGCATGATAACAAAAACATATAAATGAATGAAACAGATATTTGGGGGAAAGACTGATTCCCAAGAGAAAGGAAATCAATGAATCAGAAATGTTCCTGAGCTCTATAACCCAGCACCTGAGAGGAGGGAAAGGCCCTTGCTTTGGTGTATGGCTTTAACATCTCTGCTCATAGAAAGATTTTACTTGAAATCTTGCAAGGTCAAACCTCTTTTGCAGCTGTCTGGGTCCTCTTTTTATCAGCCAGGCTGGAAATGTCATACTTTATGATATTGCTTGGTTTTCTTCCCTGTACTGCCCTTGTTTATGCTCCTGTGCAAATGGCTGGGTTGGGCAGGGCTCCTGCAACTGCCTTGCGAATTCCCACTGTTGTAGTTGCAGATTCATCACCTTTAAGCGTGCATATTCTGCCATAAAGAGCATTTAAGCCCACAGAGATCATTCTCAGGTCCTCAAACACTTTAGTTACAAACAGTGTTGGGAGATAAAGACATAGGTAGCAGCTCTGCAGTTTTAGACAGGGATATATCATCCTGCTTGTCAAGGGATTTCTGGGGAGTGGATGGTGTGTGTCATTTTCAACTCTGATTTCTCTGACCCCTTAATGCTGACCAAGTTCATTAAAACACCTGAAGAAAATTATGTACTTCCAGAGGCAATATAAAAAGGAATCTACCTGCTGAAGCCAGTGGGAAAATAGAGCAGGTGAGAGCTTACAAAAGCAAAAAGAAAACTTACAAAAGGCAAAACAAATGATAAATAAATATATGGTTAGAGAAATAAAACAGCACACCTCTTTTCTGAGACACCAGGCTAGAACACAACCCTTGCAGCATGTTTTAGCCTGGTGGGCATTAATCAAAGTGCTTCCTATTATTTTTTTTTCCCACCCTGCTCCACCTCCCCATACTTTTATTTTCCTTAGAACAATTATATAATAGCCACTTTAACTTTCAGAAAAAAGGTTTCTAGAGTGCAGGGAAATATGATTTGCAAATCCAATCAATTCTATATCCAGGAAAAATAGATAATAATGATTGTAGAACCAGCAGATACCATTGACTTACTGAAAATAATCCATTCTAATAATGCTGATCTCTTCCCAGATCAAAGAAAAGGTTGGATAATTACATTTTTTCCCATTCATACAATGACATTTTGTTTGCAAGTTTCTTGAGGTTCAGTTTGCAAAGGCTTTAGAGGCAGTTCTGTGTGCCTTACTTGCCCACTCTTCTTGAGACAATATTAAGCAAATTTTACACATGATGAGATTATGCTGGCTTCTATGTAATTTTCATGCAGAAGTCCCAGGAACACTCTGTGCATTTGGTATGCCTAAACTTTATAAACCTTGTCTTTTATGGTGGAGCAGACTCAAGGTCTTTCAACACTGGCATGGCAGAAACTTGAGAATGATCAGGATAGTCCTGCCACAGGAGGAATGGTCCAAAGAAGGTGACCTGGGATGGAGACCAGCATCAGAGGGTTGGGCTGCCTGGTCCCTTTTGCTGCTGAGATCACAGCAGGGGCAGCTGATGATGCCTCAAGAAGCCAAAACTGGAGGTACCCCAACTCTTCCTTCTCTGGCAACAGCAGCAAACCTGACTGTGAACTTGGCTATGGAACAGCTAAACATAGATTACTCTCCTGAATAGGAATGTCCTGGGCAGTCTTCTGAATCCATAATGTCATGAAAATCCAGTTGCCAAAACCCAATTTGAAGCTCTAAGTTGAAAAGTTATACATGAAAGCACATAGGAAATAAAATGAAAAAAACCCAGTGGCACTGTCCTATAAATAGTGCTTGCCAAACAAAAAGAACAATCTACTATGATATAGTAGTCTCCATTTGTCTGGAGATACGACTTCCAGTTATTATGGTTTACATGTTCTTAGAAATATCTATATCTAGTTCTATCCAAGAAAACTACATTTACATTTACTACATTTGTAGTAAAGGAAGAGCATAAATAGCCTAACTGGTTTTACTGGAGTAGGATATTAGTCTAGTAGGACCACTACAGAGCCAAGCCTTGCCTTTCACATAAAGTGTAAGCTCAAGTTCTCTGAATGTAGCTTCACAACCCTGGGATCTGAATCTGTTTCACTGACTTTCCTTCTGTGTTAAGCCCTTAACTATTCTTCAGATAAATTTCAAATGTGAATGAAATCTCCTAGAAACATGTTTCATCAACTATGATGGCACCTTTATGATCCTCTCAGCTGACAGAAAACTCTGAATCTCAGCCCTTCCTCAATCTTGAACCCAAACCCAGTTTCTAGGTAAGTCAGACTCAACACTTTTTCCTGTTTTGATCCTTGTGGCACAAAGGAGCCAGTGAACAGTCCAGGAAAGCCTACAGTTAAACAGAGGGGAAGACTATGAAAGATCACAGAAGCATCTCAAACCCCTTGTCATTAGAAGATTTAACTCCTGCAGAAGTGTTGCTAAGGGTGTTGGTTTGATCCATGATAAGCACTCACGTACATCCCCACCACAGCATGGATGATTTGTACACCCAACTCCCACTTCTGCTCATAGGATAAACCCTCATCACCTCCCTCAGACATATAAAAATCAAAGCAGTACATTCCACATCTTCCCTTCCAAGAGCAGAAGGCAATATTCATTTGTGTGCACAGGGAAATGTATGTATCCACTTATTTAGATGCTTCTCTGCCTTTCTGGATACAAAACCAGAGCTGATGAAGTACAGTGTGCTCCAGAATTTTTTTCTTTCTCCTTTTAGTCCATTCCTCTTTTAAACTTACAAAATAAAAAATAATTATCCCAAGAGAATGTTATATCTGTGTAATTTTTTCCACTGTATCGATAATTACTGTATTTCACATGCCCCTTTTAATTACTTAATGTCTGAGATTAAAATTCAACAGCCTCTCTCAAAGAGAAAGTGCTTTAATATCTGAAGTGCTGCTCCTGTAAATTGGCATCTGAAAGATAGGCTAAAAAAGGGGCATAAATACGAACATTCCCATCCTTCCTAACTGACTGCAATACCAACGAGCTGCACCGACTTTACACAGACCTCCCACATTCTTGATAGGATGTTTTCTAGCAGAGCGATCCACAAATATTATCATTCAATGACAATACAGTTTTATCAAGGTACGTCTCAATCCGCAGGACGCGAGCCCCGCGCACCAGACGGCAGATTTGGCGCGGCGATGCGCGCACTGCGTGTGTTACTTACTGGTTATTGCAGTGGTCATACCGAGTCCCGTATGGCGCTACATTAACGAATGGCATGCAAGCACCTTCTGTTGAAACATCTGCGACAGGCAAGTTTCAGGCATTTTTCCAGATATTTTTTTTTTTGTGCTCTCGACCAAATTTTCATTAGGGCTATAAAACCTGGCAGGCAGCATTGTTGTGGATGATTTTTTAATAAACTGGGACATGCCTTTGTTAGAGGAGTGAAGAAAAGGGCTCTTTAGAGACTTCTTCCTATTACAAAAAGTTCAGAAAACATATGACAGCTCACCAAACAGTGTCTCCTAACTTTTTTCTGTCTTCTCCAAGACTAAGATTTCCTGCTTCTTTAGATGTATACAAAGATTTACAGGTTTTGAAATGAAGCCAGAAATGTAGATTTTTTTTTTTTTTATCTATCAGATTAAATGATTCCAACAGTGGCATTACTAGAGAATGTCTTCAAAGAAAGTGCACGTAGCTAACATAGATTTTTAGCATCTTTTTGATGCCTGCTGCCAGGAATCTCACAAAGGATTTTCACTTACTTGACAAGGTCCTTTGGAATAAAAAAGGAAGAAAGGAAAGCAAATGGACACGTTCAGATCATATCTTGTACACCATGCTAGCCTAGAACATAGCCTTACTCCTTTTTCTTTCTCTTTTCCAGAAACATGCCATTGCCTGCTCTCCCTTCTCTGCTCCCCTGCAAGACAACAGCCACAAGGCACAAATTGAAGTTCCATTTTGCAGTTCTCCCTGCCACACTATGAGCACTAATTCAGAACAAACATTCTTGGCAGTAAATATGTACATTATCATTATGTAAATAGGTATGTTATCATTATAGCAAAATGATGATGTTCTTTGCTAAGTCTACATTCCCTTTCCAAGAATATTATGTAGTTTGAAGTATAATTTCCATTATGCCACTGGGGCTGAAAAACACTTCAGTTCAACAATAATTAGTGTACTGTATATAACAAAATGTTTACCGTGGATAAAGATGATGTTCAATCCTAAATCTTTTTGGACAAACAAACAAATGCAGTTCTACATGGCAGTGTTCAGCCTGAGTAACCAACAGAACTAATTTTCAGACTAATATCCATTCCCACATCCAAGGTGAGCATCATATTGACATTTTATACCAACAACACCATGAGCAATAACATTTTAAATTGTATGAGGTGAATGATCTACTGTTAGCATGAAGGTGACTTCATTTCTGAACCTTAAATGAACTAGAAATGACTGAATGTCACAGGCTGCTGGCACTGCTAACAGTGTTTACATGAATCCCATTGCTCAAGCACAGGTGAGTATATCAGCACTGCAAAACTCAAATCCTTAGGTTTTAATAATTCAAAAAGTTCTTGTGTGTAAAGAGCAAGGCAAGGCCAACTCCTAAGTCCAGCAGCTGTAAGCTACTTGTACATACCTACATACCCCATGCTATTTCCTAAGAATTTGAGATATGTATGTCCTAGACTGAGGTAAAATAAGTGCTGGTAAAATAAGTGCTGACTTCTTACAGAAAAAAACAGAATTGCTGGCATAAGTAAAATTGGATGAAAGCGTTAATATTTTCACAGCTTCTTTTGAGGTGAGTAAATGTAAATACTTGTCTCTCATTTTCCCTGAAAAAGTGGATTAGTTATTTAGAAGTATGTAAATGCATTCAAAATGTCTTCAGTTTCTTCTCATTCCTTTGAATGCTGCTTTGAACTGAAAAATCAATTTTCAGAAAGGAAGATATGCCAATTAGAATTAAAAAAATAAAAAAGCAACAAAAAACAAAACAGAAGAAAGGAAACTAATTTATAAATTATAAAATATATAATGGCCACATTCCCACTGTTCTGTTGCCACTTCTATCACATACCACACACTGGAATTGTGAAAATATTGTATGAAAATATGCATATGATTCTCAGCATTCTTCATTATGCACCAGCTCCCTTCAGAAATCCTTTCATGGGAAAAATTAGATAGGGAAGATAGCCTTTGAGGACTCACAGAGATTGTGCATGGTGACTTCTCCTTTCCCAAGCCAACAATTAGATAGTTGTTTTGCATCTTCAGGCAAATATTGTGGAAGCATAACAAACTATGAACTACTTTTCTCTGGCATTTCTATTCCCTTTTTACTTCAAAGTGTCTGATACACTTGTGTTCACCACACACGTGTGTAAAGCATTTCTGCACAGGATGCAAGCACACATTGTCACTGAGCCACTGGTTTACTTCTCTGACATCTGAAAACAGCTGCTGATGTTGTGCTGCCCAGTGTCTGTGGCCAGGCA
The DNA here is from genome assembly GCA_030060385.1 of Muscicapa striata striata. NCBI lineage: Eukaryota > Metazoa > Chordata > Aves > Passeriformes > Muscicapidae > Muscicapa > Muscicapa striata. Next base: position 808,396 of record JAREIS010000233.1, read on the forward strand.
GGACCAGCACACATCCTGGCCAGCCCACTGGATCAACAGCTCCCAGCCAGGTGCTGTCTGTGAAGCCAAACCAGTTAAGAGGAAGAAGCAGCAGCAGCAGAGAATAGAATATCCCTTGGATGTTTGTTTCAATTTTGTTTCAAACTGATCAAACCATGGGAAAGTCTAATTTGTCATTGAATCTCTTCAAACTTAAGCCTCCTCAGCAAAACCTGTTATAAAATTAGAGTGTGGCGGCTATAGGAGAAATATTTCTCTGACTTTTAGACCTGTTGTTCAGTAGCACTGGATTGCCCTTATTCTTCTATTGACAGAAAGAGTGAGCTCCCTGTTTATATTCTCTGAAATATCCATTACTTCATGTACATTTTTCATATAATCTCAACTTTTTTTTAAGCTGAAAAGTCCTACTCTGTTCAGTCTCTTTGCATAAGAAAGCCATACCACACCTATGGATATCTGCTACTCTTGTCTAGGATACCTTTCCTACTTCTACCACACTTTCTGCACACAATATAAGACATAATATACTGCTGACTTATAAGATAATCCAGTGATATTTTCAGTCATTTTCCACTACAAGTGGATCAGAAAACACAGTTTCACATAGGCAGTCACAACTTGAACTATACAAATAATTGACTGGGAGAGTTGCTGGTCAAGTGGAAACAAGTAATCCAAATGAAAAAATAATTTCATGTCAAGGGGAAGCAAACAACACCAAAACATAACTTATTTCTGCAAAGTAAAGCAGTTCTAAAAAACCCTATCATTTCCAGATGAGATAAAAAAATCTTCTTTTATTCTAAGGACTTCAGCAGTTATTAAAGAAAACTTACAGAAAAGTTACCTCAAAAATATTACTTTTATTGAAATTTAAGGCAAAACAGGTGGCTGAAGTGAATCATGAAAAGAAGGAGCAATATGAGCAAATGGATATAAGCAGGACTTTGTAAATCAGACCAGAATTCTCTACATTTTCCTCTCTAATCTAAGCATCACTATCCATATATTTGTTATTCTTGTTGTTTTGATATAGCCAGTTAGGACACGTACCTGGCAGCTTTCCACTGACATTTAGCATTAGGAGTCCAGGTCATTAAAGCCAGCATTGGGCTGCTCACACAATATTGTGCTGTGGTACTCAGACCACTCCTAAGCCTGCCAGTAAGATTTAAATGTAGCACTTGGGCAAAATTATCAAACACAGCATCATCCTCAAGCGCAATGGTATCCAGTGGCCAAGTCTTTCCAAGACAAAGAATGAGCAGAGGAGATATCATGGTGGACTCTAAAAAAAACCAGAGTGTAAGGAAGAGATCAGTTACTCAGACTGTTGCTGTAATAAGGACAGTAATTGTCCAAGTGTTGAAGCTTCTCATTTCTTCCATGTGAAAAATGCAGCTGCCTAAGAGATTGACACAAAGTTTCATGTAGGTAGATGCATCCTATAGCTGTCTAATGGAACAATGATGTAATGTAGCCCAAGCCAAAACTGAAACAAAGCTTTAAATAATGGGAACAATTAATTCTCAAAAAATATGCCCATGGAACAAGAGGGCAATTGCCATGATTCTGAAATTTGAAACTTTCTGGAATTAGCACTTCTGTTTCTCCAGCTGGTGATACTTCCTCAATTATGTGCCTGGCAAAGATCTCTCGCATCTTTTCAGTTAGGTCAAGAATTCTGTTGAAGAAAAGTTAAGAGACTGAGAAGATTTAGCAGCTGAAGAATCCAACATGCTCCAGCCAGTAGCAGGGACAAAGATGGGTGGAGGTTTTTCTGTTTTTCATCTTGGATCTTGGTTACTTGCCCTGGGCCCAACAGAAGCTGCTATAAGAACCAACTTTCCAAAAGCCAGGGACACGTTATGGAGGAGTGTCATGGTGGAGCTGTGCCTTGTTGAAGGTCACGTGTCTGGGTTATAACACATCGTTAACTTTTTAAAAGAACAGCATGTAAAATGTTGTGGTGCAGGCAAGGGGATCTCTTGGTATATGTATTTTGCATGCCACTTTGTGCAAAGAAGAAAATAAGCATTCCTCTCCCACTGAATACAGGCAGCCCTGCAGATTGATTTTTGGTCCATGCCATGAGGTTAATGCACAGCTTGATCTGCACTGACATGAAAATACCATCTGCATAACCCCAGCTTGCCTTGCTGGGAGAAGATACAGGACTCAGCAGCTGGTCTCAGCTACTCTGGGAAAATGTGCGTCTCCAGACCAAGTTTGGATCCAGCCATATCTGGCAAAAGTATTATAACTATATCACATGCATACTCCAGAGAAATCTTAAGAAGCTTAATGGAAGTTCAGTTCATATGTTGAGGCTGTTACATGAAAAGTATCAGGAAAAGCATAAACTGTTCCTATTTCAAAACTGTACAGGGAAATAGTATAAGGTATAACTTCACAGGACTGTCACGAGTTACTCAAATATTCCTAACTTAACATACATAATTCAAAAGAAGAAATTTTCTTTCTCTTTGGTTAATATCAAAGTAATATGCAACAGAAATATCAAAGTAATGTGCAACAGAAAGCTGACTTCCTTTTCAGTGAGCAGGACGTAATACTGAATCTTGCCATAAGCATGCAAGCACAATAATCTGTTTTGTGCATTACACAAAGGAAGGACTACACTCAATCTCCTGAACTTTAAGAGTGCAAGTTTGAAACAACGCTTGTCCCAACAGAAAAAAACTCCCTGTATCAGGTCCTTTCCTATTACACCAAAGAAAAAGGCTTTTGTTTGTTTGTCTTGATGAGGTTTTTGGTGGTGGTGGTGGTTGGTTTTTTTTGGTTTTTTGTTTCCTTAAATATAGGTGTACACTCTGTTTATTTAAAAGTTAATTGAGCTTAGTAAATTGCTGCAATCTTTCACAACTTGGCAGATTTTTTAAAATTCAAATTTTTAATCCGTTTCCTGCATTGTTCCACCAGGACTGACTGAAGGGGAATAAAGGTAATTATAAAGCCACACAGCCACGTTCACCTCAGCTAAAATCAACGTATGACTACTCTTCTGTGCTCCCTACATCACATGGCAACCCTGTTGAAGAGTGGGAGCAGGGCTGTTAAGAGAGCCCTTGCCCCAAAGCATCCCCTGAGCTCCAGGAGCTGCTGCTCCTGGTGGTGCCCAGGGGCTGGGTGGGTTGGGGAGCTTTGCCTGGTGGGGCTGGCTCTGCCTCCCGCCCCTGCACACGCAGGGAGATTGCGAGGTGACATGGTCAGCTTGATGAAGTACATAAAAGCTTTTGGCACTGCATATCTGCAATATCATGGACAGTCAAGGAGGCGCCTGTTATAAAAATACACAGTGAAACACAACTGGAGGACTGCTCTTTCTCAAAGGCTAACGTAATGCATTCCTTCTGTTTAGGCTCATTTTCCAGCCTTTCACATTCTTTGTGAACAAGAGTTATAAAACAAGCCTGATGCAGTCCAATTATTTTTACTTTGAAGGCCATTAATCAAGATTGACTAAGAAAATGAAGACAGCTAAGCAAAATTTCATATGTGACTAGAGTGAGATTAAAATAAAACCAGATGGGGATGGACAGAGACGTTAAGCTGCTTTCTCTCCCCCTTCCCTCCCCTTTTATTTTACTTTTTTTGACTCATGTAATAAATGTCTTTTACAAATTACAGCACTCTTATTTTCTTACAGTAAATCAAATTGGGTCATAATGTACAAGTGGTCTCATTGCTGAAATGTCAAAAATAGAACCCGCCTTGTTCTTCCAAAGCAATTCCTCAAATCTAAACCAGCAGTGTGGCCTGACAGTCTATAAACCATGTACCTGGATGCAGATCCCTTTTAAGGTAACTGTCTGTAGCTGATAGAAGTGTTTCACAAGCATCCAACATGAGCGGTATTCAGAGATCTATAGCATGCAGTCATTTGCAGGGGTCTGAATCAGAAGGTCTTACATACATGGCATTTCTACAATTTTCAGGGAGTTTATAGAACCAATACTTTTTTTTCTAAAGATCAAACAACTTTGAGTTAATGCCAACCAGTAGAGCTATAAAAATTCTGAAAAAGCTTGCATTATTTTCACAAAACTCCTTTTTAATTGATTAGATGAAAGCCAGTGTACACACTGAGAAGCTTCTTTAGAGATTTGAGGACACAGCAAGGAAAACACAAATCACAAGGACAGGTAAGGATCCAGAACGATGGCCACATATCATTAAGATTTTCTTTATAAAGTGTCTACTACAAACAATCTTAGGTAAGAAGATGAAACAGTCATGTACACATTATTGCCCTTTTATGAAAAAAAAAAAATAAAATTGGATGACACGGAGGGAAAATTTTTCAAAGTATTTTTAGACTCACAATTTAAAATAAGCTCTGCTTTGGAACCAGATTTTGAACATATATGTACCAGTAAGTAAGCTCACTTATAGCAGTCCTGACCTATCCAGAAGTATATCTGACTAAACACAACTATCTCACTGCCAAGGGAAAAAAACAGTCAACCCACCAAACAAAAAACCCAAACAAGTAGTTAATCAGTATCTCATACAAAGGGTCTGATATATACTAATATTGCAGAAAGGTCAGCTGGTATAGTCCAACATAGAGAGTACATCCCCAAATTCTACTGTGCTTGAAATGTCAATTGGGTCAGAGATTGGCCCCTATCCCCATGAGAAGATTTTGGTTTTAAGAAGGGAAGATCATGTACATGCAACGTGAAATTTTTAAAGTTCTATGAGTGAATACTTCTTTCCCAGACTCTTTCATGTATCACCTGCCCTAATGAATATAAATCCATAGCTTTCTTTTACCCATTCACTATAATGTTGCAGAAATAAGCCTGAAAGGCATCTCAAGGGATCATTTAGGCCATCCCCTCCACCGAGTCAGGATCAGCTGTTCCTAAATTATTCTTGACAGACGTTTGTCCAACCTATTTATCAGCCTTCATACAGTGATGTTTGTACAGGCTTCCTACCCAATCAATTCTGATACTATCACAGAAAACATTTCCTCGTGTCTACCCTTGATCTCTTTTCCTGAAAGTTAAGACTGCTACTTCTTTTGGACATTCGCAACCGTTTATTACTTTCCTCTTTGCAGCTACCTTTTAAACATTTGAAGACTTATCATATATCCCTTCAGTTTGTCTCTTTCTAGACTAAACAACCTCACTGCCTTGAGTCTTTTCTCACAGGCCATGTTTTCCAGACCCTCGATCACTCATGCTCATCTCCTTGGACTCTTTCCAACTGATTTGCATCTTTCTTGAAATGCAGTGCCCCAAACTGAACCCAGTGCTCCAGATGAGGTAAGAAAGCAGGACTATTTCATGTTTCTTACATATGCCAACATTGTTTATACAACCCAGTATGGTGTTTGGGGCTTTGGTAACTGCCTGACTTTCCTCACTCATGTTCCTTTTGTGTTTGCTCTGGCCTCCAGCTCCTTCACTGAAGAAAAACTAATTTTTCATCCATTCTACTCCCTTGCAGCCTCCATCAAAGCCCAAGCACACTGCCTGCTCTTCCACACTGCACTGCACACTCTCTGCTTTAGTGCATTGCCTGTTTTCCAAGGTCATTTTCATCCTCCAAAGCCTTTGCAGTCCATCCTGACTTGGTATCATGTGCAGTCTACTATCTGGGTTTTTAATTAAACCAAAGAATAGAACTGGGCCCATGAAAAAACTTGAAGAATCCACCCTTCTGGTCAAATAGTGAACTGGCAGTAACTACTATTCGTGTACACTTTCCCACAACTTACATCCTGACAATGTATCCTTCACTTATTTTTACAGAACATCATGTGAGACAGTGTAAAAAAAATCTTAATGAAGTCAAGATGCATGACACCTACTTATTTGCTTTATCCAGAAGTCCTATTAACCTTAATTCCTCTTGTAGTGTTATCTGGCATGTTTCGTTTCCTCCACTTGCTAATTTATTGCTCTGCTATCTTGTAGGTGCTCACAGGAGTCTCGTTAGATGTTTGGATTTTTTCTGCAGAGGAAATGAGTCTTATTGACTTTTAATTCTGTTAGCCCACCTTTCTTTATTTCTAAGTGAAAATTATTTTTCATACACTGTTTTTGTTTTTATTTTTCCTCTTTTTAAAAAGAAAATAATATTGTTTATGTTTCTAGGAGTAGCAGAATATTGTAGAGCAATAGCCTACTCCTACTCCTAGCAATAGTCTTGAAGACCATATTCTCTTTGTGTTATATCTTCCCGTTCCTGTTTGGGTCTCCTGTCACAATTTATTTGTTTATCTCTTTCCTCGTGGTACTTGCTCCATCCCAGCCTATTTTCTCCTTCAGTTCTTTCTTGCTGTCCCTTTCCTGACTGATAAATGGAAAAGTAGTTCAACAGCATTCAAGTGCAATTTAAGCTTTTGAACTCGAGGTATTTGAGGTGCTTTAGTATAAAGGTTAATTCACCTAATTCCTGATTTTCACATTCAAATATCCTTATGAACAGCAGATCACATGGTTGTCTCTGAGGGGAAAGCTGCTTAGGAGCATAAAAAGCTGTGCACTCTGCCTTGTCTTTTCTCAGATCAAATGGATTAGAGTGGTGCTGATAGGAGCTTTCAAGAGATGTTACTAGTGGCAAAATTCAGTAGTTGCCTTCCTGGATGCTTGTTTATCTCTCTCACATTCCCCTTCTTTAATTCAGCTAATCATATACCTAGGTCAACCTTCCTTTGTCTATTGCCCTTGACAATACCTTTACTCGCCTCATTTCCCGTGTCTCACTTGCTGAGGAATAAAAATGCAGATGTATTATTATTACAGTGAACAGAGAGGGATGAAAGAAAAAACAGAGACCTGTTTTGACCTTTGGGTTTGGGAAGGGTGGTTTTGTGGCATTGGATTTTAGATGGCCTTCACCCTGAAAAAACAAAGCAAGCAAAATAAAATTTTTAAAATATAAGGCAAACAATATCTTAAACTTTCCCATTTGCTTGAAGGTGCTTTTGAACTAATAGAATTCCTCTGAGCCTGTGACTCTGTATTTCATTGTATCCATTTTATATATGGCTTTCTGAGAAGCCAAGACTTTCTTGAAGCAATAGCAGGAAGATGCCTGAATCAGCTGCAAAGAGCTGGTTCTCCAGCTATGCCAGTTACCCACCACCTTCCCAGTTTCTGCTCTCACATCTGTCTTTCCAGCTCTCTCTGATGCTTTCAGACACAAACTACCTTTTTTTCTTCCTAAGTGCCTTGATAAATAAAGCTGAAAATACAAGCTCTCACAGAAGTAAAGTGTTTATCTATTTTTGTAAATAACAGCTGTGTGGAGTTTGTGAATGTTCATTTCAACATATTCCTATGGAAAGCTGCAAGTATTTATAAAAAAACCCAAAACAACATCACCTTTATTAACCTGGTCTACTTGTTATGCTGGTCTGCTATGGACTCTCTTTGAAGTTAATGGAAATACAGTAGATCCCTTCTATCTCCAGTTCTGTGGAACTGGCTCACCAACAGAATAGAGCAAGTATCATTGGAACACTGCTGAAGTACCTCACTGCTTTTGGGGCATTAAAGCTGGAAAAACTTCATTCTCCAGGTGAGTAACACCAGCTTGAGGGCAGATACATCAGGATTCAGCTATCACGTACCTTTCAAAACAGCAGAAAGGTTAATCCATTTTCTTGCTTTCTTCACAAAAGTTCAGCATCTCTCCCCTGTTGCACCTGACCTTAGGTTATCAGAGCACTGCACAGGAGGTGCATGCCATGCTCTGCTAAAAACATTGGTAGTCTGAGACTTTCCAGGTGCCTTACAGAACTCAACCTGTTCCCTAGACAGCAACACCTGCTTGTGAACTCTGCTTCCCTGCTCAGGTGTTTTCTCTGTCACATGTACCATTAATGATCTGCAGATGGGTTGAACTGCTGGCTAGTTCATCACTCCAAGGCTTGACTCAGGGAGGAAAGACTTAATCCAGATGGGATTTAACCTGCAGTGTGCTACACAGGCTATCCATTCAAAATTACTGCCCACTAGATAGAGTGAAAAAACATTTTCCACGGTGTGTGGTGGGACACATTGACACTGCAACACACTGGTAAGCAACTAAGAAAATAAATAGTCTGTATTTGCTAGCATTCATTGACAATTTATGACAGAACAGACAGAGCCACCTGATCCTGCTCTTTTGCTTGGTCAAGGCTAAAGATATTCTCTGGCCTATCACCAGACACATTTTATAGCCCAAGCAGTGCAACTCAGTGAGGTGTTTCAGCCAATGTTAATGAAGTGGAATTTATGGCAAAGGTTGAAAGACAGAAAAACAAAGCAGGTAATTTGCTCTAAGAAGTGTGGAGTTTGTGGTCTGCTTTCATTCCCAGAGGTAAGGTGAGGATGGAAAACCTAATGGGTAATACATAAGAGTCTCAAAACTTGAGCTTGATTCAAAGTGGTGCTTTAAACTTCTCGAGCAAGCCACATATTTGTGCCTCCTTGTCTCAGTGGCCAGCTGTAGGTTAAGATCATGCATGGTGGCAACGAGCAGTGTGGAAAATCCTAACATGGAAAAACACCTCAAGAGGAAGCTGTGAAGTTATTTCCTGGTAGTTTGGGGCTGGATGGAACATGAGCCTGTATTTCATCTCAATGCTTGCATCAGACAGTTGTGGGAGCTTTTCAAAGGTCCTCTGTTGAGTCCAATTTGTTTAGGACACTCAGGAAGCCAGGAAAATTTTCAAACCATAATATAAATTACTGTTAGCACCTATATAGAGGCTAAAATATTCATAAGAGTTTCAAGAGCATCCAGGAATGTCTATATGGACAGAAATCTGCCTTCAAACTCGTCTTGCTCTGTTTTTCACCAGCCTTTCACCCCACATCCTCTCTAGGAAAGTCCCACACTATAAAGAACTGGGCTTTGCTACCTGTGGTCTCACTTGTTCCAAAGACCACGTCATAACTATGTCTTACCCATGTGTCCAGGGTTTCTTGTTAGCAGAGCAGGAAAGCTGGACTGTGTGGTTTCCTAGAGGGACACTTCCAGTAGCCAGGCAGTGCTATTATCAATTTCCAGTCAGGAATCCAGTCAGGAGCCCTTTCAGCACATGATATGATAACATCACACCACTTTGATATGGTCATACTGCAGTTTTAAAAACACTTCTAAGAAGCATACTTAAATGAAGCATACTTAAAGAAGCATACTTAAATTTTATCTGCTACTATTTTAAGGCTACCTCAAAACTTCAACAACATCATCAGGCTGTGCTCCTGAGGCAGATTTTGATGACTGCCCCATACAGAACAGTCATTTCTATTTGCTCCAGATTATTAACACTAAATGAAGAACAGTTTCTGGAGCTCTTCTGGTTCTGAAATCTACCTTAACTCTTTGTATTGTGCCAAACATGTATTTGCTGAACTTAGTGCTTTATTTCTTCCATCACCAGTTACTGATACATTGTTTATGATGATGGCTATTATACTTACCAGATGTCAATGAAGAGATGCATTTGATTCCTTAGTGTAGTGAACACCTTATTGCAAAGAAAAATGAGGGCTTTTTTCCTTCAGTCACTACCTATTTGAAAGAAATTAATTCTGGATGGGTGGATGTGCATAAAGGAAGAGAAAAAAGAAATAATATCTCTTGTAGGGAGGTAATGCTTTACTTTAGGATAGGAAGTAAAAAGGATTATGGAATTTTAGAAATAATTTATTTCTTCCCTCCTGGGCTACCCTTGTTTTGTCTACAGTATCATTCCTATAATATCTAGGCTGCATGCAGTGTTGATGTGTAATTTTCTGTCATTACAGTCACAAAAAGTAATACATGCATGTGCAGTTCTAGTTAGGAATGGTCAGAGCCTTACCTGGCTACTTTAAATGCTTTTGCCATATGATCTTTCATACCAAAGAAATCATACAGAAATATTTTCCATGCTGTAGAAGACAATGACCCACCCCACACTAAATTCACTATTTTCCATAACTGGGCAAAATAGTGAACTCTCCACAGCAGGCAGCTCATTTCCAGTGTCTTTGTGCACACACAGTTCAGCTGTTGTTTAAATATCTCTGACTTACAGCATGAACCCACAGCAAAGAAGGCACTCCAAAGACATAGCTGTCTGCCACTTTTTTTCTCAAATCTTACTGTTTTACTGAATGCTTTCTCTCTCTCTGGCATGTCCATGCTTTCCTTTCACATATTTTGTTGGTTTGTTTAGGGTTTTTTCCACATATAACTAAATTACAAAAAAATATTTATTTGAAAGTCAAGTACCTGCAGAAGTGACAGTCTGAAGAGTTTGATATAGTATGTGGCTGGCATGAGCACGTTTTACTTAACACTGTATTTGAGGCATGCCAAGTTCTCTAACTAAAAGCACAGAGACAAATGGGTGAGTTTTAGCATCCAGTGGCCTGTGGTTCCTCAGCCTGAACCATACAGTCAAAAAGTTGGTTACAGCTCTCCTGATGGGGAGGGAACCTCAGAACAGATCTGCAGCAAGGTGAGAATTCATTCCTCTGGTCTAGGGTACAGTAGTTGAGGCAGTACACTAACACCTCATACACACTCTAAGAATATAAATGAGTATTTTCAGTCTGAGGAAACAACACTTTTGAATTAGGTCTATTTCTTGATCATCACCACCCTAAGAGAACTTTTGCTCCACTGGACTGTTTCGGAGTAAGAAATTAACCTCTGAGATTAAAGTGAGAAAGTGAACTGCATATGAATAGATCAAAAGAACAAGGAAAAGAGCAAGCATCTGGAAAAAATCAAGTTCACTCCTGCTTAGATTATTCCAAAACAAGATTCTTAAAAGTTTTATTGTGCACCTGAGAAATGTCTCACAGTCAGGTTTTTCACCTGGTGGAAAATGTTGGAGGTGCCAGTTCCAGAACAGCCATCAAATCTATCACACCTACTTATTTTCTTGTTCTGTAGGCAAGTAGTGGACTGATATTTCTAGAGGCCTCTCATAGTTGCTACAAGTTTCATTACGTTCTCTGCTTTGTGGCCCCACATTTTCATCAGGACCTATTTAATCTCTGCAGTACTGACACTAGCTAAGTTGTCTGTGTGAGGCAAATTATGGAGCATCCAGGAGCTTTTATGGAGCAGATCGGGCATCCGTGTTCTATCTCCGTGTTTCAGCAGGATTTCAAATACTGGAGAGCTCACTAACATACACTGACTGCCTAAGAATTTCTAGGCAGAGATGTAGTTGCCAACATTTCAAAATACTGTGCCTGAGATGCCTGAGAAACTACTGTGATGTTAGTTGCTAGAAGACACTTTATTTTTGCCAGATCTGCAGAGATTGAGTCTGTTTGCCTTAGCTTAGAAAGTTGAACTCCCCCAATCCACACCCCTCATGCCCCAGCTCCCCACATGGCCATTTCCATCTTGGGCAGAAAAACTGGTGCCAAAGCACCCATCAACCTTATCAGTTTGCCAGCAACCTCATCCCCTTTAGCACACATTGTCCTGACCAAAGGTCACAAATCTTCACAGGTGCCAGACCCTGGCTTGCAGAGTTAGTCTCCTCGTTTTCAGCCAGTTTCTGTTGGGCATCAAGGTGTTTTTGTTTCACAATTCAGCTGAGACACTTGAAGGCAGACATAAAGAACACTTTTAAGACAAGCATTTTGGCTTGGCAGCCTCTATTCCCACTGAAGCAAAAGTGAATTTTGCAGGTTTTACTGAAGACACAGCTACATCAAGAACAAATATGTCCAAGCACCTCACTCCAGCTGTCTTGTCTTGTAGGTGAATGTTCTTCCCTTTCAAGAATATGCTTAAGGGGACTAAACACATATGTAGAGGGATTATCTCCTGTGACATCTGTGACATCTAAGATGAATGAATAGTGGGTACTTAAATTGAAATTCAAGAAAGCATTGAATGAGTCAGAGCAATTAATTCAAGGTCTGCCAAACCAGTTAGCCTATAACCCCTTAAACACTCAAAGAGAGGTAGACACAACATTTGAGTTAAATAATTATAATGGCAGTCTTACTACTTCCATTGATTCTAGAGGGAGCCAGGCTCTGTTAGTCTAGGGAAGAAATCTAAATCAATCATTGTCCTCTAGAACAGAGACAGTGATGCATACAATCCCAAAAGATTCCTTCATCAGTTTGAAAAGTATGTGGATCAAGTTCACACCTCCTTTACACCCTTGGCAGACACACTTGGTCCTATAAGATTTTACAGCTATAATAGAAAAGAATTTAAAACACTGAGTCATAAAGACCACATCTGCATGTCTTTCCTTCTGCCTTCTCCCTCTTCCACCTTTTCCTTGCATTCTGTTTTGAGATGCTTTGAATATACACACATGAAAATTGCATGGGGATTGTTCTATACATCTAATTAATGTTAGCATTGCAAATTAAAAAAAAAAAAAACCAAAATTAAAAATGTAAAAATTTATGTTGTACTAGGAAACTACTTTTAATTTCTTATACATTTTCATAGAAGTTTTTTGTTTGTTAGTTTTTTGGTAGCTTGGATTTATTTTTTTTTTTTTTATCTCCAGGAGAGCATGTTCTATATACAAATTGGTTCAACAAACCCAAGCAGATCCACAGGCAATCATTTAAGGGAAAATGTTTGCCTTATACATATTCAATGACAAACCAAAGTGTTCCTGTATAACAGCTACATAATATATATTTCAATAAATTATTTAAGTGTGTATTTATGTAGACGAATCTGAACAGCACTAAGAGCACCTTTCTGATGCATGGATGGGTGTTCTAGTCTGGAGGAGAAAACAACTGGTTTTGCTAAGTAATATTCTAGTAGACCAGGGCTGCAAGTGTCATCACTCCACACCCTCTCCCAGGGATAGCTTCAAAGCTACTGAAGGATTGATGCTGCCCTGTGTGCTGCCAGGACACTGGTAGCAGAGCAGCCTGTGCCTCCATTCCCCTTCTCTTTGTGCCAGGGTATCTGTCTGCATCTCCCTTGCCCAGCATCACCACCTTCTCATTGCACTTGGTGGTACACAAGGGCTCCCTCCACTCATGTCCCCAGCTCTCCCCACTATCACTGCGGATTATTTTTCTGAGAATTCAACCATTCTGTATGTCAATACATAGGGAGGATGGTACAGATATGATATAGATTACAGAAGAGCTATCCAAACTGAGTGAAGGATGTTGCAGCTGACAACACTTAAATAATAATTAATAAGCCATGTGTCTTTTAACTACATCCCTTCCAGGATCTGTCTCAGTTTCATGTTCTTCTGACATCAGATGAACAAGACAGGCTTTATGATTTAACTTTGCTTTTTCAACTTTTTTTTTTAACATACAAATCCATGACACAGATTTTGCTTCTTTCTGCCAGTCCCTTCTCCATTATTCAACATTAGTTAGAGAGATAAGACTTGTTAACTTAAATGTGTGCAGAGTAGAATATTTAGATTGATGTATAGAGATGTTGCTCATAAAAGTATGCACAAGGCCTTGACAAAATCATGCAACCTGTTTTCTCCAGGCAGTTAAAATATTTTCCAATTTAGCCAATGACTAGACTTATCCCCTATTTTATTCATGAAAACAGTGTCAAAATGCGAAATAAGGGCATTCTGCTTCCTCCCCTAATTTGAAATATCATCTTGAATTGGAAATGAAACAGTTTTTTAAAAAAACTCACATGCCTCAAACTCATGATTTTTTTTTTTTTTTTTTTTATGCCGAGACATTTAATTCCCTCCCCTCTTTCAAACTGTGATTTTTTAGACAAGTGAGGTTTTTTCCAAATGCCCTCAACTCCCATGAAATAGTTCCAAGGCATCCTCTCCAGTTATGTCAATCAGTTTCAGGCAGTCTGCAAAGAGACATGACATTTCATAACAATGACATACCAGCCTGGGAAATGAGTGGTGGTGGGAAATAACTGGTTTGCTTAAAATAATCTCATTCATCTACACAAATTCATATATAGCTATATATACATATATATATCTATATATATATATTTAACATCTTTCTTCAACTTAACCTAGTTAAATGCAAAAAATATTAAAAAGTGAATTAAAAATTGAAAGGCTTACTACCTGGGAAAAGATTCAGGTTTCACAAGTAATGAGTGGGAAGGAAAAAATGTCTGATTTCTCTGCTGCTCATGGGTATTTTGATTGAATTTAACACATCTCAAGCTGCCAAAAGCCAATGCTACTCACATGAAACAGTACTGCTTCTCCAATTAAAAAGTGGAAGCACAGCTGCTTCCAGGCAAGTGGAAAGTTGGATTGAGTGGCAGCAAAAGAAGAGGAGAAAAAATAAATACATGTGCTAATTTCTTTGTAAGAAGTTTATTATTTGGTTGTTTTTGCAAGCAGTTGGCTGCTGTGGTTGTAAGAAGCCAGGGCACAGGTGGAATGGCTGTTATCGTGCGTTATCAAAGGAAACACAGGAGCACAAACTCCTTCCCTGACCACACCTTGCTTTCTATTCAACATTTTTAACAGCCTTGTTCCCTCTCTCTTTTCCTTTCCTGCCAGGAAAAAATTGTATATACTGGACCCTTGTAGTTTACTTCTCCAGAATGAGAAGATTAACAGAAATTTCTTTTTGAGATACCTCAGGAGTAAGATATATGATGTGCATTCTTCCATGGTATTTGATCAAATATAGATAGTTTAAAAGGGTAGAATCCAATCCACTGGTGTACTGGTGTTTTCTCTTCCTTCCTATTGAACTGATGTGCAAACTAGGTCTAATACTAGATCATCTGTCAATATTGTGCTGCATATTTTACACAATGAGAGCTGTTAAAAGCAGTAAAACTGTCCTCCATTGCAGGACAGTGCACACACATGCCTAACATACAATATCCACCACATGCAAATATTATTGTTAGAACATTAATTAGCATATCAATTAAAAAAAAATACAAAGTAATCAGCCATCACACTCTTGACCATTTTTCTTCAGACTTGTGGCTTTATACAACACAAAAAATTAATTAAATAAATACTGCAGTCTAAAGAAGAAACCTGCAAACAATTAAAGACAAAAAAGTAAGACATTCTCAGATTGTAGGATATGTTAGACTTTGGAAAGCACAAATTGCTCTGAACTTTTCCAAATATCCATAAATCATTATTGGGTCAGATTTTATATCTGACAATACACCTTTTGGAAGTATTTGGAAACTGGATATAAGTTTGAGAGTTCATCTTAAGAACTGAGAAATCCTCAGGTAACTGTGAGATACCAAATATTAACTAAGCCAAGTTATACATGTGCTTTCATTCTTCACCAAATGTGAAACAGTTTGAAGAGGCTTAAAATAATCCCTGTAACTTTGCACTCCTTATGCAAACAGTCTATTCACATTGAGTTTATTCATCTCTCCCGAACTGTAGGTACTTGTGCTGTGATACCAACTCTGTTTTCCAAAGCTGATTTTTAAACTATGCATGTAAATAATAAAATAGACCAAAGAACAAGATCTATACTAGATAATTTCTGGTAATGAAGATGGATCAAATATTGTTCCACCCTACATGGGCTCAAGGTCCAAGAAAGTAGGCAATATATGTACTTCCCCTAAATGAGCTGTCAGATGGACTGAGCTTTTAAAACTGCTTCAACCACACAGGAACTTACACTGCATTTTAAAAATGTGGTATTACTGTCCAAGAGACAGGGTTTTCTAAGGCAATTTGGCATTTAACATTGTAGCTAGATGTCAAGCAGGATTTTCAGAAATGCCCAACCACCACTTACATCAATGGGACTACAGTCAGTCCCACTGAAATCAATACTCAATCAATACTCAAATGTTATTTTGCAGTGACAGGCAACCTTTCCAATGGCTAAATGCAATAGGGTTGAATCCAGTGCCAAGTCTCCTAGGCCAGTGATTGTTAAATAAAATAATACAGAGTATTTAAAAAAGTTCACTGCTCTCTGCCTTTCAGATGTACTTGGAATATTCAGTGCTTGCATGCACTGAGAATAAAGTATTGGACAGCTTAGTGCCAGGCATATGGCTAAAACAAATCATACTGCTGCCATGTCAAATAGTTATTCTTAATAAATAAATTATTTGTTATTTAAGTTAAAACCTAGACCAAATAACAATGCAGCTCTCTTATCTGGAGGAGTAAAATGGCAACTAAAGCTTTGTGGAGCTTTGCTGTAAGGAAGATCAACAACAACCAAAAAAAATTTCTGCATAAAGCCTTATAAGTACAAAAGAGTGAAAGTGCAATTTCTATTGTTACTCTCTCTGTTGATTTTATATATATCACCATAAAGAAACACCTTCATTTTAAGAAACCAACACACTGAGCAGAAAACCTCTAGCAGTATTTCTGGGTTCACTTTAATTCTATTTCTGTTTTGAAAAGCAGATGAAAAAAGCAAGAATAGGCTGACTGTACTAAACAAATTTATTGATAAGTAATATACTCACCTTACGAAGAGACTGGAATTATTTCTAACTTCTAATTTAAATGTCATTCTGAAAAAGAATATGATGAGAAAAAAAAAATTAAATTTAAACACCCCCAACTTCATGGGTTTGGCTAGTATTTTGAAATACTTAGATTTTTCAGTTCACCTCCATTGATATATGGCAACGTTATTTTATTAGTAATAGGTTTTACAGATATAATTATTTTTGTTTCCTGAAATGCAAGGTTTTCTCTGATTTGACTGAAAACAAAGTTCTGTTCCTGAATTTTCAGATCTATTATCAGAGGAAAAAAAAAAAAAAAGTTTGAAACCAATTTTTCAAAAACATTTGTGCTCTACCAAAATCATTGTTCACAAATTTGAAGGCTTCATTCTTAAGGCATCATGAAGAAATGCTGACTTGAAAATACCTTGTCTGAAGCTAACTCTTACAAGTAAATTTTTCTAAAGTACCGTGGTGGAGCCATGCCCAAACTTCTGAACAGCACATCCTATGTGTTCAGTCTATGGACAGTCACTTCCAGACAAAGGATTTTTACCAACTTTAAAGCTGACTTTTGCAGATACCTATTGTATCTCTTGAACTGTCAACAAGGACTTGCTATAATCCTGACAGAGCCAAATGCAAACCTGGCTTAAGACCCATTCTTAGGAAATAAAAAGATTTGCTGGTGAAGCTCCTTCTCCTTAGAGATCCTTCCGGTACAGATGCAATTCTTATCGACAGGAATGCCTCACTCAGCCTCTGGATGAAACAAACTCTTCTGGCAGGAAGATTTGATGTTTCAACTACTAGGGAATCTGTCCCAGTAAAAGTGTCATAAAAAATAAATTACACTACCAGCTGACACAACTGCATTAACAAAAGTTGTTAAGAGAATATCTGGCTTGTGCAGAGCAAAGGATCATTTGGGCAGGGCCAGGAGAAGCTTTTGAGAGAACTTCAGGTGAAACTAAGCAGACTTCAAGAGCTGTGACCTGGTGCTAGGCAGAGCTGCATGTTTCTTCTCTGTGAAGCCAGGAGCACTAAGGCTTCTTGAAACTTCATTAACGCTGGGATTACTATCTGACCTTGCTCACCAATCTGAAAGCAGACTCAGACCCTCACTGTTCATCATTACAGGCAAGGTGTCACCAGATTTAAATAGGTACCCTCAAAGGAAAAGAAGATCAGTACATCAAAGCATTATCTCTAGTTTATTTAATGTGGAATGGCCAAATGGCAGGCCTTTTTCATGTTTAAGGCTAGAACTGTAAGCAATTATATCTGTACCACTATAACTGATACAGGCAAGCCTGCATACTTACCAGGATGTCTTTCATCCTGTTTAGTTTATATAGCATTATCATTCCTAGGAGCTCACATTGCTTTCACAGTTTTCTTATGTTTTATAGACATATTTGGTCTCTAGGGATGAAATGAGGTACAGAAAAATAATAGTCAGTCCCATCTAGATATAGGTTTCTGCCTTTATCTGCTGCTTTAGCACTACTGTGAAATACAGGCTATTTTTATAGCTTAAGAAAATATCTGTATTGAAGCAACACAACAGTAAAGCAGCCAAAATACTGCATAATTCCAAATTCCTAAGCCAGATCTGAGAAGGATACACTAAAACAGAGCTCAAGAGAACACAAGATCTTCACTGTGGTGTTTGACTGTGGATTTATTGTTGTCCCATTGCTTGGGAGGCCTGCAGAAAGCTGGTATTATTCAATCTCCATTCAAGCTAGCCCTGCAATCAAATCTGAGCATTTCCCTCCCTTTCACTTAGCACCTGAAATGTTATTAGTTTTCACTAAAAACCTCTTCATGGGCAGCTGTAGTGCCTCCTTCCCCAACACTGTCCCTCCTGCAGTGTGAAACAGCCTCTCCTTCCAGCTGCTCAGCCCTTGTATTTCCCTTCAAGGACATCCTCCTTGTGAGAAGGTGAAATGCTTTCTCTGCAGGAGTACTTCAAGGGAGTTTAGCAAACCAGGCCTGTGACACCCACGGCAGAGTGGCACACAGCTCCAGGGAAGGGCACTCAGAGAGCAAGGAACTCTAGACACTGGTGAAGAGCTCTGTTTTCCCACATAGCTTTTATTAGCATTTCAGGCATCACCAAAGCTGTCTAGCACCCAAGCAATACCTTCTGGAGCAACTTCTCCTGTATGGAAAGTGTTCAGGGGAGGAAAAGACCAGGGAGAAGATGAAGTGTCTGCTATGGTGAGTGATGTGTCACCACCGAATAACAGCTCTGCTTCAGCTTTTATCCAACATCCTAGAGCTTTTGCTGAGGACTTTCAGTTGAAGACTTTGTAATGTGAAATTGAGAAGTAATTCAGGAGAGAAACAGCAACAAACAAGAAATGCTGTTCAATATTTCAAGAACTTCCCCCTCTCTTTCTTCATGCCACTGGATCTGCCCCCAGCGACACCAGTTCCAGAGACTTCATCTGCCAGAATGGTTTTGGACTGTGGATGTCTTTGGCTTTTATACACAGATGAATGTGCAAACATGTTCTTCTACTTAGGTGTATTTCATTTGTCTGTGGTAGGTTCTGCTGTGGGACAAACCTGCTTATTGCTCTCTGTTCAACTTAGCCTGTCCTCAACTGAGTTTATGGGACATTTGATTTTCTTTCTTCTTTACCTCTCATTTAAGAGCTGTGGTTTCAGGATATGATCCAGGAGCCTGAAGGTGTATCTGGAGGATCTAAACCTAATATAAACTAAGAATGAGCAAATGTAAAAGCCCAGGATCAGCAGAGATCTATGGATGATTTTGTAAAGGAAAGGGTTGGGCCTTCAAGTAAAGCAACTGAAGAAAAAGAACATTTTATGGTATGGCTTGAAAAAGCTTTCCAGTCTTGAAAAGACAATTACTATCATTTAAAAGAAGGAAAAAAAGCAGGTATATGTAAGTAACCCACAGGTATATACTTTTATCAGTTCAGAGATAATGAGTGTGCTGTATAGAAATACCAAGATATGTAACAATTAAATTCTCAAGAGCATTTCTCATAAGGGATGTGTGTCCCATGTATTTTATGTAGCAGACTGATTGGAATGGGCTACCTTTTTCCCTCAGGAATTAATGACCATATGACTTGTAACACAAGCTAGCATTTCTGCAGCACACCTTAGCACTCTGATTTCTCCAGACAGGAGAAATTAATCTTGCTACACACCTCTACAGGGAAAAACTCATCTCTCAGTCACATTGTTTTTAATGTGATGGTAAATGTAGTCACATCAACTTAGGCTGCTTCAGAAGACACTGGATGGGAGGTGGGAAACAGGAAGTTTTTTCAATAATGAAGAAAAAACCTACGATTTTCCAGGCCTAAAAGCCTGTATTGCAATGGTTTAATACTATTAACAGATAAGTACTGAAAGTTCAAAACTTCTTTCTTGGGGCCAAATCCTGAGATATCTAAGGCAAAGAAGTGACAAAATTAAATAGAATGGAGAAAAATGGATTTTTCAGGAGCCTGGGTGAGCCAGAATACATGGGTGTCCACTTGAAAACCAGTCTATTAGGGATCACAAAACTTAATGCACAAAAATCTGTTTCTTTCTTATGAAGAGTAGTTCAATGCATGGACAACAAATTGGCATGTGGCTCTTTTATGCCATGTTTTACATTTGCTTTTTTAAAATTTCACTCAGGATAATAATGAACTTTAAGATATAGTTACATCTCACCACCTAAAACAAGTTAGTGGCAGATCAGTATTGAATGGTAGTCTCCTGCTTTCCCTTACCTTCCCTCATCTTCACTCTTTTTCCTTGCACAAGCTCGGAAATTCAGCCCTGAGCTGGGCTAGGTAAGTTCCCCAGCAAGACAGCTAAGGCAACCAAAAAAAGTGACAATTTTCCTGCTGGCTTCACAAGCTGAACCAGTGAAAGGCCTGATGAGGACCAGACATGGCCCAAAAAGGGAAGAACCTGACTGAGAGAGGAGCAGGCAAAAAGGAGGACCTCCCTCTTGGCAGCAGTGAGTTGTTAAACTACCCCAGCTTCACCCTCAGAGAAAGGAATGTGAAAAAGGGCAAAGTAAACAAAACAGCAGCAAGGTTTTAAAGGTGCTGGTGGAACGTGCTGACAGGGGAAGACAGACCTGGCTGGGTTATGATGACCTGTTGTTTTTCACCCTGACTCTTGCACTTGGATGGAGAAAGAGCTGCTGAGAGCTGCAGCCCCAGAGGGAGCTGAAGGAGGAGGGGAGGGAGAGAGAAGGAAGCAGGAGGGTCTATACTGGCAACACTGATTCTGGATAATTTCTCACATCCTTTGATAGGGAAAATAGCCTCTCTAGGGAAATACAGAGCTTTTGATATTTGATGAAAGTTCTCATGAATATTTTGATATTTCAACCTACCAGTGACTCCTATGGACAGGAAATGTTTTATGAGAAGCAGAATAAAGCAACTTTTAGAGCAATCATCATCATATTTCAAGCACTACTAGCTAACAGGATTCTCAAGTTACTAAAAAACTTTCCTCTGGCTAATAGAGAGCCTATTAGTGAAGTATTATATTATTTGTCAAGAGTGCTTTATAACACTGCCCATGCCTGCCTACATGAACTAGGAAGCCAGCAGTCTACTAGTGAGAGTCATATTTAAATATTGTTCTATTGCTTGCAGCCTGGGACATTGGGTTAAATAAAGCCTTGCAAAGGAAGACACAGACACCCAACTGTTCAGAATCTGTGCCTTGGTGAGGTACCAAGATGGTTTGTATTGGTACTTCTAGTGACAGCACTACGTAAAAGCACTTGCAACATTCTCCTCTGGAGTATCTTCATTCTCCACCTTCTTTTCCCTTACCCATTGCTCTGCAACCTGGTGTGTAATACAGTAACAGAGTGGAAGGCAAAACGAATATCCAGAATATAAGTATTTATTCTTCTATCCAACCATCACCCACTCTAAGCTTGTACACTTTTATTAAGCTTTTTCTTCCTCTCTTTGCACTGCTGTTTGAGAAAATTGGGTTGCATGTTTTTGTTGTTTTGCATATTGCCTCTTAGCTTTTGTTTAGACATAACAGGTATTGTGGAGTAAATATTTTACAGCAGCTCCTCTTCTTCCAGTGCAACTACAAAACCAAAATACACAACATGGGAGAAATACAAGGTTATAGACTCTTCTAGAGCTTTTCAGAATGTTCACAAGAGTTTTAGCAGAAAAAAAGAATGACTGATCAAATTATTTGAGCGCTGTCACTGAGCATGACAGCACATGACTTTCAGTCATCTTGTTATCTAGTAGAAAGGATTCAAACTGGTCTGGAAAGAAAAAAGCAGGAAGAGAATGTGGGAAACCAAGGTTCAGCCCATGATGTCCTTAAAAAACTGTGGTCAGACAAGCAAGGATGTGCTACTCCAGGATTTTTTCAAGAGTGACCATTCAGAGAACACTTTTTCTGAAACAGAAGAGGGAAGAATGAAAGCGTCACTTCATCAGACTGATTACACCCCTCAGCTACAAGAAGGACAACTGTGATACAATCCCTGCTCTGATTAGTGTTAAAATTGTAATGGATCTTAAGTAATTATTAAGGAATTATCATAAGGGAGTATAATTAATACCTATTATTTGTAATAGGTATCATGCATGTGGATGCATTTGGGAAGATGAAATCATCAATCAGAGGTAAGAATCAGATTTTGTCCTCTAAGTGTCCAAATTAATCATTAAACCCTTTCAAATTCAGGTGGCACACCTGACTTCAGTCTGATTCTGGGGTCGTATGTTATGCATTTTGTTCTATACTCTGCTGGTAAACAAAGGAGAAGCTGTCTTGAGAATCATCAGTGCCTCAAAGTGGCCTTGTCTGACCCCTCTGGGGGTGATGAAGGCACCCATCATGTCCCCTCCACGGTGAGGATGGCAGGAGCTGGCTGGGGGCACAGAGCCTCTTGGCTGGGGCACAGAAGGCAGTGCAGGACTAGCCCTGCAGGATGTGGGATGGGTGTGGAGGTTTAACACCAGCAGAAATTTAGACTCCAAATAAGCCACTCTCCTGCTCCCCATACCTTCCAGTAAGGAAGAGACAGAAACAGAGGCTATGGGTTGAGATAATTTACTGAAAGCAAAGATCAGTGGAATGAGAAACTCACAGAAACACCAGCAATAATAATCACAAAGGTATACATAAAGAGAAGGTGCTTTATCCTCAAAAAGGGTGTTCACCACCAGGAACAAAAACAAGATGATGGACACTCCTGTATGTCGCAGGTTGGCTTCCCCAGACAAAGATACAATGGCAGCCATTCCTGCACACTGTGGCACAGCCAGGAACAAAGGCACTGTAGGGACCACTCCTGTGCACCCTGGCACATGCCATCAGGAACAAAGGCAAGCGGTGAGGGGGCTCTCATAGCTACTGTTCTGCTCCTCCCAGCCCCAAACAGCAAAAGACAATGACAAACCCCCAAAGCTACATCTTCCAAGTCGGGCCGTGTTGCTGCTCTGCTGGCTCAGTTTTGCACAGGTGCCTGTTTTGCAGTTTCACCATGCTGGAGGCCAGTCCTACAGGTTGCTGCTCCTTTCCTGCTGCTCTGCTGCCCTCCTTCCAGCTCAGTGTGGGTGGATTTGGCTCAGCTCAGCTCCTGTGGGCTGGGCTCCCTCCAGCTGGACTGGAGTCACCCCCGCCAGTCCATTCCAACACCATGGACTTGCGTTTCACCGCTGTCCTTTCAGCACCACATCCCTCAACTGCATTACAGGGACAAGTGCAGAAGGACCTGCAAGGACCCCCAAATCCAGATCCACAGGGGCAAATCCCAACACTTTGACTACTGGAGAAAGAGGCAAAATGGCGGCTGCGCTGGGGGAGGCTTGTTTTCTTCCTGAGGCCACGCCCCCAGAGGTGACGTTGGTGTAGAATAGCATTTAGCCACGCCCACCCCGCAGTAAGCTCCACCCCCTGCAGCCATGGTGGCGCCCTGCTGTGTCAGGTGGGGACAACTGGGGTCCAATTTGGGCACAAAACAGCGACGCTCTTCGCAGCTGAACAGAACCAACGTGGGCATAAATGTTTCCAGAGGCAGCTGAACCACTTTGTTCTCCAGCACTAATCTGATCCATGGGACCCTCTAACAAAAACTAGAATTTATATATTTTTCTTTAAGGTCTTTTTTGTAGCAACTCACAATTAAAAATTAACAGTCATTTGCTTTTAATTAAACATCACAACACCAAAAAAGCATAGATGGAGCCCACAGAGCTTCAGTATTTCAGGGCAAATACCTTTGTCCATTCTCAATGTTTGACTGCAAGAGTCATATGCAAGGGTTACTGGAAATACAGCAGGCTACAGTGGTGAGAGCTACTGAATTGTAAAATTATTTTGTATTTTCAAGACTGATAAAGCCTGTGGCTCCATTCAAAGTTTCATTTCTGGCTCCCTTGCATGGGTCAAGAGCTGCTTCAGGGGACACAAGGCACTTTCCCATGAGCCAGGTGTATCCCAGGGTTTCTCTGACGAACACCAAAGAGTGATTCAAATTCAGCAAAAGTTTCAGCTTGAAAAGAAAAAAGTATTTTTTCAGTCTAGTCCCTTTTCCTGATGCAGGCTTCTTTTCATCCTTATATTTGTCACAAATTCACAAAAAACCCACCCATCTCTGAGAGCAGTAGAGTACTTAGTTTTCCATTGGTATTTTGATAACACAATTGCACAAGTATTGCAAATGGCCAGCTCCTTCTTTTTCACATGGCTATGAATCAAGCATCTTCTTTTCAGGTAGCATGGAAACAGACATCAGTAAATCAATCTGGACATATTAAAGGGTAAATCTTATTTATTCAAATATTATCTCTTTTCTCTGTGTCCAGCTTCTGGCAGACTGAATGATTTTTTAAAAAAAATCATATATCTGTAAAAGCCAAGTTGTTTTAAAGCTTGAGAATTATTATTTTTTCTCGTCTCCCCAGGTGCCTGGATTGAGCAGAGGTTTAGATTTTGCCTCAGAACTGTTGTAAAAAGTTAATTTAAGAGAACTGCTATATTCATGAACAAAGAGACTTTTTACGCTCAATGACGTGGGTCATTAATTGGACATCTCATTCATCACAGACCCTTACCAGAGAAAACAAAGAACAAGAACAAAAACAAGACCCTGGCTTTGAAAGAAAAAAAAAAAAAAAAAAAAAAAAAAAAAGTTTAAGGAATCTGCATTTAATCAAAACATGCAAAACAATCTCCAGATACTGTCTGGCAACAAATTTAGGATTTGCAGAGCTGAAGTGTTCATTTGCTTGGCTATAAATATTACGTTGATGAAAGACAGTCCTAACTCCGTCTTCCACCACTTCACTCCTGATAGGGAAGTTAAGGTTTTATGTGTTTGCTTAGAAACCCATTAGATCTAACCTTTCCAGGAGAATTACAAAGGGGAATGATAAATGACCATGTATCAGTTCAGGGGAGGGAGAGGTTTCATCTGGGGTACTGCAGGGGTAAGTACTCAGTCTAGGCATATTTGATGTTATCATTCATGATGTAGCATATAAATGAAAATCAAAGATTACACTAAGGTGGGAGGAACTGCAAATGCTGGAAAGGAAAAAAAATTTAATATGACATCAAGTAGTTAGGAAGAGGAGCAAGAAAATAAGATTAAAAGTGGAAAAATGCGAGATATACCTGTGAGAAAACACTCCAAATCAAGATTTAGTGGAAGGAAAAAACAATAATGCAAGGACTGAAGTTGAGCTGAATATTAGACATACACTTGCAACAGGGAAAGACAACAACAACAAAAGCCAAATGAGCTGTTATGCTTTCACAGGCCTTAGCTCACAACTGTGGAATTAGTAAACCTTTTCCATATGAATTGGCAGCAAAAAGACATTTAGAGAAAAGAGATGATCTGTGAAGTGTGTGAGCAGAGCTTTGTACAGCCGAGTCAGAGGTTGCTGACTCTTGCTGACTATTGGGTTCTGCAGCATCTTGGCATGAAGATTTTCAGCTACTTATGCAAGCCTTGCCTCAGTTCCCTCTACAAGCACAAATGTAAAGTCTGCAGAAGGAATCAAGAATTTGGGGTTAAATTTTTTGCACAATGGCTTCCATACTTCACTGCAGTATTTAACCATCACCAAACATGGAAGAGAAAAAATACTGAGCTGCATACAAATAAAACCATCACAGATACAGTCTGTTCTGTGGACTTAGCGCAGCATGAGCTTGCTAATTACTAATTTTTATTTGAGCATCTATACTGGACTAAAAACAATATCCTTGCAGTTGAACACTATCAAACTGCAGTATTTGGTGGTGGAGTTTGAATATTATTTTGAATGCAACTTCTTGGAAAAATATGCAGCAATACAATAAAACTTTATACAGGTTTTTTTATGTAAAGCACAACACCTTCTGAAAGAAACATCACACAACGGAGAACAGTAAATAAAAAAAGCCCAGGAATTGGAGAAAAATAATGCAAAGCCATCTTTTAATTGGTGACAAAAAATGTATAAAAATCACTATTGCAAATACTTGCTAAAATCTGTGCATTTGCAGAGCAGAATGTTTAGAATACACATTTTATCATCCTTAGGATTAGTGGCTCCTATTAAAAAAATCACATGAAGAATAATTTTTCTCTACTCAAATGTAAATTTTCACAGTTTGTCTAACATTTTCCACACATAAACTCCTGGTTGTGTTTTACACCATGTTACCTGTTTAATAATTGCTCACAATCAGCCTGGGAGAATAGCACCAATTTATCAGGAACTGTGCTCAGCTCTGAAAGATTATCAGAGAGCACAATAAAAATGCTGCTGTTTGCAAGAGACTGCTAGAACAGTACGTTATGCCCTGTAAAGCAGCCAGGGCAGTTTTATTAAGGTCAGATGGCATTTGAAGACAGAATCATGAAGAAACATATTAAAAAAGGGTTTTATAGAATGGTCTTGTTGTGAAAACACCTTAGGGATTTAAGTGCATGCATACATGTGTTACTTGATTTTATTTCCATGACTTCATGTACAGTCACCCAGTTTACCAGTCAAAAAGTTTTCTTTCAAATCACTTCTGTCCCAAGACTTTACTGAACCTGGTATGGAACTCTGTGTTTCATACAGCATAAAAATAAATTAAGCTTTTGTCAATCTCACTGAATATTTAAAAACCGAACAACAAAACCAGATCAAAGAACAAAGACTTAAAATACAGATTAAAAAAAAAAAAAAAAAAAAAAGGCACAAAATGCATTCTTTTATAATTAATTCATTGTTAGGATGTTAAGACAGGAATGCATTTGAGTTTGTGTCCCTCTGAAGACAGACACTGAACCCAGCAGTCCAGTGTAGTCTCCAAGGAACTGGGAGCCAAGTTTTAATGCAGCAAGTCCAGGAAGGGGGAAGAGGTGCAGAGCAGCACATCAGCACAGTCCTGTTTCCAAGCTCTTTTCTCGAGGAAACAGCTATTGATTCTGCAGTCAGAGATAGCCTTGCACCAGGTAAACAATCCTATTGCTGAAGTCTTGAGTCAGAGCTTCCCCATTTTTCAGGTATATTGAGAAGCACACTTTTTAGAGCTGGTTAAAAACATGCATGTAAGTGAAAACGTGAAGACAAAAAACCATTCTATAAGATGTTTTCTTACTTAAAAGCTGTACTTCTGGCTTACCTTCTGTCTGAAGAATTGCAATAGTTGCACCGTTTTTTACATTCATTAGATTAAGATACCAAGTTATTCCTTGAAATTGCCTTGACTATTCTACGTAGTTCTGGATTTTTAAGAATCAGTACACTGTAGATCTATTCCAGCTACCAGACTAATTTTGCACTGATTCTCTGCATCTTCAAGTTTCCTTCATGAAGTACAATCAACAATACTGGAGTGACATATCCAGCATTAATCACAGTATTGTCATCCATATGGTAAGATTGTCTCTAAGTTCATATACCCTAAAGTGGCTTTACATCATGCTGTTATTTCATGCAGATCTGTCTGTTTATACTAATATCCCCTCCATCTTTCCTAGTCCTAGAGGACATGTTTGCAAGAGGAAATCCTATTTTAAGATTGGGGTCTTTGTTCCTAAAAGCATGACCTGACATTCACTTGTGTTACAATGAGCTCATTTTCCCAGCATATCTTATCAGTCCCTGTCATTATTTTCTACCTACATTTTATTTTTAAATCATTTGCTAATGTTACCAGCAATGATTTTATACTGTTTTTTCTACCACCACCAAGGACAGTGTATGTAGACAGAGAATAAATCCCAGAGGGACTCACTAGAAACCTCCTGCGGGACAATTATTTCAATTTACAATTGCCTTTTACATTCTATTGGTAACTAGGTTTAACCTGTATGATATTTGCTGTATGCATTGCATATACCGTATTATTCCAAAATATTGTTGGAGACTAGATTCTTCATGGGTATTTGTTATTTCAGCACACTTTTCTTATCAATCCACTCTGTGAATTTAACAATCCAATTTTTGACAGATCTATTTTCACGCAAACCTTGCTGAATATCATTAATTAATTTTTTTAATTTTTGGGGGTTTTTTTATTTTCATCTGGATTGCCTGGATCAACATTTTCCAGGTCATGCTATTTACCTTCTTGACAGTAAATGAAAAAAAAAAAAAAAACCCAACTAGATGCACAAGCAGAGAAAGACAAGGTCTAGATAAAGACAAGGTGTATGAATTTATATTTTGGACTTTTTTGAAATTCTCATTATAATGAGATATTCCATTTCATTAACTTTATCATATGATTTTAGTACTATAGCATTTTATGTAGAAGTAAAAATAAGATTTATATTTTCATTTAGTTTTTTTTGTTGCTGCTAGGAAGCATTTAATATGTGTGTACATTTATTATTTAAGTAAAGTACATATATTATTTAGGTAGAATTAGAACATAGCACACATTTAACATCCATGTTCTTTAAATATATTTATTCTATTGGAAGATAAAGACTGACAGTATTTGCCAGATGACAATCTTTACACATGATTTGTTCATGTTGCTTTGGACAGGACTTGGAATTCAATTACAGTACACAAAAGAGAATTCAAAATTTCTTTATTTTTTATTAAGTATTTACTATTTGCCTGTGCTGGGCACCATGAGAGGAGAAAGAAATTGTTAGGAGCATTTGTTTTCTTATCTTAAAATACTGATTTAGGCAGTGGTGTTTGTGATTAATAATTCTACAGCATAGAGAAACTTCTTTACGCTTCATCACCTAAGCAGGACTGTCATCCTTGACTCCTTTTGGTTCTCTGCAGTCTTGAGATGGTTGCAAATCCCTCAAGAGTGTCATAACTCTGAACTGTAAGTATTTGATGATTTTGTAGGAAATGGTCACAACTAGAACAGCACTGTTGTAAGAATACAGCTGATTGAATAACAGCAAATACATCCTGTCAAGGAATTATTAGAAGGAAAAATTTATACATAGTGATTCAGGACATATGAGTAGGATAACTTTTAAACAATACCATTGAAAATGAAAAAAGGAAACTCTTTTAAATATTTGTAAAATGGAAAAAATGTAAATTAGCATCTTTAAATTTCCTTTCAAGAAATTCTAAAAACAAACTCTGTACAAATTGGTTCTCAGTATTGGCATTATGCTACACACTGTTTTAATGCAAGAAAGTCTAGTATCACTTCTCTGGGTTAGTCATTTACTGTTGGCCTTCATATTAGGACTTGTTTTCTTTTCACTGCATTATTTTCAGACACATTTCAGTGTCATGCAGTCGCAGGCTCCCAGGTATGAGTGCTCTCACTGATGTCACAAATCACAAATTTTCCTTGGTGCAGAACAGAAGGGAGATCTCCTTGGTGCAGGAAACTCACCCATGCCTCTTTTGGCACTGCAACAGACTTAGAAACTAAAGTTTCAGATAAAGTTTACATCAAAATCTACAGACAGCACAAATACATTGATCGTATTTTGGGCTAAAGCAAGTGGTTCCACTGCTGTTTTTAGCATCATATTGTTAGACATTGTTGAAAGTTAAACATGAGTATTAAACATGCTTGCAGTTCCAAGAATTACAAGATTGCTTCAGAAATATGCATTTTTTGAATTCAGTCTATCACAATTTTGTCACAAGCCACCATGTGAGACAGAATGACAGAATTGTTTTGAGGTGAACTACTTTTAATGGGATTTGGGTCCCAAAATGTTTGGAAATCCTACTCAGTATTCTTTGCATTAGGAGCAAATGATCTTTGTGTTTTGGAAAGAAGTGGCACTTACTCAAATGTTTATTCCCAGTGAGCATTCAGACAGCATACTAGAGTTTGCAATGTCATAGACAGTTGAAAAAAAGAACAATCAATCCATAAAATCTTATGTCTTAGTGCCTTCTGAAAGGCTTTATAGTATGGTGTAGATTCAAATACAGAATGCAAAGATGTTATATGCTAGAAAGTTTATTCCCAAGTCAGAAGTCAAAATATGTTTATAGTGCCAGTGGGCATTGAGAAAAGATGAATACAATCAAAAGCTCCAGAGGTTTTTCCCTGTTATTTTTGTTATTATTACTGTATCTAAAGCAAAGGCTATAGAAAATTGTGAGGGGAAAAAAATATTTACCAGCTGCCAGATAATTTTGGAAGCTGATCAAACATTTCCAGTTTTGCTGGGCCTTTTTTCCCCCTTTCCTTTCAACATAAAACATTGCAATGCATTGCAATTGTAAAGAACAAAGTGAAGGGAAGATAATCCCAGCCACCCAGAAACATGCCCTAGATCACATAGGAAGATCATGGAAGGAGGGAGGGAGAGCTATACCTCTGAGATATATAGCTTGTGTTTTTAAAAGCAACACTAAAAAGCAAAGGGCCAGAGACTCATGAACAATGAAATTATGACAATCCAGCTTGGCCTTTCTCTACATATTCAGATAATACTTAGAGGCACACCAGCATCTACTTCATCTGCCAGCTGAAGTGTATCATGTTACATAGTAGTTACAGCTCAAAATATAAATTAATTTCAAGGTCTCATGATCTGGACAATTTGCAAAGAGATATTCACCAGCAGCTGAGTTACATGGGGATGTCAAGGCTTCATGTCATAATTATTACAGTTCAAACAAGCCAGGTGCCTCTTCAGGAGAAATAAGCATAAAACCTAGGCCAGACAGACTTGGGAGATTTGGGAAACAGAGAAAGCATGCCTGCATTTTGTCATGGGTTTTGGTGACTTTATCACCAATAGTGTCTGTTTGTTTCACGGGGACCTTTACCAGCATTAGACATTGGAGCCAGCTCTGGTGTGGTGATGGTTCAAGGCAGCCATGGGGGTCTCAGGTTCCCCTGTGCTTTCTGGGGCTGGAGGTCTGCCACCCATTCCAGGAGAAGGCCACTCACCTTGGATTGCAGCCATCCAAGGGCAAGATGCTTCACTCCTTGCTGGTGACACAATTTCATTTCATGTTCCATTGTTTCAGTGGGAAATAAAGAGGCAAGTGCCCATTTCTGAGTGCAGTGTCTCACAGGGCTCCTGTCTCTCTGTCCACGTTGTTTGAAACTGTCCTCAAAGGGGGACAGACAGAGGTGAGAAACCACTGCCACCTACAGAAATAGTTAACAGTAAGTTACAATAAGTCACAAGCTCATTTTTACACAAGGCTTTGCTGGAAAAGGTCTGTATGGCTCAGTCCTTCAGCAAATTCAGGCAGAATTCAGAAGGAAAATCGCTTAATTCAAAGCTTTGTGGCAGGAATTAACCCATCAGTTTTTCAACCATCTCTGTAGCTGCAAAAGGAGCTGTAAAGACAAAAATTCCATAGGGCATTGTGCTAAAGTGCAGGGTACAAATCAGCTTTTGCATTTTTACTGAGATTGCGCCTTCATGGCTGTGAGCAAATCTTTCAATCTCTGTGCTTTTATTCTTATCTCTAGAAATTTTCTTTTTCTGGTCCGACTGGTTTTCAGGGGGACAGTGTCTCTCAGCAAGTACAGCATCATCACTGATTATAATGTCACCAGAAATTGGTGTTGGCTAGAATTTCACACCAAGATCTATACAGTTCTTTGGCAATAGACCTGTTAGACATTTGTACTATGTTTATAAATAGCAAAATATGTGGAAATTTAAAAAACAGATTTGATAAAACAGGAAGGAATAATCCATACTCGCTAAAATATGTACAATCTTTCTAATTTATTTTCTTTCTGTTTAGCAATTTGTGACTAAATGTATTGTAAACAGATCAACATTATTATTCTATTCACATTTTTCAAGTGTTAATAAACTTTTTCTTCGTTTTGCAAATCAACAAAACAAAAGTGATTTATAAAATCTTTCAGATTAAAAGATAAGGATACTCAGCCTCACAAAAACATTTGGTTGGTTGATCTAGCATTAACAATTATGCTTAGGAAACAATTTAACAGCTACAAAGCACAACCTTGTAAGAATTAGGCATAAGTGTTACATATTTCTACTATAATTAATTTCCAAATAAAATATTGAATTGTTTGTACATAATAAAATTAAATAATGAATTGCATTCTATAACTAAACAAGGTATCAAAAATACTAGGGGAAGAAGGAGGGCAGAGGGTTTATCCACAAAATTAGGGCTGAAAACCTTCTGACAATAAAATCAACTGCAGAGTTACTTAATTGGAACAGCAGTTTGAAAAGAGATTGCATGTATTAATATTTTTGTATTATAAAATACAAATATTACTGCACAACAGCAAATTTTAAACAATTGCATCTGAGCTGGGGGGCAAGGGCTCCAAAAGTCTACTTCAGGAAGAAAGACAAGTTAGCTATTCTCCCCATCGTTCCTTCCTTCCTACCCCTGAGAAAAGCCTGAAATAAAACACCGCACACACATACAAACAAATCTTAAAAAAACAAACAAACAAACAAACAAAAAAAACTAATATACTTCAAGAGAATTGATTCAAATAAAATGACTGCAGCCTTTAAAAATTAAAAATGTAGCGAATCAAACCTTGCATTTTCTTTTATGCAGCCTTGAGTGCTTTCCCTAGGATATGAAATTATGCTGATGGGTCTTATTTCCCAGGGTAAGCCCTGGCCCAATTCCATCCCCTGGAGGACATTAATCCCCCAAATTCTCAGCCATCCTCTCCAGTGTCTCAGCCATTGCCTTGGACAGTGGTCTAAGCAATGCAGACTGGATTCCATCAAGCTCAAAAGAGTGCAGAAAATAGAGTTGTACTCAACAGTTTTCCTACAGAAGTGACAGAAGGTAAAATAAAAAAATTGGACAAAATGTTTCATGAGATAAATATCCTAAGGCATAATAGGGTTCAGCTAAAAACAAAAGCTATGTCCCAAATTGTACAGAAATATAGCAATAAAGGACTTCTCACTTAAAAAAAAAAAAAAAGTTTCAACTCCTAAAATGCATATGACAATTAATTTTTCATTTTAGCAAGGAATAGAAAAAGAAAATTAGGAAAGTAGGTAACATCAAATTACAATGATGTAAAGGCAAATTGTTACGTATAGAAGGTTCTCCATGATTTGTCTTACAAGACTTTCAAATTGCTGTGTGTTTGCTGGTCTTGTCTGTGAAAATTTTCATAGCTGGCCATTCTATTGAGAATTCTCATCAAGAATGAGTAATTTCCATATAGACAATATCTATTTTAACTCAAGGAAATGTTGCTTTGTCTTTTTTAATTAACAGAAATCCCTAACACCTATTGTAGAATGCTCAGGATACCACGTGGAGCCTGATCTGATAAACAGCCCTTGCCTTACACAATAAAAGAGTAGGAATGCCTTGCATTGTATCCTTGCCTTGTAAGAGTTTCATACCTTTATGGAATCCCATCTCACCTACTGCATGTGGCAGAATCTCACCTTTAGGCTGGGTTCAAATCCTCCCTTTTGTACATTTCTATGTGAACTATGTTTTATGTTAAGAAAATATTTGTGGAAAGCAAAACAAGAAGTGCTGTGAATCCTCCTGCCGTGTGAGAAAGCTGCCTCCAGTGTTCATGCAGCATACTGAAACAGCTATCATGGGTGTTTTGTTAAAAACCCAACCAGAACCTTTGAATTGGCTAGCCTGTGACAGTGGCAATAGCATGCCAGCTGTGCATAGACTGAGACATGTATTTCTGACCACTGGGAGGGTTCCTTGTGGTGCTTTCTATGGGCTCCCAGGGATGTGCATATGATCCACTTGGAACCTTAGCACAAATGTAGGGGATATCTCCATATATCTGCCTCATTCACAAAGCAGTTTCAAACACAGTGGCCCATTTATACCTCCCTCAATTAAATTATCTTTGCTAAGTATTTACAAAACACGTAAATTCAGAGAGTCCAATGGAAAAAAATGTAGGCAATTCACCAACTTTCCAGTGGTTCATAAATAAGTTTACAACAGCAGTTCCCAAACTATAGTTCACATCCAGCCAGAGATCTGATGATCTGGTCCACAGAGTGATGCCAATTTTGTCCTGTTTTTAAGTGAGTCAGGGTGCAGGGCAATTTGTGGAAAAGTCATGGTCTTTGCTCGAGTCTGGGAGCAATCCACTCCTGCTCTCCCACAAGAACAGTCCCCTTTTCTGTGCTGATAAATGGCTCTGAGGGACACTCACCAGAACACAATGCTGGGTTTCATCTCAGGAAGATGTTTTCCAGAAGCCTGAGGGATGTGCATCCTCCAAATTTGGCTGGCACTTGCATGCCTGTACACCCTGGCTGAACTGCAAATGGAAACGTCTTGATGGAACACACTGACAGGGAAAGCCAGAGCAGTGGTTTGACCTGGCTCACTCAGAACATAAAAATTCATAATCATCCCAGAGCATGTGGAATTCAACAAATCATCTCCAGAGTTAAAATGTCTAAGAAGGCATTATGGACGTTACAAACAAATTACCAGGCATAATCAGCCAGATCATCAGCTGGTAGAAGTTGGCAGAAATCCACTGCAGCAACATAAGTTTTGTAAAACTAACCTGAATTACACCAGCTGAAAGGCTTTTTTTTTTCTGCCATTGTGCACATGGAATAACCTGGATAATTAAGCCTTTCTTGTTTTGGTTTTCTTTTTTTTTTTTTTTTCTTTTGATTTTTGTACGAATCTTGTCTTTATATACACATGCATGCGAATAAATTAAAGGGTCAACTCTCTATTCCATCTGCTCTACAGCAAACCATTTGTTGCTGTTTAAATGACAGCTGCTTGGCCCAGGAACAAACTTGGCTGCCACTGTGCAACACCCATGTGTGTTGCTGGCACAGCAGCTCAATCTCCCAGCTCCACCCTGGCCAGCCTGTGCCCTGCCCCAGCCCCTCGCCTGCCACGCTCAGGAGGCAGCACTCAGGTGCCACTGCAGAGCCCCCTTGGACAGGAAACATTTCCCCCTCTTGTTCCTATTTTCCATGTTATTATAGCAAGGGCAGCAGGTCCTGGTCTACAAACACACTTATGTTCCAAAATAAGAATAGCATAAGGATTGTTTTAACATGTCTAGGATGAGTTCATAATTTCAGATTTAGGAAACTAAAAGCTTTACAGAACTGTAGCAATGGTGCCCACAATAGGGGGCTTATCAAATTTCTGCATTTGGAGCTTGCCATTAAGTTTTATTAATTAAAATTATCTGCTCTCACCCTCTTGAATTAATAAAATGCGGCTGGCGTTCACTGCAATATTACAGACCATGGCTGTTCTGAAAACACAGTTGCTAGGATACCTTCATAATTTCATCCTCATGTTATACTGGTCTTTCAATTAATGAAGAAACATTCAAGTTAGTTCTTAGCACTTCTGTGCATGTTTGACCTGTGCCTTCACCCTTCTTGTGTGACACCACTCCGTGTGCTTGCCTTTGAACCCCAGTGTGGGAAACAACAGAGTGACCACAGCCATTTGCAAACTGTAGTAATGGTGCAACTCTTCTACTTGGCCTTTTCATGTCTTTGTTAATATGAGGACAGAAAAACAGATGTCTTTACATCCAGTATTTCTTCACTGAATGGTCCTGAGAAAATAATGCTTTTTCAGGGGCTATTTTGCAAACCTATGTTATCCATTATCCATTTAAAACTTTTTATAGCACAACCTCAGCAGTATAATGCCTATTAAAGAATGAGATTCTGCAAAATTATATATTTCTCAAGGCAGTTATCTAATAAAATACATGAGGTATTCTCATTAGATAGAAGGAGGCAGCCAAGGCTCTGGAAATACTCAGTCCCAGGACTGAATTTGTTTGAAAGTCTGATGCAATCTGATAGACTACAATGGAAACTCACCTTGGATACACATGCTAAGCATTATCCTCTGCAGAAACACATCCCCTGCACAGCACAAAAAGCCTGACACAGTCTAAATGCAAATAAAGTAGGAAACAGGCATTATACAGACCTTCTGTATACTGAATTTCACAAGCAAAGCAGAGTGTGCACCCTTCATGTCATTCCCAGAGTGGGACTGGATATTCAGAAAATACTCTGGCTGAATATTTAGTGAACACTAAGAGACAGAAAATAAACAAAAGCCATATCTGCATTTCAAACTCTTTTTAAAAAATCAGACCAAATATGATGTGAAGATCAAGTGAACAAACAGAGCAGCTACTGACACTTTCAGACAGATCACCACATCTAAACAGCTGATCTATAAATAGTCTGCTCACAGTATTGCAGCACATGCTGACCACACAGATGTGATCCTGCAAAGCAAGTACCAGAGATTGTACACAGCTGTTTTCACTTGGTTAAAGCCTGTGTGGTCTTTTCTCCAGTACAAAGAAATACTCACAATTTTTTGAAAAAAAATTACAACTTCTACTGCACGGACTAATAGATTTTTTTATGTTAAATAGGTTCATTTTGTCCTGGAAATTATCAGTGGCTCAAAAGGCAAATAAAGGCTCTCAAAGAAACAGGCAAAGTAGTTTGCATAAAACATTAGGAAAATATTCCCAAAGCACTCCAGAAATTTCACAAGTTATTAATAATTTGACATTATTATGTATGATTTGTTGAACACACAAGCACGCTTGAGCAGACAGAAGGAACACCTACAACTGCCCAAGAGGCACACACTTCATCCAGGAGCCTGACTTTTCAGGATGCTTTGTGTGAAGAGGTACTGAGTACTCTTGGCTCTCACTGAAACCCTGGGAAGCTGAGGAGGCTCAGAGATGGCAGAAGATGTGCAGAGCATTGCAGAAAATGCTCAGTATTTAGGAACTCTGGGAACTGTGGACCAAATTTTGGGTGATGCCATTCTCTCCCTGGGATCCTCAAGAAAAGTGGTTTCACTTTTCCCATGCTATCTGGGAGAAGCTTTGACATTCTTCTGTGGTCATGTTGCAGCTTGGCTGCTTGCTGTGGAGGAAAACCAAAACCTGCCAAGAAGTATCTCATGAGCCCCTCTGGCCCATCAGCTTGTTCTCTTGTGGGCTGCTCCTGAGGAGCCCCACAGCCTGTGTCAGTGTCCTGTGCATGGACATGCTCTGCACCAGGCAGGTGGGCTGAATACGTGGCAGTACTGGGGAGGACAAAACAGTGCTTTGATCTACATGATAGAAACTCTATTTGCTACCAATTGGCACATTTGTTTATCCCCTAGTTGGTGAAATCTTCATCATCAAGGAGAAAAATATATATATTTGATTTCTGATCTCAGTTCCTGCAATGTAAATGAGTTGCACACATATTTGGTTTTCTGCACAAGATTCCATTTCTTGTTCTATTTGTTCTTTTTATTCTATTTGTATTAGGACATTGCCTTTCATTGTTATGTTCTCCACCCTCCTGTTATAATCAAGTCTTCTGCCCTTTGTTTATGTCATGCCTATTTTTCTTTCATTAGACCTTAATTATAGCCTGTGACTATAACTTTCTGCCTTTGGCTGTTTACAGAATTGGTTTTCTGCCTCTCTCATACACACACTTCACTCCTATTCTCCTTTAGATCTCAACTTCTATATCCAGTCATCACCATTTGAAAGTGCAAAGCAGGACAATTAGTCATTGTAACAAGTTCTCCAAGGCTGGAAGGTCACATTACAACTCTTAAACTTCAGTGGTTTAGATGTTTGGAGATGCAATGTGAAAAATGTCTTTGATCTTTTTATTGCCTTGGTAAACTTTTTATGGGGCAATCCATTTACCTAGTCCATTAGAGAGCTCAATAAAATATTCTGTGTACAAAAATAATGCACTTCACCAATTACATATATATATATATGTGTGTGTGTGTGTGTCTTTGGTATGTAAAATTTACACTTCTGTGCAAAAGTCTAAAAAATTTCATGAGTGGGAATTGTTTTACCCTCAAAGCTCACCATTGCAGAAAATTAGTTGCAACTTTATTTTCTTATTACTTTTAATCCACAGTATTAAGCATCCTGTCTTGAAAGTCATGCCTCCCACTGACAGAAAATGGAGCCTTAGATGTTCAAGTGTGCAGCTGATGGAATTGTAAATACAAGTTAGCTGCTTGTTCATGAAACCAACCAGATCCATATATTTCTGGTCAGCTGTTACTCTATTTTTATGCTAAATTAGCCCCACAAAGGTGCTTCAGTTTGCACACACTCCATTCCAAAAGACCAGACTTCAAAGATAAATGCAAACTCACATCACAAACCAAGGCTGGAGCTGGAGTCACCAGTTTGGACTCCTCATTGCCAGGCCCAATATATACATTAAAAGTATAAATATATACATGATACTGGCAGTGTCATCTTCTCTCACATCCAAAATGATCTGCTTTTGACTCCTAGACAGCAGAAAAGAAATTGCTGGCTATTACAAAACCATGGATCCTGTTGATGATAGCCCCTTTGAACTAGCTCAGCTCCTTCTGTCTGTGCCTCTTCAACGACATGAAGCAATCACAAAGGCAGCTTCTCTGCTCACAGGAGGTTCCTCTCCCAGACTGAGTAGCATTTTCCCACCGTCAATGTAAGAAGCATGGAAGAGGGCAGAGACTGGATTACATCTTCTCACAATGTATGAAAATTTGGTTGGTTTCACTCCTCAGATAGGAATTTCAAGGATCTGGATTAATCAAGGATCCTAGGACTAGAAGCAGCAGATGAGGCCAGTGTGGAAGAAAGTTTGCCATTCATGCCACTAGTATGAACAAGAGAAAGGTTGGGCTGTGGACTGATATTAGCAGGTGAATGCCCTCAGCAGTCATCACAACCCCACTCATCCAGGCCCTTTCCTGGTGGCAGCACCCATGGCAGGTCTGGAGGTGAAGTCAGGAAGGTCGTGGCTCTTTTACAGCTTTAGCAGCCATTTACCATAGGCAGTTGCCTACTGCGTTTCTTTGGCAAGTTTGAAGTGAACAGAAGGTGGATGCAGCCTTAGTCAAGCATCTGCTGACATCTTTAGAAGCCAGTTCACATTTGACTAACACTATGCTTTAAAAAATTGTTGAGGTGGCAGAAAGCTATTGCTGTCCTTGTTGTGTATCAAGGTTCATTTGTCCCAGGCTAAGAATACAGACTTCGTTTCCCTTTCTCAGCTGCTGAGTTGACTTTTCTCCCTTTCTTTCCTGTCTCTCATTTTTTGTCTTTGCTTTACCATCATGCCTCCACTCTATCACTGGTCTGTTTTCCTCTCTTCTCCACCTTGACTTATTTGCTCTACAGATGGACCTCCATGTAAGCTCCCTACCTCTGGTCATGTCCCCCACTGCCCTGTGAGCTCACTCATCCACTCTCCATCCTCTTCATGGGATTTCAGTCCTCCCAGGTTAGACTAATGGAGGCTTCCCAGCCCACCATGGTAGAGGGAATTCTATGTATTAACACTCACTTAGCTCATGGGGTACATCCTCTTTCTTCCTTCTCCCCTGCTCCTTCAGCAATTGACCTGCAGTATAGAGGCATGTTGGTTGCAAGAGGAAACATGGTCACACCAGCAATCATTAAATTGGTTGGGTGAGAGGATGAACTGCAGTTACCTCATATGCTCAGCAGATTTTAGGAGGCAGAGATCCTCTGGAAGGCATGATATCTCAGAGGGTCACAGCAATTCATAGTGTTTGTGACAGAGACGTGAGACTCCAATTCCCAATGCTGCCAGCATCATAAACCTTTACAAACACAAATTTACTAGGCAAACAAAAGGAAATAACAGCAGCCTAAAAAAAATTATGTCTATTAAGCAATGTAACCTTACAGGCATACCAGCATCAGTGACCTAACTGCTATTTAAACCATGAAGATTCTGTGGTCCTGGAGAAACGAAACAATTCCCCAGTAAGAACAAGCAGCAGCATGAGGCCACTAATTGAAAGCCTCGCTGTGGTTCTGCAGTACACATTGTAATCCCACTAGGCATCATGTAAAATTATTTTTATAAAGTTAGAAAAGCATTTGAAAAGCTCAAAACCACAGGATATAAATATAAAATGATAGGATAAAATTTTGCAGTACTTCAGATACTACATAAATACAATTTTAAGACCTTTGAACCTATTCTCTGCATTGCACTATCAATGTAGGAATGGATGAAATCATTGATTTCAGTGCTTAAATTCATGTTCTCTCAAAACAGAAAACAGAGCTCATATTTAATCCAAGGAGATAATTCTCTGTAGCTGTATGTACCACAGTTGAGAGCATGTATGCCAGATTTACCTCCAGTCCCCTTGAGAGACAATATCCCTATAAAGGAACTACTTATACTCAGCAATAGCATAAACATTTTAATTAATATAGAATTAATCTGATCTCTGTCAATTCCTGATAGGATCTAGTCAGGTGAAAGATCTGGTGAAATGTACCAGTGTATATCAAATCAGTTAAACTGATTTTTAGCTGCAATTTCCCCTCCATCTCTTCCCACTAGCACTAGAATATTATTTGTTAGACCTGTGGAGAAAATTTCAAGTACTGCAAGTGGCATTACTAACATGTTAAAACAACTAAACAAGTCAACAAACCTTTATCTATGCCTGTATCTGATATAGCAAGAGAAGTAGAGGGGTATATCTTGATTTCTTTTCCCTCAAATCTAAAGCTAGACAGGCCAGAGTGGAAAAAATCTTCTGTGCAGAGTACATGCAATACCATGGCATGATGAGAGTTATAAGCACTGTTCTCAGGCATCACACTGCAAGAGCAATAGAGGGAAATCCATGATTTTATCCATGTTGTGTTCTAAACAAACTTTTTTTTTTCAAATTTATTTAATGTCAATGCAAGCTTTACTCATTCTGGAAGTGTGCTTAGATTTGCAGAAACCATTTTTGATTCTGAATTCTGTACACTAAAATTGATTTTCTTTTTGTGCCTTGATATAGAATTGTAGGCTCATTAGGGCTAAAAAGAACCTCTAAGATCATCAAGTCCAGTTGTTAACCTAACACCTCTGTGTTCATCACTAAAAAGATCCTCAAGTGCTAAATCCACATGCCTTTTGAAAGCTTCCAGGGATGGTGAATCCACTATTTCCCTGGGTAGCCTGTTTCAATATCCAACCACTCTTTAAGTGAGGAAGTTTTTCCTAATCTAAACATCCCCTGGTGCAACTTGAGGTCATTTGACCTCATCCTATTACTTTTTATCTGGGAGAAAAGGCTGGTCCCTGCAGCAGATCAACACTCCTGCCCACCTTGGTGTTGTCTGTGAACTTACTGGAGGTAAAGTGCATTCTTTCAGTTTTAGTATGTCTGCATATATATCTAGAACATGGGAAAGGTGCATAATATCCATCTCTTGCAGTCAGGATGTGAAATGCTTCCTCAGTACAATGTTCCATGTCATTCAGTCCATGAGATCTGACCATGAGTTAACTCTGAAGTGCAGACATATGTCATTGATGGCATGAGTACAGATGATTGAGGAATGATCCAGCCCATTTCCTAATCATTGTCTAATTCTCCACCACAGCCTTGAACACAGCCTCCCTCATCACTACTTTTTAGCCCAAAAGTGAGTTTTAGCCTTGGTCTTAGATCTTTTCTCACCTGGACAAAGTGCAGAGGTGATGATTACCCCGTTAGCATCTTGCTGGAGACGAAGAGCAAGTTCTTTAACTCCTCCATTATTTGGACACTACAGTTTTGTGGTTAGGACTTAGGAGTCTTACCCCAGTATTATTGTAACAATATGAAGAAATTTGCTTTCTGAAACCAAAACAGATCCTCTGTTCAGATCCACTCTCACTGGGTTTCTCCCTGCTGGGTCCCCCACATCAAGACCCTTCGCAGTTCTTGAGACACTGCTCAGTCCTAATCCTGATTGAGATTTCTTTCTCCACATCATTTTTCCAGTGCAGACTCCCTGTATATAGCATATTGAGGCATCAGGATATAAAAATGAGAGTATCTACACTGGCTTATGCCACCCTTTCCCCATTCATTTTGAGCCTCTTGCTGAACTAAAAGATACTCTTTACATCATCCAGCAGACATGCCACCGAGTCATCTATCCCACTATATGACCCCCCTGGCACTCATTCACTTCATCTGAAGAGGAACTCTATGCAGGGCAAAATGAATCTTAGTCCCACCCTCATAAAGATCCAGCACATACTGGGACGTGGTGTGCATGTATTTATTGATACAGTAATCACAGCGAGTCACATTCTCTTTCTGTGTATTTAATGGAGACATTATTATTCTGCCCCCTTTGCCTCATTATAATAAAATCTTACCTTGGATTTAATAACTAAAATAAATCTGCTTGAGTCAGGCCAAGAGCTAAGTTAGTATTCTTCCTAAGGACCATCTTAGCAATGCAATGGAGAGATGACACTCTACATCAGCCAGCATATGATAACCTATCTTTAATTTCTCTCTGCTCTGGTGCTATTATCTCTCCTCTGCCACAGCTGCATGCTGCTATTGTCAGTGGTAAAGACAAGACATCTCTAATTAGAGGGCAGGATAAATTGCTTTTATCTACTTTTAACATGCTTTTACATGGCACCTGGTACACAAGTCTTAGCTAGGCAACGATAATTTGAAAAGCAAATCACTGCTTGGAGAAATATGATACATTTTAAAAAGAAAATTAAATGTATAGAATAGCAGAATCAACATATTGGAGATTGCTGAGCTTTAAAGCTGTCAGAAGTCTTGTATTCTTATGTTTTATATTGAGTTAAAATAAGCAATCACAGTCTATATACCCAGCAGTTTCTCTCCCTCTGTCTTTCTGGATGATCCAAAGAGCAAGCTGTGATTTTGGAACTACACATGCAGTACAGCAAAGGCACCCTTGCCATACAGCAACTGTGTCTTCTCTGATGGTAAGTCCAACTGAGCAGTTTTAAAACATGCTCTACAGGATCAGCATTGACTCATGCAGAATCATCCCTGGAATAAACCCATCCTGTACAGTAGAAGTCCACAATTACTGTTTTATATCATGCTAAACAAAATTGAAATGTAGAAAAATACAAATATGCAGTGACAAATGTTTATCTCTGGAGAGCACAGCTTATTAGCGAATTATTCACCTATTCTAATGAGTGTCCTGTTACAGAAAGAAACCCACAAAAATTAGCTACAAAGGTCCAGAA
Organism: Muscicapa striata striata; assembly: GCA_030060385.1. Lineage (NCBI taxonomy): Eukaryota > Metazoa > Chordata > Aves > Passeriformes > Muscicapidae > Muscicapa > Muscicapa striata. Next base: position 851,318 of record JAREIS010000233.1, read on the forward strand.
ATTACTGATCTTTTGGTAGCAGCAATATCAAATATCAGTCAAAAATTTCATCTGTCTGTTACATCTCTGAGTTCAGTTCACATAGCTGGGAGTGCATGACTACTGTACTAAAACCACACTGTTCAATCCCTTTGCTCATCATCAGAAAGTATCAAGTGCTCTCCCATGAAAGGCATTGCTACAGAGACATATATTCTTTATAATGCACTGTCAGTTGGCTTCATCTGCACTAGCAGAGTCGGGCAGAGCTCATACTTCTAACACATCCTCCAGGCTTTTGATTACACTTCCTTAAAAATCTGTTGAGCTTGTCTGATTGTTAGGAGCTTTCTGAGATGTAAAAATGTCATAGACCCAAATGATGACTGGGACAAATTATTTTATTTGCTATTTACTGCAACTTAGCAGTTTGGAAAGTCTATAGAAACATCCAAGAGTGACAGCTTGCAGGGAAAAGCTCAGTAGAGCTTCTCCTGTTAGTTTAATGAAAGGGAAATCTCTTTGCCTCAGACTATGATTTTTGGAGGCCCAATTTTCTCCTGTGGTGGTGTGCTCATTACTAAACATGCTCACAGAGCTGTAGTCTGCAACATGTACCCGTTGCTGTCCGTCAGAATTCCAAGTACAGAGCTGATAAAACAGGGTCAGGGAAAACATCCCAGGCTGGAATAGGGCTGTAGTCACATTGCATGAGTTTCCATCTAATGATAAAGCTGTAAGAGTCTTGTTTTCCTTAGCTAATTTGCATGAAATGTTCTGCCAAGAGAAACCACTTGCTCTCTGCGTGCTTTAATGTATAAGCTGGGTGGCCTTTTATTTGAGCCCAGATTGGGTCAGAAAGAAAGAAAGCAGAGCAGTTTCACCAGGCCATACTGTTAATTTCTCAAAGCCTCCATAAAGTCTAAAAGAGATGGTGTGCATGTGGAGCCACTCAGCAGAGCAGCCGGGGTGCAGCAGGTGCATCAAGAAAGGTGATGGGAGAGGAGAGGCAGTGCCTGGGTCCTGGCCCAGGGTAGTGAGGAGAGCTTTCAGTCCCTATTAATAACCTTGCTGATGCTCAGGGAAGAAACACAAACTTTGGGAAACCCACCTTTCTTTCATCTTCAAAAGGGAATACATTTCAAGAGCAGATTGAGAAAAATTGCCTTGGTTATGCTAATACATCAGGCAAGAAATGCTTGACTGGGATATCTTAGCAAAGACTGAGCAAAACTGTGAAGTACACGGGGTAAGATAATTATAACAATATTTGATGTCTTGTACAAATCACAAATTTGAAGAAGTGAAAACGCAATTTAATTTATTCTAATACAAACAAAATATTTTAAAAACGAGCTGAATATCACAATATTGCTTAGAAACTCAAGCACTTAAAAGTTAGAAAATGCATTTTCTGTAAGTTTAGTAATATAGTCTGTGATAACCTCATCAAAAACCGATTTTGCATGGCATCCTGATTTCACTTAGGGCATGAAGTAGATCATGCTTCCTCAGTTAATGAACAACTAGCCATTCTTCTTCCTCCTGTCCCATTTGCAGCCCCCTGACGCATACTATTCAAACAACCTTCGAAAATCAGAATGATTAATGTTTCTCCAGTGCTCATCACAATGTTATCCAAATCTTGTTTAATCACACTTATCTTCATAACAGCCTTGTGAAGAGATGGTGTGGCTACTCTTTATGTTTCAGCTGGGGATATGAGGCATAGATAGTAATCCTAAAGTGTCTACTGATGCAGGGTACCCAACCTAAGACCTGTGAGACCACTTTTTTTGATTAGTTGGCGTTATCTTGCTCTTTGTGCATTCAAAACAAAACTATTGTTGATGTCAGTTGGAGTGATGAGTTTTTTGAAAAATCTGTCTCAGATCAAACCCCTTAAATGGTAAATCAGTGCAGAATCTCTGCTTAGTATATTTTCTTCAGAATCGCTTGGGTACGTGCTGTAGAGATGAGAACAGAATCTGCTTCTTTCCACAGGTATGTGGATATTAGTACATTGATATACACACACATATATACACAACAATGTGCATATACATTTGTTTTATTTGTTCTCCTTTTTCCCAAGAAAGAAAGTTAATTGCACTATTACAGATAATAAGTACTGAACAATAGAGACAAGAATGGCAAGGATTTAACATCTAAATGCTGTATAATATTTGGCATAACACTGCTGCTTGGGGCTGATTTTAAATTATAAAGCTTTTCTCTGATTCTCAGTTTGCTTCTTTTAACATACTGGTATTTCTTGGAACATATCCCTTATATTTTTTCAGCTGACTTTGGTCTCCTTGAGGCATTTTTACCCTGTGAATACCTAAGTGAAGAAAAAGATCAGATTAGATTGAAGAAGAAGCAAATTTAGCAATAGACAGCAACAAGTACTTATCAGTGCAGAAAGTCTACATCTTTCCCAGATAAATAAGCAAAGAGAAAACCTATCCCTAAATACAGGAATAACCTCAATGAATTCAGTGCTACAGACAGAAATTGCACTTTTTCAGGGAGAAACACTGACAGAATCTTCCTCAATGGGAGAACAATGTTGCTCTAAAAAGTGGATTTTCCTCCTCTGCTTGGACAAAATTTTTATTCAAAATACATAAAATTGGCCAAGCCCTATTTGAAAATTGAAGCTGATATTTATGCTAATAAAATATAATTTATAAATATGAAAAAGAGGTTAATATTTCCTTCACATTTTTTTCCTACATGGGTAGCAGATGCACAGGAAGGACATTTATATTTGCTCTGCTTCAAGATATCTAATACATGACACAGCAATGTACACATGTAACTTGCTGGTATCTACATGCCAACCTAAAAAAGCTCATTGTCCTTATTTGATTTAATTAGATCCAGCCACAACCACCAATTAAACTGTCAGTTTAATATAGAACCAAACGTATGGATCAGATACACAACTTTAATTGAAATTAGTCAGCCCTAGTTGCACTTTTTCCCAAAAAATTGCCTTCCTAAATAAAGGATGTATTGATTTTAGCTTTAATTTTTGCCAATTCACTGTGAATGCTATAAATAAAAGTGGATAAAATCAGAAAGGAGATATTGTTGGAAAAATCAGAATGTACTATGGTCTGTATTATTTATGAGTGATTAGGGAGTCTAGGCAGAAGGAAAAGTTTGCACTTACAAAGCAAACCACATACCTCAGAAATATCTTGAGCTTTGAGATAGAGGATGTTTGTTCAGTTAAAACATACATATAAAAGCATACAAAATAACATTTCTAGTGAGTTCAAGATATAAAAACTTATGTAAAATCCTGCAACAAGGTATGATCCGACAAATGTAACTTTTAATGTCAGATTGATTCTCATACAAAGTCTACTCTTGGTGACCCTTTCTGGCATGGCAACACAGAGTAAGAAAAATATCAGTTTGGAAAAATCAGAATTCCATCAGTCTAAACCCAGTTCAAATATTTCTGTTGACTTTCAACACCAGTGTCTAAACTGAATTTGAGCTTTTCAATGGAAGTTAACATGCTTGGCTGGCAAACAACCCCCACCCCCAACAAACAGAAACCCTAACACATAAATATCCATCCTCCTATCTACTACAGATTTTAGAAGGCACATATCTACATTGGCAATGCTCACACTGAGATTATTTGCAAACAAAAACTGAAGAAAAAATCCAGCTGTTAGTAAGAAGATTCACAATTTTTTCTTTTTGAGTAGAATCATACCTTTGGTTATAAAATACCTCCTGATTTAAAATGTACAAGTTGATGATTCACGTTCTTGAAGAGCATTTTCATGACAAGGCAAAGGCACAAGTATTAAGGTGTCTAGTGCTGCCCTCAAATGTGGACTATTGATGCTATAGTTCATACTGATTCAGCTCCTGTGTCACTGGCACTACAAACACTATTTTCAGCTCAGGTAGAACTATTAATCCAGAGATAGCAGCTTTGAAGCTGTTTCAGACACCAAAAGTTTTATACATATTCTTTCATGATAGAGAAGGCTATGTTTATCCATCTTCAACTTTTTATCAAAGAACGATAAAAATACAGGTCAATCTCATTGCAGCAAAGCAGGAAAAGGGAGTTTTTCTAAAAGGAAAGTCTACAGGTTAAGGAAGTGGTTTTTTTGTTGTCTCCTCTCCAAACAGCTTCCTAAAGTGGAGACACAGGGAAAAAATGGCAAGTAGGCATAGAAAAGATTTATTTCTGGTCAAGATTCTGAGCCATCCATCAATTGCTCACATTTAGCAAGCAAGGGAAGAAAGTGGATGAGAAAAGTAAATGTTGCATTCAATATTCAGCCAAAAGACTTTTCATATGGTGGCTTTTAGGTACAGTAAATATTCCAGCCTCAAATCTCCAAGTTTACAGTCTAGAGTTTTACCTTTTCATATTTTACACACAACACCTCCCTTCTCTTTGGCAAGTTTTCTGGATTTTGGGACTGTGAATCTAATCTGGATTTGGTTGCTTGGGGTCCTCCTTGTGTGTAAGCTGGAGCCATCAAGAACTTTTTATGGATCTCTGAACTGTCTTTTCCACTGTGAAATGCATTTGTGGTTTTCACCTTGTGTCACAGTGGGTATCAACCAGAGTTAATGCTGGGCAGCAGAAGATTTACTAGAGAATGGACTCAGGGTGTTCCCTCTCTACAGCAGAACACACCACCACAGTCCTGGCTGCAATGTGAAAGCTGATTCATGCTCCCAGCCAAGGGAATCTAATCCCTTAATAACTTTCCCAGGGCTAGACAGCAGTGTCAGTTTTTCTCTGTTAGCTTTCCTTGAGAATAGCAGAAACAGACAAAATTTCCTGTAAAAAACATATGTACATAGTAAAAATTATGGCCAAAAAATGTCTTTCCAAGACAAACAACCCACAGCACCATTACCTTTGAGAGTTCAGGTATGTATTCTCATATATAGGTAAATCTGGTTTGCAACTCTGAATGACTCACAAATTAATGACTTTAACTGTTTTAACAAAATTGCAAACTTCCATGAAAAGAATTACTCCAATTTCTTTCCTTATCATGTTTTTCTAAATCACAGAAATCAAAAACTCTGACATTGCTTCATCTGAGAATGTTTTCTTTCGAAATTTGTACTTAGACAACATATTTATTTTTTAAAAGCCTTGCTTTTTTTGAGATTGAACTTGAACTCTACTTACTGGTAAGACTGCATTTACAAGGCTGGCAGCTAAAAATAACACATGAAGAAAGAAGTCATGTGGAACAAGTCAGGGCATAACATAAACATTAAGAAATAAAATTCCTTGCAATATTCTGCACTCATATAGAAGAAGTTAAAGTTCATGGTCACAGAAGAAAGAGCCTGCAGGCATCATGATATGGTAGACTAACTATTACTGTAAATTGAAATACAGCCTACTCAAAAATATTCTTTTCATAGTAGTATGCAAGTATTGCAATATAAGTATAGATGAGCAGCTGATCAGGTCACCACTTTTTTACACACCCTGATTGTTGTAAGATGTTTCCTGGATTTATGCAGGACTGGTGGCAGAATTTAAAGATACTGATAAACTGCAGAAAACCACTGACATGAATAAAACCACCCAAATGAGCTTCAATTTGAGAAGCAGTTTAGAAATCAATTGATTTCAGAGTCAAAACTCTTCATAAAATTGATAAGATATTAAGTTCCACTGGACTGTAGCATTATCTATTGCTTGCAAGTGCTTTGAAGTTTTTAGATAAAGCTTGATGTGTAAGATATTAAAACATAAATAAGACACAACATGAAGTTTGCATATTGAGAGCATTTCAAGTTAGATATGGCTAAAAGAATTTTTACTGAACTTTTAATGGTGAGAAACTGACAAGAGTCAGTTCTGTATATGTTTCCTGACAGTAATAAGTCATCATCTTGAAAAGATTCATAGAATATTTCAAGTATTAGACATAACTATGACATAACTACCACAGCCTCCTTAATAATTTTTAGGAAAATTATTCAATTTATGGTAGTTTTCTAATCATTTAGATTTCAAAACAGAACACTTATTTTTGAATCTTCTTTGCCATGTGGTTAAAAATTCTGTTCTGTTTCAAAATAGGAAGGCTGAAACTTTCAGACTGCCTGCTCAGAAAGAGCCATGTGCTTCATTGTGTAGCTGACTGGTGTATACATAAATAACAGGGCAGGATAAAGTGGATTTGTGAATGGACCTAATCGTGTGCACATGCAAACCCAGAACAGTGGCCTTTTATACTGCTGTTTGTGCAATACAAGTCATGGATATGCGAGGCACAAATGTGCTTCTGCCTTGGGTCTGCTGAGTAGCTACGGCACAACAATTCGTCTCAAATTAAATGGCTTCAAAGACACAAAATAAGCATGTCATTCACCTGCCATCTCTTCCTTTACCCTTTATTTAGCCTGATGCTGTCGTGCTGTATTCTCCCACTGTGGGTGGACTCTTTGCAGCACTGCTGGTTTGTCCCTGGCTGCAGCAATACCCCTCTGAGTTTTCTTTCAGCCAAACTGCTTTTATTTGGCAGCATCATGACATCTATCACAAGAGTCAAGAGCAAGTCCTTTTTGCTGCTTTGCCAAGATCTTGAAATTCACCTCCTTGTACAGTGAGCAATTTTGCCCTGAGCTGATGCGATTCTTGACCTGTCTAAGAATACTGAGAATCAAACCACTGTCTCTTGGGAGAGGCAGATTTAGCAAAATAATCTCAAACTCATTGAATCACCATGGCAGCAGAAAGAGAGACAGAGTTCTACTGAGTGAAAAGATTTACAGATTGGAGGCAAGGACATGGGGAAAAAGACTCTCTTCCTTCCCTTCCTCCATCAGTACTTCAGAAAGAAGTTTAAAATAATGTGGGGATGGAAAGTTTTATGACTGCAGTTGGGGTGAGTGAGAGCCATCGAACAAAAGGCATGAGGCCTGGAGGGAGCCCAAGGGAGGTTAATCAGTGTGTCTGTGCACACATGCAGGATGTGGCTGGAGATTATTCATGTGGCAACTTATTGCCTCTGATCCCTATCTCTGATGTTAGCTCAGATATGTTGGAGAACACCTAAAACATCTCAACTGGTTTGGCCCACTAATCATTGAGAGCAAGGTTGTGGCACCCTCATTAACACATTTAAATCAGGCTGGCTACTGAGAAAACAAGCTGCACAGCAAAGTAAACAGCGAAAGAATTTGGGCTGTTATCAGCTTTCCTCATATGCAATGAAGTATTAATTGATGGAAAAGCTACACTCTGATAAACTTTAAAAAGACTTGCTGTTCCCTTCATAAACAATTAAAAAGGAACACAATTACCCAGAAGTAAGGGAAGAAAAAAGACAAGGAATCAATGTGATCCTCTCTCCTTAGGTGGCTCTTGCTCACCTGTGAGATCTGGATGGAGGGCGGATGTCCAGCTACCTGACCCTGGTATCAGGTCTGCATTAGGAACCAGCACACAACCTTCATCTCATCCATCCCACTGCAAACCTGCTTCTTGCTGCACACCCAGAATCAGTATTCATGTATTCCTTCAAAATCCACGGGGAATAAGATAATAACCTAAATACAGGGCTGGCAGTTCTGGTGCTTGAACTGATGCAGGGGAAGAAGGACAGAAATCATTCAGGGAGCACTGTTTACCTCCTAATTTGCAATGAGATGTCAGTGAGGCTTGCAGTCCCCCAAACTCCCTGGAACACAAGAGAGTTTCGGCTCACTGCTGTGGCTGGTTGTGTCAGGGAGCAGAAGGAGGGCAGAAGGAGGGCACAACTCACAGAGGAAGGAACACATTGCAGTTTTGTGTGGCGAGCATTTCATTTTAATTGCTGGGGAACAATGCTATCCACACCACCCACGGCTGGGGCCTGTGGCTTAGTGGCACAGTCTGTCCCTACACATGCAATATGGCTTGCTTGTTTTTTATTATTTTTTAACACTGACTTTACAATGAGCAATTTAACAGTTTCCTTGCCTGTTTTGGAGTGACACTTGCACGTTGCTTTCACTGTAGCTTTTTGTAATTTGAGGACCGTGTTTGTCTCACCCGTGACTCTTGCCAGTTTGGGAAGGAAACCACAGAGGAGTTTTTGATGCCCTGAGCTACTACCTCAGGCAAGCAGCTGCCTACTTTGCCTCTTCAGACAGTCCAACACTAATGTGGGGTTAAAAAGCAGCCTTTTATGCATTGGGACACACTTGTAGTAAATCTGTGCTATTTTTAAATAATCACAATGAAAACTGATGTCAGATTTTCCCTGGTGCTGGCATACAACTGAACCTTACATAGGGTTCCCCTTCTTTTGGAACAATTTTTTACTAATCTTGATTTGTTTAAACTGCTTTGGTGCATGATTTGATGGAATGTGTGGAGCAGAAGGAAACTTTGGATTGAATGCCAGATGCCTGCTTCATTCCTCTAACCTACAGTGTTATTAAAATATTACCAACTGGTTCTCAAGATCTATCCACTACGACAACTTAAAAATAATTTGGATATCAGTTTTTTTGCTTACTGTTGTGTTGTGATTGTTGTCTCTGTTGTCACAAGTATGAATATCAGGTAATGGGTACCATTCATTTTTGTAGTTAGTAGTTTTCCTGGGGTGCTAGTGACAGGAGAAATGTATGCATTAAAACAAGCGTGATGGAAAGCAGCTCTCTTTATAATTTCAGCCCAGCTGCTGTATTGATGGATACAATCTTTACCACATGCTCCAGGTGGCTTCTAATGCCTGACTCCCTGCAGAAACCTCTATTTACACATCTTAAACCACTTATTGGATTTGAACAGGATTTTTCAGCCTGAGTGCAGTAACAGTGTTCACTTATGTAATATTTGTAAATCCTGGCTTTACATTTCACTCACCAGACTATCTTCAGAGGTATTCAACAGGGCCTTTATGTGCTCTGATTCTTGCTTTTTAGTGAGATCCCGTCAACATGTATGGCTACAAAGCGCATTGCTAAATTTATTTTCCATCATTGTCAGGGGTGTACAATGAAGTGTAAATCAATTAATCAGCCCTTGCTGAATAGTGCTTTTCTTTGTCACTAGATTTCATATAAAATTCATCTGAAAGCTTTGTATTCAAAGTTCACAAAGGTTAACCTTTATTCAGGGCATGCATCTCCAAAGGCTCTAATCAACTTGTCTACTGTTGTTTAAAACTTCACTTACTACTGTACCAGTTGCTTTGAATTATTGTGTTTGAGACCTTTATTTGGTGCCTGAGTGACTGAACAGACACACTGAAGGCTGAGAAATAAAGGGCTTTTATAATTATGGATGGGTAGAGCACTTACTAAAGGATATATATTCCATCTTGTCTTATGCCTTACAACTGTCCACCACCCAGATATTTACTGTATGCTTTGTAGCTGTGCAATAAAACTTCAAGTGTTCTCATTCCCCCAGTAATTCTGTGCACAGCCCAGATCTTGTATAATGTTTAAGGGACTTAATAATAAGTTAGTGTACTAATTAGTGGAGACAACAGCAGACACCCATGATTTATAGCAAATGCCCAACAGATGATTACACTGCTGAACCACACGTAAATCCTTTCAGCAGTGAGCCTTTACAATTAATTGCACATCAGTATACTTATTTTGCTCCTTTATATTAAAGAAAAAGGGAATAGATGAAAATGTTCGCTTTGAAAGGTGGACCTTATGGTGGCTGCAGGTGTTTCTGCTGATAGAAGGCATTGGTATGCAGAAACAGAACCATTTTCAGATAGGATAAACTTCTATTCCTGTCCTTCTTTGTTTAGTATGAAATATTATTCTCCACTTGAGTGATGTTTGCATTCCTTTCTAACACAGTTGGTTTGATTTGTGACCTGAATACAATGACATACATACCAATGATCCATTACATGAACTAACATATTTGGGATTCTTGATGGCAGGAATGCAAGGGGACAGCAGTCTGACTACATGATTTTTTTGAATTTCAGTGTAAATTTCCCATCGGCACTCTTAACCTTTCTTCTGTTGGTTGTTTGGTTGGTTTTTTCCCCCCTCATTTTAGCTGTAATGTTCCAAATCTTATTTAAGGCAAGCTGAAAGATAAGGAAATCTGAGGAAGGGGAGGACACAAAGAATTTCAAAAGGTAAAAATAATGGAAAGTTTCTAACAGCTTGCTTTTTGCAAAAAATAGATTTCCTCTTCAGAGAAATAGGTTTCTCCATTGATATATTAGAAAATTGAAGACTATCCACAGAAACCATTTTTCAAGAAACACTACTATATTCACAAGGCTGCTAATGACATGCTGCATGGCTTCAGGGCAAATCAATTAATCTGAACATCAATATCTCCATCTGTGAAATGAATATAATAATTCTTCCTTTTTTCTTAATTAATTTGCCATATTTTCTCTCCTTACTTGCCAAGTGCCCATAACATTCATTGTGGAGGTCTAATTCTTGGGAGCCAGAGGGGCTGACCAGCAGAGAGGTCAAGAACTCAAGGTCTGGTCCAAAGTGCTCCTAGGTGGTCTTTGTTCTGCTTCTGTGGGGTCCAGGGGTGAGATTTCTTGCCATGACATCAAGGGAGCCCACTCTGACCCTGTGTTTTGGTCACTGGCCAGTGTTTCCCATCTTTGGATAGGGGCATTTGTGCATGAAGCTATACCTAGAGTCAGCTCCCTTGGCACAGTGCAGCACTGAACAGATACCAAAATATTTATTCAGAATAAGTCTAAGGCTGCCAGTAAAGTGCAGCAATAAACTGCCTTGGTCTCTCATGAGGTACTGACTAAAAGCTCACCAAAGCTGATGGGCAGTGCTGTCACTACAAATGGGGTCCACAGCACTTCAAAATGATTAGAGCCAATTTTACTTGGGAGCCGTCTCTTCCAAGAGTTACCTATCAGTCACTCTGCTGGCACGTCACAGTCACACTGCTATTACAGCCTAGTCACAGCCCCATTACATGACAGTTGCTTCAGAGCACAGAGCAATCCCATCGCACTTACTTTATATTGACAGTTGTACGATGCCACTGTCATATCACAGATATTTCCTTGTCATAACTTAGCGACACTGTAGTCACACGGCAGATACTTTTTAAGGGCATGCTGAGTCTTTTGCATGGAAAACTCTGATAATGGCAGTCACTGCTTGGTTATCTCTTACCTGTAGTTATGTCAAAAGCATTTTCCGGTGGTCATTTCTACTTGGTGCTTTGACTGTCATGCAAAGAACTGTGGAAAAGTGGCCATTGCTGACTACAGACCAAGTCATGGATCCTTAAAACCACTTCAACCTCAAATTACATTGGAGCTAATTATCTTTACAGACAGTTTTATATTTGATAGATGCTGTTTAATCTTGCTGTTGAAACACTGTAGGCATTTCCTCTGAATTTTGAATTGCTGCTCTTATTAAAGCTATATGAATAATTAACCATATAATTCTGTTTTCACAAAAGAAAAGAACCATCTTTTTCCCAAAACATTCATCATATAATTTCTCTTTTCAACTTTGTCGCTATTGTGTTGCATGTATTTAATAAGCAGCTTGTGAGCTGAGTATTAATACTGTTCAAATGGCATAACCCTGCTCACTCTTTGAGGATTCCAAGGAGAAACCATCACTGCTGCTAATGTTCCTTCAGGTTTCTTGAACAAAATGCAACACTGGAAACTGAAAGAGATAATAAGAGACATTCCTTCATGTGTCTTTGAAAAATAATCTTTTCCAGCTCTATTATATTTAGAGAGGAAAAGAAGTAATATATGGTCTAGGTGAGAGGTTTAAAATCTCCATTTCTGTCAATGGAGATTTTGCAGTATTGTCTTATCTGAATATTGCAAAATCTTACTTTCCCTAAATCTTCATCGCAACATACCACCAAGGAAATTTTGTCCCAATTCAATTCATCATCAAAATTATTGAGCTTGAAGTTATTTCACCCTAGTCTCTCCTCTAGTTACATAAAAATTTCCAACACAGAAGAAATAATAATAATAATTATTATTATAATTATAATACCCTCCTCTAAGTTATTATCTTTGTCTGCCTTTGATACTGTAATGAATTATTGATTCCATGAGTAAGTGTCCAAGTATCCTGTCCAAATAATCTTGGGACAATAATTATTTGAAGACTGGCCTTTGTTCCATGTTCCCAGCCCTATGTTTGGACTTCATTACTAATCTTACACATTGCTGGAATTGCTGCTTCCCTTCAAGCACTGAGCTGGATATAGAAGAACAATTTTTTCTTGGCTGTAGGCAATGTCTGATGAAGGCATTATTATCTTTATTTTTTAATTGTAAAATGTGAGGGAAAAATAATTTTAGGTAATTTAATTATTTTCTTATAAATAATAGCTTTCATTTTATTTAAATTTTGTTAATTTTTTGCTATTTTTTCCGCCCTTGATTTCCCAAAAAGCTGCTTGTTTGCTTTAATTTATCTCAAAGAGATGTGCTGGTCCTCCTCAGGGGTTGTTTCCATATACTCAAAGAAGCAGCTCTACTACATCTATTACAGTAGATGCCATACCATGGCATGCCCATTCTGGAAGGGGGACTGGTTTTTAATACAGGCTGATACATTGATTTGCTTTCCTGTATGTTGCATTATCTTCTAATTCTTCAGCTGATGTATTTGAGATGTGCCTCTAAGTTATTTCCCTATATGTCTTCTTTTCAAATGTTCTTCTTCACAAAATTAAAAGCATGCTACAATTTGCATCAAAGTTTTATAAAATTCAAAGACAGAGGCTGCCCTTGGAGACTCAATCACTGATACCAGTGCTGGCAATATTATAAATGACATAGGTACATGGTGTGCCAATGCAAAATCACATTATCAAGAAGCCTGATGTTCTGATGATGATCTAACATTTACTCTAGTTGGTACCCTTAACACTTATACTCATTCTTAGCACTGCATTTTTAAGTGTCTTGAAATAAAATTGAAAATTAAATAATCCTAGTGCAAAGACAAATTAGAAAAGAAGAAATAAGTATTAACATTTCAAGAAATAACCAGGGGAAAATGATAAAATTATCCCAGAAAAAAGAGATTATATTAATACAAATGAAAAAGAAGCTAATCAAGAAGAGGAACCAGAACATCCACAAAGGAGTTTGCAAGCTCTCCTACATTTATTTTATTCTTATGAATATAGAGATAATATCTGATGACAAATGAACACCAAAAACCAAACCCTACTTGTACTGCTACATGAATAGAATAATGAGCAGCTGTATTATGCTGACCTGCCAAGTGAAGGCTCCTAGTCATTTCCCTCTTCAGAGCACATTGCATTCTTTCACCACAGACGTACTCAGCGTGGAGCAGATCTGCATCTGCAGCCATTCAGTGGCCTCCAGCACCAAGATTTCTCCCAGAAAGCAACATGCAACAGATGTACATGCAGTCTTGTTTTGAGGCTTTGCAAAGTGGGGCAGATTTTGCACCAAAAAACCCTATGTTTTTCTAGGCATCAAGAACTCACCTCCAAAATTCAGACCTAAGCCCATGAACTGCAATGTGGTCTATGCCAGCTTCCAAGAAATTACTCAGGAAGTAGACAATCTTCAGAATACTGCATCCCTATATACAATTTTCCTAGCACCTCAAAACAAACATATATTTTTTTCTCACTTCGGAGGAAAATTGGTTGAAAGCATCTGTTTTTCATGCCTCCACACTTTTTTAATTTAAAGAGCAAGCCCAGAAATATATAGCGGAACTAATATGGGCTACAGTCTTTTTACACTCATATGTACTATCTGTAACAGAAGCAATAAAACTTTCAAATACAAACGACCTTTTTTATGTCCACTTTTATTTGTCTACCATTCAAATAATAAAGAAAGTCTATAAAATAGTTCCACTCTGTAACTTGTGAAGTTAAATACAACTCACCAAAATAATGAAGGAACAACGTTCTTTTAAATATAGATCCGGTTGTAGCTTAATTAAAGAAGTTAAATACATTCCATTGCTATGAGGCACTTCACAGCAATACACAATTTATTATCCGGAATTAGTCACTGGGTGAAAAAAAAAAAAGTTCAATGCTTGCTGTTTTGGGTTAAGGTAGTAGAAATATAGGATGCTACCAATTTATTTTGTTGGTTTTTTTAAAACCATGCTAGCAATTAGTTTCAAGAAATGATCAGCAAAGACAAGGAGTGGATTCTTGGATTCTTTTTGTTCATGCAGATAATTTAATTGTACTTCTATATATTTCAAAATCTAAAAATATGATAAAAATTTTCAAGTAAGTATGCTTTAATTTTTAAAATGTTTATGAGTAGGCTCATTTGTGCATTGAAAATACCTTGTATTTTTGGGTTGTTATGAGCAGTATTCTGCTTGTTACTTGGCATGACATGACTTGTGTGTGTAGTGTTTATTGTACATTACTCAGGTTAAAAGTCCATGTACAGGGCCAGTATAAATGTCATATAATCTACAGCAAGGAAATCCTGGGCTAGAGAGCTGGTCTGTCTCTCTGGATGCACAAACACTGACTGGGTGACTGGCCAGCATATCAGGGAAATGTCTGCACCCATGGGACCTCAGACTGCCCATAGCTGAGCATCATTGTTCATCCAAGCTCTGCCCATGCCAGAGCACACATGCTGCAGGACTAGCTGGCCAAAAAAGGTGATTTCACAGGTCATGTGCAAAGTAGACCTCATTTAACTAATTTAATAAAAAAATTAGCTGTTCTGGAGTGGACAACTCAGGTTTCCTGAGAAAATAAAAATTCTGACTAAATCTGACTGCACTTCCAGCAAAAAAAAACCCAATACGTGTTTTACACAGATGGAGCATTAGAGGGTTTTGTCCAGAAAGTTAACTTAAAAATTGGAGATCTTGCTCCATTTGTATTATAGGGATACCATGACTATGCAGAAGGTTCCTTACTATGTCCACAAACTTGCCCAAAGAAGCCCAAAGTTTGAAGAAGATAATATACAATGATTTGTTATTTGATTTTTCAGCAACTAGAGAACAGACATGGGCTGGTTCAGAAAATTCCTGTGTGATTTTTAAAAATAGTTTTAAGTAAATTGGGAAATAGCAAGACATCTGGAGGTCAGAGGGAGAAGAGAGAACATGCCGAAAAGCAAGTAGGAGTTACAGTGCAAATTTAAAAGTCATGGTGGGACTTTGGGTACTAACAAACAATTGTGAGCCAAGAGGAAATATAATGTTACTGAGGCACATGTGACAAGACAGAAATAATGAAAACAGAAATGTTATGCAATAACTCAATGCAGAAATTATTTTGTGCCTGAAAAGGGCACTTCATGAACCATCACGGAATGCTACAAATACAGAATAGTTGAGGTTGGATGGCACCTCTGGAGGTGGTCATCTAATCTATCCTGCCAGCTCAGTTAGAAAGATAAGTTGCAGAACATGTGCACCTAAAAACAAAAAAGGAAAAATGATAGAACCCTTGTTGCACAGGAAATCATTACATGAAGATCTCACAAAATAACACAAGCGTGACAAATTACATGGCAAAAGTTCAAAATCAGTAATGACTGGTGCATAAAGATGATGTGTCATAATGGTTTTTGCCTAAAGAGAAGGACTTCCTTTTGCCAACACGTACCTTCCAACTTCAGCAAAAAAGTCACTGCACTCCAGCAGTATGTGATTGGATTGCATAAAGGTCACAATTACCTGCTGAGCCAAATGGGAAATGCAGATGAGACACCAGTTTCCTTTGATGAGCCATCCAATAACGTCATTGAAGAAATAGGCACAAAATCCGTCATCATCAAAACTTTAGGGAATGAAAAAATGTGCATTACAGTAATGCTGGCAGTGTTAGCAGATGGTATAAAATTGCCACCGTATGTGATCTTGAAGCGGAAAACAATGCTGAAGGACCAGCTGCCTACTGGAATAATTGTTAGGTGTCAAAACCAAGGATGGATGTCTACAGACTTAATGAAGGATTGGCTGAACATCGTTTGGAGCAGGAGACCAGGTGTGCTGGTACACAAAAGGAGACTGCTTGTCCTAGGTACATTCAGAGGGTATCTAACACCAGTGATGAAGAATATAATCAGAGGAAAGAATCCAGCCCTTGCAGTTGTACCAGTAGGAATGTCACAACTGTAGGCGCCTGATGTAGCAGAGAGCAAGACCTTTAAAGAATGCTTGTAGCCTTTATGGCTCTTGGCATGGGATCCTGCTGTAACTTCTAGAGGGAAGGTGAAGTCCTACCACAGCATAGCTTTGTCATTGGATCAAGACAGCGTGGGATCAGATAAATTCAGAAGTTGACAATGAATGGTTCAGGAAAGACTGTATTTCAAATTCCATGAGAGGTGTCAATGATGATTTGGGTTCAAAGAGGAAGATGAGAGTGATGAAGACACTAAATGTGGGAAAGAATTTGAAGGTGGTGAAGAGAGTGACAGTGATGGAAATGATTGTGCTAGATGGAAAATTTAAACTGCAATAAATCATTAAAGATATAAATAGATTAAATTCAGGAAAATAATTAATGAAATTAATAATCTATCCTTGTTGTATGTTGGTTACATATATGTAATAAAATTCTTTGTTTATAACCTTTTTTTTAGGGATGTCATTTTTAATTCAACATCCTTGTCCCTGGGTAGTATGAGATACTGTCTATAACTTAAAAATGCTAGGGAAAACTTTTAATAGACAGTATTCTGAGAAAGCAGTATTAGATGAAGAGATTTGAGGAGCTAGCAAAAGCAGTTTGTCTCCAAACTATTTACCAATCTGTTGTGTAAATAGAACATTTGTCAAATTGTTTTAAAAAAAGCCAACAACAAACAAACCACTTTTCAACTAGTACTGCTACTGGACTGAATGATAAATTCCCCCATTTTTGGGAAAGACAAGGAGCAGGATGGATTTTCGTGAATAAGGGTTCAAAGCCTTGTCCATTGTTTTTCTTTCAGTGTTGACATTCATCAAAACTCAAGGAAATTACCCAAGTATTGCTTTGGTGACCTGTAAAGTTGATACAACAAGGCCAGCCTGGTTCTCTTCCCTCAAACCAAAACCAATAGAACTGCCACTGCACACCTTCATCTCTGAAAATCTGAAGAATCTGGAGAGTTCACATCAAGGTGTTTCAGAGACAGCTGAAGAAGGAAGTTACCTCCAAGATTTTGATCCTTACTGAAGCCTTGCCAGAAGAGATCCATCTCTTGTGTTTTCACTTTTTGCAATGAGGCTGCTGTCTACGTGCAGCAAATCTAGAAGGTTAGAGCTGAAAGCCATGAAATTCTGACCCTGGAAATCAATAGCCCATCAGATGCCAAAGCTGGGCTATAGAACAGTTTAAAAAGTCAGAGTCCAACTTGAAACTCAACACATGTCTGTGCTGGGAATGGCCTTGTGAGGCAGCCTCCTGCAACAAAGGGCACCACTGAGATGCCTGTGCTGGAGAAAGTGAGAGGCAGAGGCACCAACAAGGTCAAGAAAAGACAGGCGTGAGCCAACAAAATCTTTCCACTGACTTCAGTGGGGTTTGGATGAGGTCCCTTGCAAATACTTTCTAACTCAAAGGTCAGCAGTGGAAAATTCGAATGTTTAATATTAGTCTCTTTTTTATAACTAAATATTTTCAGCCTAAAAATTTCCAGGTGTACAGCATTTTTCATGTTGTTGTGTGGAGGAGATTGATGTTTTTTGCTGTGAAATACACTTGCATTATAACTGGTTCCCCAGTACATTTATTTCTCCAGATATATATTGCCATATTTATCCATTCCAATTAGCTTTTCTTTTTTTTTTTTTCCCTACTAAACATTGGTACTGGATATAGAGAAGCCAAGAAAATTCAAGGCAAGGTCCGAAGCAGACCATTTTGTCTTTCTTTTTTAATGAAGACTGCAAACCAGCACTGATGATTTCAAAATGTATGTCTACAGTTTATAAGCACATCGACCTCCCTGCATTCTGTGATGGAGCCTTAGAAATCACACAATGCCTGTCACTATTTTTCAGATATTTAATAAATCTGGCTCAATGATTTTCTGACAATTCTCTACCAAAATTATTCAGGCAGTCTGAGACCCTCTTAAAAAAAAAAAAAAAAAAAAGAAAGAAAAAAGAAAGAAAGAAAGAAAGAAAGAAAGAAAAAAAAGTAAAAAACACTGCTGTATGGATTCAATTTTGAGTCAATAAATTGTTGATTAATCTGGCTCATGGTGTGTATAAACTCAGGTTTAGCTCTATTGGTAATCATCTCCAGAGTGCCATACAGCTGCATACTTTCATTTCACACCAAGGGAGCAAGGATTAAATCCCTAATGGAGAAGACATATAAACAGGTTTAGTCTCTGCAACAAGCACAGTCCCCATGGCAGCATATTTTTGTATAGAGCATGTGAACGTGTGGAAAAGGAGGAGAGACTGGTTAAAAAAAAAAGGAAAAAATAAAAAGTTGGTGAAGGTTGTCAACAGATAGGA
The DNA here is from genome assembly GCA_030060385.1 of Muscicapa striata striata. Lineage (NCBI taxonomy): Eukaryota > Metazoa > Chordata > Aves > Passeriformes > Muscicapidae > Muscicapa > Muscicapa striata. Next base: position 869,759 of record JAREIS010000233.1, read on the forward strand.
GAGGGAGAAATCCAAGTGGAGCGGGCAGTAAGTTTAGCAGGGTGCATTGCTGTTTGTTAGGCACCTCCACCAGCCACACTCAGGTGGCATAGCATAAAATATCTCTCCTGCTCTGAGTGACAACATATGTAGGGTGACAGTCTGAGACTCTGAGCTGTTGTGTGCAGGCTGCTGATAGCTGTAAACTCCTAACAGCTCCATGAGCTCATTAGTATGCCGCCCTGACCATTAGGCCTTCTGTAAAATGTGGTTTTACCCAGACCCGTGCTTTCCATCATATAATCTTCACAAAGCTGTCCCAAGATCTCTAATGTAGCAGTGTTAAACAGAATGTATCTGTAAGGCTTTCTTTTTTCTCAGAGAATTTTAATCCCATTTATTGGTAACTAGCTTTAAAATGACATTTTTCCTTGCTGCATTTAGCTCAGTCCAAGGGGAAAAAAAAAAAAAAAAAAAAAGGATGCCAGATGTCACGGGGCCAATAAGCAGGTGGGCCGAAGCTTCTGTACCAATTCAAACTGGCACTGCATCAAACCTGGTGGGTATAACCTTTAATTCAGTGCTTCCCTGGCACCAGATCTAGTGCCATCTGCTTAGCTTTGCTAAGCTGTGCTTGTTTCTGTGCAGGGACGATGCCAACAATGCAAACTGTCTCCTACATGTGCAGGGAATCATCGGTGCAACTAGTTTTTCAAGACCCATATGGTGGCATCTGCAAATGTACACTGTCAGCATTGGTACTTGTACCATCCTTCATGTTTAAGAATGGAAGGAGAGAGCACTGCTTTGCAATTCACATCAAGCTGAAAGGATATTCTTTCCCTCTGCACTCCTGCTTTTAAGGGCAACCCTGGGACAAAGGGAACATGTAGCTTTAAAAGAGGAAGCAGTATAGAAATCAGACTTGGGAACTGGGGAAAAAATCAAGAAACTGTTGGCAAAAAAAAAAGATTTTATAGAAACCTTCTTAAATCATTGCCTGAAAGCTTCCCAGTGTAGTTAAAGCAAAAAAAACCCTACTGTATCTTGATTCTTGGGGCTATTAAATGGGTTAAGTTCCAAGTCACCCCAAGACATGAACACTTCCACTTGTCAGGGATGGGTGTTATCCTATCACCTCTTCTCCATGAGGTGGGACCATCAGAGGGACAGAGTAGGTAGAGGCTGGCTCCAGCACAGCTACTTTGGTGCTTATTCCAGGCATTAAGAAGAAAGGCACTCACACAGAGTGGGGAATGAAATAAGCTTATGCACAAAGATGAGCAAACCAGAGCTCTTAAAACTAATTTCAACCTCTACAATTTAAATTTCTCTTATTTAGGAGAGCAGCAATGGTTCCCTCCAACTGCAAGGATGGCAGGGGAATCTGTGGCCATGGCCAGCTGGTGCCTGCTCCTGTCCTGTTTTCTCCTCTCCTGCTGCCACACTGTACTCGAGAGCACAGGCTTTGCCAGCACTTTGCAGAGCCAACAGGTGTGTGTGTGGTTGGAGGGGAAGGGCAGAGAGGCACCATCCTTGCTCACACCTCTGAGCACAGGCTTGGCATTTTCCACTCTGTGATTTGGCCACTCAGACATTGCCACTGGCTCTGATACGTTCCCACCTATCACTTATGTCAGTGAGCAAGTTCCTGACACGCTGCTCTGCCAGCCATCATCAGAACACCTCTGTGCGGTCAGGAAAAGCACGTGTTGACCACAAAGAGCAGCTCTCCTTACTGCAAAATGATTAAGTGCTCTCACAGAAGGCCAGAAAAATTGGCACTGAGAGGTTTGAACAAAGACCCTCCCTTTGGATTGCAGATGCTGTGGTGGAATGGTTAAATACAAATAGAATACTTTTTTTTTTTTTTTTTTTTTTTTTTTTTTTTTTCCCAGTGGAATAATGCTCCATATTTGATTTCATGGAAATTTTCTATCAATCTAGTAGTCTTCAAAAAAATCACATTTATATAGAGCATAGTTCAACCTGAGAGTGTGGCTTTAAAGCAAATCCTTCTTCCCTTGCTCCATGTTCCTCTGATTCCCAAACAGTTCTGTAATAGTTTCAAGTAAGGAAAAAGTTCACCCTGCAGTTGGGGTATTATGAAGCCTGATACCATTTTCCTTTGAAACCTCAAGCAAGTCTCTATTCCTTCAACAATATGGGTTCACTCTCCTTCCCCCTAAGTATCATTGCACTGCACTCCCACTGCATCAGCAGTATTTCCCTCTCTGGGTCAAATTCTGCTTATAGGTCAAAGATGAGGCAAAAATTATTTTTAATTTGCCTGAAAGTTACGAACCTTCGCTAATGCATTGCTTTGGTTCAAGATGTTTGGATTGAACATGTAACAAACTATGCCAGTATTACTCTTTTATTTTTAATTCTATCAGCTGGGTTGTCTTTCCTTTATTTAGTGCAAAATAACTGATCAGCACCAAACACAGCTGCAAGCCATGTCATTGGTAATGAATGAGGACTTTTTTGTTGCTGTTTTGAACTTGCAGATAGCTTTAAACTGTGACCTTTAAATCACACTAGTCCAAAACTGCCATTTTTTATTTTTACACTCCATATGTTCCTTTCCTTGACATTCTCTTCCCTGAAAAAGTTGTAATTAAAGATTATAACTAATAGAAATTGAAACTTCCTTTATGGAAGGACCAGTCTCTCTCAGGCAGAAAAATACAAGTAAAAGAAAGATTAATTTATTACTTTGATACATTAACAAAGAATTTATGCCACAGTAATCTGACTCTGAGTGTAAGACACTCAGAGAATTTCTTCCTCTAAAAATGTTCACCTGCATGAAGTTTCTGAAGGTCTCATCATGCATACTTCTACAAACAGACAAGAAAAATTTGCACTTGTTGCAAGTTTGATTTGGCTGTTGTTAGAGCATTGCAGAAAACAGTTAATGGCCTAAACCCACTGCTTGCACTGTTAAGCAGCATTTTTGTTTTTACAAAGAAAGATTACTTGCAAATACTCCCTCTTGTGATCAAAGCTAGAAAACAAATGGAATCATTTCCCACTGGTTCAAATCTTTCTGATTGACATTGTTCAGGTGTTACCAATAGACTGCATGCAGGATTTTCTAAGCTCTTCAATTATTTGATCTTGTAAAAGTGAGGGTAGGCTTTCAAAAACATTAAAAAGAGGATCATTCAATTACTGATGAGATACTGCATATGCTGAGCTTCTTATTTAGTTTTATTACTCATGTGAAGAGGCCATATTTGAAAGGACGTATTTTCTTCCCCTTTCCCAGTTGATAATATTTTAAAATTGCATTGGTTGGTGAGTCTTCAAGGGAATAAAGAAGTATTTAAAACAAAACATCAAAGATAATTTTTTTCATCTTAGTGTCTTCATTGAGATAGAAAAATATATTTTATTCTGTCATAAATATCTTCACCCTTGAATTTCACCTATTGACCCAAAGTAGCCACTGGACATTATGAGGTTCAAAATACCTGCCTTAGGCTTTCCAGAAGAGTGATTAAAATGCATACAAAGATCTAAAAAGCAAAACGAAAATACATAACTCATGCTTAAAAAGCTCTTAAGCTGCCTTTTTCTGTTTAGTCCAAATGAAATGCTGGTCTTAGAAAATTCCTTTTAATCCCATGTAATGTCATTGCAAAACTCCAATTATATCTCTTAACCAATTTTTATTTTTCACAAAAATATTAATTAGGCCCCTAATTGTGCCTCTTGCAGATTTAAGTCTTAAGTTTAGTGTCACTGAGAGTTTGCCATTAGTGCATGCTCTTTGTTTACCTCACAGCTCACTAGAGGAGCACCACCATTGGTTTTGTTCCATCAGTCACCTTAGAAGAAGAATGACACTTCACAAATGAAGTCTTAGGAATGGTTTGATAATGAGAATTTTTTCTTGTTTTGTTTTGTTTTGATGATGAGAAAATGTTAGTTAAAGACAAAAATTTGCTAGGGAAATTAGAAATTAAATACTCAGACTTGGATCCATTTATGCAATTTCACCAAGATCTAGTTGCCCTTTCCAGCTATCCAAGGTAAATTAAAAGGAACCATGATCACTCATGCTTTTCTATGTGGAGACCAAAACTGTGAATGCATCTGGATTTGCTTCTCTTTCTTAAAATTACAACATGAAATGTACACTATTGTATATTGTATATTGTATATTGTATATTGTATATGTGCACTATTGCACAGTCAGTGGAGAGCCTCTACCCTGAGCCACAGCCAGCCATGTCTCTGGAGGATCCCAGCTCCAAGTCACTCTCCTTTCCTTGCATTCCAGTGCAGAGGTTTACCTGGCTTTTGTTCCACTGGGTTTGCTCCTGAATGTTTTTTGTATGATCTTACAAATGCCACTGACGTGCCTAAATCAACAAAAAGCTTTTGCACACTGTTTTACTGCTACATACTCTATGCCATCTATATTCTATATCTAAACCTGTAAAATAACACTCACATCTTGCCCAGTTTTCTTCCAGGGTCCTCAGGCTCAGCAACAGAGTGCCACATTCTCCAGAGTAAGAAATGGTCAATAGAATGTGCCTCCAGTATTTTTGTTCATCTCACTTGTTTATGTCAAAACATTCATATCAAATTATTTATTTCCTTTCTGTAAGCAACAGCTTAACCTTGCTTTGTGTTAGCTTCTAAATGAGAAATCCACAAATAAACCAAGGAGAATAGAGCAGACAAGGCACAGCCCCTCAGCCCAAATTTTGCTAAGAGCACCAGACTTGCATTTCACAGGAAACAATGGTCAGTGTTTTTCACACTCCACTGAATACTGTTCTAGTGCATTTTCTTCAGGGGTGTTAAAAAGCACACACAAAAAATTACAGTCTCTGGGTTTTGGAAGTTCATAGGACAGCAAGGCTGGCTCTCTGCAAGCAGGGCTGACCTTTCTAAAGCATTTTTTCTGGCATTCCAGGGTCTGAACAATCTGAAACACAGACATAAAGTGCATATAAATAAATTAATCACACAGAGGAATAAGAAAATTCCCATGCAGGATTTGCCTTTTGCAATGTGTTAACCCTTTCTGCCGAGAATTTATGGACAAAAATGTTGTGTTGATAGCTCCAGTCATCTGTGCTAACTCTGCCATAACTTCATCCATGTGGAGTGAGCTATGTCTTCAGCAATGTCTGGAATGTTCCCACATCTGCTTAATTTGTTTCAGAAATGCCAGCAGTGTCACAAAAATGTTCATCTACATAGGCTTCTACAGGGTCTCAAGCTCTAATAAATACTACTACTTATTAATCAATGATATTATTTTTGTATATTTAAACTGATTAAACACAATGAACAACAACAGAGACAAGAAAAGTACAATCCCCACTGCCATTACATTCCCATTTAAACAGATGTTTCCTTTCCTTGTTTTATAGACTGGAAGAAGTAAATTAGTTGCAGAGTTTGACAACACATTTTTTTACAGCAGCTTACAAACTATTTAAAATCACTAAGCAGGAGTATTAGCATTGCATTTGCTCTAAGGCTACTATGGTGGTGAAATAGGTTTAAAGGCACTTCCTAAAGCCTATGAATGATTCAAACCCACTTAATATGTAAAATCACATATACATGTCCTCTCTCAGATATTACATGCTATACCTATCTGTGAAGGAATAGCCACCAGCATTTAAGTATAGTCTTTATTTTTATTGAGAAGAATTCCAGCTCTGAATGGGATCACTTGCCAACTACTGTAGAAACATATAATCTCTGTTCACAAAGAATTTATACTAGGATTGTAAATCAAAAGGCAAAAGGAAGATTGAGTCAATGAACAAGAATGTGAGAAAACCAGGAAAGGCTGTAGCATCCTAGAATGCTGAAATGCTTAACCACTCTCAAGATTCAGAGATTCTCAAGACAGCCAGGTATATTGATCTTGTCAGAGCGTGTGATTTTCCTGTTATGTCATTTCTAGTTGGTAAAAAACCATCCTGGGAACAAAATATTAGTATTTATTTGCTGTAAGGAATTCCCGTAAAAAAAAAACAAAGGGAAACAAATTTTAAAAAGGAATTTTTGAGGTGAGGTTGCACTACTAAACTGTTACAGACAAACATTGAAAAGCATAGGCTGAAAGGCTGAATGTATTTTTATAGAAGGTTGTCCTGGTTCTTGCCAGGACAGGGTTAATTTTTGCACAGGGGCATGGCTAGCACCTGGAGGTTATTCTGTACCACCTAACTTTCTGGATGGCTAGGGGCTCCCTTCTGTGTAGGGGTAGGGTGGTGGTGGCTCCCTGTGGTGAGAATTTGCATGTGAATTCCTCAGTGTCTTAAACACCTTTATTATAAAATATAGTTGCTGTTACTGTTATTTTCTTAGCTAATTGCTGTAAATTGTTCTTATATCAACCTGTGATTTTTACCTTTTGTGCCTCCAATTCTCCTCTCCAGCCTGATGCAGGGAAAGGGGAGGAGTGAGGAAGGAGGGAATGAAAAAGTGGCGAGGGGTTTAGAGTGGTTTCAATGGGAACACTGAATTAGAGAACACCATTCCTAAAACACATCAAAGGTAGATTCCCAGACTGTCAAATGCACATTTCAAAGAAGAATACACAAAACCTTGCATTTCTTGGCCTCACATGCAGCACATGTTGGGTTAGGTTATGCAGGAAACATTAAAGGTGTAGGCACATGAGTGAATATCCAAAGGTCAGGTCAATCAGCAGAAGGAGTTTGCTCAGAGGTAAAGTACCAATTTCAGGTATGCATGAACAGGGAAAGATTTGGGCTGAGAAAACACTGAAATACAGTTCGTTTGGAGATGGCTGAAGTATGGTGGCAAATTAACACTTTCTTTCCCTGAAGGCTGTCTCATGACCTTTGGTGAAGGAAGTGAAAGGAAACTCTATCCTGCTAGAACTTCAAACCTCTGCTGCATGGGAGTAACACTTGCATGGTGCCAAGGACTGCCTGGTGTAACAGCCTCCACACCCCTAAGATGCCAATATGCTCTTAGTTCCAAATCATCAGATGGAATCAAAGATTAATAACATTCAGTGTGCACCTATCCTGAAGCATGGAGGTGGGATAACCCATGGTGGGGGAGATGGAGCAGACCAGACAGCTCCACGTTATGGAAGTGGAATCAATAATTCTTTGTTTTCTTAAATCAGAAGTTTGCTACAATGAACAAGCAATGCTTCTCTTAATGGCTTCTGTCTTTCCCAACTTTGCAGCTTCAGCTTAGTCTCAAAGAAAACACAGACAAGAAAAAAATCTCTGTAGTGCATGTAACAGCTTGTTCAATGCAAGAGGGTGAGACACTGTGGAATCAAAAGAGGACAACAATGTCTCAGAGAAGTCTCCAGATGATGAAAAAACTCAAGTAGATTAACCTCTTGGCAAGCACACTCTCTTATCCACTTCTGCAACTGAACTGCTTGACCCATTAGAGGAATGACATTAAAATACAGCCTTCTGTTCTAACTACCTACCTGGAGGTTGGCTTTAACCCTCTGATAATATGGTTATGAGGAAGATGCAGGAGACAAAATATCTGTTGTTCAGAACAGAGGATTCATATAAGAGACAGTACAACCATATGACTGAGCAGAAGGAAAGTTTGGGGCACAAGATACATAAGCAGAACTTCAAAACCATTTGAGACAATCTGAAGCCTGTGGAGCAGAAATTCAGAAGAGACATGCAAGAGAAGAAAAAGCAAAGCATGTTTGAAGTCACAGCAAGAATACAAGGACAGGAAAGTACTGGCACAGCTAATGCAAACTGTTACATTGATATGTGTGTCTTGATCTATAACTCTGGATTTGAACTTTCTATACATTTAAAAGAAAGGCAAAGAATAAATAACATTTAATTGGTTTAAATGAAAAAATAACACTTGGGAAATGAGAATTGAAATCTGACTAAGAAAACCAACGGTCCCACAGAAGAATAAATGTACATGCAATTTAAATTGCAATGCCCAAAGTGACTCTAGCAGTGCTGTCATGGGGTCTAAGAAACCTACAATGCAGCTAGGTGCTCTGTGTGCACCTCTCCCACAGCTCTGCAGACTTCTATGCTAAGAGAAGCAGCAGTAAGAGGAAGCTGAAGTACACTTTAGGGTACTTCACTTTGGGTTTAGTTCCAAGAAAGGACCAATCACCAGTAAATGATTTGGAAAACAAACAAACAAACAAACAAAAACCAAAATTAAAAAAAAAAAAAAAAACCAAAACCAAATCCCCACAACAATGATAATGACAAAACAGGAAAAGAAATTGAAAAGCAGTTAAGTGGTGCACTCTGAAATGTCTCCGCTGAATTATGATAAGTATGTATTAGCTGCAGTATGTTTATCTATGTCCACAAGAGAGGATTAGCTGCAAACATTCTTCTGAGATAAACCAGAACTATTTGGTGCTGGCACTGTTAAATTTTTGTGATATGCAGGTGTTTGAAGTATGTGTGCAGCTTCCTCATTGGTTTTGATCCAGGTATTTCCACTGAGAGCATTTTTACACACTAGATGTGACGAGGTACATAGAACAATGCAAACACTCTATGCAAAAATAGCTTTGTTCACATTGAAGCTAAAAATAGTTTTGTGTGTTAAATCCAATGAGTGTAAATACTCCCTTTGTCAGAAAACTTGGGGTCAGTGAATTTCACCCACTTCCAGCTGGCAGGCAACCCCACAGGCTGCTCACTTCAGTCCTCCTTACAAATGGACAGCTGCCCCATTTCTGGAGGCAGAGAGGGCATGGTGTGAGCAGGGATTTAGGGGCCCTGGGAGATGCACCCTTGGGTGGAAGGGTGGGTGAAAACAGTCCTGCACAGTGCCTGGTATCTTTGTAATGCACCTGTGCTGCACCAAAGCTCTTCACCCATCCCCCTGCAATTTCTGTCCTGCTCCAAATGGCTTCACACAAAGTCAAGGTCTGCAGTGTGTCACCTCCCACCTCTTCCTGTTCCCAAAGCTCTTCAGCTCAGCTATGCTCCAAAGGTCCAATTTTTCTAACCCTCTTGAGGTAACAGGCCTGGAAGATTTCTCCAGTGACTTTGAAAGTCACCTGCCTTCTCTCTGTTCTCTCTGTTTGGTGTCTTTTCTGATGTCTTCTGCATCCTTATTGCCCTAAATGTAGTAGCTGTCATTTAGCAATAATTTAGGTATTTATTTCAGAAGTGCTGGTCTATGTGACGTACAAAATCTAGGCACAATTTTGATGACTCACTCCAATAGCCTTGATGCCAATCTAGACACCTGAAGAGGAGGTCAGTTAGACAAACCCTCTGAAATTTTACAGCTGCACATTTTTAACCTCTCCAGTTTCCACTGAAAAGCAATGTGTTCCAGTCAGAGGATTTTTCCAAAGAAATCTTCTCCTACATTAGCAAGCCAGATTAATCCCTATGACTTGCATGTATTTCATTCTGCCTAAGGACTTCTTGTGAATTGCTCTTCTCCTGCCATTCCTGCTGTTCCACAACCACTTGGACTACACTAAGAAGTCGAGGCAAACACCACATGTTTTATTCTTTTTCTTCTATCTGCTCAAAGCCCTATTCTCAACCCCTATGCAATGTAACCTTTTGTTTACATGTAGTTTCCAGTGTGTTGGATGGTTTATTTTTTTTAAATCTTCATTTGTCAGTGTTCCAGTTTCTAAAACATTTTGTTCTATGGTGCAATGAGACCTTGAAGTCTCCAACTATTTATCTACATGCACCCTTCTCCACTGCATCTGTCTTTCATCACAGGTGATTCCCACTGGAATCTTGAATTATCCATGAGATCACATTGGTATTTCATGACTAGTAACCATAAAATGTGTTTCATTCTTGTTTTCTTAAAATCTCACATTTAACTTCTCATTGAGTCTTGCAACTTTCATATGAAGCCATCAAGGATATTTTGGCACTAACCTTGAGATGAAAGAAGTGTATTTCCAAACATTAAAGATTACAAGTTACTGATAGGTTGCAATGGACTGTGGATCTACTCCTGTGTCTCCTGAGTTAATGGGATTTTTACTTCTGGTCACAGCTGGGACTCCATCTGGCTTTCATTAACTGTAATGCTAGAAGCATTAAAAATTCAGAACAATTTCCATTAAGTAATACACCTAAAGTGGACAAAGGTTTACCTACACTAATTATAGGGCAAGAATATATATATACACATATATGTATATGTATATGTATATGTATATGTATATGTATATGTATATGTATATGTATATGTATATGTATATAGACTTGAAGATAAATTTTTGACACACTTAATCTGCTTATAGTTAAAGGAACAGATTTATTAGTGCTGCTAGAAGTTGAGAATAACTATGTTCTAATGGAACTTGTGGACTCATGTCTTCCTAGCTTTTATTCTGAGTTCTGTAAACAACAACAAAAAATTATTTCAAATGCCTCACATAACAATACAGCATTAAAATATTCTGCTATGCATCTTAAAATGACAGAACAGAACAAACTTGCCACAAAAATTAGTTAAACGAAACTAAAATATCAGCCCAGAAGTCTCTGTGGTCTTAATTCTGCAAATTATTTCAGCATGTCCTTTAGCCCTTCCACACTAAGCTCACCACTGTAGCACACAACTATTGCCAAGAATGTCAGTAATAGAACTGGATATCAGGGTTGAGATCCAACATACCGGAACATTAAAAAAAAGATCAGCAGATATGATCTCTGCTCAAGACTTTGGGCCTACCAACCTGAGCCATACTCTCATCTTCTTTTCCTGTCTGTAGGGCATCTTACCCACTTGTCAGGTCTTACCAACAGCTGAGACTGAAAGTCTCATTGTACAAAGTGATTCTTAGATCTCTAAACAATTAAAAAAAACAACAACTTTTAAAAAGATTTTTTTATTCCTATTTTTTGCTCAAGGATCCAAGTTCCATGAAATTTCAGACTTTATTCTGAAATAATCTGACAACTGTTCATTCTCAGTTCTACATTCATGTATGGTCTGGTCTGCTTATAACTATTGCCTTTAATCAGTTTTGTCATATTTTCAAATATACCTTCCACTTCCTGTTTTTTATTCCCCTGCTGGACAATAACATCTTCCTTCCCAGTTCCTTTTCCTGTGAGGCAAATATACCAAGATCTTCTAATCTCTTCTCATAAAAGCAATCCATCATTCCTCCCAACAACCATTATTCCAGTTTGAATTTAGCTGTCTTAATATGGGTGATCAGAAATTGCAAAAACTTCTCAGTATGCTCATAATATGTCTTTAGGGTGAGAGATGAGGCTCAGCTGATTTATCCAAGGGCAGAGCCCGCCACCTTCTCAGAGACGTCTCTTGGATTTCTCAGACACATCCTGAAACCAATGAAGGTATCTTGCTCCCTCTCCTCTGCCATTTCCTGCCATTGAGCTTATCAGAGAATTCCTCTTAGATGTCCCTCTAAGTGACTGCCCTTGCACATTTTGCTATTGAATTACAGCTCTTTTCTGCTATTCCAGTCCTCTAGGTAACACAGATCTTCCTGCATTATGCTTCGATCTTCTCCATATTGACAAAACCTCCAATTTTGTCTCATTACCACACTGCCACTTTTTATGCCTTTGTCATTACTAAAGCTATTAAGGAAAGGTATGAGGAGAGGAAATTGTTACCAGAGGGAAAACCTGAACACATAATTTACTGTGCAGCAACTGCCCACATGGCTCCAACTACCTGTAGTGAAACAGAGGAGCTGTCTCCTATTTATCACAGCATACTGAGGGGCAAGTGTCTTGAGAGAAATAGGTACTGTGCTTAAGCTGCAACTCACCCTCTTGCCCATGATGGCCATGACAATTGATTAGCTATCCTTAATCAGTCCCTAATGATCCCTCAATAATCCACAGTACCTCCTTCCAGCCTGATGATCCCCTTCAAGCAAGAGCCACTGCATGATTATGTTGTCCTCATTCAGCTCTTTACCTTTTTTTTCTAAATTCCCTGCTAATCCCCATGCTCCCTGTTGCAATTAGTAAATTCCAGTGGAGCACTATGTGAGATGCCCTGCTGAAGTCCAAGCAGATTTAACTTACCCTACTTCCTAGATAAGTCAGTCAGTGAAAGCAGACAAACCCAGATCACAATTTTTCCTTTCTTAATATGGGTTCATACTTCTTGCACTGCATTAATGCTCTCCACCTTCTAATTTATAAAAATAACAGCTATCAAACTCTTATAGTTCCATGTGTCATTGAAAATTAAGTTTGTATTTACTCCTGATGCATGATGAAATTAAACTTTCTAGATTCTGATTTTATCTCATCTGTGGAGATTTCAAATTCTCCTCTTTTTCCTTTGGGTACCATGATTATTATTGAATCTTGAATCTTGAAATAGTTTGTTATTATTGAACAATGATTCAATAACTAGCTATTATTGAATAATTATTTACCTTTGTCCTTGGCCAAAACTAGGAAAAACCCAAATATTTTGGGTTTGATCCATAGCTAAATCTTAACCTCACCCCCTGCAGAGAAGGATGGCTTTCTTTTCTGTTCTTTTGTTAGCTTTACCACCAATAACTTTCCATTGTTTCATAGAACCATAGAATACTGTCATCTGGTCCAAACTTTCTTGGCAAAAGCATGGCCTAGACAACATGGCCCAGCATCCTGTGCAGCTGAGTATCAAAAATGTCCAATGTTCCTTAGTGGCTGATAGTTCTCATTTTGAAATATTTTCCCTTTTGTGTCCATCTAGAATCTCTGTACAATTAGAATCACAGACTGATAGAATGATTTGGGTTGCAAAGGACCTGAAAGATCATCTCATTCCAACCCTCCATGGGCAGGGACACCTTCCACTAGACCAGGTTGCTCAGAGCCCTGTCCAGCCTGGCCTTGAACACCTCCAGGATGGGGCACCCACAGCTTCTCTGGGCAATCTCTTCCAGTGTCTCAACACCCTCACAGTAAATAATTTCTTCTAATATCCAAGTTAAACTTACTCTCTCTCATTCCCCCTTGTCCTCTCACTACATGCCCTTGAAAAAGTCCTTTTACAGGTTTCTTATAAATCCCTTCAGGCACTGGAAGGCTGCATTAAGGTCTGCCCAGAGCCTTCTCTTCTCCAGCTTGAACAGACCCTGCTCTCTCAGGCTGTCTTGTTTTAAGCCTTTTTTGCTTTCAATGTATTTGTACCTGATGTATTTTCTGCATTTTCTCCTTCAAATTTTTAGAGAAATTTTGCAGTTTTGACTTCAACATATCCCAGGGCTCATCCATATTCAAGACACTGAATTTTTAAATCCAGCACGCTCTGCTAATTGGGTTCTTAATGTCTTAAACAGTAAATAAACCTTACTTAAGCACCTATTTTTATTTAGATTACATTCAATTCAAAAATAAATCACTGCTGATCAGAATAGAATAATATTTTCTGAGACCATAATTTTTGAAATGCTCTCACTACTCACACCAATTCATAAATTCTTGGTGGTCCAGCAATTTTGTGGCAATAGGGCAGCCACCATGTCCAGAAAGAACTGCACCAGGCAAACCTTTCATGTTAGGCTGGCTCCTTCAGCTGTGGCTGAAGTCTCCTTTAATGGCACAGCCCTACTGTTCCTGGCAACACTCCCTCTATTCAAGAAGCTCTTTGTCCATTCTGAATCTAAGTGTGTTGATTGCCTCTATTACTGCCATGTGGAAAATAAGGTGTTTATTAGCCATCTTAAAAACAATTTTTTTCCAAATGTGTTATTTTGTGTGCTGTATTCCTTTTGAAAGTTTATTATACTGTTAGCATTTAAAGTCTTGCACTAACTTTTCTTTTTTTTTTTTTTTTTTTTTTTAAATTTTCTTTGGGCAATTTTCCATCCACTCCTATGGATTGCCACATTCCAAGCTCAGGTTCTTTTTGACCAGGGTTCACATAAAAAGTTTCAGGTTTTTGGGTGAGTAAGAAGTCCAGGAGTGCCAGCCTGGGGGGCATCAGGCACAGCATCACCAGCTGGGCAAGGGAGGGGATTGTCCTGCTCTGCCCTGCTCTGGGGCACTCACCTCGAGTGCTGGGGCACCACAACACAAAAAAGACATAAAACTATTGGAGAGTGTCCAAAGGAGGGCAGTGAAGATGGTGCAGGGCCTTGAGGGGAAGCTGTATGAGGAGTGGCTGAGGTCACTTGTCTCGTTCAGCCTGAGGAAGAGAGTGAGGAGAGACCTCATTGCAGTCCTCCACATCTTCACAAGACTCTGATCTCATCACTCACATGACCAGTGACAGAATCTGAGGGAAAAGCCTGAATTTGTGTCAGGGGAACTTTAGGCTGGATATCAGGAAAAAGTTCTTCACCCAGAGGGTGGCTGGGCACTGGAACAGCTCCCCAGGGAAGTGGTCACAGCACCAAGCCTGGCAGAGCTCAAGAAGTGTTTGCACAACACCTTCAGGCACTTGGTGGGATTCCTGGGGTGTTCTGCACAGAGCCACGAGTTGTACTTGATAATCCTTGTGGGTCCCTTTCAACTCAGGATATTCTGTGATTGTAGGTTTCCCTTATCTCTGGACTGTCTGCTTTCGTAATCTGTATCAAGAAAATATATTTCTCAATTTATGGTCAAATACTTATTTCTCATAAAAGGCACACATTTTCCTAGTCAAACAGACAATACACTGTATCCTTCCAGCTACTTAATCTGCTTAAGTGCTCCTTTTCTTCTTAGTGTCCATTCTCCCACAACCTGCTGTTTCCTTATCTATGAGTTCAAGAGACCTATATGCACATGAGAAGAGCTTTTATTTTTGAATTGTAGAAATGGCAGGAAGCTGTTGGGATTTTTGTCCTAGTTGGTGTTGATCCATCAGCAAAATGGTTTTCTCATGTAATCATTCATTAAAGTATTTGCTGAATGACTTTTGGTTTTGAATAAATGACTGCCACCCAATTTATTGTAAAACATCTCCACTTTTGATACTCAGTTCCATAGTCTGAAAAACAAATTCCTGTGATCAGAAGCTTTTTCTCCAAAGCCAGAATTTGTTTTCCTCAGATGAATTAGTTATTTGTCATTAGTATTGCCAGCAAACTAAATACATTAAAACAGCAGCTGAACACACACAAGAAGCAGAGTTTTAGTTACAAAATTAAAATACTGAAAATATTTACAAAAGCATTTTCTCAGATCTGATTTTTTTTTTGTATTTATCTCTTTTTGATCCAGCCAACATCCAGGACGCACTGACACTCAGAAAGAGTAATAAGAAAAAGAACATCAGTAGCTAAAAATCCCAAGCATCTAGTCACTTCAGGAGGAATGGTATTTTGAAGAAAAAGGCTGGAGTTAGAAACTATATTCTGTTTATTTTCTCTAAATGAATTGGACACATTTATAATAAAATAAGGCAATTTTTTATCTGTTAAATTAATTTAGGTAAATTAATTATAAAACAATTATCTGAGGTTTTTATGTCATGCAGGAAGTGTCATTTATATGCCAGTTGTATGCAAAGAGAGAAAAGGTTGCCCTCTTAATTTATTTTAATGCATGCAACAATGAAACAAGATTTAATTGAAACAAAAGACAAGAGGATGAAAAGAATTTTTTTATTTTTTTTCCCCCAGAAAAATCCAAAGCATTTGCATTCAAGGCCTTGAAGCATTTCCACATTATAAATTATATATTTATATGTAAATGGACTTCTGGCTTCTGTTCAGAATATTTGGCAAATTGAATGCTAGATTCTGCTGTCTTTATCTCCATTGAGTTGTGAACTATTCCCTGAATATTCCTATAGATTTCTAAAGCTTTGCATAACTTAAGCTACCATATGTAAGCTACATGTGAAGAGTTTTATGACAAAATGTGTGCATCTGTGAGCTTTCTACTCCCCATTTGAAAAAATAGTGTCTCATACCTGCAAAGCTGAAGCAGTTGAACCTTGGGATCAAAACAAAAGGTTTGGACTCTTCTATTAATCCTAGAAAAAATTTCTCCATTGACATCTCCTCCCTTCCATGTTAGCATGAATTTTTTTGAGGGTGAAAAGGTAAAGGAGATTAAAAGAAAAATCCTGATGTATTTACAACAGTCCAGGGATTGACAAGGAATACACAAACCACTAAGCAAAATCATGATCCCTCATACAAAGGAGACACAAGGGCAGGAGGGAAGGAAACTAATTCAGAGCATCCCTCAAGGTCTTTGTTTTGCTCAGCAATCCCAGACTGAATCCAAGAAATCTTTTCTGAAGAAACCACTTCGTATCTTCACAACTTGAAGGTCAATTAATTGTCTCCTGGAAAAATATTTTGTCAGTGCAGTTCCTGAGCAGTTCCTAATTACGAGCTTTACTTCACAGCCTTCCATAATGATCATACTACTGGAAGGACATCAGGTTTAAATGGCTCAATTCTGACTCCACAAATTGACTTATCAAGTTAAAGGTGACTCACTAATAAGAGCTATAACTTCAATATCAAGGAAGTGTAGGGAGACATATAGCAGAATACACTTTAACATACTTCTTAAAAAAGAAAAAGTAATATATTACTGAATCTTTTATTGTTGGTGGAAAAGAAGTCTGAGAAAATGACAATAATGTGGCAATATGAACAATAATGAACCTGATTGCCATTTTGAAGAATTTACCTTTCATAACTATTTCTTACCACAAAGAATTTATAAAATATTTCTTTTGTTGATAATTGATGCATATTTTCCTTATACTACTTCTCATGAAATTTTGTGATTGTTTGGAAAAAAACAAACCAAAACAAAGAGAAAAAGAAGGATTTTCCTTAGTTTAGAAACTGCAGACCTCCACCTAGAGATCTCAAGTTTCAAAGGAAAAGCATTCCAGGTGAATGTTTGAACACAAACCCTCTACCCTGAGGCCTTTTTAAAGAAAACAATTCAGTGGTTTTCTCTTTGGAAAACATTTTAAGTACTGCAGCCAGAGACCTCATGCTGCCATTGATTTCCCTGGGCTGGATTCTCTATCACTACATTTGTCTCCACCACACTACTGACAAAAAACCAAGAATATATTGTAGGATAGCATAGAAATATCCAAGTATGTCTAACTGGAGTTAATTAAGCTTTATACCATATTATCATGTACAGGATAGAGTCCCACACTCTTTCTGGAGCCTGGGCCACCTCAGTTTCTGCTACCTCTAGAGTGCATTGAGAGAGTCCATCCAAGCACCAAGTCCATAAGAGCAGGAAGAGATGGAGGTACCAAGACATCATCTCTACCTAAAAAGTCCTGATGTATGCCAAAAGTGGAAGTTTTCCACTCCAAAGAAAAGAGATCTCCAGAAAAAATGTTATTTCACAATTTGTTGATATAGATACAAAAATCTGGCACTAAATGATAGAGCTGATACTGCAACAATGACACAAGAAACAGGAAAAATGTTAGTTTGCTGTCACATAAAACTATTAAAAACAATATTTCACAAATACAAATCTGATAGAAAGTCTGTTGGTTTCCATATGTAGATTTCAGAATACTACTTTATAAAAAGCTTTGTTCCAAAAAGCTATAAAACAAGCATTCTTGGTTGGAGTCCCATAATATAATTTTACAGCAAAATTTAAGAGAGTAGATCTGCTTGTCAAAAGTTCCAAGGGAAAGGTAGAAGCACCTATGGATGACTTAAGATAACAAATAAATTCCAATTTTAAACTAACACTTTCTATTTTGGAACATGTGTTTGCATAAAAAAATGGGGTTTGTCTCATTTGAACAAAAAGCCTTTGCCTTGCAATAGGGAACAGGGGGTGGGCTGTGTCATGAAGCTCAGACACAGTAAATCTGGAACCATATTTTAGTACTGGGCAACCCACGAGCTCAGAGACACAGCTGATCTCCTTCAATCTGGAGTCCCTCCTGGAGTGTTAGTAAATAACTAACTGTTCCACTCAGGCAGGTGCTGTTACAAGGCAGATTATAATTACATCTACACTGCGGTTGCAAAAAGAAAAACACAGTGCCTTGAAACCTTAAAATTAGAATGGCTTCAGCTTCAACCAACTCTCTTTAAAGTGTGGACTGCAGCAAAACTAGAAAGCCCAATAAAATAAAGTATCACAGTCACCTAGTATAATTAAAGCAAGTCATCCAAAAGATTTACTGGTTAACTGGTATAATTCCCCCTGGATGGGAATACATCTGCTCTGTAGCCAGCACTGCTACAAACACTGTTCCTCTCTCTGGAGTCCAAAAATAAATATCTCTGTTGCATTTTGGGGGGGGTTACAATCTCCTGCAGGGCAGTAGGTCAGTGCCCTCTTAAGTGTGACACTAAACAGAAAAGGTGAAATACTGTCAATGAGAGTTTTGCTATTGACTTAATTCCAGGTGTTTCACCCACTCTTAAATTTTAGTAATGCTTGTCTTATCTATCCCAACAAATTTAAATGGCAAAACAACATCTGACATGCATGTAAATCTAGAAGCTTGGAAGTTCTCAAAAATTGGTTCCACATTCACTGAGATATGCTCAGCCTGCTATGGGAATCTCCTACATGTTAGTGCTTGATCCTACCTTTCCCCACTGTCAAGGGCAACATCTCTTCAAATTTCTGCAGGAGAGTGTGGTAACAGGCATGCAAAAATGAGTGAACTCTGCCTTTTTGTGCTATCCCTCATAAATCACCTTTGTTTGCATAAGGCCCAAGGCAAAGTCTATTGAAATCAGTATAAGCCTTCTTCTTTTGGATCAAGTCCATTATCTGTGTTTCTCCTGCTTCTTTCTCTTTTGGCTGAAATGTCACATCTCACTTAAGCATGGAAGGGTGGCCAACAGAAGAGATGGAGCCAGCTACTGGAGTGTCATGAGAATACATGAATGAGATATGTATATTCATAGAAAGATTCATTTTGAAACAGAGTAGTGGAGCGAAGACACATCAGTTGCTCTTGCACACTGATAATTTACACATTTTACATATTATTACTTTGCTGTTCTACAGCAAAAATGTAGTTACTATAGCAACTGGTTTGTCATATGACCAGGATTCTATTTTTAATATCACTCAAAGGTACATATTAACATGCATAATATAAGGACTACTTATGGGGGCTGAAAACATATATATTAACATTTTAAACCTTTAAAGAGAAAATCCTTGCTAATTTCTTTTACTATCTGCAGTATTTTATTAGGTTACCTATCTAAAGACTCGCAAAGGGTGACAGAATAGAGCTGTCATTACAGCTCCTAGTGAACTCATGCAGTTTTCTCCTTTGTGGCACAGGAGACCAGAGGTATCTACAAGGTTCAGAGCTCCTGAGAGTTTCAGGGCACTGCCAAGGTCCAGATGGATGTTTCCAAGAGCTTTGGCTCCGGTGAATCTTTATCACCAGCTATTGCCTTCTTTTTCTCCCTTTTTCTACCATGCTCCTGAGCAAGCTTATTTTTTGGATGACTTATGTTGAATGAATCAAAAAGACATCTTAAAGCATCAGTTTCTTTTCTCAGTCTAACATAGAAATTGTTTCTGTAAAGGTGTCATCCATCTGCAACAGACACAAATAAACCATCTCCCAGTATCAGAGGGCTCCTGGAGTCCCTTGCACAAGGCAGCTGATATGACACCCTTCTTGTTGCTGTTAAACAGAATTTATCAAATTGTGGATTTTCAGTCCAGTGGTCAGAATGAGTGTAGAAGGGAAAAAAATAATTTCAGAAAAGGGGTGGGAGTGGGTTGTTCAGTTTTTTCACTTGTCTCATTTGGCTTTGACAAATTTTTGGTAGTGGGGTGTGGGGAGGGCTCTAACTGAATGTGAAACTCCCATTCTGAGAGCAGAATACCCATACAATCATTTACTGCAGCAGCCAGGGAATACACTCGCAGCAGAGCTTCTCAGGTTGCACCACTTTAGTTTGTTTTGGAGGCCAATGCAAAGCACTCCTATTGCTCTACTGAGCCTAAAACTACTTAAGATTGTAACTGGTTAGGGAGGGGGAGGGCTCCCAATTCAAATTATTTCAACCTTTTTACTCCCTGTGGAGACTTAACATGCTGTCAAGCCCCCTCTGACTTCAGCTGACAGCAAACTTAGATGCTTTCTACTCCAATACATAGTTTTAACCTTACAGATCCCTTAACACAGAATTCCATCTATACCATGCCCTATAGCCTTCAGCAAAGTTGTCCACGTTGCAATTCTGAACTCTCAAAGGTAACCTTGAAGTATAACTCGGGTTCTCTCATGCTCTGGGAGGCTTATAGGAATCAGTCTGCATGTCACTGACTTATGGGTAGCAGAGAGAGGCGACAGATGCAGAGCTGCCAGAAGTCAGGAAGGAGGACTGGTGGTATTGCTCCTGCATGTCTGAGCCCAGAGAATCAGGTCAGTTCTCAACATCCTGCAGGAAAAAAGTGCATCTGTCTCTCAGCATGCTCATGTCATCCATGGAGCCTTCAGTTTGGGGTTGATGCTGCAACTGACGTTCACTGCCTGGTGTGACTGTGTTGCTGGTTGTCTGGTGTGGCTAAAATTACTCTCACATTGACCCAAACTTGAGTACCAAAGGAAAGTGTCTGTCTCCTGGTGTCATACTGCTGCAGCAAGAGACTTCTAGGGTGCCCACCAGTATTTTTCACATGAAAAGACATGCAAACCGCCTATGCAAAGAGCCCAAATGAAATTTATCTCCTTACCTGACTAAAAAGAAATGGTCCAAAAGCCAGCATCCCAAAAGGTTTGGGATCACAAGGAGTGTTGCAGTTAAAGAAGGTTTGTCCTATTCAGTGGCTAAATGGTTTCAACAAGTGAAAAATACCTTGCATTAGATGGTAGCTCTGATATCTTGGCATGAGGAATTTGTAAGCAATTATTTGTGCAGGAGGAAAGAATCATGAAAAATGCCTTATATAAATCCCAGTAAATAAATCAAAACTGCTATCACATGAAGCTCTGTTTCCATTACTTTGCTATTATCATGGTATACAACAGAAAGCTTCATTATCTATTTACATCAACACTCTCACAGGCCAGAATGCTTTTTTGCTTTCTGTGCCATTATGTTGTATTATGTGTGGCAATGCCATAGCAACCCAAGATAACACAAGTAGTGTAGGGCAACACTGTAATATTTTCTGGCTTTTGTTTTGAATGAGACAGAACACAGCTACCCACTCTATGCAAGCTATACACAAATACCAAAGATTTAGCACAATAAGCAGCAATTAGAAAACCAACGGTACTTATTGCAAGCCAGCATTTGTCTCCCTTGCATTCTAAAGGATTAAAATCACTGAAGGGTACCACTACAGCATCTCAAAGGACTGAGCAACACACCTAGCAGGGCAGCTCATAGGTTTGGTGTATGTTACCATCCACTGATACACGTTTGCTCTAATTGAACATATGCATGAGATGTCTGGGCATCCATGTTGTATCTATCCCATCTGAACTGGGTCAGGTCTTGAATTAATAGGCTAAAGGCTGAGGATACCTTAGGATATGTTTATTTGGCAACCACCACAGCAGTGCTATTTGTAATAGAATTTGTTGAGAATAACTAATCAATATGTGCAGGCAGAGTGAAATGACATTTTTAGTCACCTGAGACAATGAGTTCAGAATGCCTTCTCTGAAACATGCACTGATTACCATGCCATGACCTTGTGTGAATAATGTATTTGGACACTCAGGCACAGGAAAGTATAGAGAGTATGATCAGCCAAAGTACAAAACTTTCCTTCTGCTTGTTTATCTTGTGCCCTGAACTCTCTCTGATACCCTAGGGATGACATAATCTGCCAGAGCTCAGCTTTTTGACATATTGGGATATTCACCATAGATTGTCCATTGCTAATGGTTTGGATTTGTGTCTTCTATCGAAAAATTGCAAACAAGCCCGTTCACACAAGCAATATGCACTCCTGTAGTAGCTAATTTGACTGTTTTTAGAGGGTTTTTTCCTGTGCTGAACTTAGTTACATTAGACAGGGACCAGATGACAACCATTTTGCAGACTCTGACCTATAGATGCTCTGCACAGAAACTAAACATCTAAAAACATTTAAATATGCTTTTATAAGCATCAATAAACACGGTCTTACCTGCTAATGAACAGAGTTAAAACTAATATACCAGTAGAGTTAGTATTAAGCATTGTTAATGTTGACTTACAGCTACTGAGATGATTTTCAGATGTTTGGGTGGAAGCAAGAAGCGTATTTGGGCAAACAGGTAACAGCTGAAACAGCTTCTTAACCCAACATACAGAAGTATGCAAATGCCCTCAGGAACCTAACTTCTATAGATACCAAAGCTTTACTGGCCTCTCTGGGTAGGAATGGATGAGGATGAGAGAGAAAGAGATGTTCTTGGAGGCAGATGAGGCAGATTTGGTTAGTGCCAGAATTAGGACTGCAGTGAGCCTCAGTGGAAAAGCCCATCTGGAACAAAGGGTGTTGTCTTGGATAGGCTTAAAAATACAGATAAGAGAAGACATAGTAAAGCCCCTAAACAATCTGGAGTAATTTGATATTCCTGTGTCCATGGAACAGAATATTGATATTTGCTTGCAAGCACAAGTAAATGTATACACCTGACTAATATGACTTTTTTTCCTTAACTGGTGTGATCTGTAAAATGTTCAGACTACTGGATAGTTTCTTGGGTTAAGAATGGAAATACACTGTATAAATATAGTTGAGTCACAAGATTATTTCACAACCATTTAAAAACTGTTCATTTTCATAGTGCAGATGAAGCACTGAGTTAATTAGCACTAGTCACTGGAGAGAGTAGTAACTTACCTAATTTTTTTTTTTGCTTTTGCTAAATGGATTGCAATTTCTCCCCCAGTAATACTGTGATAATAAAGTTTAATACATAGAAAAAGTATTAACAGCATCGACAATGCATCATGGGAGAGTAGTAACTACAGGATAAACTGAGTTAAGCTTTTTTGTTCAAATCTGGAAAAAAAAAATTATCCTAATAAAGACAGGTACTTACAACATGGTTTTCATGGTTTTCTTTCAACCCTGAAAGACTGCAAAGATTAAAAACCAGAAATCTTAGATAAGCATGAAATACTTTTATAATTACATACATCTGCATTATTTTATACAGATGTTTACAATTGGGAAGGCAACATTAGAACAATCAAAGGTCTTTTCTATGTATAAGCAAGCAGGGCCACATGTTCAGGAAACTGAATAAAACTTATTTATTGTCCCTGCAGGTTTGAGGTTTGGGGATTTTTTTTTTCCTGTTGTTTTGCATTTTAATTCTGGTATTTCAACTTAATACAGTTTGCTAGCAGAGGTTAAAAATATCCTAGTTCCATTCCATCAAGTCTTAATAATACTGTTAAAGAATCAGGTATCAAACATTGCTGATGAAATCCCAATAGTCATGGGAATGGCTAAATCATTCCATAGCAGTATGGACACTGCAAGTACAAGGCTGTACAAAATCCAGGGTTTTCATTATTGTCCCTAGAAAACAGTGAGCAGTGCCACCACTGTTGTCTGGATCAAGCTGGAAAATGAAAAGAGCCTTGCTGTTCACTAATCATTAAATTTTAATATATCATGAAAAGATAGGTTGCTCTAGTATACCTCAACATGCAGAACAAGTCTCTCAAAAACCGTGCTGTAGGTAAAAGTTGAAGTCTACAGGATACAAAATTCTTTAGATTTGTAACTATTTTGCAATATATAGCATTTTGTTTTCCAAAGGATTATGTTAGAGAGACATGCTGTAAAAATCCAGAGATGCTGCCAGCAATTAGGCAGCTGGGTGAAATCTTCTCCATTACACTTGTGTTTGCTTTCCAGTTCTTCATGTTCTATCCTGAAAGATTGTTTTGTTTTTGTTTACACAGCTCCTATAGGCAGAATGAATAAACCTTTTTTCCCTACATTTGCCAGGTTTCACTGATACAGTATTGGCTTCTCCATTTAGAGGCTTTGGATGGGCATTTCAAAATATTTGATTTGACCAGAAATCAATTTTCATGTCACCTAAAAGAAAATATCTCTTTAGACCTGAAAGTATTTGAAGCTATCAGTCAGGCAAAATTGACAATGAAGTTTACATGTGGTTTAGAAAAAGTGGTCTAGATGTAAACCTTAGTTAATCTGAGTCAGGATCAGTAGGACACCTGCCAAAAGGAAATTCCCTGTGGGAAAAAAAAATACCTTTCCCAAAAATATCCCAAATTTCCCATCTCCCTCCCTCCTTCTACCACTATCTTTTCACTGTAGGTGTTATGTCTGTTCAGCTGAGATATTTATAATCTCCCCATTCAAAGCCCTCCTTTGGGGGTCTCAGGTTGAGCAAGGAAACAAGGAAATGGGAACTCTCAAAGGAGAAGCAATTTTATTTGCTGCCTGAAATATTTTGGCAGAGACTCATTAAGCATGCATGGGAAGAGCTTAGGCAACTGCCTGAGATATTTGTGATAGCTCCTACTTAAACTGTCCAAGTATGTGGTCCTCACTGAAGACAGCAGCCTAAAAGTCAATAATTTATCTTGTTTCTTGGAATAGAAAGGATTAAAATTGTACATTTTTGACACATGGAGCACTTTCTCACTTGTCTTTGTCTGAAATGAAAAGAAAAAAGAGGAAATGGTTATGGGGTTTATTTCTGATTTTCAGAATAACTATTTTCCTTTGGGGGGAATCTAATTGCAGTGTGTTTAGAGTAAGGGGAGAAAGTTTCAGAAACTAATACATTCCAAACAAGTATTTAAAAAATACATTTATTTGTCTCTCAATCAATAGATATTAAAGCAAACTGTAAAAAGAAATACTTACTAAAAGTAGAGATATAAATATAGCAGAGGAAATATAAACGATTATAAAAAGCAGAACTCGTATAGGCAATTTCAATTCAAGATTCTCAAAATATATTAAAGATTAAAAAGCTTAAGACTTCAGTTGCAGTATGTTCTTACACTGAATATTCAGAAACCTTAAAATAAAGGTTCAACTATTTAGAATAATATACACGATAAAAAGTAATGTGGAGCTGCTGCAGAAATGTTAACACTTCCATTACCAGAGCTTGTTATTTAACATATTCTGCTAAAGAGTAAGTTTTTATAGGCACCTGGAGCAATCACCAGAGTTACCAGAAGAATCAGAACAGGTTTTTTTTCACATTAGATTTTGCATTTCATACCACTTCTCATAGATACTGTCCACTATTCAACATTTTTAGACATTTTCAGCTCCTGCTCCAAAATGCTCTGAACTTCCTTCTCTGCTGTGAAAATTTCTGCAAGATTGAGAACAAATGAAAATAAGCTATTTCACATTTTTGAAGTTGAATCAATTTTATTTTGTAGCAGATTAAAATTAAATACTCTAAAGATAGTCCTTAGTTTGCCACAAACAACCTACATGACTATATTCAAGCCACTGAGTCTATTTTTCTGTCTTACTATAGATAGCAAAAGATACTTCTATACTTGCCAACTGCAGTGCTTTGTGCATATAATTATCTGTCATCTCACAGTTCTTCCGAAATCTATGAAAACCTGGAAAGACACTGAATTCATAAATGCTAACAATCCATCTCCTTTTGCATCCATTTTCAAAATGCACACAATCCATACCCAAAAAACTTTAGGCTGGAAACAGGACATGCTCTAGGCACTAGTTTTAGAGGAACTTGTAAGTGGACCATGAATTTTACAGCATGTAAGAAGCAGAAACCTCCAAACACCAGGCAAACACTTGCTCAGTTTAAGACCAAAATAATTTTTTAATTTCCAAATGTAATCTTTCATGCTGCTGTGTGTACCTCCAAGAGACACGAGTGCAACCCCTGCACCCAGCACAACTGAGGCTTCCCTCACACTGCAGTCATCCATCCACCCATCCATTCATCCATCCATCCATCCATCCATCCATTCATCCATCCACCATCTATCCACCATCCATCCATCCATCTACTCCTCCATCCATCCCCCATCCATCCATCCATTCATCCATCCATCCACCATCCATCCATCTACTCCTCCATCCATCCATCTACTCCTCCATCCATCCATCCCCCATCCATCCATCCATCCATCCATCCATCCATCCATCCATCCATCCATCCACCCATCCATCCATCCACCCATCCATCCATCCATCCACCCATCCATCCATCCACCCATCCATCCATCCATCCATCCACCATCCATCCATCCATCCACCCATCCATCCATCCACCATCCACCATCCATCCATCCGTCCGTCCATCCATCCATCCATCCATCCATCCCCCATCCATCCATCCGTCCCCATCCATCCATCCATCCATCCCCCATCCATCCATCCATCCATCCATCCCCCATCCATCCATCCATCCATCCACCATCCATCCATCTACTCCTCCATCCATCCATCTACTACTCCATCCATCCATCCACCATCCATCCATCCATCCATCCATCCATCCATCCATCCCCCATCCATCCATCCATCCATCCATCCATCCATCCATCCACCATCCATCCATCTACTCCTCCATCCATCCATCTACTACTCCATCCATCCATCCATCCACCATCCATCCATCCATCCATCCATCCATCCATCCACCATCCATCCATCCATCTACTACTCCATCCATCCATCTACTACTCCATCCATCCATCCCCTATCTATCCATCCATCCACCATCCATCCATCCATCCATCTGTCCGTCCATCCATCCATCCCCCATCCCCCATCCTTCCATCCAACCATCACTTCCAACCAGCAGGGCTCAACCTGTGCAAGCTGCCTTCTTCCACACAAGGGATGTGCTCTGCTTTGAAGCAGTTCATCACCTGGATAAATAATGTGGCTGTTTGTTTTGACAGCTAAAAAAACTATCATTGTATCACTGACATGCCACTGAAGATGTCAGAAGCCAGGCCATTTCACTGTGCTGAAGTGCTTTTCCTTTTATTGCCAGGCCTATAACAAGATTATTGAAATGATTCTACAATAGTCAAGCTGCAGCTATAGATACTTGTTGAAAGTAAATAATAAAAGCATTTTATCAGAATTGCTGTCATTTTCCTGTTGAGGGATACATCTGTTTCATAAGTACATTTTTATGTGTGCCTGCCTTATGTGAACCTGCTCTAATTTAGTTACACTGATAGGTACAGTTGTAGCTTTCTTTCTAACAATATTAACAGATGAATAGGGCAGTCATTTTCCGACAGCGATTTGCCACGGCTACAGTCAAAGTGGATTGGATTGAGATTGCAACCTAGAAAGAACTAGGATTTTATTATTATTATTATTGTTGCTGTTAGGTTGGCTTTTTTCTTGTTTATTTTTTTCTTGTTTTTCTTTTTTTTTCTTTTTTGTTTCTTTTTTGTTTCTTTTTTTTCTTTTTAAGCAGGCTACTTGTTTGTTATGCATTAATTTTAGACAAAAATGCAATGCAAGGAAAACTAAATGGGGGCCAAAAACATTCTTCTGAGAAAACCAGTGGTAAAGTGCAGCCTACAGATAGGAAAACCTGTGATCCTGCAAACATGAAGATAACTCTATCTAATTCCATGTTTGTGTGCTATAGGTTTTCAGACCTCTCCCTTCCAGGGGTGCAAGTAGGGAAATGCCTTTTCTTTGGACACTTACAAAGAAAGCCTCATGGGGCTTTTTTCCCAGTGCTTTCCTCACAGTAAACTTGTCAGGAAAGAAGATGTTTCACCCAAGTCTTCAGCAACACACATTATTCCATCATGCAATGTTGCATCAGACAGTAGCATCCACCTTGCATCTATTTGCAATGCTTAACAACTCAAGGCAATGAGAGATGATGAACTGCTCCAGGAGATCATCTGCATCTCCTCTTTAGTGAAGGAGTGGTTACAGTGACATCCCTGCTCCATCACCACACTCCTCCTGTGTGGTGAGGCGCAAAGAGAAGGATGGGTATAAAAAAACTACTTTACTGTTAAACAAATAATTACTTCTTCCTGGGTTCAGAGGCTCTAAGGGCTAAATTTATTGGAAATTAAAATGAGCCAATAAACAGTAAGATAAAACAAACACTGAATTAACAGCTTTTCAGCATACAATTTCCACTGCTATGAGTTTACAGACATCACTGTTTAACTAAGGTTACTTCTCTCTAATTTTCTAGATGCCTATTCTTAGCTAGCAAAATCCATGTAGTGGGGAATTCTGTCGAAGCCCTCTCTCCTTTAATTTGCAAGGAAAGAAGAACAAGAGCCCAGGCAACCTCCAGAGACAGCAGATTCTGAGCAATATTGCAACTTGGCAATAATGAAAACCTTTCATGCTCTTTAATGTTTGCACCTGACAGTTAAATTCAGAAACTCTCAGTTACTGAAACCTAGAAATATCAAAGTGTGCTTCAGTATTGATTGCCACCACTCCTCCATGAATATCTATTGGAAGAAACAAGGGCATAGGCTGCCCATCTCCTCCTCTGCTCCTGAGACATATGGTACAGTAAAACCTTACAGGGTGAAGGAAATTGCATCATTGCAAAGCCAGCTTGGACTGTGTCAGAAATGCTTTTTAATAAACTTTTATTTTTCAATACCCTTCATTTTGCTTAGAAAAATACTGCTCTCTCTCACATTTATCTCTATCCTCTTCTCCTTTTAAATCATTTCAGAAGGAGAAGGTTAAGTAATCAACCCTGAGGGAACTCCTAAGTCAAAGGTTAACTTCAGGGGTATTTTCCTTAAATTTATTTCTATAAAAGATGCAATGGAAACAAGTTATCTATTTCACAACAGAGAGGAAGGGCGAGCTGCAGCTGCATGAGCTCAGAGACCTGGCAAGACACAGGCTTTAGAGGAAACCCCCCCACAAACCCCCACTCCAGAGCAGGGAGGAAGAAATGAGCTCCTCCCTGCTCCTGGGAGTCCTGCCTCTGCTTGACTTCACAGGAGCTGGCAGGAGCACTGATGGGAGCTTCCACAGAGCCAGAACTTCTCCCCAGGATATGAGATTCAGCACAGCCCTGTTAAGCACATCCTGAAAATCTGCCACGTCTCATGAAAAAAAGAATTGGAGGTGGTTTCCCCTTCTCTGCAGAGAGGGAAGCTCCTCATACTGTTTGTATTACATCCAAATATCTTCTTCAAACAAAATATTTCCCTTGTGAAGCAGTGCAGCCAAAAACCTGGAGGAAACCTTGGTACAACTTTTCCTCTGAGATGACAGTCCTTACTGGGAAAAATAAGAACATAATTCTGTGACTGGGGATGACATTGACATCAGCAATGTGGGGTGTTAGATTAAGAAAGGGAAATCATAGTTGAAGTGCTATTTATTGTTTCTAAAATAAAATCAGATCTCTTTGCTTGTTGTCCTTTTTTAAAGGACTGAAGACACACTCAAATTTTTTATATATGCACATGTATAGAGAAATAGTTGATTTATACAAATATATAATGTTTGTTAGGCATAACAAACATATTATATATGTTAGGCATTAAAAGCCTAACTGATTGTGGAAGTTTGTTTATCTTACCCAGAAAAAAATAGATCCTTGAAGGCAGGGCATTTTTCTTCTCAGCCGTACAAAGATCAGCACAAGGAATCCTGGATAATACCAGAGGTTCCTGGACAGCACAGTTGCATAAAAGGTTGGTTACCTCTCTTGTCCCACTGCATAATTTGCTACCACTTGTGTTGATAAAGATACACCCATCTTTTTCTTCCTAGTCACTTCTCAAAGCTTTGCTGCTCTTGCACTTAACAAGAAAATTTCAGCAAACCAATAAAGACAATTTGCTGTGCTTTAGAAACCCAACTAAATTGGGCTTTCTGTTTACAGTTGTTGTACAGACAACTGCCTGTTGTCCTTTTCTAACTAAAGTGATCACACTGAAAAGACAAATTTTGAAGCTTTCTACCCCTCTTCCAAGTCATCCGGCCTGCGAACTGCAGAACCAGCAAAGTCTCTTGTCCTAAACATTACTTCCCAGAAACCCACACTTACATTCACATCCCCCACAGATCTTCCCCCAGGAACTTGAAGTTCCTCCTTCAAGTCCTCCCACTTGCTGGGTCTCACCCCCATCAGATGGACAAATCAGTAGTAGCTTGTGTGGTGGCTTTTTGTGGAACAGGCATCCAGCAGTGTGCTGAGGAAAACACATCTGTTCCTGCACTGCTGCAGCTACACAGCACACAGCTGCTGGGCTCATGCTGCAGACACTCTCAGTTGAGGAATTAATTTTGGCTATCCTCTTCTATCCACTTAGTAAATTTTCATTGATTTGGTACATCTGTATCTTTGAAGTTAGTTTTAGTAGAAAGTGGCAAATGAGCTCAAAAAGATAGGGAAGATGAGAGGACTAAGGTTTTGTGCTTGTTTAAATGTTTTCACATAAAGCTAAAAATGCCTACTCTCAAAAAATGTCTTTTAAAGTATATTTTATCCACCAAATATTCCGTGCAAGTGGTTAATGTGCCACAAGGAGCAGAAAATCTGGAAAAAAGATGTTTTCAGACTACTTTTCTTGGGCCCAGCGTCTATTTTTTCATTTCCACATTAAACAAAAAAGCCAGTCATATGTAGGTTAATAAAGTGAACACAAGGGAGATGTACCTCTAAATTGGAGCCAGACGGTGAATAACAGAGCAGGAATGTACTTAAACCTCGGTACCAGCTCGTGACAAGGTCTGCTCTCTGTCTCAGCCCGTGGATTTTGGAAAAAAGCTTCAGGAGCTAAGAGAAAAACTTTCAAGCTGACAAATACTCCTTGGCTGGAAAAGGCTGCTGTTTTAATTCAGCACAGATGTGACTTTTAATGAAAGCATTATGGCTTTGCAGCTGCATGGATGATACAAAGCTTTCTAAAGGAATAAATGACTCAAAATGCTTTATTTTCACAGCACCATTATGCTTGACCTTTGCTGGGGTACAATCCTAAAACCAGCTACAATGCTGTTTATGCTTACCTGTCTTTTATCCAGTCTAATCTTGGGAGAAATGAGACAGCCTGACTCCTGCTAGATGAGAAAAGAGAACAGCCCCTACCTCCCGTGTGGGACTTAACACTTTGCAGGGTTAGGTGCCTGGTGAGTATAGACACCAATGGTAAACAAAAAGGAAAAAATCTAAATCACCAGACAGGGAACTGCAAAGAAATACTGGGTCACATTAGCACAGAGTCACTAGATAACTGAAAACTAGGTCAATGTGAGGAACACTGGGAGCTTTTGCTACAGCAGTCATTCTCCAGAAATTAAGCTGGATCTAAGGGCTGGCTATTTGGCTCGCATTCAGACACCTGCTTCACACAGGCACAGGGGTAAATTGTAAACCTAATTTCTTCCCTTTGTTTCATGTCTTAATTCTGCTGAGCAAGAGACAAGACAGACACCTGTGTAATAACCTTTTTTTTTTCTATTTAGCCAGGTAGCATCTTCTTTATCTCACCTAGCTTCTGTCTGATTAGAGTCCAGTAGTTTCCTTCCATGCAGAGCATCTCTGGGGGTAATTAACCACACATACCTTACAACAGGATAAATCAGTTCCTAGAGAGAGGCTGTCTCTTTCCACCTATAGAAGCTCAGACCAGACAGCTCTCAGATAGCCAGTAAGGTGCAGCAAATCCCACCCTTATTATACACGACCCCAGTGAGTAATTAAAATATAATACTGAAGATCAGGCATATCTTTTCCATCTCACAGAACAAGCACTGTTGCTCTGAACATACAACCTAAAGTTAATTTTAGGTAAAACTTTTCAGTCCATCTTCTTTCCTGCTAATGTTTCTGTATATTTATTTCAGATTTGTTCCCCTACAAGGAAGAAATCAACCCCCTGTGGTCAACATTTTCTTTCACCCAAAATGCCCTATATTGACACTGCACTAGTCTGGCCCTGATTCAGCAGAGCACTTATCCATTTATTTAAAGACTGCTGAATCAAGGCCAGAGGTACCATCCTGTGCTCAGCAGTGAACTAACAAGCCAAATATTGTGGAGTCAAGTTCAACGCGCCGACAAATTCCCATTTATCAACTTGGATTCCTGGAAGTCTCTGCATTTCTGAAAAAATCTGGACTTTCACTGATTATACTCTCTGTACTGGAGGTGCAATATGTTGCATCTTCTTACCTGCTCAGTAAAGTTTTAAAAAGTATTTACCAATGCTCACGTAAAGCATTGGTACAATAGCCTCCAATAATTGACCCATAAAATGTGTATAATATGCAGAGCATATGGAAATAAAGAAAGCATTGTAAGAGACAGTTCATTTACTAGGGTAGCTAGAAAAGGAAATAAGGAAGCCCTGGACAGCTGATGAGAGAGCCTAAACAATTCTGTTTAAAGGGAGAAAGTTTAAAGTTATTATTCTTTAGCAAATCATCCTGAATGAATTTCATCATTCTTGATCCAAATGTGGTTTTTTGACACTTTAATTATAAAGAAACGATTCCCGAACCATACAATATGAACAGAGATGCCATAAGTTTAAGTAAAATGCTATTACCAGCTCATTTTGCAAAATTCACAGCCTCATTCAGATTAAACAGCATTTCTCTACAACAGATGAAATGAATATTACAAAAATGAAATTGTATGCATGGGTTCAGGAATATTTTAATTATTTTATGCTTCCTTTGCATATGTATGTGTGTGTGTGTGTGTGTGTGTGTGTGATTGTCAAGAATGGCATGCTGGCAACTTGCAGTTTAATAAGTATATATTTTTTCCCCACAGTAAGATACCCTCTTATGTTCTTGGAAATGAGAAACATTCACTACAGCAGTATAATGAAGCAATGTTCATTAAAACAGGAGATGTAGGTAACACATTTCTATTACCACATTACAGCATCCTCTTAAATAAAATACAGACGACTGTGAATTCACCTATTTTTTTTGCTTGTATTCTCCTGCTCCTCATTTATGATTGAACTACCACATTTATAACACATTTGGACAAGTTTGCTCCAGAATAAAGCACAACCAATCTGCGATGTTTACCTCTCACTCCTTGTCTTTTTTTTCCCTTCCTTTTTCTAGTCACAAATCATTTTCACAAGCTCTGACTGATTAGTTGTCAGTTTCTTCCCCATTTTAAATTTAACAAAAAAACAAACTCGAGCTCAATCTGTTTTTCTTTAATAAATACATGCTTCTGAATAATGCAGGGTGAGCAGTTACTTCAGGTATTACATAATACTCTAGCTCAATTGATAATATTTTCAGCCCGTAAATCAGTTTCTAAATTTGCATGACAAGCACAGTTTGTATGACATTTAAGCTAGTGACTTGCTTTACAAATTTATGGACTCTCCTTTTCTTAAAATGCTACAAAAACAGGAAGTTTTAGTGCTAGAGTATTTTGATTCCAAAATGTTGCAAACTCTATTTCACATTTACAGGATCTGTGTTCCTCTGCCATGCAGTAAATATTCAGGCAGCACAAGGGCACTGCAGAGGGTACAAAACATAAAAAGAGAGAGGCTGTAAGAAACCCTTTTCAACACCAGCCAGAAGTGAATTGGAGCCCTTCGCTCTACTATATATAAAGAAAACCAAAACAAAAGCAAAAACCTTAAAAAAAAATCTTTCCTTAGGGAAGAAAGCAGACATTTGTAGAACTTCTTCTCTTATAAGGTGTCCTCAACTCAATATTAGCTGAGGGAGGAAAGCAAGATGATAGCTGCAAACAGAAGCAAAAGCACAGCAACAAACCTGCTGTCACATATCACTTCACTTTTCCATTTTCACATTCAAGACAGAAAACATGCAAATTTTTAAAAAATTGTCTAGTTACACTGAAGGTAAATACAACGATATTTTTGTCCCACTGGCATTAAGGCAGCTTAGGCCTTCCCTGAGTTACTCAGTTCCTTACTGTACCTCCTTTGTCCAGCTCTATTAAAATAGAGCACATGCAGAAGCATATTAATTCAAATTGCACAGTTGTACATACACAAACTGACCTGATTTATAAGAACAGTCTTCAGTAAGTACTTAACACCTTGAATCTCCAGCTCAGCTGCACTCAAATGACTCATATTGGACTCAATTCTCACCTCAGCTTGCTCAAATACAAAACTCCCTGTGGTTTGGGGGGCTGGTGGCTAATCAAATGCCAACCAATTAATGAAGAATAAGAGGCAAGACACCAGCTACACTGAAAACCACCAGCCAGCACAACAGGAAACAAGGCTGAGTGAAATTATAATTTCAGAATGCTATTAATTATTTGCAACTGATGAAGGAAAACCAGTCTTGTGGTTAAGAACCTGTAATAGGACTTGGGAACAGACAAGTGACCTGCTTCTTGGTTGTGCTGAAGTTTCCCTGAGTAACTTTGTGCTGGCCAATTTCTCTTCCATATCATTTTCCTATATATGACATTATAAACCTGATTGTCTTCCTGCTTCTCTGTCCTCTTTCCTCACCTTCACCTACAGAAACACTGTCATGGGAGTGTTTCTCTCCTAAATGCCTGTTAACATTTTTTTTTTTCCTTTTCATGAAAAGATACCCCTTGGGGCTTAGGTTAAAGGAATCTGAAATGCAAAATTTTGCAGTAATATTTTTTTATAAATAAAAATCTGTTAGAATTGCCAGAGAAAAATGCTGAGGACTCAGTGAAACTATATCTATACTCTATTCATAAAACACAAATTTTTTGCATATTAAGATATTACATATTTCAACAGTCTTCAACCTTACCATATCACAAGCCCTAAGCTTCTATTTTTCAGTAATATTGAACTGCACAAAACCTTCTGCAAAATAAATAGAATCAGCTATGAATTAAACATTATTCAATCTTAAATAAGTCTGCATATATAATTTTACTATAAAATCAATAATATTTTCCATTTTCTTATTAAACAATATAGTCAGCATTTTTCTTTAAGCAGGACTGTCTTTTGGTGAGGTTCCAGGGCTTATATTATGCAAAACATCAAAGTACAGGGCCCACTTCATGAATATATATATCCCTTTTCTTCCAGCAACCTCAGCAATTATAAAACTTGCCTAATTTTTTTTTTTTTGCTCTGCACTAAAATACATTAATTGAATGGAAAATATGCACGCTTGTTGGACCACAAGGGGCTGAGTGACCAGATAAAAGCCTTTTTTACCCTTATCAGTAGCCCATACCAATTGAAAGACTGAAAGACTTCGCTATCTTCACACAAATATAATCAATGAAGTTTAAATTTAATATTATGTAAGACAATAATGCAGAAATGCTAGAGTACACAGGAAAAATAAAAGCTTTTAAAATAGTTTTCCTGGTTTTTAGCAGTCTGTACAGCATGACATATCCCAACACATTGACTACATTAATATATGTATGCTTTAATAGATCAATACCCAGAACACACTTGCTCATAATGCATTACAGATGGTTCTCTGCTAATTATTTACATTTTGCTATATGGAGGCTATGCTGCTTACTGCTTTGATGATACTTGGAGTTACTGTTTTGATGACTCTGAATAACTTTGAAGACTTTGAAGGTGATGCTGTGTTCCACTTACAAGTCTTCCCTTGTTCCTATATGTGTGCTTAGCATGCAAATTGGAAGATTTCTATTTACAGGCCAGACACTAAGAGAAAAGCAATCTGTATCAGATAATCTAAAGAATATAGTAACCTATGCTTCTTATTCATTGCTTATATACTTGACCAGTCAACACTCTAAAAATTATTTCTCTGCTTGCAATGTTTATGTTGCCTTCTTAGGTCTTTGTGAATAATTATGTTCAATATCTGTTCCAACTTTTTCAGGAATAAATCTCACACACTCATCTACCCTATTAAGTATCATCCTCTGTCAATTAGTTTTCTTCATCCAAAATTTTACTTTTTATATAACAAAATATACTTTTGGGGGAGAAAATTATATTATTTAATGTAATTGAAAAGAGCAATGCTATATTAATCAGTAATAGTATTATTAACTGATTCATCATTCCAAGCATTTACATTTTTTAAGATACCATTTCCATTTGTTTAGATAGAACTATGAAGTTAATTTAGATTTACATGCTCTTTTCTGATCTTCCTTCTGAAGGAATAATTATATAAATCAGAAGAGCAAAATGCTTCAGAAGTGGTCTTGTAGGAGTGAAAGAGAAGACATTTTATAGTTTAAAGGTGGAAGAAGGCTTCTGCAAAAACTTCCAAATTACTTTGTTCCTCTGAGTCACTTTAATCCCTTGCAGAGAATATCTTCTGGAGTGACCCCCTTGAACCTTTGTGACCAAGGCAATAAAACACCAAAAGACCTAGAGATTAGAAAAGAGAGTCTTGAAACTAAAAAGTGTTCCTCAGGGCTATAAGTTACACCAACAGAGTGAGAATGAATCCCAGTGGGAAGGGTAGATCCTGTATCCCTACCATTAATTATCTGCTTCGTAATCTACTCCCATTATAATTGTAATACTTTCCAAATGCAGCTCTCCTTTCTCATGCCTGCAGCAATGCACATTGTTCCCTGTCTGACAAAACCAGTCTTTGTTTGGGAATCACAAGCTATGTAAACTGCATAGTAGTCTTTAAGAAAAGAATCAGATCTTTGTTGTGTTTACACTACACATTTCTCCTCAGTGTTTTATACGAATGATTTGCCCATAGAACCCCACTGATATTCCAACAGCATAATTTAAGAAATACTGATCTACATGTCTAAATGCTGTTTTATTCCTTACACAGGAATGTGTAAGACACCCCATGTGTCTTCATTATTAGCTTGTTCTTCTCTATTATGTCTGTTTTTTCCTGTTATTTAAAAACAAAGAAAACCAATTTTATTCTGGGGTACAACTGAGGACACCAAAACCTTGCTCAGGACAGCCCACGAGAATAATTTAGACCACAGACAAATAGAGTGCATATGTTTAAGAGGAGGAATGTGTTTAATCCTACAGATCACACAACTCATCCAGCACTGTGCACACTCCTGCACAAGCCTGTCCAAGGCACCACAGCCAGACCCTCTTCCCTGTGAGCACCCCATGCCATGCTCCCCCTGAAGATGGACACAGGCACCAGGTCTCTGTTTGTAGAAGATCACCCTGGTCTTGCCAGGGCTGCTCTGGCTCTGTTACTGCACATGCACTGATAACAGAGCATCTCCCCCCAGCATGGTCCTGGGCCTTGAGAAATACAGGACAGGAAGCTTTCAGAGCTTTCAATAAAACGTGAAATGCACACCTGCAATTTCACAACAATGTAAAATTTAATTTTATACCAATATTCTATATGGCCATATATAATGTAGGCAAATTTCAGAGGCTTTCATAATTTTTTGCTCATGTTTTTTCCTTTTCCAAAGAGTGCAAAGTTACTGGAAGCCTCACACTCCCTCAGTTGGCAATGCTGTTTTTGCTAAAGTCTAACTCCTGATTATATCAAGTATAATTCAGCAATGGCTCAGCTGTTAATGAAATATAAGAAAGAACATTAAAAAAAGAACGAGGCCTACGGTTTATGAAAGGATTTGTGGGAATTGGGGAACAATTATGATTCACTAAGACACTTGCTTTGCCAGCTGCATACATATATTCTATCTCCATGAAGACCCCTAATCCACAAAGCTGAAATAGTCTTTCAGGAAAGGCAATTGTTTTGAGGGGTTCACTGTTACAAAGGCAAGCAAGATAATCAAGAACTGACCATTTATAATTGTATCTTTTAGTAATACATATGCTGGCTTGAATCGGGAATGTTTCTAAATAATTTTTTTAGCTATTCAATATCCTTTTTGCTTCTTTGCTTTGAATTTTTTAAAAACTTGGGACATATTTTATCTTTAAAGTTTGCTGTTTAATTTTCTAATACTTTTAAATCACAGAAGAGAGGTGGAAATAAAGTAATCATTTTACATTAAGCATCAGGAGAGGAGTAATGAAGTGGAATCGCAGCGTTCAAGTCCTTCATTTAGAAAACACTCTTTTATCCCTAACACCTGCATCTTTCCCCAGGCTAAGGGAGCATTTTGACTTAGAATGTTAGAAGCTCTAGTGCATTATCACTTCAGATCACCTACAGCCAACTGATTCTGGGTGCCAATTAATGTTATTACCACCTAATCAAATGCTACTTAATGCAAACTGTGGGCTATACCCTTGGCTTTGTACCCTGAGGTTCACAGTTGAAGAGAAGAAACCATTTGCAAAGGGCAGTTTACAAGAACTGCAAATATTGCACTAGTTTCTAAGCCAAGATAGAGAATTAAAAAGAATTGTATGTATTTCAAGAGGGAGATCTTACTATAATTGCTTCCAAGGTATTATATGCAAAGGTCATATTGTCAAGAGTATCACAGGTTTAGAGGTTTCAAAAGCATAAAGCTAAGTAGGGAATATTCCCAAAACTGGAGTGGGGGAAGGGTGGAATAGGTAATCTCCAGAGGCACCTTCCAACCCCTCTAATAATTCTCCTTCCAGGTGGTGGGCATGCAACTGTGATATACCAGCAGCTCTGGGGCACAGCCTTGTGCCCTCTCACAGCCACGTGAATGGCTGCTCACACACCAAATCCAAGGTATCATCCTTTTCACCTTCACCTTCCTGAGAACACACCTTAATCAGCAGCCTGTAATCTAAGGTGGCATTTTCTGAATTTCTCCTATCTTCTCTGTAGATGTTACTACAGTATCAATGATAAATGAAGAGACACAGCAAGCTTGGGCTTCCTGTGCTCGATAGAAAGCCCAGACACAAAAGGATTAGCTGCAGCTTTGCTACACTCATGTTATCATATGAAACACTGAAATATGCACTGTAATTTGTTTTGGAACTCAGGAAATTTAGTATTTCTTTCCTGGGTGATGCCAGAACCACTGAACCTCCTTGTTTTTTTGTCCCAGGAACTGCCAACAGCTCGCCTCCAGATCCCATAAGGTCTTCAGACACTTGCAGCTGTCTCCTGGAGTTTGCTGGTAGAGTGTCATATCCCTGCAAATGAACAAAGAGGAGGCTAAACCTAAGACAATCTTCCCTTGCAGTCATTCTCCAACTCCTAACATTCTGAGTAATGAAAACAGCACCAACCCTCCTCACAAGCATGAACAATAATCAGCATGAGCCTTCCACCAGACTCACTAAACAGAACATTAACAAGCCTCCCCTTATAAATTCTAATGTGCCAAACATGCAGCAGTCGTATGACAAAAAGAGCTAATCAAGCTTCCACTTTACCAGTACAAATTCATGCAAAAGTTCTGACAAAATTTTCTGACAGCTTTAATGACTTTGTCCTATTCTTTGTCGTGACAAGGAGTGACATAAAAACATGAGGTCTAATCCCTAGTGCATGGTTTGGCTAATTTATCAGAAATGCTTACATACTCATTTTTGATCAAATGTGGACTTAACAGACTCAATACTGCACTGTGCAGCCACCACCTTCCTGCAAAGGAGAGTAAGTGCTTCTCACATTCCCATCAAAGACCATCCTATCAACTTGCTTTCAGGATTTTGTGTGTCAGAGCAAACAGTACACTTCTCCACCTCTGACTCAATTTCAGAAAGTTTTGCACACAGATTGAAATTTTCTGATATCTTCCTGGAATGCCATTCAATTTGCATGGGAGCTGAGCTTCAGTAGCTGGGTCTGTATAATGTGTTGGGTTAGTTGCAATCCATTCACAGAATATGTGATCACTATCTGATATATTATTTGAAACCCTGCCAAAACATACTCGAGAAATAAGTTATCTCACAAATTATTTCTGAAGAATTTCTTTTCTATTATAATTAAAAGCCCACTTTATACACACTAGGCATCTTATTTCCTTAATTATTATCAAACAGTTCCTGAATGGTTTATATATTCATCCCCAAACATCCCAGCCCATTATTCCCCACTGGAATATAACATATGCTGAATAATAATTATATGAATATCTAAATGACAAATATTCTTTTCCAGTATCTGTTTGCTGACCAAACTTTCCATTATCAATTAGGCAAGGCTAGAGAAGTTGCCCATTACAGAGTGGTGTCATGCCAGCAGATATGCTTTATTGTGTGCTATGTGATGCCTTGAGCATGGGCACACTTTGGACAGTCCATCTTCATCTGTGGCTGATTTACACTTGACATCATTGCCAGGGAAGGGCAAAATCCACCAGCTGACCACACTGGGTCCCTAGGCCCTGCAGAATACATTCTTCAAGTTCTGTTTGATTCAAGTTCATCATACCAAGACCTTAACTGTTGACACCCTCTTGGTCTATGGGGTCTTCTTTGCTTGCTTTCAGACCCTCCTTGAGAAACTTCTCTTAGAGTTGATCACTACTGAGTTTTGATGCCTGCTGCTTTAATTCTTCTCTTTAGTACTATTTTCTAGTGAAATATAGACACGACCATATGCATTCAAACAAAATGCAAAATCTTCATTAATCTCTTTTGACAAAGTGCCAAAAAACTTTAAAATTAATGGCATTCAATCCCTTAATAACATCTTTCTGCAAACTTGAATATGGCGAAGAAACACACTGAGTTGGAAAGCAATATTTTATTATATAATAACTTTGTTTATTAACAAATTAAATTATTTTTGGTAAAGCTTCATGCATCTATCAGAAATCTTAAGATATGCTTGAAATTGCATAGAAATATGGGAAACATAATTTCAACAAAAGAGAAAGGCAGTTAAAGTCTGGGGATTCTGTGTGCTTCAAACTCATATCTAATTCTCAATCTAACTGCATGAGGTCAGTGCCTTGATTCTAACTTTCAAAGAAAACAGATAAAGTCATTGCTATTGCTTTCAACTCAGAAACCATCAAGGCAGCTGCAACTCCATGTGCTAAAGTTTACAGTAAATGGTTGCAACCATAATGAACGCCATCGAAATTTGGGAGTAGAATATTTGAAGAGGTGGGAGCTGTGAAACTAACTCCTAGAAACAGGTCAGAAAAATGCAAAATGCAACTATTTTGGAATGTGATTCCATATTCAAGGTCCTTTTGACTTGAACCTGCTTTTGCTGGAATGCTTCCCAATAATTTAAGAGGTATAAATCTAAAATATTTTTACCAGAAAAACACAGTCAAACTGAGAAATGTGGAAGAGTAAAAAAGGGGTTTCATCTTGCCAGTTTTTGAACAAACATAAAGTTAGTAATGCAAACTGCAGACTAAAGTCTAAAGATTTCTGAAGTTTTGGCTTTTGGTTGTGCAGGCTTTTTTTTTTTTGTTTTGTTTGTTTCTTATTGAATTTCTTCTAAGACTCTTGTTCTAGCTTATTAAGGAAGTGTGGTCTTGTAATTACAACTGAAATTTTAACTCTCACTTCGAAGAAAGAGCACAGCCAGTTCTTTTTGAAGTGATATAAAAAAACCAAGTCCATGTGAAATAAAGGAGTCATATTTTGATGTAAGAAAAATGTTGGCTACAGAGTTTCTTCAGAGGATACTCAAAAGCAAACAAAAGCCACTTGGGAGTTAGATTAATTTTAATGAGCTTCCAGGAATATTTATGACATATCTACCCCAGTGACCACAGGTGGATATCCCTGCTGGGTAACACTTGGCTGCTCCTGAATAAAACAGCAGAGAGCAAACAAACAGAAGAGACGAAAGAAAAAAAAGGAAGATATTTATGTCAGGGTACACTTAATGAACACCTGCACTTCACAGGCATGGGTAACTATTTACCACCTTCTTCCCTCCAGATAAATATCTACTAAGAAATTAGTCCTTTTTCTGTTTCAGTGACAAATTAAATGAAACCCTTGAAGAGTGCTTGGAGGCAAACTACGCATAGGTTAATTTTCCTTTTGTGTATGTCAGGAAAATAATCATCATGGGAGCACCTAATTAAAAAGGACTCAACCCTTTGTGCACAGTCATGCTTCTTGCTTCATAACAGAGTGACTATTGATCTGGACATGGAGAATGCAGTTAAACAGAGCTTCCAACTTTAGTGATCCAGCTGCTTGGCATCAGAGCACCCTAACAGGTATCCATCAGAAAATCACCTGTGTAAACCTCAAACTAGCCACAGTAAGAGAAACCACAAGGTATTATTACATATAGGAGAAAGGTCTCAACATCCTTTGCATGACTGCTAGTTTAAGAACTTGGTCCATTTGTCCAGGTCTGCCTCCCTTCCTCTCATTTGCAATGGTGATTTATGCATGGGAGGACTGGGTTTGTGCAAGACATTCGTGAGCCCCAGAAAAGTTACCCAAACAGGGTAGCAGCCTGAATGCAAGCTGTATATGTAGTCCATGTGTCACAGCTAACAGGGAAAACAGCCAACAAACACCAGGAGTGCCCAAAAGATAATTTCACAGAGTATAGAAGGGCAGCAAAATAAGCAGTCCATTCTAGATACTGCTAAATGAAAGTCCTGATCAGAGCATGGGAAACAGCCACTCTCCTCTGCACACTGCAAGCAAACTAGTGGCAGTTCCATGAGGGGAGGCCATAAGTTCCTCCAGAGCTGCCCAGAGCAGAAGCTGAAATTCTGGCATGTCCAGCCCACTTTTGTTCACAGGCTGCATCTGTCCCCAGCAGCATCTGCAATCCTGCTCATCAGAGTCTAAAACACCAGTGTCCCTGTGGTATGGCAAAGGATATGCCAATGCAGGACAACATGTTTTTCAAAGATGCTCAAGGACTGACAGGAATCTGGAATAGCTGAAAAGTTAATTTTAAAGGCTAGATGTAGAAGTCATCTTAATGAAATTTACTTAGATGTCCAATACAAATTAGCCACCTGAGCATATCCAGGAATTTTGTTCCCACTTCGAAATCCTGACCATTGGTTGGATGTCAGTTCCTTTGGAGAGGACTGTTCATGTTCAGTGAGCATAAATGGAAATTAAACATTAGTCCAGAATAGCCATGGAGGGTCAGATGGTTTAGACTTGTTTTAGATTAAGACACTTGCATTTAAGTACTCAAGTATGCATGTCTTAATATAAGACTGAACACTGCCCTGAACTTCTAGCCTATTCTAGGAAAATATTGTCTTCATGGGTCGAAGGAAAGGCACACCTGTAATAATCTTCCCCAAGATCTGCAATCAAGCAGAAGTCTGTGAAGGAGTTTTTGGCTCCAGACTAATCCAAATGGGTCATTTTCAGACTTTCAACCCTTTAAGCAAAAAGCAACTCGCAGCAAAATCATAGAGCAGTTCTTCCTCAGGTATTAATCCCTTTTTTTTTTTTTTTTTTTTTTTTTTTTTTTTTTGCCTTTAAAATATTCCAGAGGAAATAATTTCATTCAAATAATATTAGTGCTATTTCCTTCTATTCATCTAAGCCCCCTCTTTACTTTCTGCTACACCATAAATGATAGCATTTTTGCTTCACCTTCTCTCTCTTCTTGTTTCATGGCCTCAAATTATTCTTTTGAGAAGTGGCTACACAATCTTCTGCTGCACTGACCTGGATCTGAAGAAAACAGGCCTCGTATTCTATATTTTAAATGCTAAACAAAGAGAAAAAAGATGAAAGTTCCATTGGCAAAAGATTTTTCACTCAGATTCTATATTGTGTCTACTGAACATGAGGGTTTTGCATTCAAAAATTTTGGATACACAGTAAAAGAACAATACTTAGAGAAAGTAGCAGCACTGGTATTGCATTAATGTCAAAACAAATGTTCCACACGCTGATGGCAAGCAAGTCAATCCATCACCAAGGGTCAATTGCTTTTGCTAAAGGTGGCTTAGTTGTCATTAAAACAAATACACTGTTGTGACAAAAGCATCATAGGAATTATGCTCTGTGCCCCTTACAAAAGGAGCCTTGACATCCTACAACAAAACTGGACCTTTAGTACAAAAGGCCAGAAGCTTCAAATACTCTGTGTATGACAGAAGAGAACAGGAGAGGTCAAAGTGCACCTCCTGGTGTCTTATGTCCTCATAATAGCCCCTAGTGAAAAAATGGATTATCCTAGGAAATTGGCCATATACCACACAGGCAGAGAAAGTACTCTCAAGGTTCTCTGCCAGCCTGTCAAGGCAAAGCCTGACCTCAAGTCCTCAGTGATTGAACAGCCAGGTACCCAAACTGCTTCCCAATCGACTTGGGATACCCCCTGTGCCTTGCCCAACATCCCAATTCTGACTGTGGCCAAACTCCAGTGCAACTGAGGGGTATATTACAGAATTTGAGATTCTGCCTCATTTGGGAAGAGTGGATTTGCAGATTCTTCCAAAAATATTGCAAGATATATATCTCACAGTGTGCTGATACCAGAAAGATCCCTGCTACACTGTAGTCTTCATAAACAAAACAATATATTGCTTCAAAATAAAATAAGACAGTAATTCAATACAGAAATTTATAGACAACATACGACACTTGAATTAATTTTAAAGACTGCACTTAAAGTCCCCCTTGGGTTAAAGCTTTTCTAACACATCAGGAGAATCAAGCAAACAAAGTCTATGTTTCTGCATAGAGTATTTTATGTTCAATACTTCAATATTTATGTGTGGCATTATTTACCCTACACAAAAATATAGGCTTTGTGCTTTTCATTTATTCAACACTTTAGAATTGCTAATACCCACGGGTATATTACACCCACAGGTTTATTCCTCTGACAATACTTACCTCAGGAAAATGAAATT
The DNA here is from genome assembly GCA_030060385.1 of Muscicapa striata striata. Classification (NCBI taxonomy): domain Eukaryota; kingdom Metazoa; phylum Chordata; class Aves; order Passeriformes; family Muscicapidae; genus Muscicapa; species Muscicapa striata. The sequence goes on from JAREIS010000233.1 coordinate 914,234, forward strand.
TCACATTTTAAATTAAAAGTAGCTCTAATTTGCAGTTGCAATGCACTTAAGAGATTATTATACAGTATATGTGCTAAAGGAGCTACCTTATGCTGGTAAGGTACACATGGTAAGGACTGCTGTGAATGAATGTGACACATGAGAAGGAGGGAAAAGATCCATTGGGTAGCTCCAGCTTCTGCCTACAACGACTCCACACTGCTAAAGTAATTTTAGATGTGGCTGATAATCTGCCAGAACCCACCAAGCTCTCCAGCCTGGCAAAGAAACATCACTCACACACTACTCACCTGCAAAAACAAACTATGTCTTTGTAACCATGCGGAAAAAGTGATGTCCCCAGGGTCTCTCTCTTTTTGAATGACCTTGGCATTAACTCTTCTGTTGTTGAATATTTTATCAAGAAATCTTTCTGAATACATTGCATAAACAGAAAATTCTCAGTGCACAGCTACAAATACTCATATTCCTACTTAGGCAAGATCTATGCTAGGTGTCCATGTCAATGATCCCTATTCAAATAAGCCATTCTGAAATAAAGTTGCTAATGATCTTCCCAGACCATTAACAACTGAAATGCTAGCCTGCTAAACTGTCATTGTTTAATTCTCCTCCCACACCAGGGGAGCTCCTGGTTCATCACAATACTCCTCCTCCTTCAGAGCTAGGAGCAAGATACCAGTAAAGAAAGCTTGGCTGTACCATCTCCTGTGCACACTCACACACTGAGAGAAGTGTAAAAAGGCAAGGTTCACTCAGGATGATGCTCTACTATCTTATGCTGAGTTGCCTAATATATATCAAGCCTAAATTGCTCCCTGAATCCCAAAGATCACTCCCACAACCCTGCTACAGCAGACAGTAGTTAATAAATCTTCAGAGTGCTACCATCGCTCAAGGTGCAGTTTGCTGTCCTTAACGCTGCAGGAATAACAGAGTTCATGTTCCTTGACAGCCCTAAGTGTCCTGCAGGAAGAGACTGCCCATCCCTCATAAACAACCACAAGGGCTCATAGGATTTGTGGTCTGAAACGGGCCAGATGCTCCCACAGAGCCCTTCAGAGGTCAGGGGCAGCGGAGCCAAGAGTCCTCCTTATGTGCATTGGCTGCTCCGGTATCAGAAGGGTGTCTTAAAAAGCCGCTATAAAAACAGACCCCTTTGCCTTGGGGCATTGTTCGCTGCCAGTGATTGCAGCGTCAGAGTTAACTCTCCCTGATGTGGTCTATCGAGGATTTCCTGCTTAAAACTAATAAGCTGTGAGAGTGTTATTTGTTCCCCCACCTCCCACTTTTTCTAATTTTCACTGCAAACACAGCTTATTTACACTCTGTCTCTTTTAAAAATCAAGTGTCAACCAAGTGCTAAACTGCTGCTATTTGCCAACGTTTCATTAACACCTTATTAACTTCCAACAGATGAAGGTGACTGGACCCTCACCTCTGTTTATTTCCTCAAAGTAACAGTTAACTCAAGCATCAGGATAGAGGCACCCCTGTAAATATGTCTGAAAACAAATATGCATGCAGAATATAACCAAGCACAACTTCAGCCAGATCTGCTAACTGACACATCTAGTTAATTTTATGCACAGTCACATACTATCAAGTTTGGAGCTCAGATTTTTATTAGAGACGATAATAAAGATGTCTGTTTTTTCCCTGTAGTCCATATCAGAAACTGGCTAAAGCAGAAATCCAAACCTTGTCCAAATTAGGCCACCAGTAGTTTGCTATTTCAGTTCAAATATCAGGTAAAAAAGGTATGAGGCTCTTGTCATGTAAATCAGCACAGCTCCACTGATTCCCATAAAAAAACTGTGGTTTACACAACTGAGCCTCCCCCACGTGTATATACATTGTTCTATATTGAATTCCAGTCCATGCAGATATAGCTCTAAAAGAAAGGAGAAAAAAAAAAACAAAAAAAAACAAAAAGGCAAGCCTCAAGAAATAGGACTCCTAGAACAGGAGGATAGGAAACATCCTCCTTCAGAGGTATCTCTGAATAAAAGGAATTAAAACTATTCTTTAGCTTTCCCCTATTCCCCTGCTCTAACCTCCCTCTCCTACCACCCACTTCTGTGTTCTTATTTAATTTGAAAGGAAAAGGATAGGAGAGCTCATATATATATATGTTTGCTGTATCTCTCTCTCTTTTTCAAATCACAAAAAATCTTTCCTGCTGGTTTTTTTAATCCCACCCTTCTAAACAATCATTTCACACACCTGGAAAAAGTAAGTGATTTGGTAGACAGCAATATAGAGATTTTTGTTCCTCTGCCCAAATAGGCAGGGTTTTTGAGCTCCAGTAATGCTAGAGTTATGGTTGTTCTCCAGTTCATACTTTTATTTTTGAATGGCATATTGGTTTCTACAACTGCATCATGTGTGTATTAATTCTGGGAGATCAGCTGTCAGAGTGCTAGTTACAACTTTTCATTGTCCAAACAGGAAGAATACAGATGTTTCCAATAAACTAAAGAGGGGGAGGTCTCTTCTGTGAATAAGCATTCAAGAATTTGAACTAATCAACAATAAAATTTTCATGCACATATTTTTTTTAAAAATCACTTTTTGAAATAGTCTCTGGAAAAGCTGGTAAATCACAAAGCAGCTAAGGTGGGAAGAGTGAAAGGAAAGGAATTGGCTGGTATTTAGTCAGAAGTCTAAAGTCCAGAAGTACAAAAAATCGTGTGGGTGATTAATAAAACATGGATAAAATAAATGGGATGCTGGTGCCACTAACAAAAGTAGTGTAGCTAGTTATTGCAAGGCTGGAACCTTGAATTACAGTTCTCATCTCAAAATGTTGTGTTAAACTAGAACATTGAAAAATATTTGCAAGCTCATAATCTGAAAATTAATGTAGCTTATCTGATTAACTTATCCAACTTTTTTTTTTTCTTTTGCATCTAACCAGGAACATTCCCAGGTTTTACTGGTTTTGGTATGAGCTAGCAGATAAGTTTTAATCCTTTATTCTCTTAGTGTTCACTCTGTTTATGTTTATTGTTACACAGAGACTTGTGTTCAAGGATTTAAAGAAGTCTGCAGGGTGGTATATTTTACTTGAGGATTGAAATGAATGCTTTGCTCTCAGATCTCTGCAAGTACATTGGACCAAATTTTGGTCTCATTATCACCAATTTAAATCTGGAATAGTTCCACAACTCTCTGTAATGTTACTCCCAATACATGCTGATTTAACTGAGTTCACAAGCTGGTCCATTGACCTAAGTGGTGTCAGTGGGAATGTACTGTGAAGAAAATTTGATCTACTAAATTCAAATCCTCGAGGTGTTGTTCTAGCAGCCAAGTTGTTTAGAAAGAAAACACTGAACTTGAATGTTGACCCTCCATCCCAGCTGGATCTCCATGTAAACTGTGCTCCCGCTGTAGCCTTTTAAACAGATCAGCAATTTACATTTTAAATAGATCAGCAATTCAAATTAGTGAAATGCCAGAATGTAGGTACTGTGTAGTGGGGAGATTTAGCACCACCTGAAATTTCATCAGTGTTCAGCAGCATAACTCTCCATACATTTTCTGGGAGCAGGGACTGGATGGGCTCTATGGATTTGGCTATTGCATGTCTGTACCCAGGGATGGCAGAGGTGTCTGTTGGATGAAGGACGAGCAGAGATGGACACAATGTCCCAGATTGTCACCAGACCTTGACTGGAGATAGCAGGTGGGCTGAAGCATGAATCTTGCTGGGGAGAAACATGCTGAAAAAGCATTTTGGACAACTGCAGGAGGCACAACTGTGTTCTGGCCTGGCAAGGTTTGCTTATGTGGATGTGTCCCACAGGTATTCAGAGTGTGGGGAATGGAGCATGTGGAGCAGGGATGTGACAAGATGATGGCTCTGTGTTCCAATTTGTACTCCTTTAAATGCCCAAAAGTTTCCAAGAATAGGAGGCATTTGCTCCTGGGAGTTCTGAGATCTACTAAAATGGATGTGGGTGCCTCTAGGCTTAAATTACAGTGGCCGGAAGGTTTTTAAACCATATTCTTGAATTTTATTGCCAAAGTAGGTGGCACAAATCTCACCAAAGATAAATTACTGGCAGTGAGAGCAATGTGAAAACATAAATGGAGAAGCCAGCATAGAAGTGTACAAGTATGTGGTGTTTTCTCCTGAAGGCCCCAGCCCAGGTCAGCCTGTGCCATACAGTGGCTCATCAGGTCCTGCTGGACAGGGATCCATCCTTCTGCCTTCCCACAGAGCCACACACAGCAACAGTCCACGAGTTCATGAGGCCCATGGACAAGTGTCCATGAGGCCAGCCCATGCTCTGTGCAATAAATCTGTGGGATTACCTGTAAGGTAGAACCAGCCAGTTCTTCTGAATTAGTGGTGGGAAAAAATACAGCCGACACAGAATGAGATTTTAATGAGATGTTTTGTTTGTTTGCTGCTTTTTGCAATGCTTCCTAATTTATTTGTCCCTCCCTTCACGTGTTTAACCATTGCTGCTGGGCAATGAAAAGACTTTGAGCTACATTACCTGCACCTTTGACCTTCAGCAACAATATTACAGAGATTGGGGCAGATGAGTTTGGGGTGATAAAATGCTTCTGCAGTTTTCAAGCCCAAATAATTTTCCCCTCAAAGAAATGGTGAAGCTTCAGTACTTATGCTCATCTACATCCCTTCCTTCACACACACAAAGAGCCTTTAATTGCTGCCACCAATTAAAGGTGTGTAGTGCAGGCATGCCCCCTGAGCTCAGCCCCCACTGTCTGTCTGTCTGTCCTTGGCTCAAGGAATACCCCTTTTTATTCCCATTTTACCTGCCCCCATCACAGCCCAACACTCAGTGCAGAGCAGTCTCACACACCTCAGCATCTGCCTTAAAAAGCATCTGTGCCAATCACAGCGCAATTATTCTTAATCCCTCCAGCTCTGGCATGTGCTCACCTCACTCCAGGAGGAAGAACAGGGGGCACTTGTTTGGGATAAACAGGAATGGCTGTGGGAGATGCTCTCAGGAGCTGTCAGCAAGGCCATTTGCCACAGTGACAGCCCCTGTCGCTCGGCTGCTCTCCACCAGAGCAGTGGCAGCGGTTCAGGCTCTTCAGGGTGTGATGGATGGGGGCTGTCCATCCCTACCTGTCAGCTCATTGCACTGACAGCAGCGAGATCCCCGGGGAGACAGCCTCACACAATACAGCCCACCCTGGTGCCCAGCTCAGTGGGACCCTGCTGTCCCTCTGCTGAGCTCCTGGCAGGTGGCAATCCGCACGAGGGCAAATGAAGGGCTGGGAGCAGAGTTTCTGCTGGCAAGGGCAGTGACATCTCTGTCAGAAGTACCTGGAGACACTGGAGCAGGGCTGCCAGAGCAGCTGAGCAGGCTGGCTGCTGCAGAGCGCTGGTTCAGCCCGGGGTTAGGACAGATCCTGCTGCTGCTGCTGCAGCTGAGGGCACGTCACTGGGAGAAACTCGTGGGATGCTGGCACCGCTCCATGGCTTTGCATGTGCAGCATTAAACACGTGCAGAGGGTTTGCAGTATGTACTCCTGAGCCCAAGGGATGACAGAGGTGATATAACCATTTACCCCCGCCTGGAGGAATCTCCCACAGATGCCCATGGCAGAGCTGGCACTCGTAGGTGTGAATTCCTCACCCCGCAGGAGTAAGGCTCAGTGTCATCTGACTGTTCCTCTGCTTTTGCATCTAACTACACAGAAGAGGCTGGTCACAAAAATAATTCACCCCAGGAACCAGGAGCTTTTTTCTGTTTTGTGTTTGACAGCAGGAGGTTTAAGGCTATTTTTTTCAACACTGAAGTTTAAAGAGGATCTTTTCATCCACCAAAACCTTAGACTATTCAGCCACTGTTAACAGGAAAAAAGCAACAGCAAGAAAATCCAGCTGCCTTTCAGCTGTCCATTCCCTTTCTAGCTTTCCCCTTCTCTAACCCACCCTCTGCCCCTCCAAACCAGCAGTGGTTAACCTTCAAGCACTTGACCTGCCTCTCCCTGCACCTGGCTCAAATCAGCACTGATGCTCTTGGGCCAGGAAAGCCCAGTGGGGCCATCCAGAGCCCAGTGAAGTCAGTGGAAATACTCCCACTGGCTTCAGGGGAGGCTGCATCAAGCCCAGTTTGAAGCAGAGCCATCTTTCCTTTAAAACTTTTGCTGGACCGTTCAAGCCTGCAATGTCTATGCATCAACACTTTTGGTGCTCGCTATGGTGCCTGCAAGGCAGGCACTGATGTCACAGCTGGATGGCTCCTTTCAGCTGGTGCCTGGATAACTGTCTCTTCCCTTTCCCCTCCAAATCAAAGGCAGCGGCTGCAGCTGCACAGACCAGCCAGTCTGTTTAGTTTCTGTGGGCCAACAGCCACCAGCTGTAGAGGCTGCTGTGCTTTTTGCTGGATGGGAGCTTTTAATTCCAATAGACAATGTGTACAAATATTTCCCATACCAAAATTGTTCCATATCTTCCTAAGTTAATTAAATGCTAATTTTCTAATGAGGTGGCAACAATGGCAACAACCTGTTATCAACATGCTAGCTAGTGCCCGTAACCAACTGGTGAACACAGAACCCCTGTGCTGTTATTAAACTGCATTCCTGTATTAATTAATCACTTTTGCAGCTGTATTATTCTGAAGCTGGACACAAATGTGGATAGTAATTAAATGAAAAAAACATTTACATCATTTGTAGATTCCAGAGTTGCTTTGTGGAATTTATTATTTCACAGTGTTGTTATAGAAACCCCTCATGCGTTTTTATGTCTGCTGTATGCTAGTTTAGCAAGAAATGGTGAAAGGAAAACTCAGGATGAAAATGCTATTTGTTGTGGTCTAACCCCAGCCAGCAGCCAAATCCCACACAGCTGCTAGCTCACTCCCCCACCAGGAGGATCAGGGAGAGAATCCAAGGACAAAAGGTAGAAAACCCATGGAGTTGAGATAAAGACAGTGTAACAGGGAAAGCAAAAGCCATGAACGCAAGTAAAGTAAAACAAGGAATTAATTCACTGCTTCCCATGGGCAGGCAGGTGTTCAGGATCTCCAGGAGAGCAGAGCCCCATCACACATAATAGTAACTTGGGAAGACAAACACCATCAATCCAAACATCCCCCCTTGCTCCTTCTTTGGACTACTTTATATACTGAGCATGAAGCCACATGGTCTGGAATATCCCTTTGGTCATTTGGGGTCACCTGTCCCAGCTGTGTCTCCTCCCAACCTCCCACACACCCACAGTTGTGGCAGTAGGAGAAGCAGAAAAGGCTTTGGTTCTGGGTGAGCCCTGCTCAGCAGTAACTAAAACACCTCTGTATGATCTGCCCTGTATGTTCAGCACAAACACAAAACACAGCTCCACACTGTGAAGAAAATTAACTCTACCCCAGCCAAAACCAGCACACTCTTCAATATGGATTCAGCATAAATTAAGATTTAAAAGTTTCCTGAGTTTTGCAGTAAAAATGAAATCTTGGAGTTCAGATGGAAGTGTGTACATATATCTGCCATGGCTTTATACTCAGAAGAGGACTTAGATGCTGAAAATGTGGCAGACCTGGAATTATGCACTTACATCCAAAAGAGAGATTCTGCTGTCTGTGTCAGGAGGTTTCCAAACTCTAAGCTCAGCTGCCAGTACAAAAAGCTTCCCAGGCCTCTTGAATTTGGGTCACACCCAAAAGCTCTTTGGTGTTAAAAAGGTCAAGCTGCCCAGCATCCACTTCAGGCACCATCTTAGTTCAGAAACAAAAATATGTTCCTCTCTTTATCTTCCCCCAGGGCTAGTTTGAGCACTCCAAGAATTTCTACCAAAGAGCTCTGAAATTGGATTTTTCATAAAACACAATGGCAGTTATTGATTTCTTTTGAAATATGGCTGCTGGAGTCCTTCCCTGGTCTAAACTACTGTTGTATTTGAATGGAATATTAGAGATGCAGCCTTACTATGCCCAGTCAGAGCTCACAGAAACACAGTGTGTCCTGAGTTGAAAGTGACCCACAAGGATCATCCAGTCCAACTGCTGGTCCTGCACAACACCATCCCCAAGAGTCACACTATCTGCTCAACAGCATTGTCCAAACAATTCTTGAACTCTGCCAGGATTGGTGCTGTGACCACTTCCCTGGGGAGCCTGGGAACACAGCCACTCTCTGGGTGAAGAACTTCTTCCTGATATCCTAAACCTCCCCTGACACAAAATCTCTCAGGTCCTGTCCCTGGTCACCAGAAAGAAGTGATCAGTGCCTGTCCCTCCTCTTCCCCTCTCAAGGAAGTTGTAGCTGCAGTGAGGTCTCCCCTCAGTCTCCTCCAGGCTGAACAGACCAAGTGACCTCAGCTGCTCCTCATATGGGTTCCCTTGTAGGCCTTTCACCATCCTCATGGCCCTCCTTTGGACACTCTCTAATAGTTTATTATCTTTTTATATTGTGGCACCCAAATCTGCCCTCAGGTGAGACAATCCCCTCCCTTGCCCAGCTGGCCAGGCTGTCCCTGATGCCCCCCAGGACAGGGCTGGCCCTCCTGGCTGCCAGGGCACTGCTGATTCACATTCAGCTTTCCACTGACCAGGACTCCCAGAGGAACATATTCCTCTTGTGATATACTCTAGTCAGAAGATTTCACTCCCTGAAAGTCATTGTGAGATTTTCTTACCGCTTCTCATGGAAAAGGATTCCATCCAATTTCCATCAGTACCATGATTAAGAGATCCAACAGGTGCTCCACTTTGGACAGAGCTGGCACCTACTGCCATCAAGAGAGCATTCAGATGGTGGGAAAATAGACAATTCTTCTTCTTCAATGGCATTGAAATTAAAAAACCTGTTAAAAAGCCATTCCAAAGTGGGTAAGGGCATGGGATTTCAGACAGGCTCCTGACTTCCACATCTCCATGTCCTGTCATCAAGTATGCTCCACCCTCCAGCACCTCCATGTGCTGTTCATGGACCCTGGACACCCAACCAAGGATCAGGGACTGAGAAATTGCATTCATCAGTGGTAGAGTGTTGTGATGGGTAAAACTTGCACTGATTCTGAATCCTCTTAAATCCCAGGATTTGTATTGGGGAAACTCCAAATATATTTCTTCCAGTGGCTAGCACACTTCAGAAGTACAAAGGACAAACTTTTCCCCACTGTTGGAGAATAGACTATGTTTATAATGACTAACAGATTTTATCAGGAATAAATTTTATGCACTATGTTTAGAAAGCAAGGTAACATAGAACATTTTACAGCCATGCTCTTAATGGTATGAATTTTATCACAATGAACAACAGGTGAGATGCACCTGTAAAACATTTCTTTGAGGGCTTCACAGAGCCAGTGTAATGATGTCCTACAAAGGAATAATAAAGTCTGCAAAGAAAATTAAGGCATAATGTAAAATTCATGTTAAATCTGTTTAAAACAACTTGTTTACTGAACTCAAGACAAATACCTCTGAACTGTTTTCATTACATTTACTACCACCTGAGTGAAGTAAAAAATTACAAAGCTGATAGTAAACTATGAGTCCATTCACACTAACAAATAGGTAGACAATTACCTCTGCTGTATTCCTGTGTGCTTCTTTCTACTCCTAATATGGATAGAAAAATTGTTAGTATTCACCTCTAGTAGTTGATGACAATGACACTAATAATAATGGTGATGATCATGATGATAATAGTGGAATAATTTACATTTAAATAAAATGCTTCCATTAAATAATTCTACAAACTTTGTAAAATGATGCAGTGGGACCACTTCACTCAGTTACTGAAATGCAGCCACCTCTGGAATGAATCACAACATCTGCTCAAATATGGGTAAGATTACAATAGATTGGATAAGGTTATGATAGATTAGGAACAGGAGAAGGAATAAGTACTAATATGTAAAAATGAAAGAGAAAGTATTTCAGTTCAGGTTTGTAGGAAAACAACAGCTAAACCCCCTTTGCTTCAGAGAAAAGTCACACATGGTGTTAGTAATTATAAAGTTTTTGAGTTTTGCTTCAACCTAATGGCAAAACCTTAAGCTGTGCAGTGACCCCAACACCACACTGGAGGAAGGAAAAAGCTGGTTGTGACAAAGAAACCCCAGCACTGTAACTTCCCAATGGCTGTAAAACATATCCTGAGGAGGTTTCAGGAGGAAGCTTGTTGGCACCATGCACTGAATGAAGTGAACCACTTTTTAAGATGACTCTCTAAGTCCCAACCTGTCACTTTCATCTTAATGAATTTGGTATTATTCAGCACAGTGGATTTAATTAAAGATATTTAAAGTATTTAAATTATTAATGATTTAATAATTAGAAATAAGTATTTTAATCAGTGATTGAATAATGAATATTACTAAATTCATTTATTTTGCAAATAATGGTTTAGTCCTTTTCCTGTATTTTCAGTTCAGCACTGTTCAGAAGTTGCAACTTTGTTATACTGGCTTGTTGCAAAATATAGTGACTGCAAAACATCTTATTTAATGCAACCCAAGAAAACACACATGTATGTGGGAGAAAGAAAGTGATATGGTCTCCCAGAGCTCTGCTAAAATCTCAGTGGTGATTAGATACAGTGGTGTGAAAAACAGTGGGAAAAAATTACCACAAGTCGTAAACAAAATGGTTATAATTATGCCAGAGAAAATTTACAAATTTTATACCACTAGAGATAGGACAAGAGGTATTGGCATTAAATTGGAAATGGATAGGTTTTGATATTAGGAAAAATTCTTTACTATGAGGGTGGCACTGTGAGCCATTGGAACAGGTTTCCCAGAGAAGCTGTGGATGTCCCATCCCTGGAGGTGCTCCAGGCCAGGTTGGATGGGGCTCTGAGCAACCTGGTCTAGTGGAAGGTGTCCCTGCTTATGGCAGAGGGATGTGAACTAGATGATCTTTGAGGTCCAGCCCAAATTACCCTAGGCCTCTATGCATGTGCCCACAGAGTCTTGCTCAGCACAATATGATGCATAATGGTGTGTATTTGTCCCTCACACAGGCAGCAAACCTGGGCTAGCCTGGGAGCAGCTGGAGACAGCCCTGCAGAGACCACACCCACCAGTAAATTTAATATTGCCATGGCATGCAGTGGGTCAGTGCATTACCAGACACGCTGTTGCAAAGGTCACCTGTGGTTCCACTGTGGACTGGGAGCAGAAGTGCTGGTGGGTGGTGGCCCTTTGGTGGCATATTCTCACATCTGCAACTCCAGACTGCCTTCTGCTCTACAGAGACTCCTGGTGTGCCCAGCTGTTCACTGTGCATTGAGGATCAGTTGAGAATCAGCCCTTAACCAAACCAACCTCTACATTCCCTTCATTTCTGACCAGAGTTGGATTTAGACACCAGCCTCCTGACAATTCAACAAATCTAGGCTCTGTGTCTCCTGTGGCTTCTGCTCATCCTGCCATGTGCATTCCTGACTTGGTTTTGTCTCCATGGTACTGCTCGCTCAGGTCCACTGCAGAGATCAGCCCTGTCAATACTAAAGCTGCCTGGAAGGCTGATGCAGCAGCAGGGAATACATCAGCTGCTCTGGCCCTGCAGGGACTCTCAGAGCAGGCAATACCAGTGGGAGAAGTGTGTCATGATGGTGTAACCATGACCAGACTGCTCTTCTCCAAAACAAGCTGCCCTGCCAGAGACACTGCACCCATCTCTGTGCCAGCCACAGTGAATCAAGCCACTGCCTGCGTGGGCTTTTTTCCCTTTAATGCAGCTGCCATATATCCAAAAAACAAGTCATTAGGAACATAGCAGTATTAGTCAAATCAACTGTGTTTTTAAGAGGGATGAAAAGCAGTGATACAATTCACAAGTAGGGAGTGTCAGTGGGTTGGAGTATTATGCAGTTTTCTAAGCTCTTTTCCTCCATGTGAGTAAATTCTCATTCTTGCAGAGACCTCCTGCATAATTGCTGCTGAAGGTCACACAACATTTGTTTTTCCCAAGCTCCAGGCAGAGTGAACTGGCCAAAGGCTTGGGATTCAGATGGAGTGCTGCAGCTCCAGGGCATGGCATTGCTGTGGATTTGAGGTTCTGGAAGAAGAGCTTGCTCTGCTTGCTGGTTGCTTCCTTCATTTCAGTACCATCTATTCAGCCTTCCACATCACTGATTATTCCTACACTGGGACATAGATGGCCCAAAACTTTTTCCACTGTGCTTTCCAAAGAAGAACAACAGTGTCTTTCCCAAAATACTTTATTCCAGTTCCACCTCCAAAGACAGCTCTGATATCTGGCTCCAAACAATTAAGACTAGCATAAGTAGAGGTTTTTACAGACTGTCCTCTTTTTCCTCCTCATTAGCCAGCCAACTTCATCTTGGAGCCCATGCTAAGGTCAAGAAACACCTTGTGAGAGGACCAACATAATACAAAATCTTTCACAGAGTCTCTATTCCTCAAGACTTCTGAGACACGGGAGAACTTGACAGAGCGTCGCTGGTGAATCTGTTTTTGATATTTGGCTGTGAGGGATGTACTAGTGGGGTATCTATATAAGCTGTAACTTAATGACCTGAAGCTTTATTTCTGCAGGTCTCTAAACTGGGGCAGTTAGGTATCCTAGTGTTCTGTAATCCTGTTTTACTTAATTAAAGTATTCCTGTTGGCCTTGGTGGAATGATGTGTTACCCTGTGACTACCACATAATGGAAGGAGACATCAGTAGTGTACATGACTCCTTCCTCAGACTCCATTAGAACTAGGGCCTCTGTAGTTCCTCTGGAAGAGAATTAGCATACTTCTCATTAAAATGTTTTTGGGGTTTGGGATTTAGCTTTTTTTTTTGTTTTGTTTTTGTTTTTTGGGTTTTTTTTGTGGTGGTGCTTTTTTTCTCTCATTTCTAGCTGCATCAATTTTCTGACTACAAAAATTAAATTGTTCAGTTATCTGTAATGTGCATAGACTTCTGTGAAGCTTTAAAAAGGAACCTTTGCTGTTAGGCTAAGATGATTTATAGTAGCACCTGCATTTCCTATAATCCTGAGTTGTTAATGAATTGAAGAACTTTCCCTCCTTAGCATGAGAAACACTTCTCGTGATCTTACTCATGAAAAGATTGCATTGGGGTCCTCTCATAAGTTTTCTTGGGTTTCTGCCATTGGAGGAGGGAGTCCATAAGCAGCAGCATCTGGCAGAACATCTGCATCAAGTCCCTGCTGATATCCCGAGATCTGTCTGCCCAGGCTCACTCCTCCCTTCAGAGAGAACTTGACACATCGTGCACCCCACTGCCAGACAACATCAGCAAATATTTCTCTCTCTAAGGGAGGTTGTGTCAGTTTTTCAGTGTTTTCATCTTGTGTTACCTCATTGCTCACCTGATGGAAGACTACTCAGATTCTTTTCAAAGTGCTTAGGCTCTCTGGAAGGAACATGGTGAAGAACCTTGATCTGAGCAAGCTGGAAAACCTGATCTAGGTGCAAAGATCAAATCCAGCCTGCTCCAGACCAATACCAAGGAGTTTAAATTCTTCATAAATGACCAGAAAATAAAGTCACTAAGATAAATGTCTGTGAGTGGATGTGACAGATCTGTTCCTCAAGGCTTTGCAAGGAAGCAGCAAGGAAGTGCTGAAGGTCCCTAGGCCAGTTCTGTAGCTGTTTGGTTAAAATCCAGCCTATATATTTTTTTCTGTTATTCTACATCACTTTGAGTTATACATCATTGTAAATTCCCTCTGGTAGACCCTTTCAAAGCAATTGAGTAACTCAATGTTTAACAAAAATACACTAATTTTCTTGTTTAAGTTCTGAGAAATACAAGATCGTTTTTCATTCTGAGTTGGCAATGATGTCCCTTAAACTAGCAGTGAAAGAGCTTTGTGGAAATTATTCTAGAGATCTGTACTGTAAGGAATGGTGGATCAATGAAATCTTCCTTTCTGTATTTGTATTATCTTTTAAATTAAATTAATTAAACATGTTTGATGCCCACACACAACTCCAGTGCTGCAGAAATGATTCTTATTTCCAAATACCCTTGCTCATAGGGAACGTTTTTTCTTTTTCTATCTGTAAAGAAGTATAAAACAGAATCTATCTTTTTCTGTAGATAGGAATTAATTTAGTAAAATGTCTCTTCTGTATATAGGAGCCTAATAAAGTGTAGAAGAAACACTTGCCACGGTGGGTTTGAAGGTGCTACGTTCACAAGCAAAGTGAGCTGTCTCAGATGTGCTGCCTCTCCATCACCCCATAACACTGACACAAACCCAGTCACAGCCACGTGTACATGAGAGGTTGAATAATGCATGGGAACAGTCTCTTGAGCCATCCTTTAATTTGTTCTTCAGGCATTTCCCACTTCATTTTGATATCAAAAAACTGAAAATTTCCAAAGACAGAAGGTAAAGCCAGTTGACAAGGAAAAATTTCAAAACCATTGCTCTTGTTGGAGTCATATTTTTGATATTTCTGTGTAGAATTTACCAAATTTCATCACCACAGTCTTCAGAAAAAGTCACACATATTGCAAGTAATTCTTATTCAGGTAATCCTTAACCAAAGGGATGTAATTATAATTCTGTAACATTTCAGATGAGAAGCTATATTTGACCGAACTGTATCACTGAAAAATAAAGGCCACTCTTCTATTAATTAAAGGCAGCTGATGCTCAGTTTATGAGAAAATAAAAAATTCAGATGTATTCTCATGAATAACAGAGTCATGTTTATAACTTATTTTAATGTGAACTGAGAAGCCTGCATGTGTAAGTGCAGGACTGTCAAATATAATTCACAAGAACAGGCTGCTCTTCAAAATAAAAACATCTATGCAGTGCACTGGGAGAATGGCACCACATATATTGCCTAACTTTAAATTAATTTGTGGCTTTGGTAACGATCTAAAAAGCCACTCTACTCTCTTTTCTGTTTAGTGCATCCTGTTATTACTGGAGCAGCAGAGATAGAGTGGAACAAAGGCAGAGTACTGCCTGAGAAGAGCAGCTCAAGAAAGGCTATGATTAATTAATAGATAAACATAAACATGGTCACATGCAGTCATGAGCTCTTTAGGGCAGCAAAAACACATGATACCGGTGTTAAAACAGCCCTGCCTTAAGCAAACATAGTACCTTAGGTCATCTTAAGTTGAAGGAAGTCATCAAAAGGGAAATAGGGAAAAACCTGAGTTTCACTATGCTTGCAGTTCTAAAGGTTCCTCAGGCAGGAAAAGGTAAGTAAAGCTGCCCTGAATTCACAATTTGCTGTCCTCACCAAAACAGAAGAAGTTTTACTGCATTACACAGTACAGTGACTTGAGGCCTCTTCAGCTTCAGCCAGGTGAGCAGGGGAGAAGGCAGGTCACTCCCCAGCCCCTCCCTGCAAAAGGACAAGGCAGCAGGGCCTCATATTACCAAAGAGCAGTAGGCAAAAGTGTGGCATTCTTTGACTGGACAGGAGCCCCGCAGACAGTAAGCAAAACAACTATGCAGAACAGTTTCAAAAGCACAACAAAAGAATTTTTCTGGCACTGTCCTAAGAACCTAATAAATAAAAGTGAAAACGCTGAATGTCTCAGCTTCTATTTACTTGTGATAACAAATCAGGCACCAGTAATGGTAGGAGATTCACCCTGTAGTTAAGCTCTGCTCTTTTCTTTTTGTAGCCTGTCCAAAGCAATCCAGGACTGCAGTCCTACTCTAAACACCAGCAGCTCCCCACTGAGCAGGAGAGATGCTTTAGGAGTGCAGAATCAGCAAAAGGGCTCCCCTGCCATTTCCCTCCACATCCCTCCTCTTTGCCAACAGTCTCACAGGAGAAGCTGCCTCTAGAGACATGTGGACATTGCCAGTGTCAGAACATTGACATTTAACTCTACAACAGACACACAAAGTTACTCTAGCTTGACTTTTTTACACATAAAGGCAGCAGCAACTACTCTGACTTATGCTTTTTGTAAATCCCCAAACCCTGTTTCTTTCTTACTTAAATAAATGATAGAGGTGCTCCAGACACCTTTATCTCCATCTGGCCCTTTCATTGTCCTATGAAAAAGAAGTTGTGGTAGCTCTGACTTGATATCAGACTTAGCTCTTCTTGAGCAACATGTTCAGTTGTGAGGTGGTTGGCTCCTGGGAGAACTGGCCATTTCGCTTTGATTTTCTTCCAGCCTTGTTTCTGGAGGAAGTGTGAGAGAAAAATAACATCTGTTTGTCACCAAACTACATACCCACCTCCTGTGGCTGCACTATTTTTAAATTTTTACAGTATTTTTGTGAAATGGCAAAAAGTGTACTAAAGATCTTCATGTTGCTCCATTTTTCCACGTTCAGTGAAACGAAGCTCTTTGTAGCTCATATTTGTAACTAATGTGGGCATGCACCTTTTAGGGAGAGTTTGGGCAAGGCATGAACTGTGGTCCAGGGTGGACAGCTCTTCTATGCTATATGTAAGGATGGAGAATAAGACAACAGAATCAAGCCTATTGATTGACTAGTCAGGTATTTATTTGTTTTTAACATGTAAAACCAGTACAACAAGCATGGAAGCTAGAAAAAAAATGTAGCACTGAAAAAAGTATTCATGCAGAATGAGTATTGTACTTGAACTATCCTCCACAATCATCAGTTAGTCTGTCCCAATATTTATAGTTCATCATTACAACTGCCAAAACTGGCAACCACCAGGATTGTTGTCTCAATTAAGGACAGTAAACAGATTGTCCCATTTTTTTAATGAAAAAATCTAAAATGTAATACTTCACAGTTTAACATGTTTATTCATTTAAACGAGCTAAAAAATAGTGGTGTGACATCTGCTTGAGAGACACTGGTACCTAACATTTTGGCTGTCTCCCCACTAATTTGATTGTGATTAAGGGGGAATAAAAGGATGAGTAGAGGATTCTGTCAATTAAATGAATTGATGAACTGCAAAAATTTTTTTCAGTCCTGGAAATGTGTAGAAAGAAATACATCTACGAAAATGAATTACAGCAAACTAAAGAGGATGATGGTGAAAAGTATTGCAAAGTATCTCTGCTGGCTCTTTCAGGGAAAAATATTGTAAGCATAAGATCACAGATAAACTTTGCCAATTTATTCATCTCATGGCTTCACTTCCCAAAGTGCAGGCATAATCCTCTGTAAAATCTTTTAGGATGCAGTTCCAGCATCACATTTCTGCTGTCTTATTGATGTGCCATATTGTTATTTTCTTAGTCATAAGCACTACTAATTACTATGCTACTGTAAGTAGAACTTGAAATGTGATCAAGATCTGTAGTATCATTTTTGTTGGCACTCTAACTTGCCTACTCTGCCTTTCAAGTACAGTTCTCTACAGAGAATCATCCTGAATGCATTTGACCTTCACCAACTGGCTCAGCTGTGCCTTACAGGGACAATCCCTTATCAACCATCACTCTACTGGGAGCTCCTAGCAGCATTTTCCTTCTGTAAATGGCAGCATTCAAAACTTGCCCCTGAGTCAGCAGATGAGCCTCTTCCATGGTAGCAACTTTTATGGAAGAGGCATTAACAGTTTTGTAGGTCTTTCGTTGTGTTTTCCTTTAGCAGAGTTGTTCAAAACCTATGTTTTCAAACAAAACTTTTAGGTCAGCTGCTCTAGAGGACACCTAGGCGAACAGATGAGTTTGCTCATATTGTAGCTACCTGCAGTTACAGCAGGTAATGATGTTGCAGCACAATCTCCCAGTCTACACGTCCTGCTACAGACCTGCTACAGCTGCTCTGATGCATGGAAGGAGCTGATTCTGAATCACATGATGTCTATATGATATGCAACAGTGAACTTTAATTACAGCATTTTTCAAGAAAAGTTAAAATGTATCTCTGGGGTCTATTAGGGAAATGCTTAACATGCCTCCTAAGCTTCCAGTAAAATATGTTTGTGGACTCTAGTTAGTAGAACTAGAGCCTTTCCTTGGCAATGTTCACTAGAAGCACTAGTAAAAATACTGGACTGAGGTTTCTGTCCTGAGATGGTCTACATGCTGGTTCTGCTTTAGGAATGAAAGAGGAAAGGAAAACCACCTAGGAAGATTTACTGAGCAAAATCATTGCTGGAAGACTGTTATGCCTTCCTAGTCAGGGATTCTTGCAGACAGGACATCTGTTCCCACTCACAGCATAAGGACTCAGTATATGCATCTCCTCCACAACCTCTGCTAGAAAGAAATTCAGTTTATTCCAGCAGAGGGCAACTACCAATGTCTACCTTTTCTTTCAGGCGAATATATTTGAAAAAATTCATGAAGCCAGGTTTGCCATATAAATTATTTGAACAGCAATCCTTCATTGAAATAAGCATACAGAATTAATAATTCTATAATACAAAAATCTTGTATGACTGAAGTGATAGAACTGCATAGATCAACTCCAGAAAGGGATCTGATTTATTTGTATTGCGTAGGATGCCAAAGGCAGTTCTCTATATTGTTTTTTATGTATTCTTAGGCCACATTTAGTTTTAGTGTGAGTTTAGTGACCAGAACTGCCTAAAGGTAATCCAGATATTCTAAAACAGACACCAGGGCTTACTTTTGAACATTGTGCTGTTTAGATTGCTTTAATGTCCTTTCAAATGTATACATAATTCAGTGTGTTCAACATTAATAAGAGAACCGAAATAGAAAAAAAACCCATTTATTAATAAAATAGACACTGAGGAACTCATACAAAGACAGATAGTCCAAAATCCAAAAGGCATATTTCAATCTCAGATATAATTAAGGGCAAAATAAGCCACATGTCCCATTAAGAATTATTGTACTGATAAAAGAAGAAATGTATTTGCTGCAATATTTACCATTTATTTCTACATACACTGAACAGAAATCTACCTGGTCTAAGCAAAAAGAAACTTTCCTGTTACATGAGAATATCCTTCTAGTGCCTGAAGGGAGCCTACAAAAAAGATGGACTTTATACAAGAGCATGTAGTGACAGCACAAGAGGGAGTTGATTCATACCAAAAGGGAGTAAGTTTAGATTAGACATGAAGAAAACATTCTTTATTCTGAGGGTGGTGAGGCACTGGAACAGGCTGCCCAGGGAAGCTGTGGATGCCCCATCCCTGTAGGTGTCTGAGGCCAGGACAGGGTTTTGTACAATGTGCTCTAGGAGAAGGTGTCTCTGCCCATGGCAGAGAGGTTTTGGAACTAGATGATCTTTTGCGTCCATTCTGACCCGAAATGATTTAAAGATCTATGATTCTATGATCTCTCATGCAAATGAAAAGATCTAATCCAAACAAAGCCAACAGACAAACTGCAAACTGTGGCAATGTGGACTCATAAGCCACACATCAGAGAAGCTGACAGAATCACATATATATGCATTTCAGATTTGGTCTGATTCATAGTTATGGGAAATCCAATATTCCTGTCTAGGAACTTCACGTTCACGAATTTGACAGTAAGAATTTCTTGCTTTTTAATGCAACTGAGAGAGCAGGTTACGAGATGACCTGCATGAAGGGAGCAACTACACATCTTTCTCAGACCATACGTGACCCAGAGAACTACATGCTGACATTAAGGAAGCAATCCTTCCAGCATGTTATAGAACATGAAAACTGCGAATGTAAAATAACTGGAGAGGTCTGCAGCTTCTGTGACATGTGGTTGGGTGCTGATGAAGTAAAAGACATATGACATCCAAGGAGACAGCTTTTGATATGCTTTTCCCTCCACTGGAAGTTGGGCCATGTGTCAGATAATGCTTCACCATAAATTCAACACATTGCAAGGTGTTTGGTCATGTGCATGACTAGTGGTGGACTATAAATCATATGCATGCATAAATGTTATGATTTGTCTGTAACAGTCATAATTAGAAGATGAGATCTATTTGCATATATATGTTTCTCTTTCATATATTTTTGGAAGACTTGTACTCTGAATTTCTAGAGTTGTTTTGCATGGCATGAAGTGAATGAAGACTATGACACATATAAAGTAGATCCTTAGAGACTCATAATGTATATGGTCATAGTCACTGTATGTTTTAAAAATTAACTGTATTGATCCAAGTTTCTTAAGTGGTGATAATGGGACTGTGTCAATTTAAAAGAAATATATTTCCCATTATAATATTTACTGTGAATTGTATCCCTTTGTCTTCAAAATCACTACAAGAAGTCTCAGTCAGGTATCTCAGGAACAAGACAGTAAATAACTTAGCTGCAATTAAACCTAACATTCAGCTCTGAAATTTATGTCAAAGGCAAAACCAAGCTAGTTCACCAACTTCAGAATTACAAAAACTTTTCTGCCATATTCAGTGCCAATGGCTCTACGTGTTCTTGATATCAAACTGAATCAAAACTGAATCTCAGTCAGAGAAAGACTGACCACATTTTTAAGATCAAAACTGAGTCCACAAGCTCAGTTATATGCCAAACTCAAAGCAGAACAGGATAAAGCCAGAATTTTAAATCTCCCTGAAGCTGCTCTGACATACCAAATTCTTCAAGTGGCTTTTGGCTATCAAAAAGAAAAAAAAATGCTATCTACAGTGCCTAATTTGAAAGGCACTTTGCAAGAACTGAAGGATGTAATGGAGCCAAGATTTACCAGTTATTAGTATGCCAGAAAAAAAAAAGTGTTTCCTTATTATTTACTGCCTCTCACATTAATCTGATGATTAAAATGACTGTATAGCTTGAAAGGAATGTTTTTATACAACATGCCCCTAACAGGTAGAGCAAGTTGATACCAAAACCATCAGGATGAGCATAATTAAAATACAATTTTGACTTTATATTAATAGTAGACCAATACACTAATTAAAACCAACATCAACTAAACTTTCTATTTACACTAGTTCAGACAGCACAGGAGGCAAAGAACTGTGTTTCAGAAGCATATGTGAATGTTAGAGCTTCTGTCATCCAGGTGCCATTTCTAACAGAACACATGTGTGCTGAACAGTTGGCAAAAGAATGAAAAAGATTACTGCAGATATATGGGCACACAGAATCTGGAATGACAGAAAATTAAGTCCATATAGAAGGTGACAGACTGCTTGTAAGAAGATATTTTTTCCTACAATTTCTTCCATCTTCATGCATGTGCACACATGCACAGGAAGGATTAAAAGGGAGAGAAAGGATGAGGGGGTTTTGATAGATTTTAAACACAAATGAAGAAAAGATGTTTTATTTGGTATTTCTGCTTTCTTTTCAGAAAGGAACAGGAAACTAATTTGGTTATTAGGAAGTTCTGATTCCTAAATTTGGTCAAGGCAGATGCTCCTCCTGTGAAGTCAGCATCAGTACCCATGACAATAGTAGCACCTGTCTTTTGACATCAAAGTTCCCTGCCTGAGAAAAAAATAATGTAAACAATAAACTTCATGTATTGTACTGTTCCTCCTGGCTTTGGTGTTAAATAAATACACTTGGCCAGGCATAAGTGTTCTTACTTTGGAGGCCTGGAATGTGACTGACATATTGCAAAACTTCCTTATGAATTTGGACTGCAAGAAATGGCATGTTTACTGTCTTATAGTGAAGGGACTGTGTAGTGAAGTTCCTATGTAGCCTTGTTGAAGCTGAAGAAATCTTGATGATAAATTCATTGCATCTGCTAGTTTTCATCTGGATCCAGATCAAGGTCAACTTCATTGGAAACATTAAGATAAAAAAAAGCATAGAAAGCCAACAAAAATACCAGTATAGCTGCAAGGACAAGGGCAACTTCCTGTAGAAAGAAAAGAAAACAAAAACAAAAACCTGTTAGAAATAATACTATATTTTCTGATTAATCAGGAATAAATACTATTTCCCTTCTACAATGCACATCAAAATAACACCAGACATATATAATTGCATAAGGCATTGATGCTTTAAGGAGTTCTCTACTGTAGTCACTATTTCAAATATTGTAGAATCCATTCACTAAATAAAGATTTTGGTGAGTCTGATATACCATCAGAAAGAGGATATTTAGCTTAAAAATCTTTAGTTGTACCTAGAAATAGGAGCCTTATATCTTTTTATTATCCTATTCTTTTTTTTTTTTTTAAAGGAAAAGACATAATTCACAAACCACAGTTTTGAACACAAATTTAAGTTATGAATTTACACTGTGAATTTTGATGTTTTCCAGCAATATGTTACTGCTTTTTGCCAACAAATTTGTAATTTTTTAATGAAGCAAACACAGTATGGTGGAAGTCAATGAAAATTGCTACCTCTACCTCCCAACCTCCTGGCACGCAGTACAATATGGAACTACAAACTCTTTCAGAATTGGATTAAACTTTTCTTTCTCGTGCTCTGCAATAAGGCAAAAAGCACAACAATTTGCACTTGCACTTGCCTCTCTTCCCATAAAATATTGCAGCTTGCTGCATCTTCCTTAATTAACATAAAAGAGACTTCCAAAGTATACATGATTTATGGCAGCTTTCAGAAGCAGAAAAATGGTTTTATACTATTATACATATTATACTCATTATGTGACTGTCTATCATATTAAGGCTGGACTCTGTAAAAATATAATTTTAGTACAATCATCCTCTTTATTTTTCTTTTATTTCCTGTATTTCTTTTATTTTTTATTTCTTTCAAAGAAACTCTATTTCACATTTTTAAGTTTTTATTTTTCTGTAAGGCACAGCACAATTCCAATAGTGTTGACTCATTTTGCTAGACAATGAAAGATTAAAGATAAATTTTTGAAAAATCCTTATGTCCCTTCAGGTCACAGAAAGTATGACTATAGTTAACAACATCTTTTGCTTGACTGCTTGACTCCTCATCATCATGATGAATTTTTAAAATCCTACACTCCAGATTCTCCAAAGGTTAGTTAGCACCTCCAAACCCCACTCTCCTTGCAAGGAGAGAAGCAAAACTTCCCCTCCAATTCTCAGCTTCACGTTAAGCTATAAAACAATTACATCAGAACAATCTCACTGTGCATTTAAAATGAGAGAAGAAAAAAAGTTCAGTGATTCTGTAACAACTGATCTGAATTGGTACAGAAGATGTCACATTGAACCTACTCTGTCAGTGGGACTGAAAGGAGATGCCTACACTGAACCAAGACAGCAAGACACCGTTTACTGTCCAAGGACAGAATCTGTCTGCCTTTGGTGTAAGATTCATTGTGTCCTCTAAGAAAGACCAGGTGAATTCTTCCCAAAAATGACCATTTCTCCCCTTAGAGTAGAAGGGAATGCAGATGGTACCTCTTGTGTGCACTGTGGGATTCATCCTACCCAGCACCTCTAGGTTGGTGTTGGCTTTGTGACCAGCATTGTGTCCACTGACACCAAGGAGTTAAAATTGTGCATTTCATTTTTTAAAGTCTAGCCCATAATCTGGCATTCTTCTATAGAACAGCATTTAATTTGCATTTACATGAATGCATTATATAGTTTATCAGAATGTTGGATCAATAATTCAACATATGCCATCTAATAAATTTTGAAATACTACTGCCTAGTTGGCATATGTTCTATAGGAGCATATTCTTTATTCTATAGAAACTTTTGCTTTATATTTTATATGAATGGTTGAGATACACTTTAAATTTGTTTTACCACATTAAAATTGCTCCTGCAAATTTTCTGAGGCTGTTTGCTACAGATTTCAACTACATTTTCCTCTTAGAATTATACCATCCTCTGAACTTCATCCTCCCGATTTCATGATTTGATTTTTCAAAAAAGTACATCTAATTCACTCATATATTAAAGGAAAGTGATTTTTGCTTTTTGTTGCAGTTGCAACACGTCAGTATCTCACAAAAGGGCATGGCAGCATCAGACAGGTTTCATTTATTTCCTTGTATCCACAGCTGTGCTCCTAGACCCATCTGGCCACACAGCTACTAATCTTAAGAGGATGTAATAAACAAGTGACATACAACTGCAGGCTCCATCTGCTCAGGAGAGTGGACAACAAAACCGTACAATGCAGGCACCGTTCTCACTTGACACAGAGAGCAAATTCATTCCAGTATTAAAAAGTTTTTCCCTTGTCTGGATGCCACACTTCTCACGCTTTTTGTTTTACAATAGGTTTACCTTTCCCCTTCCTTCTCCCCAGTCTCCCTTATGAAATGCTGTGGGTAGCAGCAGCAAACTTTTCAGAAACCTCTGCATTAAAGATTTGTGTCAAAGGGAGTAGAATGGGAAAATCTTGAGTTTTATCAGGCTGCCCAGTAACTACTTGACAGAAGTAGTTCTTTAACTCCTCTGACTAAATTTCACAATGAGTAACACTGATAACAATACTATTTTCCTTGCACAGCCACTAGGAACTGAGTGGGTGGATCAGTATTTATTGTGCCTGGGAATGAAAAGTCTCTCTAAAACTCCAGGTTTGAGAATTATGCAAGAAACTTAGATTTGAGTTACTGAAAAAGGCAGAGTAACAAAAATCTAAAATAAATGGCCTTACAAAGGACATCTGGCTCTCAGCAAGGGATATGCAGTCTCTTAAGAATTGCATCCAGTTTATGAACTTTTATAAACATAAATTTTGCAAGGTAAATAGCAAATGAGATGCTACACTGCTGTACTCCATTTGCAACAACAGATATATATTGTCATTTTAATTTCTTTTATACTTTTCAGGCTTTGCTGTTTGTATTTTAAGTCATGCATAGAAATGAAATGTTAAAATACTCCCTGCTTGGCATATATAGCTCCCTTTCTCTTGCACTTTATGGATCATCCCCATCATCCTCTGCAAAACCCATTTACTCAAAGGATTTCACCATGAATAATTAAAGAGCAGAGAAAAAGTCCTATAGAAATAAACTTTAAATGATCAGAGGGTTTTTTCCTCTTTTTTTTTTTTTTTTTTTTTCTTTTATGTCATGGTACAGAACACTAGGAAACAACATCCCTACTCTCAAATCCCAAAGTACAGTCATAGAAGCCTTTAAAAAGGAACAGAATTTTCTATTATATCTTCTTACATGTAGAATAACATATGTAGAACCATACTGATTTCAGTTTGGTAAGTTTTCCAGAAACTTTTCATAAAGGAAATGCATACCATTACAGCACAATGTAGATTTAATTCTCCTATCATTTTTTTGTCAGTTTTACATCTCTCATGCCAAAATACTCAGATTATGTCCTCAAATTCACCCTGATGGAGCAAGTGGCAGAGCTGGGATCTAAACAAGATTAATCAGGAGAGGGGGTGAGGAAAAAATGTTAGCTATGATAGGACAAATCTGGACACTGTGTATGGCAGCATCATATCCTACACATTTAGAGAAATAACGTACTTCCAGGAAATGTCAGTGGGGGTTTACATGTTTTTTAACTGTCCTTCAAAGAGAATCACACATTTTTAACCTGAAACCTGCTTAAAACTAAGTGAAAGAGCACCACAAATTGCTCCCTTTGAAATGCTAAACTGTCCCTAGCTCTTTCTGAAAAGGGACGAAAAGAAAATCACGCTGATCAAGGATAGCTGTAAAAATAAATATATAGGAACTGACAATCTTTTTATCTTATATAGTTTTTAACTGAAGACTTTAGGTGGATATTCACTGTGATCAGGTTTTAGAGTTTCAACAAAATCATATTTATAAATGAATGTTTACTTCCTTAATGCAGGACATTCTACAGCTAACAGAAGCCAACAAAAGTAATTTATGAACTTTTATCCACACTTTTTAGGCTCTAATTTTTTACTGTGAAAATTTCAGATGGAAGAAAGATCACTGTTGTCTCAAATAATGAGAAAATGGTGCTATTAGAGAGTCATCAAAAACACCTGGCTATATGCCTACAAAGCAACAGGATTCATTTTAAAACAGTTGAACACAAAATAATACATACAGGTATCAAAGATGCAGACAGTACTTATAAAGTGAAGTATTCTGCCTTGAAAAACTGTGACTCTAAGAAGGTTTTTGGATTTCATGGGTAACTCAGTGTGATTTCTGGATGTACAAAGGTGGAGGGATTTCCAGCAGGGAGATGACCGGTATTTATTTTATCATAGAGAAGAATGAGAGGTCGTTTGGTTACAGCATACAATTATATACACCTGTATTTAAGTAAAGCATTTCACAGTGTGGGGTCCTTTTATCCTGTTTACAACAAACTTTCAAGGCCCAGCTGCAGTTAGATAAGTTCAGCCTTGAACTAAGATGCCATTTTCTAGGAGCAAGAATGATTCTTCAGGAAAATATGGACTTCCATACATGTGAATCTTTTATCATCTGATCTCTCTCAAAATGTCCATTTTTATTTAGCAATTGGAAAGAATACTTCAACTTGGACTTGTGTGAAAGAAGGACCTTGCTGCCAGGAGTCAGGAAATTCAGCTCTCCTCACTGCTCCTCTCCTTCAGGGCCCTAGGAAAACCCAGAAAACTTCCATGGTCAGTTTTACATTCTGAACTCCTGAAGAATCAGGTTATTAAAAGTATTAGAACCCCATGTTTAACTGATCAGACTTTTTTATATAGCATCAAAAGTTCTCTGATGTTGACATTTTCCTCAAATTGTATTGGAGAAGTTAATTTCTAGGTTTTGAGGTTTTGCTGTTGTTGATTATTCTTTGAACTGCTACAGACTGGTCCTAAGTAGAGACATAAGAAGGCTTGAGCAAGATGGGCTACTGCTCCGAACTGGTACACAAAATTCTGCTAAGATTTTTCCTGGTGCATCTTCTTCATATGTTGAACCACCATGATTACAACACTTAAGTGTTCAGGTCAAGCAAGGCTCTGATTTTGCTCTTCTCTTTGTACGTGTTGTTTCCCTTCCCTTTCATTTCAAGGTCAGAGATCAAAGCCTGACTACAGGGATAACTGGGAATATCTACACTTTATTCATTGTTGGCACATTAAGCTGCTCTGCATATTGTGAGATACATAAGTTTGAAGATACAGTATTTTGGCCATTACAAAGTTCTTGGACTTTGCAGAAAGTATTTGGATGAAATTTTATGATCTGTAACATATAGAAGTGCAGATCAAATGATCTAATAGTCTCTTGTGGCCTTAATTTCTACAAAGCTATGAAACTCCATCTTGGCAAATGTAGATTATGAACAGCATGAAATTGGAGAATATCCTTGGCTAAAATACATGAGAAATGTCTTGTTATCTATTTCTATCTAACTTGTTCCAGATGAGATAAAATCTCCATAGTAAGGTATCTCACTACACAACAGATTAAGCAGATATGCAAAAGAATGACAGACATTCTATTTAAGTAAGCTCTCACTTTGTTTAGGAAATGTTTTTTCCTTGGCTGAATCAATGTACTGTGTTGCTACTAGTTCTCTGTGGAATGATATTCTGCAGTCAATAATGCCTTTGCAAGTACTTTGCAAATACTACTGTTAAGATTTATTCGTGCCTACATTTAGAGAAGAGAGAAAACTTCATCACTTTTTGCACGGACCACTGATTTGTTCTTGCAGCCTGTGACAAAAACCTCTCCCCAAGAACTCCCACAACTTTTGGTCTCTGCATACCAAACTCCAGCTATCAGGGGTCTAACCTTCCCTACCTTCTCAAACCATTTTCTGCTTGTCACCCTCCGGCTGGCATGTTTTCCTCACCCAGTGAGAGCAGAGCTAGCAGCAGTGGTGGAAGGGCTCTCCTGCTCTGCTTGGTAAGGATGAACAGCTGGGCTTCCACCAGCACAAACCCCATGTGGGGGGCCAACAAAATGACCCAGAGAAATTCAGAGGCTTCCCTTTTTTGGTACTGCTACAAAGAATTCTGTCTTATCCAAACACCAGGAGACATACAGCATACTGCCTTCTCTTGGAGCTGTTTCTCGAGACAGGGTCCTGCTTTTCCAAGAGACACAATGTATTTTGGCACTGTCTACATTAGTGTCACAAATACAAACAGAGCCAGTACAATAGCTCTGCTACAATATTTAATCTTTAAACATGTTTAAAGAGCAAATATGACACACCAAGTACTAGCATGGTCACCCTTCTTGAACTAACTTTGGATAGTTATTAGTGCTCAGCTGCTTCTCTGACATTATCAACACAGATAAAAAACCCTCATTGGGGAAATTAAAAAGTACTAAATGCCAGTGACTGAAAGAAACTTTGTTACTTTAAACCTTACATTAAAATGACAAGGCAATCAAAGTTTGACAAGACAAGCTAATTAGTATGCCAGCAATGAAATGTGAAGAATCTCCAGGGGATTGTTTCTGAAAATTTTTATGTCATTTACAGGGCCTTTTTTTAAGCTAATGTTGTCAGCACTCGTGAAATACACAACAATTGAATTTCATTATGCTTGTAGAAATTAAGGAATAAAATCCCTTCACTATATTCTAGCTCTCTTTTTTCCTGCCCTAAACACTACACCAAGTCTTAGTTTACGGCCTGGCATGTAAGTTCTTCAGGACACTAATGCAAAACAACCATAGAGTTGTCAATGACATAAAAGAACCTATTGTTTTAAGTGGATGTATGGTGCTTATCGCATTAGCTTATTTTGAGTTTGTGTTTCACAGAACTACAAATATATTCCCCTTTCCCAGAGAGTTAATACTTTTGTATTTATCCTTCCTCTACAATATTTTTATTAGCTTCAACTTAACTTTTTATAATAAAAGGTTAATTTATTTTGAAATGCTGCATACTGCATCATGAACTGAACAGATATGTATATACACAAATAAAATACATTCCAAACACTTTTATGTGTCTGGTTTCTTCTCAAAGATTTACAAGAACTTTGGACACTTCTATTTAAAGACTATTTATATCACTTTTTTTTTTTCCCTCAACACAGATTGAAGTTAATCAACTGCTACAGCACAGAATTAGGGTCTACATAATAAAAAAAAGACTAAAATCCCAGCCTTTGGAAGGTGAATCAAGCTGTTTATCACCATTACTCATTCCAGGGAAAAGGAGGAGCTCTTAAGAGACAGTGGGGAGTGAAAATGGGTTTCTGCTTGGGGTGGCAGATGAATCCCTCCTGACCTACCTCACCTCTCCAGGTGCCCTTAAACAACAGACACGAGGCCCTGGAATCTGATAACCAGGGAGCTGAAAATGTGGATGAAATCCATCCAGGGTGGAGGGGTGCCTAGGGCAGGGCAACCTACCCCCCCCCCCCCGCCCCACCATCAAAACCTCCTCAATTCATAAAATAAGAAGGGTAGTAGTCATTGGTAATTTCCTTTTGAGAGGAAAGGAGGGCCCAACATGCCAACTGGACCCAGCCCACAGGGAGGTGTGTGAGCCTTGGGGAAATCACCAAGAAACTTCCCAACTTGGCACTGCCCACTGGTTTTCCAGGTGGACACATACTAAGTCCAACAAGACCAAGGATGGTCAAGTGGGACCTGAGGGCCTTGGGACAACTGGTCAAGGATCTGAAGAATAAATTGTGCTCTCTGCTGTCCTGCCAGTTGCCATCATACCAAACATAAGTTGTCAAGAATTATTTCAAAAACTATCTGGAAAACAACAGAGTATTTAGGACAGGTGGGGAGGATAATTGTATAAAGATAGCACTTGGACAGCTGGAGGACCTTAGCACTGGACTGAGCAAAACAAGCCATGCTTGAGGGAGGGTGCAGGTTATGGGGCTTCACAAGTAAGCAGCCTCCCCAGGGCTAAGGAAGGAGATTTCCCTGCAGACACTCCAGGAGCATGGTGAAGTTCTGCTGCTGGAGGGATTGAGCAGGGTGAAGAGCTGTCACTGCAGGGTGGGAAGAGAAGAGGTGCACCTTTACCCCAAGACAGTAAATGCACCTCGCTTCTGTGCTGAGCACTGCAGGGTCTGTCAGCAGAAGTGCAGACTTTACAGAAATTGCCCATGTTCTGGTAGAAGTACTGTAACATTTAGTAAGCCTGAGGTTGTTGGCATTAAGCAGGGTCAGTGAGAAAGATGCAGGCAAAACCCCTGCCTTCCTTCCCCTACTAGAAAATCCCTGAAGGTAAAGGTGTCAAACTTACCTTCTTTTTTGCTTCAGCTCCATCAGCTTTTCTCAGCAATTTGGAAGCAAAACAATTACTGTGATCTATCTGGGGATGATCGAGGTTTGGTTTTTTTTTTAAGGTCCAGAAGCACAAAAATATATTATGGCCAGAATTTTTTTTTTTTTTTTTAAGGCAGAAGCAGAATTGTAAACCTGAGATATCACACAGTGCAACTAGCAGAACCCCAGAAACACACCCACTCAGGACCTGGAGAGCACATGTGCACCTTGATGGCAAAAGTCCTTTATTTACTAATACTCAAATCTTCATTATATATACGATTACACATAAGCCTTCCCATTCACCCTCATTTTTAGGAAATAATTACTTAAGAAAATAAGGAAATGAAACAGGTTTTGAAGGAGCAAATCTCATACTCTTCTCACTTGTGAAAGACATGCAAAAATGTGTACATTTTAAAAGAATTAGACTGTACAGTAAGTCTCCAAGTAGAACATCACTTTTAAAAGGTCATGTCATTGAAAGAAAAATGGAAAGAAAAAGGAAAATTTAATAAGAAATGAAGGAAAAGGAACTCAAAAGGTTAATAATCTATCCTTTAAACAAAAAAGGCAATCCACTTTTTCTCATTAAAACCTGACACACAGCACTAACTGAGGAGATTATGTTGTGAAAACATACTGCATCGCACGGTAATGCTTGATCGAGATCAGCAATCAGGAGCAAAAAGAAAGCACTGTTTCGTGATTATAATAGCAAATTCTGGAAGACAACCAAATACATCATCTGGCAGCCTAACAGCTGTTACAGCTTGGTAGTAATACCTTGGCATTTGCTATAAGCTATAACTTGAAAAAATTGATTTCTCATCTGCCAGAAACAAGAAAATGTTCTCCTTTTAACATTTCTGAAGTTTCTTTTACTAGAATACCCAGTTAATGGATCCACTTTTTTCTTTTCCTCAGGTTTCACTCTTGCTGTTAAGCTAATAGTGTACCAGTTAGATTAAAAATTAAGTTTGAGGAAAAAATAGTGGAGGCAACATAAATGTGTGTTTTGATGAAACACTAGGTAGTAGATAACAGAAAATATTTCTAATTGTCCTCCTTGTTCATATTCACAGCTGTGATCAAAATTGTTATACTTCATACCTGCCTGAAATGGCATTTTCAAAATAAAGTTAAGCACCTTTCCATATGTTTTGCTGTTAGTTAAGCTTTCTCTTTCCAAGTCAGAGGCAGTACACAAGGATGAGACAATAATGCTGAGAATTAACAATACTTAACAAATTCAGTCTTTAAATTACTACTAGTACAGGATGAAAAGAGGAACATGGGAAATGTTTATTGCAATTTGCCTAGCTATATGAAATAGTTAAAGAATTTGCTCTTGTGTGTAGACAGTATCCCTAAAACTATCAATTTTCTAAGCACACTGTACTGTAAACCTTAAAGCAAGCATGCATCATAACAAGGACATAGACTACATAAAATCTTTCAGCACTTCAAATATTCAAGCCATTTTAGGGTTAAGTAAAAGCAGTTCATCATAAATATTTTAGCTTCTAGAATTCTACTTAGATTTTGAAGTGTCATAAACAATTTCTCTCAGAAATCAATATTCACACAGTACATCTATGGGGAAAAGAAACAAACACAAAGGTGGTTTGTGCTATCAAAGAGGTTCTCTACCTTTACGCCTAGTGCAGTTTTCTTGGCCTCTGCTTTTAATCTTGTAGCTCTTAACATAGGCCTGGTTTTCTTATAATCTTGTTTCCCTAGAGTAAAAAAGGCATATTCAATGAAAACAATGCAAAAATAATATAAAGAACATGAACATTTATTTCAGTTGAAAAGTCAGATTTAACATATTAAAAACATCCCACAGTCCAGTATTTTAAACAACAGCTACTGTGTAACACAGATTGAATCTGTGAACAACCATGCCTAACATGGACAATGACAGAAAAAAGACCTGACAAATCAATGTAGAAACTGTTACTCCAGAGTGACATCAAAATATATGTATGGATAGATACCCACTAGTACAATGTTTAATAAATTGCTCCATAGGAAATAGCCAGCAAATAAGGAGATAAAGGTAGATTATGGTTTTTCTCTCTCCTTGAAATAAAAGCAAGCATTTTCATTGGAATTTTTCTTGGTTAGTCATCTCTAATGCACATATAAATGTGCAATACAAGACACTCTGATGACTGTAAAGGTTCATAATTCTGAACTGGAACATTATTTGCAGGTATCAGAACCCAGAGATATGGAGATCAATCTACGTAAATGCTAATAAAACCATTACTTGACATCATCTGCTTGTAGAAATACATTGCACAAAATCTTCTAGATTAACTTTTTACAAATTAAAGGGACTATCTCCTGCAGACACAAAGAGTGCAGCCCATAGCTTGATTACTATGAATCCATACGAACTGAGTTCAGAGGGGACATGTAAGTATTCAGAAATGGTAGAAGTAGTATAAATCATTTCTCTAAATAATGAAGCATAAAATACTTGATATCTTTCAGGGATAGTTGTGCTGTCTGAAAGGCCTGTTAGTGTTGTATTATGAACTATTAACCATAGCTTCTTTAAGTTAATAGAAGTCAAGGTACAGATACAGTCACAAAAGGAGAAGAAAAAGAAGAGTCTGTGAAGAAACTGCTCGGAAGGATAGAGCCTCAGTGCAACTGCTTTGGCTTTTTAAAAAAGTCCTTGTCATCTTTTCCCCTCCTAATGCATACATACCTTTTTTGTTCTTTACCCCTTATTCCAAAGCTAAATTATAATGCTTAAAGCAGAGTGTCTGGCCTTTTTCAAATCACTAAGTTTACCTATTTGTACGTTAGCTTTCATTACTGCTACAGTCAAACAGTTTAACCTCTCCTCTTAAACTTTGTCCAGTGGTTTTGTATACAAAAATCCCATTTATCCAAGCAGATGTGATTTTACATTCATAATCAATAATGCAAACTTCTCATTTTATGGCTACCTTGAAAACTGGGATATTATAGTGTAGTGATGAAATTCTGAAATGTGGATTCATGGAAACACACTTCTGACTTTGTCTACTCCTTGTATCACCCTGTTCATACTCAATACAGAGATCACCTGTGTAGCATACCATGAATGCTGAACTCGCATTACAAATTTGCTTTCATTGTATAATCTCTCCTCAGTCCTATGGATTATATATTGTGAAAGTATTCACGCTATTCTTTGGTCAGACATTATTCATAGAAGACTTGAAATAACTTAAAAGTACTCAATAACAAATGGAAAAATAACTGAAACCATACGTATTAGGAATAAAAAAAAAAGGCAGCATATATCCAAGGAAACTTACAAGAGAGAGTGAAGAAAGAATGACAGAAAGATAATTTATGTCAGATGCTCCAATATATTCATCCAGTCAATACATCTTAGTAGCAGGACATGACCACTGCAGCACTATTTTTCAGAAGTCAGTAATATATGATAATAGGATGCATCAGGAGTACAGTAATTTTTTAGAACAGCTGGGGAAAGACTTCCAGAAACCACAAAAATAGCTAAGTCATGAGATGAATCCAGCCAGAGAGAGAATGTGTTTCTTCTCCCTAAAGTCCCACACTCATACTTTCACCATGAAATAGTTAAAAGATCTTTCAGAATTTCCATTACAAATGTCAGGAGTTTATTACTCATAAAAATATACCCCAGCCTTGAATTTTTTTTTGTTTGTTGGGAGCCAACTTTCCTAAGTGATGCAGCTGTTCTTAGTTGTGAACAAACTATAGAAATGTATCAATATGAAATGTTTTAAGCATGAAAAATATCTTTGTTTAGAACTATATAGCTGACAAGTGCTAAACTCAATCTCAGTTCTCGTAATTCAGGTCTGCTACTCTACCATCAGGGCTAAATGAAACAAGACAGTCAGAAATTTCCCTTCCAGTGCAACAGCATTAGATAATTAAAACTAGAAAGCTAGGTAAGGTCCATAAGGAATGGAACACAAGACAGCTAATAAACCCCACCTCCCTTTCCTCCCATTGCCCATTCTCCCTCCTCTTCTCCACAGCTCAAGTGTGGAGCTCACACGAGCAGGGGCAAATATTGCATAGAAGACCCAGTCTGTGAAATACATGTATGGGCAGATCCATGTTTATTCATCCAAATGAGAAAGCTTATTGGTGCTCTTTGCACCAATGCAAATGTTTCTGGCATCCTGCTACTCTTTATTGCAGTATCATGGCTACAGCTAAGACTGGATTCTACTTACCTAGAGAATACTTCCAGATTTATATTGAGTTTGATATGAACAACTAACCCTCCTATAACAAACAGGCTATTTCAGTGATGACTCTAGAACTGGTAGTTCTCCAAATCCAAGCACCTGCCATTAATTTACTACTCTCCTTGTGTAATAGCCAAAAGGAAAAAAGTACAGTAGGGAAACAGTCTGAGTCCATCAAGTGCAAAAGTTTAAAAAGGGCATCTGTGGACTTCTTTGTAATGAAAACCAGACTCAGCAATCATACTAAAAGACTCTTAAAACATGTGAACTTTCTGAGGCCTTGGGAAAGACATCTGCACTACAGGACTGTAAAGAACAATGAAATGCAAAGCTCCTGCCACGTGAATACTGATCATTACCACCTGGAAAACAAGCAGAAAAAAGTAATACAGGCTCCCTACAGACAGCCTTTTGGGCTTGCAAATTCAACCAGTTGGGGTAAGTATATTCACACTCTCAATGTCTTCTAGTTTTATCTCACTTACCCTGCAAGCTGTCTTGTACATTTATCTGTCAGAGTCATCATTTGAAGCCATTTCTTCTTCTCAGGAAATGATCATCAAAGCCAGTTGAGACAGACTCATCAGACAAAGCCCCATTTGTCTGCTTTATCCAATGCCTATCTGAGACACCAAGTTTTCCTGATGGAATACATGAAGGCAAGAAGAAGCCAAAAAGATAGAACTGGAATATTTCCAGACCAAATCTTACTTTTCTTATTACTTAAACAAAATCCTTGCCTCTTTGACTAGTCATTATTGTTACCAATTTGTCATCTCTTCTCTCAAACTCTAAACTCTAGCACCAGCTTCCCTTAACTTTTTCTATACTACTGCTATTTATTTATTTTTAAACAAATGCACCACTTCTTTCCTTTTTCAGGTCCATCACTTCCTTTTTTAAGGCCAGAGAAGTACTCTCAGCTCTCTGCTTGTCCTGCTTCCTGACAGTGCCTCGAGAAATCATCCACCTTCCCATTCAGTGCCTGAAGTAGCCTTTGCCTTTCAGAAACTCCACAGAACTCACCTTGTGCCTTGCTCCTTCCTTCCATCCTTCTTTTCCACTTCTTTGGTGGCAAAATACCTCAGCAGCACCTGAACTGAGCTGTGCCATATTTACAGGTCCTATTTGGAAAACTTTCCACAGGTAGAAATGAAGATATTTTACAAACTGTAGGATAAGAAAAGGGTGAAGATAAGGGAGCTTTTTTGCTAGTAAAACAACTATGTTGTGAAAAATGACAAAGGGTGCCTCCTTCAGAATGGGTATTAGGGATTCATACAATATGCAAAGACAATTTTTTTCTGTTCATGTAACCAGGAATAAAAATCCATGGATTTTGCAAGAAATTTTTTTTAAATTAAACTCTGCTTACAAGGAAAATTGAGATCCCATACATCTTCTATTCAATAATTTTAATAACGTATTAGAGATGACCTGATCTTGTATATTCAGTACTCTTTTTAATTAAACCTCCAATGACATGATGATAAATGCAAAAAATCTAAATAATATATGTAAGCTAGACAAGTTCATTTAAGTTCTGGGTTAATTTTTTTTAGTCTACAGAAATACTGTGACACTAACAGGTAGGTATGTATTACACTGTACTTCTGCATACATACCAAGCTCCTTTATACATGTAACTGAGAATGCAGCATGCTGAGCACTGTATTTCAGAAAACTGACTACATTTAGGATTGTGTTTAAGGATGCTGCTGTTTAAGACACAATATGAAAAATCTACAGAATAACTTTATGAGGAAAAAAAAATTATTTCCAACTCTTCTAGATATTTACTCATTCATTCTAACAATAGCTCATTACTGGAATTGAATAACAGACTAAAGACTGCCTCTCTACTTTTCAATTCATCAAGCTTAAGCAGAAACAGGACTGCATCTTTGGCCTTTGTTGATGCTGCTGTCCAAGCTTATTATCATATGAATATCTAGTTATTGTTTTATAAATGTTCACATTTCAGGAGCTCCCTGCTTTCTTTTCTCTCAGCAGACTTTACAATATCCACCTTCATTATCATCATGTGGCAGCATTGCTCTTCGCCTGCATTTGCTACTTTAAAAATTAATGCACTGCTATTTTCTGAATACTGTACTGTGTAAGCTGCTTATGAGTACATTATGCTATCAAGCAAGCACATGCAGAAAAGCTTCCTAAACTGTTATTCTTTCAATGAAAATACAGCTGGTTCTGCTTCAAAGGCACTTCTTTTCACCTGCAAATGGACTTGCTTCTACACTTATTCCTCAATTCATTGTCTTTTATTTGTGTCTGCAAATCTTTAATTGCCTTTAATTAGAAAGAAGTAAATTCAGTGCCTTAATCTTGCAAATACATTCAATCATAATTCTGTCTGGGATGAATACCAAGTTCTATTCACTGACTGATCTTTATAACAAAGGTATATAAATTTATTGTCCGTTTATATAGACCACACCAATTAAGCCACAATGGAAAACCAAATAGATAAGAGTCAAAATATTTGAAATGAGAAATGTGCAATCTAAATTTAATTACTCAGACAAATAATTTGAAGATGAGTTATTTACAGCATGCCAAAAAACCTGACAGATAGTTAAATTTTTTAATCAACGCTACAGATTTAAAATTCCTTTCAACTCTTTCACTATAATTTGTAACAACCAACAAACTGCTGTCCTGAATCTTTCTGTGCTGGTATTATAGTTATACTCAAAACATTAGTAAGACATTTTCCATACATTAGCAATCCATTTCGTATGTTAAAGTACTGCTTAAGAATCAATAAAACTACAACTAGAGGGTAAATTTCAGTCACCATGAGTTTAACTAAAGTACCCTACTGTAACTGATACTGAAAACCATACTAAAATATATGCATATCTAATTAGAAACTAGAGACAGATTGTGGCAAGATTTACTGATAAAATGCAAGTGTGAAATCACACACCTAGTTAAGCTGAAATCAACTGGTTTATTATGATTATTGGTATGACTTAGTGAAGGTTCCAGGAACCCTCCACAAAACCCCACAGAACAAATGGAAACAGAAAATGGACTTCTGGTGTTTTCAAGGTTTCCATAATCTGACTTAGAGAGCATCCTATCCTTTTTCCTGCAGTAACAGGGCTAAGGGAGAATTAGATCTCATGAGCAGGGACAAAGGCCCAAGAAGGAGGGTGAGCCATGCTATCCTCCACAACCTCCTTACATGCAAGTCACACAGGGTCACACCCATTACACCTGATTTCAGTTTTAGGTGATTGCTAGTTTAGGTCTCTCTTTACTTTCCAGAGACTTATCCAAAGAGTGAGTGATACCAGCCTAGCACAGCCTAAAGAGCTCCCTGGTGCTGCCACTTTTACTGTCAAGAACTACTAGAGATGTTCAGAACTCAAGTCAGGTGGGTTGGCTTCAACTCTAAGGTTAAGCAGAATAAATATGAACCAAGGAAATAGCTCTAAGGGACAAACAGAGAAGAAGAACCAGTTCCTACATGACTTTATCTTGATTCAAGGCATTTACAGACGTGGCTGAATTATCTTTGAAGTAATTATCTTGGGTATTACTACTCTTAAAGAGAGAAAATCACAGAGCCATGAACCAGCCATGGTCCTGCTTTAAGCTACAGTCTCAGGATAGGTTAGGTTAGAAGACATTCCTGGGGGTTAGAAGATATTCCTGGAGGATCCATCCACTGCTCAGA
Organism: Muscicapa striata striata; assembly: GCA_030060385.1. Classification (NCBI taxonomy): domain Eukaryota; kingdom Metazoa; phylum Chordata; class Aves; order Passeriformes; family Muscicapidae; genus Muscicapa; species Muscicapa striata. The sequence continues at coordinate 952,093 of JAREIS010000233.1, forward strand.
ACAGAGCCAGGTATTCAACCTGAAATTCAGCTTCAGTGAGTGTGGAAGAAAGTTCGTCTGAGCTTAACCAGTTGAGTTTTTAGTATTTCCAAAGGTAGAGATTCCACAACCTCCCAAAGAAACTCTTCCCAGCATTTGGCCATCCCTCTGGTGAGAATATTTTTCACCTAAATACAGAGAATATTCATGTTCTAACTTGCCTTTTGTCCTACCATTGTGCACCTTTGAGAAAAGTTTGGCTTCACCCTGCCTGTAGCCTCCTATTAAGTATTTGTAGATCTCAGCTGAGCTCTCTCAAAGCTGAAAAGACAGCTCTCTCAGCCTCCTCTTGTACATCCTGTGCTCCAGATGGGCATCCTGACCCTTCACTGGACTCACTCTAGGATGTCCATGTCCTCATTTTCTTCTGCACATGCATGGCACTTGCCTTTTACAATTGTCAGGGAACCACTTCCATGGAACCAGCTAAATGGCTGACAGCTGAGAGAGAATTTAGTCACAAAATCACATTGCCTGAAGTACCTCGATGCCACCATTGCAATGGGACTAAAGTGCACCAAAGGAATTCAGTAAGGTCTGCAAACAGCAAGTCAATGGACTGAAAGGTTCAAATCAGTTTGCACCAGTACCAATTCCCTAACTTTAGAGTAGCTTGGTTTTTTTAGTAGGAGGAAAGACAAGCATTTATTTTCTTACATGCCTTGGGATGTAAGAGAAACTGAGTATGAGCTCAAAACAGAGCTCTATTATCTCATACATAGTAGTACAACTTTTCTTAAAGTGCCTTTCTAAATGCCAGTAAGTTAGGTGTCTGGCATGGGGAAAGAAGTGTTTTCTCAAGTGCTTTGTAACACCATCAAAAACCACAGAAGTACCTACACACCTGCCTCTGAAAGAGCACAAACAACTATTTCATTCTATGATCTTTGAGAGATTTTAAACCAGTCATTGTATATTCACTGAGTAACAGAGTTTATTTCAATCTAGTGAAACTGTGAAACTCTACTCTCATAGAACACATCTTCAACATGTCTGATTCATTCTAAATAATGATTTATTTAGAATGTAGAGGAACCCCAGAAAAACAAAATTCCATGGGAATTTCAGGCCTAATTTCAGTAAAAATCAGTTGACAAACCACAGAGCAGTAACAGTTATATAACCTACGTCTGAGAATTGGCAACACAGCCCTAGCTCACATCTATGGAAACAAGATCAAACTCTTAAGCATTTATCATTGTGTTTTGTGTTATTAGTGTCACACAGATAAATTCAATGACCATTCTTTTCCTAAGAAGCAGAAGCGAGATTTTCTTATTGTTAATTGCTGTGATTCCAAAGGGAGTTTTTGGAGTCTTAGGTTAAGAGAAAGATTTTTATATGTCTTATACCTACACAAGAGTGTGTCTGTACTCAGAAAAGGCATGAAAACCCCCCACAGCCTCTCTGTTTTATTCAGGTTTAATGGCAGCTCAAATCACTGACCATTTTTCAATCTTGAGAGACGGAACAGCTTGACACTAATAATACATTTGCAAAGGACACATCATCATTTAACACAACATTAAGTGCTCAGGGACAACTTTTTACTGTAGACACAATGTGCTCTGAGCTCAGGGTTGACATTTAATGCTACAAAGATAATCCAACCAGTCATTCATGAGGGGTAAATTAATTTTCAAGCAACTATATTTCAGCTTTAAGCCAACAAGAAGGATGCATTAAAATGAATAACTTCATTTTATGCTGCATGCAAGATTTAAAAACCCCAAAATATAATGCGTTCTTAAGTACAACAAAATATACCCATTTAATTATTGCTATCTTTCCCTGATTCCAAACCAGAAGTCTGGTAATATTTGTTAAATATAATATTCTGACTGGAAGCAGAAAATCCCTCAAATTTTCAGAGTTGCCATAAAAACCAGCATTTCATTAAAAGAAAGGCTTACATTTTAAAATTTGTATATGACATACTTTGATTGTAACAAGTAACAAGAACATATTTAAATTAGCACCTTTACTAATACTTAAAGAATACTTTAAAAATCTATAAAAGCATTTAAGAAAATAAATTCAGGAAACCAATTATCAATAATGTACAGAACAACAAATAAAAACAATACTTAAAACCAGCTAATTATTTAGGCAGTTTGTTTTCAATACCTGTAGAATATACTCAATTAACTGCAAGACTATAATGAAAGATCTGAAGAACAGCATTAAAAATATTGATGCTCACTTATACCATCTGATAGGCAGTCCTTTTTCATGCCTTCAGTGCTAAACTATCTGTTGCAATCCTGTGCCTAAGTCCAACAGGTACATGCCTACAGCCATTATAAAGTACTGGCTCCATGTAAAGGGAGCTTCCACACACGATAGCAGCTCTTCAATTAACCTTTCCAACAACCTCGTTAACATTTCCTACTCAGACAAATATGAAAAGATTAAATACCTTTCTTAAAAATAAATTCACACAATTAATTTGAAACAGATCACTGTTTTTGTTTCCTTCTTCTCCACCTACATCATATATATACACATTACTTTGTACATGTTGTTTTGAGTACATTTGTAATACTTTGCTATGGAACAACTGCTCACAGTTACACTTCCATATAAACAACCATATTTTAGTATAAATTCTGAAAATGAAAAAAGCAAACCAAAAGTACTACTGCAGAGACTATTTACAAGAAGCATGTAGTAAACAGGTCAAGAGAGAACGGCCCCAAATTGAAAGAGAGTAGATTTAGATTCAATATTAGAAAACAAAATTCTCTACTCTGAGGTTGGTGAGGCACTGGAAGAGGTTGCTCAGAGAAGTTGTGGATGCCCCATGTGGATGTGTTTAAGGTTGGATGGAGCACTGAGTAACCTCACCTGGGGAGAGGTGTCTGCCCACAGCAGGAGTTGGAACAAGATGTAGCCCCTTCCAACATAAGCCATTCTATGATTCTATGAAGTACTCACTATCAATGTAATTAAAAGCCACATTTTTATCAACATTTGATGGGATGATTTTTGGGCAACAGAAAATATCATACTATTTTTTATACGAGGTGTGAAAAAGGCAGCATAAGGTATAGTAAGAGAGGCAAACAGAACACAAGGAGTCTTTCTGCCTCTGATTCAGGCTGTACCCAGCTGCAATTTGGCTTAGACTGATTTTATTAACAATTGGCTGCAAATAGAGGAAATGTGAAATCCCTCCCAAAAGTGGAAACAGATCTTTTTGGTACCTTTTATGTACAGACTTTTCTTACACATTCAATCAGTCTGCCTGTCACTCTATTTACTCACTGTTACAAACCCTTTGTCCAAGATTATCCCATAAGCATTTCTTATTCAGTTTGTAGGTTGAATATTTATGCCACAGTTAAGAAACTTGCCCTTCTTCTATTGCATTATATTCTATTTTTCCAAGCCATTTCACTGATTTCTCAAATTTACTTTGAATCTGCCTCTCATACTGGTATAATTTGCAGACTAAATTCATCATCCCACTGGCAGGCAATTGAAATACTGGGTCCAGGACAGGCCACTGTGGTTCCACTAGTAACTACTGAGAACAGTTTGGTATCCATCCTGCAGTAGCTTCATATTCATATATCTCTAGTTTGTTAACCAGAATACATTGACAAGGTCAAGGTGAATGGCACCTCTTCCTCTTCCCCATCAAGGGTAAGTTTGCTACTCTGTCAGAGAAGAAAATTTAACTGATTTGACAAAACACATTGGCTGCTGATGACCTCCTTGCTGGACTGTGGGTCCTCACAAGAAACCTATCCTGAAGAACTTACTGTGAAGGATGAGGAAGCTGCATTCAATAATTTATGAATATTATATATTCCATCTGTCTGCTTATTACTGTGATGTTGGCTTTATAATTACCAGAGGTTAGCTCCAGTAAACACTGGCCTGTGCTAAGGCAGGAAGGTAGAAAATAGTACTAAAAGCTCTCCACTGAGAACACTTAAAGATGACAAAGGAAAATACAGAGACTGATGACCAGGTCATGCCATTCAGTTGCCCACAATAAAGCATATCCATGTAACAGATGTTCCACAAAATATCTTCTCTGCTCTCCTTATCTCTTCAACTACAGAGTCAGAAATTTCTACCACTGCCTTATATTAATTAGTATCTTTTGACCTTGAACAGAACAGGAGCAACTAAAATCACTAAATCAGTAAAGGAAAAGTCAGATATCCACTGGATAATGTTTTTAGGAAAAAAAATCAACATACTTGTATATGATTCTAGCACCAGGATCAAAAGGATCTTGGTCAAAAGGATGCCACCTTCCTTCTTTCCTCACTGAAGAAAATCTGTACAGCAGCCCTAGCCCATCTGAACTATCAATAAATTCTTCCAGACCACATTTCTGGCAATAAGCAGGACCAAACCACTGCCTGAAAAATGTCTTCATTATCAGTAAATTTAAATTCATTCCTAATTACTCCAGTGTGTCTCATGCTACTGCCAGACAACACTACTAACTCATTCCCAAAAATGGTTGCTTCAATAACCACCATATCACCAGGTACTGTAGCAACACTATTAAACATTCTGGATAAAGAGTCACTGGTGTTTCAGGAGAGGAGGATGTCTCTCTGCTCTAGCTGACATCACACTACCATGTCCAACCTTATTAGGTGACTGGGGCCAGTCCCTGGGCATGTCACAGTGGGACTGTGGCATCACAGGAATCTGGAATCATCTCTACTCCCATGTCTAATGTTCCTCCACAAGTACCTTTCAAGGAGCCACAGATATCCCCAACAATACCTCACCAACCTTTCTACTGTGGGGCTTTGCTTAAAGGAGCAATGGTGACAACTAGTCTAAGAGGGGAATGACACAATCTGTCACCCACACCTTCTTTTTCCCCAGCAGGAACAGAGAGGCCTTGGAAGTGGCATGGAAAACTGAGAAGATAAGGCCATATGAAACACAGTACAGGACTTTCATCACAAATACCACATCACATCTGTTTCTATCAGCTTCAGTTTTCTGTTCTCACACACAACAGGATGGCACTATTTGAACAGTATTAAAGCATGTATCTGGTTTTATGAAAAAACAAACAAAGCCTTGCATTAAACAAAGACCAACAAAGTTGTATGATGAACCAGGGACAGAGCACCAGAGACAGAACAATAGCTCAAGAGAAGCTAGGGTCACTGCTCTGAGACACCTGCTTTGCTGAGCAGAAATCCCTTTTAATGACTACCTGGGAGTCTGCTGCCAAGTTTAGATAAATTCACCGCTGGTCACAACTTGCTAAAGAAAAGCTTCCCCAGGTCTGAACCAAACAAAGCCAGGACAGGAGCTAGAACTTGTGGGGAACACACATGGTTTTAGTACAATTATGGGATTCATGTTGTTGACCTAGGAGCAGAAGACCTTCAAGAGCTCAGGAGGATATGCTATGTATAATCACAACCATGTTTGGAAGGTGAAAGGAAGAAAATGTCTGAGTGAGGAGACCTGCAAAAAGTCAGGCAGTGTAAGAATGGCACAAATGTGATCCTCAATCCCTTAACTTCTGATCCAGTGTCTTATCCAGTGGATAATGCTTTTCTCAGAATTGAAAATAAATAGAATGCTGTCTGCCAAGATGCAGTAATTTCATACTAGTAAGTCATATCATTCTGGACCTGCTGTATATAACAAGGCCATCCCAAAATACAAGTTGTAATTTATTAATTCTGCCTAAGTAAAAGGTTTCCAGTAATACTGACAGCATTTGCAGTTCTCACTTCAATGAAGCACACTGCAAAGGATGCTTTGTCAGACCTACATATCACTGTCACTCCAGAAGTCAATGCACTGACAGTCGTAGCAGAGGTGGATGTTACAGGATACTGTTAAAGTGATTATGTAAGATAGAAATGCAGATTTTTGGAGTCTCACTTCAGCAATGCAGAAATCAGAAGGTTTTAATGGAATTAGCCACGAAGGGAACATCTCCTGTACACATCACCATTATCCCTTGGGATCCTAAAATCACTTGTGAGGAATAATCTCTCCAACTCACTCATAATTTCAGCATGCCTAAGAACTACATATCTTCAGTTTGCCCGTAATTTAAACTTCTTTCCTTCAACAGAAACACCACCTGACAGGTCTTAACTAAAAGTGAATGACAGCAATAGCAGCTTACTTAAAAGTGTAAAGGAAATGCATATTTATGAGTGCCCAGAGTAATGGTTTATGGACCTGAGAACTAAAGGTGTAATAATGTCTTGAAGGCATATTAGGAGACAGAATTTTACCTTCAACAGCCAAACTGGGCTTCTGTCAGTGATGAGATGGGTGTTAAGATAATAGGATAGAGGAGCCTGGCTAACTTCTAAATTTCATTTTTCACACCTTCAACCCTATATTTTTCTCTTTCTGAAGGCTCACAGAAGATGAACTACACACATGTGTATAGTGAAATAATGGCATTTTACTCCTAACTTCGGAACTGGACTTACTGCCTGACAGGTGAATGTCTGGAATCCTTCACAAATACTGCAATCTAAAATGCACAGTGAAGAATAGCTAGGCTTTACTTCAAACCTTCTCTTTAGAAATACAAATTTTTCAAGTAACTTGTATGTTGCACTTTTTCCAGTAACTGACATCAGAGTGAAGGTAATAATTTTATCAGAGACCCTTTGGTTTTATTTCATCATTTTCATCAGGATCACTGCTCTGTTGATATTTTAATGAATAAAATCAGTTGGTTTCAGTAATAGCCTTACTTTGAACACCACTATGTTATAAATTATTTGAATAGTGAAAGGCATGTATTAGGCCAATCTATTCAAAGAATCAAGGGTTGCTCCCAGGACCCTTTTTTCCTAATCTTTATTCCACAGGATGATCTTTTAAGTATGATGTCTCTTGTACAAAACATACAAAAGAGGAAAAGACTGTTAAGAAAAAATTGTACCATCTGGAAAACTATTTGATTAGATCAGATAAAGCACGGAGCAGTTTTCTATTCCTGAATCTTCCACAAAATTACTGTATGACCTTGGGAAATCTCTTTTCCTTGCAAGACTTTGGTACTCATCAAAAACTCTTGAGATGCTAGTCTAATGGCATAATAGAAGTAAAAAACACTCATGAATGTTATCTATTAGACATGATTCTCTGATGGCCTATATTAATTTATTTTTAAAGATTTTAAAATTACATTTACAAATATAATGAGAAATAATTAAACAAGTACCTGAAAAAGTAACTGAATCTGCTACTGACCCTTAAATTCAATTTCTTATTCATTAAAAATGTGTGTTAAATATTTATAAACCTACGGATAAAGCAATTTCAGTTTCTGGAATTAAAAGCATACAAAATTAAAGAGAATTAAACAGAAAACTGAATTTTAGCTATGCTTTGTTCCTCAGAAACTGTATGTGGACATTGCTCTGATCACAAAGGTCCTACATGCCACCCCCTGCCTTCCCTCTGTCTAATCACCTAATGTGGTCCAGCATGTGACACAGGACACAGAACATCAGCCATGCACCATTAAGTGGGCAGTGACTTGGCCTCTGTTCAACTCCATCTCCTGTGAGAGAGTCCTGATGCAAACCACCAGCACAGAGAACCCTTCATCTTCCAGGTGGGCTCCCAGCAGGCAGGACAGGCATTGATCTGTGCAGATGAGAGTTTATTTGTAAACTCTCTGAATGGTCCTCTACTGACATTCCTCAATCTGGCTGATTCTGTTCTTTAAACACACCAGAAAGGACACTTTCATTATACATAACATGCAGAGTAAAAAACACTCAATACATTTCTTTTTCATAGTAATTTTTCACTTCCTTGTAACCTAGAGGAATGAAATGTTTTTCTGAATGTCTCATTTTGCAGATAGATAGATAGATAGATAGATAGATAGATAGATAGATAGATAGATAGATAGATAGATATAAGAATACAGAAAAACAAAAAAAGCCACACACCCTCCCCACGGCACATTTTTCAACAGCTCCATTCCTCAAAGAAAAGAGACACAGCAGCATCACTTTCAGTAATAACATGGTCCTTGTGACAGACATGCTTTTCCTAGAGCCAAAAAAGCCAGTGAGCTTCACTATGCCAAGTTCTAACAATTTAGCAAACAGCTTTTGCAAATGCAGAATAGACAACACTAAATTATTAGAACAGTATTGCTACAATATTTGAGTTCAAACACTGTTCAAATGGCAGCCCCAGAGGACACACCAGTGTGATATGTTAGTGACCAACAGTTCACAGACATACAAATGCCTTCATCACTTTCCACTCCAGGTCTTTACTCTGCTATAACCCACTCTAGCCAATATCTCAACCTATTCCAAGATTTACTGTGTACAGAGCTCTTCCAATGTTCCCCATACCTGTGTACACACTTCTAAGATCTGAGCAATTCTGTGGGGAAGATTTCAGTAACTACTGTGCACCTGCATGAATTTCTTTCAAAACGTGATAAACTAAGTTAAAATAATTCTTGGCAAATGACTGATTTTGCATATGCTGTGTAATAAATAAACAGGTGGAGAAAGAAAACTCTACCTAAAGAAAACACCTCAGTCAGTGATGTATGCAGTGGAGATAGAACATATCACCATGCCCTTATGCCACCACCCTTGGCACCTGTTGTAAACTGTTTGAAAATCTTCCTTTTTACTTACTAAATAAAATATGTTCCCAAGTTCCTTGTCAACCTATAGATTATGTTCTTTTCTGTCACTCCCTGGAGACGAGCTAATTGCTAGAAGTATGTGGTATAAGCTCCTTTTAGTTTCCCACTGAGATTTTTTGATGACAAAATGCCTGTGTCACATCCTACCATTGGGACATGCTATAGTATGTCCAATGAGGACCAATGGGTAACATAGGAAAGTCCTGTCTAAGATGTACAGCTGGGGATCCTCTGATAAATTGCACACTATACTTACTACTAGACTGTTGAGTACTGCACTTCTATAATACAAAGAACAAGAAGTGCAGCAACACCAAATGTACACTCAATAATTTATTAAAAAGTCCCCAAAACAAACAGAAAAAAATGATGCCGTGGAAATATTGTGATAGCTTCACCACACTGTGTTGAGAGCACAGGTACTAAAAAAAAAAGTTTAGTGTTATGAACAAAATATGTCCTTTTTCCCTTATCTCTCTCCTTTCAGTATGAATTTTATGTTCTCTCAAAAAAAAAAAGAAAAAAGCCTGTGAAATTCAAAAAATATTCAGTATTAATTTTTCCACAAGTAAAATTTCAGTCAGAAAGTTATGGTAATCCTTCCAAATGCATTCTCTAGCTATAAATATCTCAGAAAGCTGCTCCACTTCACAGTGAAACTTTGTCCATATGGAACATATGACTAGGAAGGACTTAGTGAACTACTGAAATCCAGTGCTTTGCTAGAGAATGCACATGTATCATTCTGTTTTCTTTAAAACTGATCACAGAAAATGATCAGCTGTAAAACAAGTTACAGCTTTCAGTTTGGGGGTTTTTTTAGTTAGTTTTGTTTTGTTTTTTTTTTTAGCCTACCAATAGGACATTACCCAAGAAGCTGAATCTCCTATTGGTAAGAAACTGCCTTCTGTTTCCTGTTATGTTTCTTTATGGGAAATTTATACAGTTACACACTGGATATATATGGGCCGTGGTTTTCCCATGTGTTTACTTGGGAAGCTCCAAAAGGAACCATACTTGTCTTAATTTGTGTTCAGCTGTGCTAAATGAGGCTCTTCTTGGTCTTCCCTAGTAGTTCTCTAAGCATTTCTTTCACTTTCAATTCATCTTTCTTAAACACAGATGAGCTAAACAGTACTCAGTACTTCAAACTCACTGTCCCCAGTACCCTATTTAATGGCTTTAATACTTTTTATCATTACTTTAAATACAATGAAAAATTAATTTTAATACTTTAAATACAAGAATAAAGTACACTTTTTTCATGACCATGAGTAATCATAGGAACAAGGGAACCCTTTCACCAAGATTTCCAGCCAATTAATTTATATCACATGTTGTGAACTACCATGTCATCAATGTGCACAGTTCTTTGATACCACTTTGGCCATAAACAACAAATGGTGAATAAACATAATTAGCTTTTCCAGCACTGAAATGTTATTCATTTTATCTTCACACTTATAGATTGGATTTTGCTTCCAGTTACATGGATAAGCATTTGAAATAACTGCTAAATTCAGTAGTGTGATACCTGTCCCAAATTTCCACCACAAGAAAATCCAACCTTCCTACTCACGGTCCCTTGACTGTAGGAAGTGATTCTCTTCAGACTAAAAATTACCTGAAAGGTAGCTGAATAAACCAAAAAAATTCAACACTAAACTATGCTTTTAATTTATCTTTTTTCATCTGTGACAGAAATAGGATGAGGAAGACAATCCTCTGTGGCATACATTTTTTCTGCTTTTGTAAGAGCCAAAATGTTATACTCTCTCTCTCTCCAAGGAATACATGAAAGCATTTCCCTCTCTGTCCTTTTCACAATGATTACTCATTAGAATTTGATAATTTTCTCTACAGAAACACAAGTTGTATTTCTTTCTTCCATTAAACCATTTGGATAGAAGCTCTTTCATGGAGTATATATGCTACGAGGTCTGTGGTTTTCCAAGCTGCCTATCAAGACACACAGAGCCTCCTGTACTACCGACATGAGTCTGACTTTCTTGTAACTCTCCCAATCTTTTCCATCTGGTATTGTACTTAACAGGTGGATTTTCTGAGACACTTCACACTATGAAGTATGTTAAGGATTGTACCTTCAGTTCTATTTGATTTGCAATTTATTCAATGTTTCTCTCTGTGCATTCTAGTTTGCACAGTCCTCATTTATTCCAGAAAAGACAGAGAGGACTGCAGCCGATCTTTTCTGTAAAAGTATTTCTTCAGAGATAACCCCACCAGTCATTTCACTCTACTTCTTTCCACTGCTCAGTAGGCAAAACACCACTGTACTATACCTGAATGTTATGGAAAAAGCTGTGCCAAAACCAGGACTAAGGTCCTGCATTCAGGTTTTGTTATGCCTTCCACACACATGAAAGGCAACATCCTTGCTCACTGAAGACAGTGTAAAATACCTCTAAAAATACATGAATTTAAACTAGTGATTATCCATAAAGTAACACAGCCTGGAGGCCTGATCTGACCTAGAGAAGCCACTGGATTGAAATCAAAACTCACTCTGAGAAGCTGAAGGAAACTTACATAGGGCACAAATCCTTCTTATGCTTCCTAATCTGTTCAATCTGCATGTTTTATGGAATAAAGACTCTTCCTAAACTCAGCTGATGTGTGGCTTGGCTTGCAAAGTGTTCAACAGCAATACTGGCTTATGGCACTTGCTGGCCTGAGTTTTGCCACACACTTCAGTTCCTGCAGTGTGCTGTCCTGGCTTTGATTTGTATTAGCTCAGTTTGTGCATGTAGCCAGATGATGAAGCAGATCATGGAGTTCACTCAACTCACAAACTTCTCAGCACATATTTTACTTCAAGATGGATCAAAATGGCATGCAAACAGCTCTGCCATCCCAGAGGATGGTATACTATACATTGTGACATGGTGGCAGGAACAAGGAGAGAAAAGTAGGTGCTGCCAAAGGACACTCTGTAATGTTGAACTGAACCCTCTAAATATCTGGTGGCAGGTGCATCAATATATTAGACAATGTGAATAGGAACTGGAATTAAAAGATATGCTCACTCCAATTGTTACAACAGTCCCTGACACGTGTGCCCACTGTAGCTCTCTCCAAAGTAATTCCTACATATGGCTCAAGAAGGAACTGATAATTGCCTGGAGCAATTTTCCATAAGCAGTGTGCAAGCAAGCAGCCACTCTGTTTTAGGGATAGAAGAGTTTAACAGTACCATCAGGGTTATTTGACCTCTGTGCCAGAAAGCAGTACAATACTTGCTTAACCTACAAGTGCAGACATGAATCATCATCCCAAACTCTCACCCTTCACCTGTTAGAACAGAAGCCTGTAGAGATTATTCTTACACATCTCCACTCAGTGCCTGCAAAACACCCCATTTACATTCTACTTTAAGTTAAAACTTTTCCCTGCTCTTTGGTTCACAGGTCCCTCAGGCCAGGTCTAAAGTGGCAGCTGCAGACTCATTCTGCCTGTGATGAGAACTGGTAAGGTGCAAGCAGGAGATGCATTGCCACAGTACAGAGCATCATGGCCAAGTTAATTAGTGTTGATAAGAGACAGGCCAACACAAGCACTGTGCTCCAGAGGCCCAAAGCTGAAGGGTTTAACGCACAGTGTGAGCTCAGACTTAGTCAAAACAGCTTTGGTAAATCTGGCCTGTGCTCTTACCACTACACTGTAACCTTGAGCTGAAGGGACCATGTCTAGTGCTGAGACACTGTTTCGCTCCATATGCTAGTTCATTATCCAGCTCCTCTCTGTTTTGACTGCCAACAAATAATGATGTTTTTCAACACTTCTCCACTAGGAACTGAATGCACAAACATCGCATCATAAATGCCACCCAACATCTGCCAGGCAGTTACCATCTTCCCATGACTATCACCTAGGCTGAACCTGAGCAAGTGATTTACTGACAATCTGTGTCACATCCTCTTACCTATCGCACCCTAGATCATCCAAACACCAATGCTTACGAATGGCCCACAGGTATTCAGTTAAAATACCACAAGAAAATTATTTCTAACAAAAAACCCCCCATGCAGTCTAAAATTATTGTTACTTAGCCAATGAAAAATCAAATATTGCAACTGAGGGTATCAGTTTTGATACAAATCTTACAGCATCAATGCAAATATGCTGATAAGATATTCACAGAAAATAAATAAAGGAAAAGCCAGGTTTTTACACTTTGCCTAACAGGCAGTCAAAACTATTGAAAATACTATATATATTGTTTAGTCTATGAGTTACTCTAGAACAGTATCAGAAGCTTAGCCGTGCAAAATCCTTCAGTTGGTCCCATGGTGAACAGGGTATCTATGTAACTGAGATAATGACAAGGACCATATTTCAAGTCAAGTATTTCAAAATTTAAGCAACAGATTAGTGACTTGCCTTACATTATCTGTAAATTTATTAACTGAAACCAGAGTGCTCATCAGGGCAAATTGTTTTCTCACATTCTACTTATTGTAGAGCTCTTTGTTAACTTCATGGTGCTTTTCTGCACTGATTCAACTACTACACAAATGAAATATCTCAAAATAACTTTGAATGTGTGAATACTTTTGATAGTGCTTATTTTAATCAGCCTTTACCATCAAATAAAAGCTAGTCATATGATGTTTGAAATTTCTGTAACTGTAATTCAAATCAAGAAAATGCTTATTTTCATTCTAGAAGTTCAAGCTTCCTAAGACCATTCTCATTCTACCCTGTAAATTCCTGTCTTATCCAACTCTTTAACCCTGCAAGCAGTATGTAGAGCCAAGCAGACAATCCCATAAATAGTTCAAGATCTTGAAAAGCACAGCATAGCCAGTTCCTAACTTTCTCCCAAAGTAAGGCATAATACAAGCAAAAGCTTCCACTAAAAAGAAAAATATTTTTAATAGAATCCAGTTACAGAAATCCATGACAACATGCAATTAATGGACTGCATGATAGTAATCACCAAGGTGATTCATTACATTCAATTAATTGCAAAAGGCAGATGACTATTCTGTGGTCAGGTCTTCCATGAATATGGGCATCTAATATGGTCTTTTAAGGACATAAATAGGTGCAATACCTGATGAACTACACACATTCCTGCTAGCCCAGACAGGAGAGGAGTAGCAAAGGTTTAACAGACCACTACTTTCCATGCTAGGACAATGACTGGACGAAACTTAACTGCACCCAAAAAAATCCAGAGATACTTCTCACAGCATTGTAGCTAAAGAAACACAGTTTTAACTATGAACTATGTTCACCATAAATATCTATTAAGCACATCTTAAAAGATGCATCCGTGCTGGGCATTTCATTCTTATGCCTGCTCCACTGCTTTAGGATGAAATGAGAGGAAATCCGATCTGTAGCTCAGTGCCCAACTCTCCTTGCATTTATATTAATGCAAGAGTACCTACAAAAATAAGCACATGCACCACACATAGAGAATGTGCATATATGAACACCATACACCCTGAAAAATTATGTCTGAGATTTTTTAGGAATGGGTGTCTAAAATTAGATTTACATATTCACACTGAGATGAGAGTACTTTGAAGTCCAGCTTTCACACATGAAATAAGATTTTCAAAGCCTGGTGAAATAATTTCTAAAAATGTTAAACTGTTCTGCCTCTGATTGTAATACATACATGCTTTTATGTGTCTATAGTGAAAATTTTATGTATTTTGTAAAGGATTGTAAGAGTTTTATTCTCGGTTGACTTTGACTGCAAAAAAGAATTCACTGAAGAATTGAATGAAGCTGAGAATAAGTATAAACACAAATATGTAACATTGCAACAGCCCTGTAGACACTGGATACCTTACAGGAATTGTAAGTGCTTGAAATAACACCATGCTGAAAGCCAGTTCAGCAACTGGAAACATGTCAAATTTCACTCTCATTTACACCTATAACAAATTTGTAGCAACTCCACTGAGTGAAACAGTGATATTGTTGATGAGATTAAAATAAAAGCAGACTATGAACTTCCATCTGTGTAAGAGTACTAAACAAGTGTAGTATGAACATATAGTAAAAGCAGTATAATCAAACAAGCTCAAAGAACTTTTGCTGTGGAGAAGGGATGGGAATCAAGGGTTCAGATACACAACCTTAGCTTCTGTTCAAGGCATGTGAACACATTCCCAGAGTCCTCTGGATCTGCAGCCACCTCTCCCATTCTTGCTCAGATTGAGTCTATGTCTACCCAACAAATGAAAACTAAATAATATCCTCACAAATGTAAGTACATATCCAGATCTACCATCACCTTTTATGCTCCTAGCCAAGGCAATAAAACATAGCTCTGCTGCTTTGGACTTACAAAATATGTGATCACAAGCTGCATGTGCTTAAAATCCATCATCAGTCTTCACAGAACATATTTAAAAACATCCCAATCATTACAAAATGTGGATTAAATTAGTATAGCCAGACTAGGCTTTGCTTCACAGCAGTGTTTTCCTCAGTTGCTCCCACTTTAGTTTCCAGAAAGTGATTCCATTGGCAAAAAATTAAAATCAAAACAGCGAACTAACTGACCAAAGGATGTAGTTCTTTTTTTGTGACAACCAAATTAATTCTTCGTGAAACCTCATCCCAAAAACAAACCTGTATGTGGCATCAGTGGCCTATCACTGTGAAGTATGAAACTCAGATTCCAAAACTTGCCAACAATCCTACATAATAGCAAAAGGAGGGCTTTTTTCCCTACTTCTCTTTTTTACTTAGTATGCTTAGTAATAGACTTTTAATAGAAAAATTCAAGAGAGCAAATGTAATGTTCCATATGCAAAAAAAAGGGCATGCCAGAGCTGCCGTTGTTTTGGTGTTTTTTTTTCACTATAAATAAACAGTGGGAGAAGACTTTCTGAGTAGTTAGTATTTCTTTTCTTTACTTTTCTCCTCCTTTCCTTTCCCACAGTAAATAGGTGACTGACATTAAAATAGGGGAAAAATATGACTAGTTAAAAAAATAGACCGAGAATTTTTATTCCATTGACATCTGTCCTGCTACACCTTTTGCCTTTGACAGAGGACAGCAATCCCTATGATGTAGATGTTGCCTTCTGGTTCCATGTCTTTTCTTAACAGACAAAAGACAGAGGAATTGCTGTTTTGTGACAAATGGGAAAGTTTTGAAATTTTCAGTATAGATTCAGTCCAAACATGCACTGCAGTTGCTGCTGTTGCTGTTATTTCAGAAATTATATCTAACATTTTCATGCTGATAACAAGCATTTCCTGATCCAAAACAAAAAAAAAAAAACAAAACATATTTCAAGTCAAAGTATGCAACATATTTCAAATAAAAGTATCAAAATGTACCATTTTCCCTCTTTTTAAGCTGAAAAGGAAGGCTGATTGAGTATGCAATGGCATTACTCAGGACAGGAAGACAGAGGCACAGTAACTGAATAAAAACACAGAGAAGGTAAACAGTAACAGAAAACATAGCAAAGGTGAGGTGGTAGAGAGTAAAGACAACTCTTTTAGCAGTAGGGCAGGTGGAAATGGCAATCTTCACAAGAAAGGCTTCTCTCTGGAGACAAGAAGGCAACAGGTCCATGCTCCAGCTGGTAGTTGGAGGTGGGAAACCCAGAGATGTTTGTGCTGCCACTAATCCCCAACTCTTCTCCATCTCAGGGCTACAGTGAGAGCACAGCCCTGACCCTAGGATGAGCCAGCTTTCTTCTGGAGAAGTCACCAGTCTCCACACCCAGGATTTTTTAAAAGGCCCAGCTTTACACACAAGGTTTTATCTGTTAGTTCAGGTGGCACTGCTCTCTTGACTGCTGTGCTGTCACAGCAGGACTCAGGACTCAGGACTCCTACCCAGCCCCCTTCCCTGCCCTATTGCTACATATTGTGATGCCAACAGGCACCATTCCACCACCAAGTCAGCATGCTCACTCTACCAAAGTGAGTAGCTTTGTGCTTTCCAAAACAAAAAGAGAATGTATTTTCATTCATAACTTTTACTCCTTCCCAGTGAATGTGAGGAGCCTTATTTGCTCCAAAGAACCCCTGGGCTATGCCTATATAAGCTCCAGACCCTAAAAGATCAAGCTGGCAAGCCAGGAGATACAGAGCAGACAACAGGTAGACCTTTGAGCCTACACATTGAAGGTTGAATGATTGGCAAACCACCTCTCCCTATGAAAAATTATGCTACAGCAACACAATAGTAATGGGAGCCAAAAGTATGTCTATTCCTGATTTGTAGACCAGGTTTTAGTTATGCTATAATCCTCTCAGTATGCCTGCTTAGGATCCCACAATCACACAAGTCATGAACACTACCCACAAATCCTGCGGCTTCCATGCCGAGCAAGCGACACACCAGATGAAGAAGGATGGAAAATATACATGTGGAATTGTTCTGGGAACTTAAAGCACACATAACAGTAAACAAAGCAAATATGGTACAAAACCTGTTGCTATTTTCACAGCATTTGTGGAGCAAAGCTGCATAAATGTAGAAGGATGCATACTGCCTCACACCTTTCCTCAGATTCCAGCAAATTAAGCACAGCAGCACAAACAGCAGCAGGGAGAAGGAAACGCTCTGCAAAAGAACAGCTTCCCTGTTTGCTACTGCACTACAGGTATATATTTGGGTATGGGAGAGGGAGATGAATAAGAAGTGTTAAAATTACTTTTCCTCATTTCATCTACAGCCTTGGCTGCTCATGGAGATGTGAACAGGGAGAGATCCCTTGGTGCCATCCTCCCTCCTCCAGGCACAGCTGAAGACAGTTGGAAAAGGTTGCTGTGGTTGTCCCCTGTCCACCTGGGGATAGGCTTCACGAAGCCAGCTTGGTCTGATAACTAAAAGACTGCCTCTGCTCCCCAGGGAGAAGGCAGTGCCACTGTCAGATACTGGAGCACTAGCTTAAGTGGCACTACAGACAGATTTTGGCTGGTGGCAGGAGAGATGGCTGAAAGCCAGCTGACAGGGAAGAGCAATATCAATCTCTCTGCTGGGGGAATCCTCTGAAAATGCTACTGAAGCAAACAGCAACTGCTAGAGGCACAGAGGCAAACAAGACACGAGTGCTCCTGCTCTCATGGAGAAGAGAAAAAGGCAAACGGCTGAACTGCAGTAATCAACATGAACTTGAACCATGGCACAGGGCAAACATGTGGCACGCCGTATGGAAACTCAGAACAAAACAGAAAGCTTGGAACAAAATGAAATTAAAAATCTGCTTCTAGTTCAAATTACTCTACTAAACAGCGAACTGAAAATTGTGTTGGAAGTTGATATGACTTTGTGACATGTTGTTCCTTGAAGGCTGCCATTTTCCATCAAAAAAAAGGTATGAAAAACGTTTCAATCTGGTTACCTTCTATCCAGCAAGGCTAGAAAACATTAAATTGTAAGCTAAAAAATAACATTATACCATTAGTCAGCAGGAGATAGCTGTTCAGCCAGCATCTATCATAATGTCTTCAACAATCCATAGATATCAAATGTCTGGAAAATAAGGCCAGTAATCACTCCAAGTATGGATTTTGAGCTTTAAATGTGTTTGATAAATTAATTTTTTAAAGACAGGCCCTGTGCACCCTCACTTTGTTTACTGTTTCTAGATATAATCTACCTCAGAAAGGGCGACCAAATGTCCACGTCCAAAATAAATAAGCCTGGAGCATTAAGGCATTCTGCATTCTGAGGGATCCTCTGCTGAACAGCTTCTCACTAAAACATCCCTGCAAAAGTACCTAAGCTGTCGAATCGAAGTCTTAAAGTATGACTGATTAAAAAAAAATATTTTCTGTATAATTTCTAATAAGTACCTGAATGAAATCAGACCAAGAAGAATCAAGGGGAGTTAAAATGAAGAATCTAGAGCACCTCTCCTATGAGGAAAGACGGAGATCTGAGAGTATTTAACTAGGAGAAAAAGAGTAGGCTCAAGGAGGAATTAATCAGTGTATATAAATACTTGAAGGGAGGGTGCAAAGAGCACAGAGCCAGGCTCTTCTCTGTGGTGCCCTGTCACAGGACTAGAAGCAATGGACACACACAGAAACACATAAGAAAAAAGCCTTCTACTTTGAGGATAGTCAAACATAGGAAGAGAGGTTGTGGAGTTCCTATCCTTGGAGATATTTAAAAGCCATCTAAACATTGTTCTGGGCAACCAGCTCTAGGTGGTCCTGCTTTGAGCAGGGCAGATGATTTGATTACTTCCACTGGTCCCTGTCAATCTTAACCATCCCTTGACAAACAGATGAATTATTACCAGTTATGAAAAACTATATAAGAACAAAAAAATCAAGACGTAATGACGAAAAAACCCACCACCACTTTTATATTCATCAGGGCAATACTGGATGATATTTGTCAATAATTCATCTATTTGTCCCATAATACATCTAAAGGCATAATAAGACTAGAGGGCTCACTCCACCAAACTCAGCTACCAGGCTTAAAGACAGCCCATAAAACTCAAACACACTTGCAAAATTTAAATGTAAAATCATATCCATACATTTTCAAACTCCCCCTCTTACATTCATTAAGTTCAGACAACTAAATTCCACTGGCAAACTCTATAGCAGCATCAGTGAATGACCAGAATGGGAGCTGAAACAACCATCATCAGAGCAAAAGGCAGAATGCAGTCTATTCGTGCTCTCTGTCCTCTAAAGAGTATCACAATCACAGAAACACCTCCTAGGTTATTTAGTTTATTTGCCTGCCAGCATGAGATTCTTCCCTACAGTAATTTTTAGCACTTGCTTTTGCCAAGTTAAGAGCAATGTGTGCATCTAAAGAAAATGAGTTTATTATAAACCCCTCCCCACACCTCCCCATAATTCGCAGTGCCCAGCGCTGTAGTGTATAACAGGGAAGGTGCCAAATTGTTCAGACAACACAAAAGGCCAAAACTACCAAGTCAGCAACATAACAGCACCTCTGAGTGCTGGACCCCAGCACCAATACTCCTAGTGCCTTGCTATAGCACAGTATCCTCTCCCCTGCTCAAGGCACAGCTGATCAGTCCTGGCATCTCACAGCTTTGAGATGTTCAACTGTGCCACACAGTAGTCATGTGCAAGAAACAGCACAAGCTGTGAAAGAGTGGGAGGTAATTATTTGAGCCTCCTACTTAAATAAAGCTTTACACCTGCCCTGGTCTCTCCAGGGATCCTGCTGATCACTACACTTCCACCCTGCAGAGGATTTCAAAAGACAACTCCAACCATGGTCATCTGAAAGTGCTCACAAAAATCCAAAAAGAGCAACCCTAAAGGTGGTGGTTCAAATACAAGTGACCATGATGAAAAACAAGTGGAGAAAATGCCCAAAAGCTGATACAGCCATCCTCTATCCAAGCACCCATTTACATAGGATGAGTTGTCTCAAAAGCAAGCTGCAGGGCTCCCATTAGTCACCAAAGACATTTAGGTGAAATATTTGTGGTGTCATTTTCTACTGGACAACAGTTTCCTTGTGAGGTTTTCTACACAAAATCTAAAAAATCCAAAAGCAAAGAGTTCATATTTTTAAACATTTTTCTATTGTATCTTCTTCTCATTCTAAAAGGCACTCACAAGATTTCAACCATGTTTCTCATAGAATGAGCCCAGGAAATCAGCCACACAAACTGCCCAAGATTAGGAAACATAGACCTGGACCTATACCTACCTAAAACAGGTAAAATACAAAATACTCCCTTACTTACAATTTGATGAGAAGTTGAAAAGACCATTAAAAGAGTTACATTAAAATAATCAGGCAGCACTAAAAAAATTAAGGTGATAAAGATGACTGCTCACATAACCCTAGCTCTTTCACCTTGAGAGTGCACATTGTAAACAACCTTTTTTCCCAGACACTTGTTGTTTTCTGCATATTTAAACCGATGTGTGTGCTTAGCAACTGTAAAACAGTGTCATTTACTTAAATAACTGAGTACCAATTAAGGTCCTTTGTTTCATATATAAACTTTCAAAATACTGTGACTTTTATATTATTTAACATACAGAGACAGAATCCTCAGACATGGATTTCAAAAGTAACTCACCTTTGTATTTAAGCAAAGAAAGAGAGGCTATGTAAGTATCTATGTGAAGGTACATTTGTGCATGTACATACTCTGCATACATGCTACCTACATATGTACTCTGTAAGGATAGAAAAAGAGCTAAGGAAAAAATGTAACATTTAAAGAATCCATTAGCTGAAAATAAATACAGTTATACAATACAAAGGGGTCTGTAACATTCAGTGTATCAAAGAAAGTAATAAATGAGGAAAGTATCTTGTTAGAAATATATGAAATATATGAAATTAGAGACAACAGGAAAATCAGGAAAGTTCCAACAGTTCAGAAACATTGTGAAGCCCCTTCACTGCAGTATTTCACTAGTGTTTCCAAACACACAGCATATACTTTATCTGAAGCCACTCAAAATACTGTCTTCATAAAGCTGAATGAATTACTCAACAGCATATACAAAATGAAGTTGTGAAAAGGAATGCTATGTGTTGTTACACAAACAGGCCTTGCTGGAAGTTAAAAAAAAAAAAAAAAAAAGTTTTGTTTTTATTTTAAGCATACAAACTTTTCCTTCAAAGTCTTACCTATTTGTTTCCTGTACTGGTCAACAGGAGTCCTTGACATAGAGGCATCTTTTCTACCCATTGTTTTCAATCCAAAAATCACTGTCAATATCAGAAAACAAAACAAAACAGAACAAAAATCACAATATTATTCCTAAATAAATTACTAACAAAATCAACTGCTTATAACATCAGAAAAATGGTAACAAGCAACATTTACATGATTATACACAAAGATATAAGCCTTCCCAGAGTACAGGGAGACACTGGAGTTAATCATCACTATTCTGGAAGACTATTAGATACATTCTAAACATACCTTTTTCTCCACTGCATGGATTATTAACATTACAGAATGCCTGTTAGTTTGAATGAAAATAAAGAAAAAAGACAGGATTTAAACTGATTGCACTGTAATTCAGCATTTTATACCACTGAATTACATTTCTATGTAATTTATTTCTTTAGTAAACCAGGGAATGAATGTAGTATTGTGAGAAATATTTCCATTATTGAAAATACATTTACACGACACACAGGAGTTGGAGTCGCTCGGGAAACCCACCTGCAGACACAGCCTTCCAGCCACCTTGATAAAGAGAGGAGCAGATACCTAGAACACAGCAACCCCACACTCTCCTATCTTCCTGCCATGGGCTCTAGAGATCTGTGAGTGAAAAGGAAGTGGAAAACAAAAACTGAGAGCCAGGGCTGTATGCATTTTACACCTCTCAGGCATGGTACTGATAGTTTAAATCATCTTCATTGCATTTATGTAACAACCATCCTGACTCTTGAATGGGATTCTCATGTTGCACAGTCATGTTGCACACCTCCTCACAAGGAGGTGACACTAGGATTGCACAAGGAACTGCATAATCTTCCATACAAAGATGTTCTTTCTGGTATATTGGTGCTTCCACACCACTCATGTAACTGAACAAGCATCATCAAAACAGTGCTCTAGCAAATTCCTGATGTATCTTTTAACATACAAACCCTTATGGTTTCATTTCATATTCATCCCTCACAGTGGCAGATTCTACACACATGCTCATTTCACCTCTTTTTCCCTGGTTAAAAAATAACTGGCTGTTACAGTCATGCTTATTGCTCAAAACACTGGGATTGAACCATTTTGGCTGGGCTGAAGACATTACTCACCATGGTGATGATAAGCCCCACCATCTGACTGCCTCTACAACACAAGAGTCCCAACATCAACACCCACACTCACGAGAAGACCAACGTTTTCAAGAAGTGTCAGATTTACTGCTCAAGCACAGAAGATGCACAGCAGCCAACCCCTGCCTTTTCCCACTTGGCTCTGGTAAGCACCATGCCAAGGGCAAACTCTGGCTGAATCATCCTGGGTAGCCACAAACCATGTGCAGATTGTGCACATATGGCCGTGCAGTATCTGCAAGAGTTGTACTTTTCTGTTAGGCATAACCAGCTGTGCGACAGCAAGACGAGCATCCCTGGTCGCTGCCAAGGCACGCTTTCTGGGAAGTGCAGCCCTGGAAGGCACTGAGATGCCAAATCACGACCCAAAAAGCATGCCATGGCACTGCTGAACACCACTGCCAGCATCCCAAATTTAAAGCATTCACCATTATTTTCTCCATAGCTTCAAACATGATCTATAATATAGCTGCAGGAATGATGCCCACTAGTTATCTGTGCATTTTAAAAGCACAAAGTTTATTATTTTATATTCCTCTGTTCCATAGGAATTACTGTCATTTAATGTCATGTGACAAATCCAGGCATCTTAATTTCATTTGTGGGACACGTGGCATAAAATGAACTTGGATGCTCCAAAGTCGGCAACCTTTTTTAAAACATATTCAGGAATAACAGCAAGGTAGAGAAGAGTGACACTAATTTTTAATCTGAACTGAAAATTCAATTATAGTGTTCTAATTTTTCCATACATTAATTTGGTTGAATTCCGAGAATACTCCCTGTTTGATGTAAAACACGTAAGCAGTGACCCGTAATTCACTGGGCTGTGTTTCTTTTCCCCTCTATTATGCTTCACAGAAATTCTCTAGACTGGGTTGTACTTTGAAACATTCACATCATAATAATCAGAATGGAAAAAAAAAAAAAAAAAAAAGTACTGTTTCAAACAGTTCAACTTTCCAATTGAGGAGATAACAGATACATTTTTATACTGCAAAACTAGTTCTTGGCTTTTTTATGCCACTGTTAAGAGACTGTTTTGACTTCCTTTTTGCAATTTCCATAGTCTACTAATGGTTTATAACAAAACATCAGCTGTGAAAGATTTTTACATTTTTAGCAATGTCAACAAAAGAGACTAAGAAAACACAGGCAAAAATTATTTCCTGACTTAAAATAAGCCACAGAGATACTCGTGTTTGTCTGCATGGGCTCAGTGTCACTGACTCTTGTATCTAGAACCTCAAGTCCTCTTTGTTCTTCAAAGGGATGCAGTAATCATCATTCATTTCCACTACTTTGATGGTTACATAGCAAATGCCTGAGAAACCCATGGAGACATTGGCACACAGAGCCCAGTGTCTAATAAAACAGATATTTGCATAGAAGATCAGCCAAAATTTAGAATGTGTTGTGATAGATGTGGAAGGGGAATAACAGATCTATATTACCATGTACGAAACCCAGATTGTTTTCACAATTTAATTCCTTGGAGACTACAGCTCATCACCTTCTCTTGTAAAGAATCCCACATTCCCCAAGGAGGCAACTTGCCATGAGCTAGACTTAAACTAAAATATGGATTAATAAGAGGTAATATTTATTATTTATGAACCTTGCTGTAGGAGTGGTTTTCAATACAACTTTCTAACCCTTTCTTGATAAAAAAAAATGGAAACCTTTGTGAGTTACAAACTAATTCCCCCCATTTAAAATGGGAGTGGTCATCCCACAATAATTGGTCATCTTTACTGTAAAATAAATTTACACTCAGGTCTCTGACCCTTTTGCTGCTTCTGACATCAGCAAATGGAGGATCTGGCTTCTCCTGTATTTCTCCTACGCATTTCTATCCCTAACCAAAGGGATAGGCAGCACACTGTGCTGCATGCATCCCAAGCAGCTTTCAAGTCCCTAAAGTTTTAATGACTACATAACCATTTAAAAAAACACATAAAGGAGCTTGTCATTGCTCCTTTTACTGGCTACTGAAAATACTTGAAAAATAATTCCAGATAATATGAAAGCAATGTGAGCCATCTTCAACTTTCAAGCTTTTATAAAAGATGGTTTTAAAAAAACAAAGCAAGGCCCCACTGGATGATGATTTTTGTTTTTTTCTGCTTCAGAGACACCATAAGATTAAAAGATATCTTTGTTTTTGTGGTACTCATCATTTTTTTTTCACCCCCTTCAGTTTCCCCTCTAGTAATTCACCTTTGAAAGTTACACACTCAGAAAAACACACTTTGTTTTTCTCTTCTCTTCTTCCCAAGCAGTTGCTGATAATAATGAAAACATATAATAAATTGTTTAGTATCACCTCTAACTGTCAATAGCATTTTGTGAGATTAAAACCAGTCCTACATGTCCATTTCAGGTCTGGCTACACTTTAAATCCCAATTCACTGTTCTAGATGTATACATAGCATTTTCTACACCCATTAAAAAAAATTTAAGCAATTACTTTAGTGAAATAGAAACTTACTATGAATTACTTTAGAAATGCTAATAAAAATAAGAATAGGATCTATATATAGAGAGATTGCACATTGTACATTATTGGTGCAATATAAATGATTAGTAACAGTGATAATCCTTAAAATGTAAATCAGTAAACACTCAAAAGACAGGCATATCTATTTGCATGCGTACAAACTTCCTCATCAGTCATATTTGATAGCATGCCTGCACTCTTCAACAACAGGTTGCCTAAATATTAACAGTGGGCACATCAAAGAAATAAACAATGAAATGTCTGGTTTTGTAGCTGAAATGTAGTTAGCCAGCAGAGAGAAAAGCAAGTAAAACTTCAGGACAGGAAAGAACCACTACAATGTAAAGCTACTGGACCAAGTCTTTGGCATCTGTATATATGCAGAGGTTCCCCATCTTGAATTGCAAATAGATATCTACCTTAAACATAACTCCTTTTTTGTTTGTTTTGTTGGATGTAATGCAGGTTGATCATCTAAACTCACACAAATTGAGTGGTTATTAACATGATTCAAAGATGCTAGGAAAACTTACTGGTATCATTGAAGGAACTGGTCTTCTTCCAGTTAACTCTATAGCTGATAGTTTAATAACTAATGGATATTAAAATATTTACAAGCTACAAGAGAGCATAAATAGCCTTTTATTCACTGCAGGTAAAATTCAAGGAGCACGTGAGATCATCTGCAAAGTTATCAAGTTATCCCAAAAAACTGGTAGCACTACATTTAGAAGTGGGAAGCCATCTGCATGTAGGTATTCTGGAAACTGTTGCTGCTGGTTATCACAATTGGCTTTTTTTTTGGTTGTACTACTGGAGTAACTAAAGCCTGTCTACACAGCAGTGAAAGTAGCTTGCAGCCAAAATTCCTAAAATTATGTAATTAATTATTTCACCATACTGTACCCAAGAAAAAGAAATTTAAAAACTTTACTACTATTACTACCTTAAAAAAACACTTCTACAAAATACATTCATGTTCTTTTGTTAAGCCTTACAGTAGTCTTCCATTCCTCTGGAAAGTCTCAAAGAATGAGAATATTATTTCAAAGGAAAGAGTCTCCTGCCCATGGTGCTTCTTGCAGAATCTATCTCTGCTTTATCTGGGGATTTATTTATTTTTCTGTTAATAAAAGGAATATAATATTTCCTTACTTAATTTAACGTTGAAAGCAGCTGAGGTGATTTAAATTTAATTAAATTCAGGAAAATTAATCAAAAACACAGGATCCCTAACGCCAGTTAGAACAGATATTAAAATAATTTCCACATTCTACACAAGAACAACAAACATTGTACCACATCCCAAGATTTAAACCATATAGGAACTACCACTTTTACTCAGACATACATCAGGCTGCTTCACAGCCTCATGTAAGCACTAGGAACAAAACACAGATGATTACTTCCAATTAGCACTCTAGGAAAAGGAGCTGCTCTGTTGTTTTTTAGCTACACAGTACCTACAAACTGCATGAAATTAGCTCTGCATTTATTTAACAAAAGTAATAAACAGGTAATAGCTCACAGCAATTTTCAGCATATTCTGATTGATGTTGCAAAATCTTAGGGCAATATATTGTGAAAAACTATTTTCATCAACACCCCAGATTAGTTTCACTAAATTTCAGGAATGTAACTGAGACACACAAGCTACAGAGGAGCCCATCTTCACTCCCTTTGCAATGGGTGAAGAAAGAAATGTAATGGTAAGGAATCCAAATCATCTCTAGCAATCTTTCTTTCCTCTTATGTTCCCAAACCTCCTCAGAGTACCTAAAATTTGGTGGGATTATTTACACCCAAATATTTGCAGTTTCTCATCTAGTGAAGAGCCTACATGGTTTTGCTAAACATAAAATGTTTTTAAACATCTGAAGAGCTGAGAAGATTATCCTCAAATGCACTCACAGCTAGAAAAACTGAGTATTTCAAGGGTAGCAAAACCTGAATAAGATTTTTAAAGGACTTCATATTTATGTAAAATTGCTTTCTTAAGCAAAAATAGGCGACTAATAATGTTAAAAGGTTCCTTCCATTCTCAGAAGAGTACAGTTTGTCTCTGCTTCTACAGGATGAAAATGTAGTAGGCCAAAATACTTATTAAAAAAACCAATTTATAAAAGCACTACTTACACAGAAGAGATCTATTTAGCAACTGGTGTTATTCTTGTTATAAAAAATAGGAAATTTTGCAGAAGAATATTCCTAAGTGTAGTGATTCTACGCCACTTAAATGTAAGGATATTACGCCTTCAGAGAGAGATTCCCTACTTAATTCAGAGATGAGCAGAGGTACAGCATGTGTGAAACATATATTCAATCTCATATGAAGACAGATCTTCATCTAAATAAATTTAAAATTCCAAATGTTCAAAGAGGAACTTTTTTCCCCCCATTTTTATGAATCTATGATGGCACTGATGTGTCAAAAAAATATCCTTAAAGAAGTTCATGAAGGAAAACAAGCATACACATGGTTCATTTCTGCCTTGCCAGACAGTTCAAAATGTAGTACTTCTCACAGGGAAGAGTAATCTCTGCTGAAGGAAAATTACACAATAAATGACACCATATGCAGTATTTCAGAATAACATTCTTCAAAATAAGAGAGTCTGTCTAAACATTTTTGGGGGGAGTGGGAAGGGCATGAGACTACAGCAGGAATCAGAGTTAAAAATGGTAGAAGAACAGACACTGAGACCATCCCATTGCCCAGAGTCAGATCTGCCTGGATGGGTACAGCTTTCATGGGAGTGCCTGCAGATGTTGCACAGGTGCAGGGAGGACATCACCACCACCACACAAAACACAGTGAAGCACAGCTCTCTGCCTCAGGAGTTCACTGAGGCAAGAGCAACAATGAGAAACAATTATTTGCTCTGTCTCAGTAACTTCTGCAGTTCAGTTAAATCCCAGCAATTTTACTCCCTCTTTGATTCCTACCACATAACCATTCAGCACTCATTTCCTTAGATAAAGTAGGGACTAATTTAAGTAAAAGGTATAAAGGTAGAGGTCAAAGACCTTTAATTTCAAAATCAGCTAAGTCTGCCTAAGCACTTCACTTCCAATAAATTATGAAGTTGCCATCCTTAAATTCAATAGAGTCCTGTATGGTTTTACTCCAAAATCTCATATACTGTTTTGCCCTCCTAGGTATTACAGGAAGGGAAGAGTGACTTCTTTCCCTCCTTTAAATAAGAAATTAAGCCCTCTATTCTCCCATCTTTAGTTTTGGGAACTGACAAAAATTCTATTTTTCCTAAATTCTACTTCTTTCCTGGGACTGCCACGGCCTTGCTGTAAGTCTGAATGCTTTAATTATATACACTTGTTAATTTCTCATTTGTAGATTTTTAAGCTTAGGCTCATTTTTGATGGAAATGAAATTCTGATTTCTTCCTCAAGTGAGAAGAAGCATTTAGGGATTATCCTTCCCTTCACTATATCCATTTTAAACTACAGTTCTTAACCATCCAGAGAACAGTGTTTCACAAAGTTTTCAACATTGCAAAATGAGATGACCTTTTTGAAAATCAATCTCGTAACTTCTAAAGTTATTCACACACACACAAAAATTGGAACAGGTAGCAATTTCATATTTATCACACTTTTGTTTCTATGGTGCCTTTATTTTCACTTGCCTTACCTTAAGACTACTAAAAATACCAGGTCTCAGACTAAATTATTTGAAAACAAATAGTTTTCTTTGAGAAATAAATCAAAACAAGACAGTTTGAAACTGCTGTAATTTTTCTTTTTTCTTCATGTTCTCACACTGCTTATAAAAAACCAAACCTTTTTAAAGTATGTGTGGCTAAGGCTCAGCTTAATTTCTCTCCATTAATTCTAATACTCACATCCACTTTCCTTGAACATGTCTATCATTCAAGCAGAAAACCAACTCTCAGCAAATAAAATTATCTTAATAAATGAAAACCAGAAGAGAAAACAGCCACAAACATGCCATGCAGGCACAAAGCTGGGAGGCAGACAAATGTGCCCCTCTGTAACATATTTCACTGTAGTATAACAGTGTCCCATCACACAACTTCAAGTTGTAGTAATTGCCAAAACTGGTCACTGTATTTACAGACTAATGATTGCTTCCCTTCTTATCCTGAGCAAGCTTGCAAAAGTTGAAAGCGCTCTACAAATGACAGCAGCATCTAATACTTCAGTCCACCTAAACCTAATTGTAACACTTCAGCAAAACGGAATTATTAGTTCCATTACTAAACCTGGTGCTCAAAAGGACTTAAAGGGTACTCTCTCCATCTAGCATTCAGAACAAATGCACATTTTTTTCCTTTCTCTGAAGCTACTGCAGCTCAGTAAGTATTAAATAGGCTGATCTATGAATGAAGAGAAACAGTTTCATACCATTTTTCTTTTTTTGTTTCACATGCCGTATTAGACATTCAGGAAAGCAACTCAGCTTTAAAAAGAAAATCATCTAGTCTAGTCACTAGGAAAAAGAAACATGAAGTATAAGGAGATTTAATTTGGTGAGTGTTGTATTTGTGTGTTCCTCCATTATTCAACAGCTGACTAAAGACAGGGTAATCACAGAATTGGTCACATTGCAAGAGATCACACTGGGTCATTCGGTCCAACAGCCCTGATCAAGCAGGGTCTTCCTAGAACACATGGCACAGGTCTGCATCTAGACACAGATCCATAAACACCAGAACATAAAGCTGGCATGCACTTCATCAGCCTTAACACAATATATCTCTTTTGTACTTTCTTTAAAATTGAGACAAAAACCAGTAGATAACCATTAGCTAACTCAGTGTTAACAGATAAAATGTGAAGTTCAGCCCTACAACACTTAATAAGCTTAACAGCCAGGCTTAGTGAACACAGACCCATATATGTTAACAGCAGCATTTTCAAAACCAAGTCCTACTTGGTTTTGAAGGATTAGGCCATAACTGGGTGAAAAGTTTAATATGGAGTAAATAACATCAGCTCAGTAGTTTCCAAAGTAGTTCAAAACAATAGGCCAAGCACACTCTCTGCAGATTTTATCTAAATTGCTCAAGACTTGGCTCTCCTGCAAACTACCTAGAGATCCCATTAAATGCAATGACTTTTAAGATAAAGAATAAAGTAATAGCTTACATGATACCATCTCTTTGGGAGCTTTATGTTGTATTTGGGCAAAAAGGGGAGCATAAGATCATTGATATCTATCTACAATCTGAACCTTGAACAAAGATTGAATTAAATGAATGGATCAAAATCAGGCTAAAACCTTTATATGCACCAAATGAAAAAATAAGCCTTGATAACCATCAGAAAATCTGGTAAACTTTCCTCGATTCATTTTAAGACAGAAAAAATTGTGGAGTGAAGCTGGGAAGAAAGGCAGCAAAATGAAAAATCATCAACCAGCAGAAAAGTATCAGCTGAAACAGAACATCATGTGAACAGCTGAAGATTTTGGATGAAACCATTTGTGCAAATGTTTAGGCTCTTCTCATGGCTCTTCCCACTAATGGGAATAGGGTGGGATGAGACTGCATCCCCATCTCTTCCCTCTGCTTCTGAATAGCGTGCAGATGTGTCATAAGGAAGAGATTTTGCTTCAGGGTTCATCGTCCAAAATAATGCCAGAAGAAAGGATGACACTGAGACAAAGTATTCCCTTTGAAAGTAAGTATTCCTTTTGTTTTGAGTCATTCAGTATGAGTGAAATTCTATTTACCATAAAAATACTAGTGAAATACAAAATTGAACACATTTTGATGGTGGCTGCTTTAGAAGAGGGCACATTTTTTTAAGTTCTTGGATTCTAGCACATTAAACGTTGGCCTCTTCTGGCCTAAAATGCACGTCCTATACCACAAACCAGTTACAAAGAGAATAGCTATAAGACTGCTAAAAAACATAATTTGAAAAGCAGTTTGCAAGCATTTCTTAAGGAACCTAGCCTGAGACAAAACGGCAGATGACAATCCACAGCATTTGCTAAAATTTCCTGAGTGCATCTCTCTAAGCACTAGGGGTGTCCTGGGGTGACAAATCAGAACAAAGGGTTTGCACATGCCCATGGCTAGAGTCAAAGTAGAATGTGTGCTTCTGCCATAAGGTTTTATTAGGAGAAGTGATTGCACTGCCTGAAATCTAGCCCTGTAGGTGACACACAACAAAAAACCTTCAAGAGCATACAGTAAAATGAGTTCAGGTTGGTTTTCTTAATAACACACCAACATCACAAGACACTGCAGGTCTTTCTCTTCTTGACACAATTGCACAGTCTGGCCACTACTGTACCAACAGCTGTACAGCTCTGTAACTAAGTTTAAGGAAAGCTGGGTCAACTCTGATAATGAAGATGCCTCCTCTTTTACCTTTCAGAAGACTATATCCCACAGACTCAGCTTTACAGCTGTCCCAGTTGTTTCCACACTGATCTGTATATTTATTTTAATAAGGTAAGTAATAAAAACATGTAACAGTATAGTACAGGGCAAATACCCTTCCAGCTCTTCACTATTTCCAGTAATGACAGTGCATAAATGTGAAGGCTCAAAACCAGAAAAGAGACAAGTTTGTCAGAGAGTCATCACCCTGAGCTTTTTCCTACACATTATTCCCTCCTCTTCAAGGTCCCCTCAAGGTAGAGTATATATTCTATAGTGTCCTTCTATGGTCAGGATACAGAATTGTACCAACCCTATACAATATACATTACTTGTGTGCAATAAATGACAGAATACAAATGCTTTGAATTCTTTACTCTGCATATATGGCTATGTTTTAGTACAGCATCCACATTTACATCATAATTTCCATGGGTCTATATAAACATGCATGAAGATAAACAGGCACTCTTCCCAAGCAGAACTGGAAGAATTCACCCAGAAGCTCTGCTGTGTAAATTATTTCAGATGTATTTTAATGAAGTCATAAAATATATTAGCAAGTGTGCTGGGAACTTTAGTTCTAAATTATTATGATCTGTTACTCTAACAGAAGTTATTAGTATTATTTAACCTCACTGGTATACTTAAAATGAAAATAGTTTCAAGTTTTTTTCAATAGGTTTTATCTCTATAATATTTTTTCCAGAATACTCTTCCTGTTTAGCCTGTTGGTCTCTAGCTCTGTGTACACAAAAAGATAGCAAAATAACCCAGGCTTTCAAATTATTCTGTCTTTCAGAATACAAAACAAGCATCAATCTAAGAATGCTTTATTAACCTTTTCACTCCAAATTACAGAAAGATTCATTCATAAACTAAGTAGCATGTCAAAAAATTCCAAGGAGAGCAACATCCACCCTTGCTTTTACCATTTCATGATTTCAGAATTAAAAAAAACCAAAACAGTAAACTATTAGTTGCTGCAATTCTTAGCAGTTCCATTAAAATAACACTCAAATTTGTTGAAAAGACATATTCTTGAAAGCTTCCCATGCTGCATATGTATAAAATAAAATAGAACCAATACTTTTCATGTCCTCTGCAAAGGAAAGAAATGACAAATTCAGACAGATTCAGCATAGCCTTGCCTAGGACACTAAACAGTACGTATGTAGGAGGGCCTCTGCAGCAACCAGGTGGGAGGGAGAGCTAACAGAGCTGGCTGAGGTAAGACAGATGTGTGGTCAGAAACACCAGAGCAAGCGTGAACCCAAGCTCAAACTCACCTCCCAAGGGCAGTTCTACTAACAGAACTAAGTCTGGTTTTTCAGGACCTTCATCATGCTTTCCAATTTTTCAGGACATGTTTTCCATAGAAATAAAACTAGATACAACACTCTTGCACTGGTTTTATTATTTAAACAATGCTCCTACCTCTCTTCCCCTTGGCAGCACCAGCCCTTCTTGACGCTGCCTTGCACCTGAATCCCCTTTGTCTACAGGACTTTCCTGACAAACCTCTTAAGTCTTCCCTCAGCCACAGTTTTAGATAAAGATAAACATTTTCCATTCTGCACACACATCCAGCATTCCTTGTTACTCATCACACGCAAAAAAAACTACATTCTAATAGACTCATGTTATCATGATCTCAGCCATGCTTTAAGCTTCATCCTTTCGTCATCAATCCAGCTATCACTGAACTAATTCACCATTTGCCACAATTGCTTGTATATTTACACACAGACAAGTTACCAAAACAGAAAGCACATCACACCTTATGCAAATGCTGGGAGAAGTCTCCACAAGTTCTCAACCATTGCCAGTGGCTCCCAGCCATTACTTCTGAGTGCTGGCAGCTTACCAGCTCTTTATTCATTTTATTGTTACTGTACGGTTCTAATTTTAAAATTAATTTTAGTTGACTAAATCAAGGACCTAACCAAATTTAAATATTAGCTATATAAATAGTGTGCTTTCAGTTTGACAGCCAAGACACAAAAACAAAACAAGTAATCCACCCTTCAGGTTAACAATTTCCTTTTGGCAAGAGCATAATACAAAACTGGTATAGCAGTAAAATAAGTGACGCAATCTTAATTGGAAGCAGTGTAACCATCTCCTCACACAATGAGAGCAACACACCGCCTCCTGAACAATTTCTACAGCATACATATTACATGAACAAAAGATCTATGGTTTTTAATATAAGCTTTTAGGCATGATCACTTTTAAAAGTAGAAAAGGTCAAGAGTATAAGCAGAGATGGTAATATAGTAAAGCCAGTTAAAGCCAAGCTCAGAAATGTCCTCCACACTGACTTGGTACAGTGACCAATTGAAAGTATAGGTAATTTTAAAAAGTTTTAAACATGTTCAACTTAACTACAGAGGAGTCCCATCAAGAAGCTCTGGGTGAGTGAGAGGCTTTACACACCTAGTTGCTAGGTGTGGCTAGGTGAGGCTAGTTGCTGACACAGGTGCTTAATCTCCTGCCACATTTTAGGAGGCTGTAAGAAAGGACAACAAAAGGAGATATGCTCTGTCCCCAGGACCCAAGACCCGATTCCCAGCCTCCACATCAGCACACAGCACCCTAGAAGACATGTGAGTTCAGGTGAGGGAAGTGAACTGAGGTGCAGGTATTGCCAGCTCCTCCAGACTGCAATCTGAGGGGTGGGGAGAAGCAACCAGCTGGCACCATCTTAAACTACAGCGTTTAAGGCTTCTAGACTACATCTGTCAGAGCCATTTGTGAATAAATTTCAGCACAAGAGTTTGTAGAATTGAGAACTTCATATGTAAAGATTACAATGAAAACACAATAGATAAAAGCACAAAAAGCTACAAAGGCTGATTGGTAATGTAAATGTGAGAGGGAATTACCATGGGTAAACTTAACCTTTTCTTCATTTCCACCACACAGAACAGCCGGGGACAAATCAATTGAGACTCCAAAATCTACTACATTTTCAACCCAATCTGTTTCCCCAATATAAAAATAAACAGTTCATGACATAAAAGATTATTATTTTGTTCCACTGTTTATTTTATTTCAACAGAAATACTATGAGGATTAATTCAGCTTTCTGGCAAACAGCAATCAACTACAGACAATGCAACCCCATTTTTAATTTGTTGTCTTACCTAAGACTAGAAATAACAGCATTAATAAGTGACAACAAACTTGTGTAGAAAATGGTGTGCTTCAGCTTGTCCTCTGGATTTTAACTTTCCAACTACCATTCCCAACACCAACCTACAGCCAACATTTACCATTTTCCCCTCTCACATTTGTCCTTTCTGCTGTGACTTCTCCACTGTAAGTTTGTGCTGTCAGAACAGTCTTTCCTTATTTATTCATTTTATCAGATCAATGTCTAACCCTGGATTTCTACCGCACCCTTCCTTTCCTATCTCCAATCCCTCTTTACAAACCCTTCTGGGTTTACTTTGGCTAAGTCATCAGCCTTTCTTCCCAATTCTGCCTCTTTTTTGACTGTAAAACATACTGAGTGAAGGATAATGACAAGAACAAGCACTACACATGAATGAACAATATTTTGATGATGCATGAACTATATTTAAAACTGCAATCTTGAGACACAGTAAACTGCATTGTGCAAAGCTCCACTGTATTACTGCAGCGTGTGTTTAGCAAGGGCAGAATCAAACTTCAAAAATCACTAAGGCTGATTTTTAGCCCTGTGGCTAAAAAAAAAGCAAAATGAGAAACAAAGGAATTAGAACAATCCATGTCAGGAATGCCTCAAGTATTCGCTCAAGTCACTGATTACAGGGGTATCTGTGCACAGCTAGTGATAAAAAAAGCACCTGGGATTCCATGACATTTTCCCATGACCTTCAAACATAATTCTGAAGAATAAAAATGTATCAGGAATCATAGGCTGTTGCAGATAATTCTGCGATATTAAAGTTGCATTAATGCAAGTTTTATTTGAAAACACACACACAAGAATTTTTTATTCTTCACAGCCATACCAGTGACCATCTATGTTTGTCATCACATGAAACAACAGCTCCTTCCTCTACAGCAAACACCACAGTTTTTCTGGAACTATTTTTCTTTCCTATTTTCTTCTCAAAAGGAAAAAACCAATAGTGACCTGCTTATTTTGTGTCAAAAAAACTTCAAGAATAATTAATGATTATTAAATGATTATTAAAGAGCTATAAGAGACACTGTTTCTTCATCTCCTCTACCAACCGTACCACCAGGGTTATGCTGTACATAACACTACAGTGATATATGGGATCATCACATTTGTTAACTAAAAGCAGTTTCACTGTGCCTGTGATTGATAAACTACGGGACTATTAAAACATTAAATATGTTAATCTTTGCAATAATCTCCTGAAAAATTTTTATATTAATTTAAACCATGGATCATTTTAATATTTAATCATTGCAGACTTCACTTGGAATGAGGATAGCCATTCACTGAAAAGCACTACATTTTTTATTTCAAAAAATGATCAGCAAGTATTTATTCAGTAAATCTCTTCACGTTTTTTCCTCAAGCCAAATAAACCTGCAAGCAAATGAAAAAATCCACAGGAGCAGAAAAATTTAAGGCAGAGTTTGGGTCAGAAAACATTGACTTTCACACTCCTGTTTCCCCGGAGTAATTGCATTACAACAGTAGTACTGTACGAGAGTTGGAGGACTGGGGGACACTTCTACTGCAAATGGAAATCACTGGCTTCTTTGTCTATATCTTACCATCATCTATGTTGCATTCTCCTCACGTATCTCATAACGTGTAAACATAATAATTCACTTATTCTTCACAAGTACTTAACGGACTGAGTCGGCTTCCCACAATGAGATTAAACTGGTTTAGGTTTTTTAATGGACAACCCAATTTTGTAACATTAGCCCAGTTCCTATCCTCTCCTATAATTCACAGCTTGCCTTGCTTAATGCAGAATTTATATTAATATGGAAATATCCCAAAGAAAAAAACTCAACAACTTCCTAGTTATGAGAAAAAATCTCACAGAAACTCTAAAATTCTAACTGCAATTAACAGTAACTAGTCTTGATGGAATCAATGCATTTTGAAAGGTATTTTATATTATCTAACCAAAACCAATTCATGGTCTAGAGAAGCAAATCTCATAGAAAATGCAAGGATAATATCTTCACTGCACTACAAAAACATAAACCAAAGAAAACAATCCTTGTCTTATTTTCTTCATAGGATCTACTAAAACTGGATGTTTTCTGGAGTTACTGCCATGAAGTACCCTGGCCTTCAGATGCCCTTAGACTGGGCTGCAGGAATTTGGCTGAAATACTTTAATTAAGTGAATCCTAAAGATACCCTGGGTGGTACCACAGGTTAATATACTAGTTTACGTGACTAGACCTAGATTCTGTATTTTTGACCAACAGTGAGGTAGAAATTTTCAAACTGGCACACAAACTGGCTTTGTATCTGAAGAGGCTGCAGAGGCAAACAGCAATTACTATGAAATCCAGAACTGGTAGGAGCGAGCATAGCATCCTTCAGTGCATTTAAACTTACTCTGCATAGTTCAAATTCAAAAGAAAAAAACACAACCAACCTAACAAAAAGCAGTAATAAAGGTACTGCCTTCACCCCAATTTTACAAAGTATGTATCCCTTTGCATATTACCTTTCTCTAAAGTATGTTCTTAAGGAAAGAAACATATGCAAATATCCTTGTTATTCAATGTGATGCAGTAATAAACTCTGGAACTCAGCTGCCTGTATCTGAAATGGAAGGCATAGTCCTGTTTATATGACTTTATACGAGCCACATATATGTCTTTGTAGGAAACTCAACAAGACTTAAAGCTAAATACATTAGGAATTTTACCACTGTTAACAGGTATCTCTGCTTTAGTAATCTGATTTGAAGTAATCTTTCAAAACCTGTATGTCTGAAGAGCTCCCATATTTGCATTGAAAAAGTATTTTCTATTGCTTTTGCAGATACAAAATACTATTTCAAGCACAGTAAGCAGTCAGTTGCAGAACACTGTGGTACTCTCTTCTTGGCTACATTAAACAAATTCACAGAATTCCCAAAATTGCTGATGAACCACTTGAGGTCATCTACTTGTGTTCATCAATTCCTGGTCAACCAGCATTAGCTAGAAGACTATACTTAAATTATATCTGAAGTAGACTTACATGTTTCCAACTTGCACAATGGCAGAAAAGAAGTCCTAGAAGCTAAATTGTACTAATGATGAAAGATAATCATGTCAACAAAAATACTGGCCTAATTTTTCTTTAGGCTATTTACTGAACAATGTGTTGTCTCCAGCCCATTCTGTACCAAAAAAGTGAAGTGATTCAGCCAAGGATGACACACCGAACAGCAGTACTTAGGAAACAGTTCAATTTTCCCCAGATTCGAAGAATTTTGTGTATCTCTTAAACATCATTTTATATAGTTGTCTACTATAGAAATCACATATCAGTAGCAAAGGCTGCATTACAACTCAGTATATCTTTAATACCAGATACCCTTCCATTCTGATTAGCTCTTCAGGAATGAGCCTGGGCCCCAACAGGAAGGAGCTCAAAACCTGAGACATGCAATTGAATTACTGAGCGTGAAGGTGTGTGCTGTATATACAGGCCAATTACACCACAAGCTCTTTCAGAGGAGGTTTCTGATACTATGATGTGTCCTTGTAACTGTGTGAGCTGATGGAAGGTGGAGCAGCTTGAGAGCCACATGAACAGGATGGCAGAGAATCCACTGCCAACACTTCACATTTAGAAGTTTTTGCAGCTCACATATTCTCACGTATTTCTGTCCAGGGCTTTCTGAGCACAGGCATGACCAGAGCACTCTACAGAGAGCACAAAGGAGTCCAATGTACCCGGAACACATCACGCCTGTAAGGCAAACATAGCCAGCTCAACACTCCGGGCTGGATCAGATTTACTGCACACTCACACCAAGCAGCACTACACGGCCGGGTCCCACTGCACGTGGGGGGCCAGCACACACAGAGCAGCGGATTGTCCAGCTCCAGACACCCTAACACCTCACACCGCCTGGAGTTTCACACAAACACCCACCCACACCACACGGGCAGCCAGCATGTGAGCAGTCGTGCTCACGAAGGAGAACCGTGAGCTATCCTCCCACGGAGGCATCGCAGGCTTCGGCCAGGCCTCGAACACGGCCCCGTCGAGGAGGCTTTGCTGAGGGGTTTGTTTCCCTCCAATTTTGCTGCCTGGTGAGGGTCGTACTTCTCCGAGCACGGAAAAGCAGCCCTAGCAGTCGAGCACCCCGTACGGTGAAACGGAGAACCAAAAACAACCGCAGGACATTAGTGATTCCCACCCACGCCCAAAATGGCGACAGCACCGCCGACCCTCTCCCACCCCAGCCCCTCCTGCCCGCGGCGGGGGCGGGGCCGCCCGGATTGACAGCGCGCTCCGGCCAATCGCGGCGCCGCGCGCTGCCCGCCGGCCAATGGCAGCGCGGCCCCGCGGCGGTCAGCGGGCCGGCCGCGCGCCCGCCGGCGCGAGTCCTGCCTGCCCGCGGGCCAATGGCGGCGGCCTCGCGGCGCGGAGGGCCGGGCCGGGCCGGGCCGGGCAGCGCCGCTCGGGCCCCGCGTCCGCTCGCCCACCCCGGGACGCGGCGCGGTACCTCGGGCCGAGCGGCACAGCTCCGCCTCCTCCCTCCTCCCTCGCCGCGGCCACTTCCTGTGCTAGCGGGGCTCCCGCACCTCCTGCCCCAGCGTCTCCGCCTCCCGGTCCCGCCCGCTGTGCCCCGGCCCCGCGGCGCGGGGTGGCTGCGGCTCGTTCCTGGAGCCCGGGCGTGCTGCAGGGTTTTCAGGGAAAGATGCATTGGGGTAGGCTGAAAGCTCAGCCACGGAGTGTTTCGGCATACCCCGCTCACATCCTCCCTCACTTATTACCACTTATTTCTTGCCTGTGACAGAAATGCTGCTCCAGACTTGTAGAGTGCAAAGCAATTAGCCGCTTTCACGTTGTAGAATCAATCACAGGCTGATTTGGGTTGGAAGGGACCGTAAAAATCACCTAGTTGCACTACCCCATCATCCTCCATCATCACAAGCCAAATGGGAACTTGCACTCAAAGTTAAAACACGTGGAAAATTATGAACTCCAGCAGGTAGTTCTTTGGCTACCTTGAGATAGTGCTGGGCCTTCTGCAACAGATAATTCTACTTTTGTGCAAGAAGCAAGCCACTGACTTTTAGAAGTTTACTGATTAATATTGCCAGTGCATGCCTTGGTTCCTGCAAAATGGCGCTTGATAACGAAGTGTTGCACTCTCCTACAGAAAGATACACGGGGGAAAAGAATTGCTTTTGTGTGCCCCTGCAACTTTGGAAGTGAAAGCCATA
The DNA here is from genome assembly GCA_030060385.1 of Muscicapa striata striata. Lineage (NCBI taxonomy): Eukaryota > Metazoa > Chordata > Aves > Passeriformes > Muscicapidae > Muscicapa > Muscicapa striata. Next base: position 991,818 of record JAREIS010000233.1, read on the forward strand.
CCCAGCTGAACTTTCCCATCTTTCTAGATGACAGGCATACAGAGTGGAGGATGAGCCTGCAGAAAAGTTGATTACTCGGTTTGTGTCTGGCATGCATACCAAACCACAATTTTCTCCTGTCTTTTCTATAGCAAGCCTAATAGACGTTTTAAATGATACAGCTTTCTTAGAAGGATAGTCTGTCCCAATTTCAAGTGATGAGACAAAATACTATTTTTGTACCCTTTCCTTTTGTTAAGAAATCTCACACTAAGAGTATTTATTTGTTTTGAACGTGACAGGTCACTGGACAATACCTTACATTTTCTTCCCAAGAAATCTTGTGCCCCTCTGGGACTGGAGTTGCCATAACTACTGTGGGCACCTTCTCTGATTTTTCTGTGTTCAAAAATTTCAGCAATAATTTAATTTCATCCATTGTTTTAATGCTAAGGCAAGAAACCATGTATGTGTAAAATGTTTTAATATTTCATTTTGGTTCCTTGATTGTTTTAATATTCTTCACTTAAGCCCAAGTCATGATTATGCTAATGGTTATTTGAGTATAGTATTATATGAGAAACAGCAATCACGTTCATATAGACATTACACATGATTTTTGACTGTAGAATCATAACCAAAAAAATTCCAGAAATACCAGGATCAGTGTTCTTGGCTGCATTATTTTGTATTATCTGAACCACTGCTGAGGACTTTGTCCATGTGAGTCCTAGTAGCAAAATACATCTGGTTCTAGTTCAGTTTCACCTAATTTGGGCTAATCACAATATTCATTTCACTACTGCAGTGTTCTTCTAAGTAATAAACCAGTGTATGCCCAGCAGCCTCAATACTTAATCTCTGCAAAGAAGCCATAAGGAATGATGAGTTCACGAAAAAGAGCTTTATGGGCTCTGAGATGTTTTCACCATTTTAGTTTCACTCTTTCATGTCTTCATTCTTAATCCTCATTTTATGGGAAAATTGTTTGTTTCCCACTGTGATTTTTTTCTGCAATAAGGGATTCACACTGGTCAGAGTGGAGAAATCAGAATGGAAGTTGACTTTTGCACAATGAAGTGCTAGCAACAAGCTTGCTGTGTTTTGTGAGATTAGAAGCAGCCTGGGTGGAGTATATGTGTCCTAGGATATTTTTGTTTCTTACAGTAGTTATAGAAGAAGGGTACTATTACTGTTATGTGACTATAACTGAAATGTATGTCAGAGGGATTTTTGTTGATCTTGCCACACCCATCAATTTGCTGTCATTTCCCTAGCCCACATTAGTGTAAAATTCTAAGTGTGTTTTTAAATGACATAGTTTTATTTCACAACTTTTTAAAGGAAATTTATCAGCCATTGTTTGCAGTGACTGTCTTTCCTGGTTTTTCTCCCGTTTTCATTCATTCACAAGATCTTTAGCTTTTTCTGACAATATGATAAGAATCTGTCCCTTTTTGTTCTCATCATATGCAATGATTTTTGAGTTTATGATTTGTGAGGTTTTTTTTAAGAGAAGCGTAGTTAAGTCCATTGAAAATAGATTTCCTTTTTTATTTATCTTTTGCAAAGCTCTGAGAAGCCGTTCCTCAGCTTTTAGGGTTTAATTAGTTTAGGCAAAAGGTTGGGAAATGATGCTCAACGTCTTTGTTCCAAGTTGACAACAGAGATTAAGTCAACATACAGAAAACTATCTCCCCAAAGTGCAACAATTTGTCTACTGTCTAACTTGATGTCTCCTAATGTATGTCTAAACACCAAGTTAAGCTCAAAGATGTTAAGCTCAAAGAAACAATGTTCTTAATTATTTTTGTTATATTAATTTTGCTATCACCGAGAGTTTTGTCCCATTTCTTATCCTGAACTGTAGGCAATATTGCCAATAAAACAGCTATTTGATTTGGGCTACTATTCAGGCTAACATTGAAATTTTCAGGTAATAGCTTACTTCAGAACTTCTAAAAAGTACAATATTCCCCGTCTAACCATCGGAAACTCTCTTCATGTTCCTGTCATTTCCTAACAGTGTAATTTCTGGTGGCTTTGACAGATACAGTCTTGCTCATCTCATATCCAACCAGAACTGCTAACTGAAAGAAATAATCACCTTAGCTCATCCATTTATCCATGTAATTCCTCACCTTGCATCTGTTCTGTGTCTCCCTATGCTGGCTGTATACACACTTTCTCTTCATTTTCAAATCCTTTCTTCCTATCCTGTCTTGCTTTCACTTAGTTTTTATTTTTTATTTGTCATTTCTGGCCTCTGCCTAATAAAGAATTCTGATTCTGCTACTTCTTGTTTTGGTTTGGGTTTTTTGTTTTTTTGGTTTTTGATTTTGGTTTTTGTTGGGGTTTTTTTTGTTTGGTTTGGTTTGGGGTTTTTTGTTTTGTTTGTTTGAGTTTTTTTAAACATTTTTACAAGCCGTATTTTGTTTCCCCCACGTGTGACTTTTTCTCTCAAGTCCATCCAAAAGAGAGCTACTGTAACTTCATGCTGCTGGTGTGCTGTGACTACTCCTATCATGCTTCTCCCATACTTAATATTTTTTCCTGTTAGTTCATGTCTGGTCTTACATTTCAGTTCCAATTTCTTCAGCACAGATACCTTCCTCTTGCTGTATATTAGGTTTGTATTTGACACCACAATCCCTAAAATCAAGCATTCCTAAAATCCCTGCAGCATAGTCCCAGACAACCGTGCTTACCCATGCTTCCTGAAGGGATAGGAGGGTTGTGGAGCTCATCCTCTCTCCTTCCAGCCTTCCAGCTGAAAATCTCAACATGATGTCAGTCATGATAGATGTGCATTTTGTGACACAGCCAGCCTGCCATTAGGACAAACCCATTTCACTGAACCGTCTGATGGTAATGACTTTCAGTGACAGACTGACCTAGGCTGGCTCAAGTCAGTGTGCTGGAGGTGAAAGGCTTCATATTCCATTACCAGGATTCAGAGCCATCAAGTCTGCTCCATCCCACCCCTACTTAATCTGTATTGATAGACTTGGTAGCATTTTCCTAAATGCCGTCATCCATACAGATGTCTGCCGTTGTTTTGTTGATGCGGTCAATCAATACTACATTAAATGTTACCTTCAGTTTACCCTTAATTGTCTAAAGTAGATGTGATATTTTCATTATTTATACAACTATGCCATTAAATTATGCATCCCAGATTAAAAGAAGAGAATACTTGTTTACATTATTGTTATTGCTCTGGCATCAACTTTTGGATTTCTGTGTAAAGAAATTAATCTCCTATCGGAGGGGGAAATGGGACTGACAAGCTCTAGCTCCTGTTGCCTCTGGGACGTAATTATGCTTGCAAATACAAAACCAGAAAAAATCATAAGCTTAACACAGTAGACACTCTTGAAAGTTTCATCTCAGCATGAGGCTATGTTTTAATTATTATTTTTTGTCTGCATTGTTCAGATCAACAGTGCACCAACTATAGTAAGTGCTTATCCTAGTTAATTCTTCATGAGACTTATGTCACTGGAAGATGCATTTAATTTATTTCCTTTTGCTTTCCTTAAGCTGGCACGTACTAAGTGGTTATCTATAAACATTCCACAAAGGTTTTACTACTTTAGGGCCAGATCCAAAGCCTGTTGAGTTAATAGGAAGTGTCAGAGGTCTTTGGAACAGGCCCTATTACAAGACAGAAGTAAGCCCTGATTTGCTTGGGAACCTTGAAGAATGAAAAAGGAAAAACTTCTTATTTATATTCTACAATATTAACAGGTCTCCTGTATGATAGAGATTTTCCTTTCCTCTGAAGCAAATTTGGACACTATATCTATTTATATCTCCACATATCTATATATGTATGTCCTGATTCCAGCTGAAGGTTGATAGCATTATAATGAAATCTTTCTGCTGCAATTTCTGCTTGCAGATGTTATTCTATGTAACACATAGAATTACCATAACACATAGTTGTTATACCTGAACAATTGTCATCTCTATTGTAGAATAAGGTTTTCTTATTTACTGATTTAATTAGGAAATTACAGTTATATCTTTTGTATTGGGGGAAATAGCATATTTTGAAAATTACTGTGACATAGTTTAGTTCATTTTATTTAGAAAAGCTAACCTGCTCAGTACCAACATAATAGTTATCTATTACAGGGTCAAATAAAAAGCTCAGCTTCCAAGAATGAATGTGGGTCTTGCAATGACAAAACCTAAGAAATACACTGCCTCCAAATAATAATGTCATCATCTAGTAAACAAAAACCTATTTACAATTTCTAAAATTATTTGTAATATATTTTGAGATCCATACTCTCCAAATTGCATGCTAATTACTAGACTGATACAGTTAAGGCTGTTTGGAGATATTTCTTCTCATTTAAAGTTTGTTTAATGTGAAGAGTGTTAAACTTTTATAGAATAAATAAATTTTATGGAGAGTTGACAAAATGATTTATTAAATGATTGCGTGATACAGACCAGCGTATGGCTCCTACAGAGTTTTATCTCACTCTCACTCCTTCTGACATGTATTTTGTATTTCAGAGAAAGTTTAGTTTGTCACAGACAGCAGTATAATGGTGTCTACATTCCCCAGATTCATAGTTTACATCAGAAGTGAATGTTAGATCATTTGATCAGATCTGTATGTGCTGTGTTATGAAAACTTGTCAATTCACTGTTGTGCTGTGTTTTGCTGGGCATGGGTCAAGTCTGAACAAAATGTGTTGTACAATTTCCAAAGGAGCTGTGGAGATCCAGAGATGGAGAATTTGAAGTTTTTCTGTTGTGGTTTGTTCGTATGGTTAATCTCATTTGTAATAAAGACCAAAAAAACCCAATAAATAATAGCCAAAAAAAAAGCTGGTCCTAATATCTCATCCGATTCTGTTTATTCCCTCTTTCAGCCATTGGATCTTCTTCTTTCTTTATCTATCAGAGATGTTTTCAGCATCTTTTCACTGGGAAGGTGCTTACATACTGTAATCAGACCACAGACTAACTCTGCTTTTAATGAACTGAGATTTGGGAAGTTTTGCTAAGATTTCTTACCACTAGGCATTTACTTCAGCTCTCACATAATTTTTACAGCTGTCTGCTGCATTCTGCCTAATTTATCAAAATGCTTCCAAAATACTGATGATAGGAGTGGGTGATTTATTTAAAAAATGATCCCATCAGTGCCAATTTAGGAATTAAAGCATGTCATTAACCCTGGAAGTTACTTTATTATCCAACAAGTAAGCATGTGCTTTGTCAAAGCTTTTTTTTTGGCAAACTGCATTGAATCATTTGGAAGCAGTGGCCATAATAGTTTCAAAACGTTTGTTTTCGGAATAAAGCTTTCCACCTTACTAAGTATCACTTGTAATTCTTTGTTTGGCTTCATTTAAAAATGGTTTAATGATTCCAGACCAGCAGTGGATTCTTACCACTCTTTTAATTCCATCCTCAATGTTACTTGCTATTGGCCAGCCTTTTTATTCTCATTATTTTATCAAAAATGAGTTTATATTCCTAACTGGAGCTATAACAAAAACCTTAAAACATCTGTGGCGCTCCCTCATACCCAGAAAAACCTTATTAAAGTGTATCTTCAACAATAACTATTATTTGGGTTCACTGTCTGTTTCATAATATCTTTAATGTGTACTTTTTTGATTTATTACTAGGAAAGTCACCCTTCACCATTTCTTCCCAAAAACATGAGTGTACTGCCAAAATTCCCTAATAAGTGTAATAACAAATTCACAGTTACAGAGCAGGTCTTCACCTTGACAGCCTCTGCCTACTTATGGCACAAGCTGTGATGCAGGTCACTGAAGTGTGAGAGCAAGGTCAGGATTGTCCCCTTGGCCATGATTGCTGCTGGTTCTTTTCCACTGTTGAGAGGGATGACAGCAGAAGTGGTGGCAAGTGCTCTGCAGCCACACAGGCACCAGCTCCCTCGCTGTGTGTCTGGCATGCTGTTCCTGGCAAGGCTGCCCATCCCAACACCTTTTCCCTTTGGTAATGATTGACACAAGACAGAAGGATCCTTCCTAGAAAGATCCTGGCATCACCTGTGTGGGAAAACAGATGGGATTTTTACACAGCCTGAATTCAGGAATAATGTGGATGCTTTTTCTGTCAGCACTTCAAACCACTAAAGTAAGTACAGACATAACCCGTGTTTCCTGGCTGGCCACGAGTCCAAAGATGTAAGGTAATTAAGTCCTGAATTCCCCTTTACTGAGATACAGCTTTGTGGTTTTCATCCTCCCCTGTGTCTAAATGTATCAAACCCAGAGTTCAGACAGTGAGTCTTAACAGCATAGTGGTAGACAGCATTCATGGAGTGCATCCCTGTTCTTCTTGTTTTGCAGTGGTAGAATAAGATTAGAGCAGTAAGAAGCTGGAACTTCTCAAACATACAAATAATTGCCAAGCACTGTTCCAGTTAACTGAGAAAATACTGAACCAAAGTGATGCATCTTTGTACTGCAATGTTTTAGCCTATCTGCTGTATATTGAGACTGTTCTTGATGCTGCCTTGCTGTAATGGCACCATGGATTTAGGTTTGGGGTTTTTTTATTTTTTTGAATGAGGTTTATATCAGAATGTTCTAAATATAAGCTAAAATTACTTTGAAAGGATATTCAAGATTAGTACAGCTGAAGTGAGCCATCTTTTCAATATCTTCATTCAAATAAAACATGTACCGAAATGAAGGGCAACCAGATTTGACTGGAATTGCTTCAACACATTTTCTAAATATATTGTTACTAATACTGATGTTACTAATGATATGTCAAACTATGCATTATATAAATATATAACAAGAAAGATATTCTTTGCCTGAAAATGTCTTAAAATGAGCTCATGTAACACTATGAGCTAGTGTCCAACAACTAAAAAGTGAACACAGTTTCAAAGAGCTTCCAAAGAGCTGTTAAAAGATGTCAACCCCAGTATAGGATAAAAGATGAAAATATGCCCCATTACATAATGAAAAGCTATTTCTTAAACATCAGAAGTAAAAAAAAGTCTTGAGTAGCTCAAAATAACTGGAGAATTCATGGTTCAAGCCAAATCTGTATTTATAAATAAAAAACTGGTTACTCAAAAGATCAGGAATTAGGATTAACTTTTTACTGCAAAATCTTTTCCAGGATAATTGAATTCTGTAGCGACAAAGAGAAAGTAGATGCAAATAATTAATTAGCAATAATCAGCATGGAAAATTAATACTTAATCTGCATAATAAGGTAAAAGGTAGTATAGCTGAAAACACTATTATTCTTAGTTATAAATATTTTTTGTGTATTAGTCTTTCATCTAGTGTGTTATATCTTCATTCTTATTGAAATATTATTAATTCGTGAATTATATGCAAAAATTCTCATCCTGCAGACATTTATGTATATGCTTTATATTATACAATCTAGGGCTAAGTTAAGAAAAGTTCTAGCTTCTAGGGACTTCAGTTCTCAAACACTTCTTTTAAAAATCAGCTTAAAATAAGAACAGGTTTTCCTTCTTAACAAACTGAACATTTTCATGTTAACAGAATAAATAATAAATTAATGTGACAGAAGGTAGTAAAGTATAAAGGCTGAAATGCTGCATTTACAGCTCTAACGTGTTTTGAGAAAAATCTGATCAAAGGCATTTTATGAACAGAAAGTTTCTATTTCCCTTTTGGGGTAAATTGCCTTTACTGTGGAAACAGGAGTACTACTGGGAGCAGATAATCTTTTTTTAAAATCTGTTTTTCTTGAATGACTGCTTTACTTTTTCAGATTCATAGCCGTTAGTCTTTTTCTAGCACTAATCATGCAAGTGATCTCATAAAAAGTAACTTCTTATATAAGTTTTAATCACATATATTTCAAATCTCAAGTAGGCTGTTCAGACAAAACACTGTTTAGAAGACCCTATTATACCATGCAGTACTGTGTGATGAGGAGATGCTACATTTATTTTAGGAGAGAAAGAAATCTGTATTTCATTTGTTACACTGCTAACTTCACTTTAGGTAATTGCATTCAGCTTTATTATTGCCCAGAGCAATAACTGATTGTTAGTTATTGAAGTCTGAAATGATTTTTCTCATTTCCCAGGGGAATCTGGAGATTTACATGGTGCACAGCAGTAACTAATAGATATAATCTGGTCATAATGTAGCCCTATAATGTGTTATTTACTTGTTGAGAACATGGATGTTGAACATTTTAACATTTCCTCAAGAAGTGTTGCAGATTTTACTCATGATATGAGAGCTTTAAATGTGTACTACTCTTATTTTCACAATGGTGACAATGCTAGCAACCATTAGAAGGTATATAAAACACTGGGATAACACACCTGTGCTTACCCAGCTGCACAGGAACTTGAACACATCCTCAATTTCTAAAATTTAAACATGTGAGTTAAAAATAACCCATGATGAGTAAATTTCAACAATAAAAGGCACTCATGAGTTTGACTTGGAATACTGTGGAAAGGTGATTGCATTGGGACAGAGAAAGGTTTTTATGGAGCAGAGCTTGCTTTTCTTGCCCTCCTTGGAATTATTTGTATCTATTTTGGTACCAGTGTATGTGCAACCTGGAGTATTTTAAGTAGCTGTGTGCATTGTTTTATGAATGTCTTGTGCTACTCTGTAGCCAAAGGACATTGAGGGTGTGCAGTCACAAGCAAAATGTCCTTGGATGTATTCTGGAAGAATCAAATGTTTTAAAGATGGGATTAAGATGCCTGAACGTAGACATCTAATGCTATTTTGCATGCTGTGGTGTATTAAGAGCCTGCTCCCCACAACCATCATATGAGATACAGAGCCTGTAGGATTTTTTGCCTTTGGAAGCAGCCAAGTGAAGTACCTTAGGGCATGTCAGGTGTCTTGGGACACACCTTTGTAGTCAACAAACCAGCCCTCTGAAAATCTGCATTTATTCAGTGCCCAGAACAAAGGACCCCAAACTAGCTCCAACTTTCTTTAAGGCTATAAAATAAACCTTAAATGGCAATTGCTTCAAACTCATCAGTTCTGTGTCTGCCTTTGAAGCACATTCAGAAACAGGGTCTTAGAGAAAGAAGAAGAAGCTGTTCTGTAAACTTGGGTTCATTCTGGCTTTCTTAGTTAAAATGCTCCGTTTTGAGGTTACAGTAAAATGAACTGTTAATGTTGGATAAACAAACCAATAATACGAAGTAAAGCAATCTTAGCCTGATAATATATAATAACAATGCAAGTATGTTATACATTATACTCAAGTAAATAAAATACCAACTGCTGATTGTATAATCATGGTAAGCATGTTTTATTAAAGTAGGTTTTCCTTTCCATCAAATATGAATGTTTTATGAAGGTTTCAAAGTATTCCTCATGGAAACATTAAGGAATCTGTTCTTCTCTCAGTCCTCGGGGGATTTGTGACTGTTATTCACATTAAATCTAATGAGAATTACTGACATAAATACCTGGTGCATCAAGAGGCATCCAGGCTCTTAATCCTTAGCATCTTCATCATCCTTTCTGCACAATCTCCACCTCTTCCCAAGCTGCTGCTGCTTCCATTCCTAGTGCTCATTTCCTCATACAAAAACATTGCTGCTAATGTGGGAGCAAGCACTTTCTTTAGTGAGGAAGATTGCTTGAGGAAAATCCCCCTCCTTGACTAATTGTGGTTTATACTTTCTTTTGTGCTAGAGACAGACCCTATTCCACACAGCAAAGATCTGGATGCCATTTTAAAGTTTTATTGGGATCTGTATTGGATGGGGATGGAATCATGGCTGTTTCTTCTCTCTGGATTCAGCTCCAGACTGTTTATTGTCAGGGTGGGAGATGAAAGGCAAAAGGGAAGGAAGAAAGCAGTAAAGTGAAGACTGCAGGAGAAAAGGAGGGGGAGTGAGAAAGGACAGGATGGATCTGTGCTCTGATAAAAACAAAATATACAATTAAGAGTTCAAAGCCATTCCTTCCCAAACAGCAGTGAGAAAGAGCAAACCAAATTAAATACAAGCAATACCACCCTCCCTTGAAACACCAACACTTGCTATACTCCCTCCCTCTCAAAACACAAACAGCCAGATCTGTGTCCTGAAGCTAAGTGTCCCTTTAAAGTTTAAAATAGCTGTTCAACATGAGATGTTCAACTGACAGTACCTTCTATCTCAGAGCACAATCCAGAAGGAAGATCTTCCTTTTTTGAAGTCTTCCAATGCCAGCCTAGATTCACTGCTTCGTCTACTTCTGCACAAACTATAAATAAAATCACTTGAAGCAAAATGACCAGGTTCCAGTGGGTAATCTTACCTATTATGCTGTGATGGATCACTGCAGATAACATGTACTAAAAATGTCACATTTCATGCTAAAGCCATATATCAGGTAACTCCTGCACTGGACCATCAGCCAAGGCCACATACATAGTCACTAGCAGATTATGGCTTGAATTTTTTTAAGGATTTTAGTCAAAATTAAAATGACTTAATCTCTCCAAACCTTGCAGAGCCATTCATTTTCCTGTATCCTTATTCTGACCTATTTCATCGTTGTGCTATGTTCTCTTCTAGTTCTTTTCCTGTCACCAGTCACCTCCATGAAATTCTTCCCTCCATTCTGTCCCTGCACTTTCATATTGTAGAAAATTCCTATATTAAAGAAGCTTTAAAACTTCTGATGCTCGCTGTTGCAGCATTACTTCTGCCCTCACTCTCACACATTGTCCCTTTTAAATTATATCAGGTTTTTTTAATAGGATTTTTTTTTCTGATAAGTTAAAAATCTATACAGAATGAGAAGATATTGAGAACTTGTCATACAATAGCTTACCTAATGAATTTAATTTCTCTAACTGTTGTCCTCATACAATTTTTCCTATAGCCACACCTACGTTCATCTGGCTAGCTCAGAACAGCAGCTCTCAGTCTTTAATCAGAGTCCTCTTTTTGATACTGGTTACAGATCCACCATTATGTGTTTGTCATAGCCCTCTGCACACCAATATTGGGTTCTCTTCTCATGACAGTCTTCTGCAAGATTCATCAGCCGTGTTCCAGAAGAGTTAGGTGAAAGTGGAACAGACAAGGGAAGGCTTTGGATACTCATGTAAATAAGATGTATTTTGGATATATATGGCATTGGAATAGAAAACTTGAAGTTCAGTGGGATTCCCAGAGAATGGGAATGCCTGGTAGGAAAACATTTAAGCTAGATGATACAGCAAATCAAATAGCAAGAGGAGTATGGTAATACTTCCATGAAAGAGTAATACAATGGTAAAACTGACATTGGGTAACTTTTATTTTATTATTAAGAAGATTTCTAACCATTTAAAAGCAGAAGGATTGGAGTATCTTTCAATGCAAGCATTTATAGCAAGAAATCTGACCCTTTTCAGGACAGGTATTAGGGAAAGGGCCTGATGTGGTGCTTGTATAGCCAGGAGGTAGACTTAGTGATCCAGGGATTTTTACTGTTCCTTACTGTTTTTCACTGACCTTGAAAACCTATCTGTGAGTTGCTACATCCCTTTCTTGGGTGCTGTATAAACAATTACCTCTTGTGTATGGCTTTGTGTTGCTGCCTTCCAATCTATTCAAAGTGCTGCTAACATTTCCTCCTCTGAACACATATACCTGATAAGATCAGTCATATTTTTCTATTTCAAATGTATTAGAAAAATAGACCTTATTTAGTGGTCTTTGTTAACTTCATTACTAAGGAAAGTAGGAATCAAAATGCATGATTCTTGCTAATGTTTTAAAGAACTGACACTCTAACTTGGTAAAATCAATTTTATTGAAGCTCCAACAAACTGTTAGATAAATATGTCAATACTGTACATACCTTTTTTGGCTTGCAACCGTGTACCTGTTTTGGACAGATTAACTCAGCAAATAAGGCAAGTACACATTAACTGTATTGACTGTCAGGTGAATAATGTATCAAGTACATATACAAAAAATAGATTCCATTTTCAATAAAGAAACCAGGACCTATTAAAATCCGCTTCTAAAATTAACTCTTTCAGTGCTTCCTGTTGTTTGATACTGTCAGACTGTGTTTTAAGAGTTAAGATCAGTTAATTGGCTGCTCCATTTCCAGAAGACACTTCACCAGAAAAGTGCTTTCTTTCAGAGGCAGTGGAAGTTTCCACCATTCTGCTTGCCCATCAAAGGCTGACAAACAGGTCTTCAGCTGCTAAACCTGCTAGTGCAGAATGGGAAAAGTCCTACAGAACTGAGTTTATAGTTCTTTATGATCTTAAGATACAGATATTTATGATACTAGCAACTTTTGCTGTAGTTCTAATTTCTCAGAAATTGTTTCATTATCTCCTCACCCTTTGTCTACACATTTCTTCAAGGTTTGCACTGAAATACCTCTGTGTGTTTCCTAACATACTCTGTATGGATGGACACCTACAGTCAAGACCTTTGTAAGAATAGTCATAAAAATTTCCCCAGACTTTGAGACAAATTCTAACACCCCATCTGATACAAAGCCTTTGGTGTGGTCTTCCATTAAACAGCTCAGGACAAGAAGACATTTTGGTGGTGATGGTAGGGAAGCCACTGCAATATCCTGGTAATATTTTACAGATTGGTAAGCATTATTAGTAATTAGTGGTGTGTTTGGCAAAGTGAGAGCCACCACAGTGGGATACAGGTGTTTTCAGGGCAGAAACATCACTGTCCCTGAGGACATGTGGTAGACACTCTGAACCATTTGTACACATAATCTTCCTCCCATGTTTTACCTCTTAGACTGCACTATTTGTTTAAAGCATGAGATTGCAGTTCTTATAACTAAAATTTTTAATTGACTACTTTACAAATAAAAATGAACTACACAAAAATGATGTTTTTCCACTCTTTCAGGGATTATTAAATGACCTTGTCAACTCCTGGAGGATAACAAAACCCAATGTTTCTCAGTTGAAGTGAGAGTTTTTCCCTGTTGAAAATTGCCTGTTGTTTTTATTATTGTAAGAACTGGTCTGCTGAACTTAGTACAGCCTCTGAGGTCTCAGTGAGAATCCTATGATTAATGAGGTAGCCATTAATGTCAGTAGATTGAACAACTGAAATCTGATTATATTAAAGTGCTTCCCAAACATTAGGGTCACATTAACAGTTTATTGAAACAAGCTGATAAAATTTAAAATGGTCATCTAATTCCCTTGGGTTCCTAATTGTTGCATGATAAATCACTCTGTAGAGAAATCTATTACGATGTTCCAAATGTGAAAATGTAATTTACTGTACCATTAGTGGGGTGTTTGAAGCACATCAGTTCTTTCATGGGGGAGTTTTGCCAGAATAAGACAAAACTCTGTATATGGAGGGTCTTTTTCTTCTAGATTGAGATAATGCATGGGCCTTGAGCTGCCTAAATTATATAAGAAAAATGAGATATCTTCAGGAAACAAATCATCTGACGGTGACTTGCAAGTCTATTGCGAAAAGTACAGCATGAATGAGCATTCATCTATGTTCATTGTACTACTCTTCTTACAAGCATATTTTTGCAGAGATTAAAAAGTTTTCATGGCTTAGTTATGGTGGCTTCTTACAGAGAAAGAATCAGCTGAAAATTCAAACATTTCTGGTTACAGAACCTCAGATGCTGAAACAAATTTTTGCACAGAGGGCCTGAGTTATTCAAACTAATGTCTGGAGGATTGGGCCCTCTTGATAGTGTTTTCTTCTTTCAGTGTCAAAAATTCCCATGCACACCTGTATTTACATCTTTCTTTCCCCAGTTGATTTACTGCATAATTTTATTACTCTCATTCTGTGCCTAGGTAGCATTTGAGCTTCTGAGATTAATACACGTATTTCATTGTGTACATGTAAAGAAGTAGCTGAATGATGAGCATCTCAGCATACCCTAATTTAGTCTCTAGTTTGGTGGCAACCCCAGCCAAGCAGTCACAATAACCCTAACTTTTTAGCGAAAATGAAAAGTGGTTTGGTACTCACCAGAATTATTTTTAAAGGAGTGAAAGTATCTCAGCTTCATCCTTTTCATGAAAAGAGGGCTAAAATATTATAAAAATGAGTGATAGATTGGCAGAAAATCATAGTCATAGAATGGTTTGAGCTGGAAGGGACCTTAAAGATTATCCTCTTTCCAACCCTTCTGCCATAGGCAGAGACACCTTCCACTAGGTCAAGTTTTTCAGAGCCCCATCCAATCTGGCCTCACACATTTCCAAGGATGGGGCATCTGCAACTCCTCCGGGCAACCTGTTGCAGTGCCTCACCACTCTCACAGTAAGGAAATGTTTCCTAGTATTGAATCTAAACCCTCCCTATTCTTTTCCTCTTTCATTTGAAGCCCATTCCCGCTTGTCCTGTCATGCTCTTGTAAAATGTCCCTTTCCATCTTTCTCATGGGCTCCCTTCAGGTACTGAGAGGCTGCAACTAGGTCACACTGAAATCCCCTCTTCTCCAGGCTGAGCAATCCCAGTTCTCTCAGCCTTTTCTCATAGGAGAGGTGCTCTATCCCTCTGATCATCTTGATGGCCTCCTCTGGACTTACTCCAGCAGATCCATGTCCTTCCTGTGCTGGGGGCTCTGGGTTGGATCTCACCAGAGCAGAGCAGAGCAGAGCAGAGGGGCAGAACCTCCTCCCTCTGCTGCCCACGGAGCTTTGGATGCAGCCCAGGACACAATTGCCTTCCTGGGCTGCCCAGTGCACATTGCTGGGTCATGTCCAGCCTCTCATCCACCAGCACCCCCAAGTCCTTCTCAGCAGGGCTATTCTCAACATCCCCAGCTTGTGTTGATACCACGGCTTGCCCCAACCCTTGGTTAAAAATGTTGGCATTTGTACTTAACATCCTCCCAATAGGTACCTGGCTTTTTTAAATTATGCTGTTCTACCTGTGACAAAATCTGATTCACATTGCATATGAAAAGGAAATTTGTACATGTTCCACATTCAAGAAACTGATTGCAGGATGTGGAGTTATTAGTACTGCTTTCAGCTTGGTAGCATCTGGGAGTCTCAGCTGCACAGCAGAGTTCTGTGTACAAGGAGAGGCATAAGCACAGGACAAAAAAAAACATGTTTCAGTAAGTTTCAGAGGATGAAAAATATATGGCAGATGAGTGTAAGGAAATGAAATGGAACATTAAAACAATCTGCAGTCCTAGCATTGTTTGCTGTAGGTTTCACAGGGAAAAAAAGGGGAATTCTAGGCTGGCTGTGCAGAGAATAATAAGGTGCAGCTTTGTGAAAATTTGCTTTTCCCAGAGAAAGCACATCTGGAAGATGAATTAATACCACTGCTTCTTTTTTATGCAGTGCCTCAGTGGTCAGAATAGGCTCATGGGAAATTCAAGTGCAATTTTCCAGGCTTAGTGGTGTAGAAGTCAGATTGAAAAGGATGCAGAAAAAAATTTTGAACATGAAAAACTCAAAATTTTTGAAATGGAAGAGACAAGAAAGAAATACATTAACAGTTGAAGAGCAGTCTTTTAAAATGGGAAAAACATTTGGGTTTATATTCAGATGAAAGAGGAAGATGTGATTAACCAAAAGCAAAGAGTAAGAGTGACTCTCAGGTCACTATCTTAGGGGGGCTTAGGAGAGATCAAGCAGTGAAATTAAAAGAAAATATATAGTTAATTTGTGGAACTCATTGCTACAAGATTGTGAAGGATAAAAAGTAGTGCTTTTTTGTTCAGCTTTTTTGTTTTTTCTTTTTTTTAAGAGATTATACTTCTGTGTAAGGTTGATGCATTCATACCTATTAAACATGACTGACCCAATGGGACCTTCAGCTCAAGTCAGTGAACAATGGTGGATTTAATTATTTCTTTTCTTGTCACTTTTACTTTGATTTCAGATAGAAGTCCTGTGCAGAGGGTCACTGAAGATGATGAACATACCAGTATTTCTAGGATGCTGATGAAAATACCAGGCTTTCAAGGGCCCTTTTGAAACCACTGGAATGGATCTGCCTGATCTTTCTGAGAGACTGAAGCCTGCCCAGACTTTGAGCTGAGTCTGACAGGACAAAACACATTTCCTTTTCAACTTCTCAGATCTTCCTGTGTCCTCATGGAGCTCAGGCATCCAGCTGCCTTTCCCCAGTCACTAAGCTCAGGACTGAAACTGTGTGAGATTCAGATCACTGTATTAGATCTGCTTTCTCTTCTCGAGGCTCTGCAGCTCCTTGTTGTCTCCATTCACTTTCAGCCCTCCTATTAACTTTGTTCTTTTCATTTGATCAATCATCCTTCCCCACTACAAATAGGGCAAGGGGAAGAAAGAATAGTCCCAGGGACCAGTAAGTGTTGCTGTGAAGTACTTACAGAAGAATGTACTAGTTTGGGGTGTTGGGATTTTTGGCTGGGTTTTTTTGGTGGTGGTTTTTTTTGGGGGGAGGGGTGGTTTTTTGGTTGTTGTTTTGTTTTTTGATAAAGAAATAGGATGGAAAACTGAAAAAGAATGTGTAGAGATGAGATTAAATGTTTCACCCAAGGAAGGAGAAAACAAAGACAAGGCAAGCCAAGAAAAGGAGACAAATAGATGGATATGGATCAGCATGCTTCTGGTTCAAGTTCAGCTGTTACTATGAGGTCATTCCACTGTAGCTCTCTTTCAGATCAGCATTTATTATTCACTTTGGAATGTCCAGCATGGTTTGAATGAGCTTGGAAAATTAGTGCTTTTAAAATGTAAGAGTGACAGAACCTAGATTACATGACAGGGAGAAGCTGCTGCTTTTTTCTTCTCACCCTTGTGCATTTCTTCTCTCTGTCTTCTATAGTCTGACACATGGGATGAAGGATTTAAGAAAGAAGTAGAGCAGAACATGTGAGAATTGTCTGGTGCCACAACTGTACCAGCACCAGCACCAGCACCAGGAGTAGAGAAGAAAGAAAGGAGAAGGTAAGTCTCAACTGAGAGTGTCAATATAGTGAATTAAAGGGCTTCTTTGGGGTGTAAATTTGCCTTATGCCTATACATGGAGCAATACAACATGCATTCAGACACATAATTACACTTGAAGTTTCCCTTTTTACTGGAAGCATTTGAAGACACATGGTGACAAAATATGTGTTGCCTACTTACAAGTGTGACTTCAGAATCCTCCACCAGTTTGTCCTCTGTGCACAGATAGTGTGTGCCTAGATTATCTATGGAACTATGGAATTATGGAGCCTCATCCAGACCTCCTCACCATTGAAGCTATAATGTGGATTTATGAGACAGGAGCCACTCAAGGCCTCAAACACTCAAGCAAATCAAACCTCAGCCCTTCCTACTCTGTGCCATACTGATGTATGGTAATCAGTCCTCAGTCACCCACAGAGTAAAGAAGTTCTTTGTCATATTCAGATGGAACTTCCTGTGCATCAGTTTCTGCCCATTGTCTCTTGTCCTATTGCCTGGAACCACTGAGAAGAGTCTGGCTCTCTCCTCTTCACACTTTCCCTTGAAATACTTATAGATATTGATGAGGTTGCCTTTCAGTTGTCTCTTCCCAAGGCTGAACAGGCCCAGCTCCCTCTCTTTCATGTCTTTGTGAGATTGATGTTTTCTCTCTGCCGAAAGTTATGAAGTTAAAGTTGTTACTTACTGTTTTGTTTGTTAGATCTGTGTTACAGTTTGTTATATTTCCCCTGTTACTTCCTACTTCCGCCCTGTCCCATACCTCATTTCCGGCCGGGCTGCTGCTGCTTCCCACTTGTCTATCAACTCGAAGACATCGCCCAATATGCAAATCCAAGAGGCTCCCATGAGGCACTGCTCCGTGATGGAAGTTCCTTTAAAATCAGAGAGCCTTAAAAACAGCAAGTAGATGCCAAATGCTGGATTATAAGTGACACCACCAAGTCAGCAGAAACATCTAGCTACTAAAGAGAATTTCCATCTTCTCACAATCACCTACAAAGGACTGCGTCAGAGAAACATCTCTAGACAACGTGAGCCTAGCTGAGTTCTGGATAACTCCCATGAGGCTGGAGCCGCTCACCCTGCCATCTGACAGGATTGATGTGGAGCCTCTTCTCCGGCATTGGAACTGGCGGGAGCAGCAGCGGCGTGTGCAGCCCCTCGGGTCCCCTCCCACTGCTTCTTTAATAAAAGAGATGCTTAATAAAGGCCTTGGTCCTGATTTATTTTTAGCAGTTTTGGGGGCTCGCCTGGGATTGGCCACACCTGAAGAGGACCTTGGACGGGAAGGAGCCACCCAGAAGAGGCCCTCCGGGACAGCTGGCCACCGTGGACCCGGCGTGGGATGAGGACAATGCAGGAGAGAACCGGGAAGCAACCGGTGGCGGGCAAGGAGGCGAGTGAGTGAGGAGTGCCTGAGACGGGGGCCGGCAGCTCGGACTCCCAAAGTGAGTGTGGACCCCTTAGTACCGTGGTTCTGGACTCCCGCGAGGGGGCCGGCCGGGAACAGGGGGAAGCGAGAGTAGCCTGAAGCAAGAAAGAGGCATCTCCAGGGGATAGTGGACCCCTCCCCCGAGCATGCAGGGAAATTAGAGTGAGAGTGGCACGCAGTTTAGATACCCTTAAGACGTGCGGGGTGGGCCTAGGCTTAGGGTGAGTGGCACGTAACAGAGAGAGAGGTTGGGCTGGGGCGAGCCGAAGAGGCAGACTCTGCTAGGCCTAACTTTTGCTTGTTGGGCTGGGGCGAGCCAGGTAGGCCAGCTCTGCTAGGCCTGGCTTTTGGTTGTTGGGCTGGGGCGAGCCGGGTAGGCAGACCCTGGTAGGCCTAACTCTTGAGTGGATCATGGTGGTATAAGTTAGGAGTTGTGTTGACTGTACTTTTAGTTTGGGTAGGGGCACATTATAGTTCCGTTAAGGAGGTCAGCTTATGATTTAGAAAAGGCCGGAAGGAGTAAGTTCAGTCTACTTAAGAGAATTTTTGTTGCCTGTCAGTTACTTAAAGTTCGGGTAGAGGCACCTTAAAGTTCTAGTTAAAGGCCGAACCTTAAATTAAAAATGGAAAGTGTGTGAGCAAGGGGGGGAGATCTGAGGGAAGAGGTAAGAGCGTGAAGAACATTCCCAGGGATAGCCCATTAGGTCAGATGTTAGAAAAATGGGAAGTAGAAGAGAGCACCAGAGGCTTAAGTAAAATTAAAATGATACATACACTTCGTGTGGAGATTTGGCTTACCTTAAATCTCCCCGAAAGGTGGCCAGGGTGTGGCACGAGAGACCCCTGGATGTGCTCAAAATTAAATCAGCACCTAAGGGCCAAAGGGGATCTCGATGAAGAAGAGTTGCGATATGCTGCTTGTTGGGAGAGGTGGAAGTTAGATAGTGAAAGGGTAAGGATGTGCAAGCTCAGGGAACAGGAAAGTCGGAAAGGAAGAGGGGAAGAAGAAGAAAGGAAAGAGCACCAATGGGATCCCCTTGAGCACCTACCTCCTCCTCCCCCAGCGTATCTGGCGACATCCCATCATTCCTCCCAACAACCTACAATCCCTACGTCTCCCCAACCTATAATCCCCACGTCTCCCCAATCCACAATCCCTATGTCTCCCCAACCTACAATCCCTACGTCTCCCCAACCTACAATCCCTACGTCTCCCCAGTCTATAACCCCCATGCCTCCCCAACCTGCAATCCAGACCGCCGTCCCTACACCCCAACCTACCCTAAGACTAACCCCTTCTATCCCAAACCCCGATATTACCATTCCCGTACCCCGATCCGAACCGTTTCCCCCTGTCAACTGCTTTTCCAGCACCTCCTCGAAGTTGGGGACCGGGCCTACCGAGCCCCAATACAGATCTTTCCCCTATGACTCAGCATACTCCTTCTGCTGTGTCACCGCAGGTTGTAGAGGCCCCTGAAAGGCCCCCTTATTGTACACGTTTGAAAGCAAAGCTTTTTCCTTTAAGAAAGGTCCCAATGGGAGGCATAGACGGGGGGGTAGGTTTTGTAAATGCTCCCCTTACAGCATCAGAAGTGAGGAGTTTCAAGAAAGAGTCAGGCAATCTAGTAGAGGATCCCGTGGGCATCGCCAACCAGGTAGACTAATTCCTGGGACCAAATATTTACACTTCGGGGTAGTTGAATTCTATTTTGAAGATATTATTTAACCCTGAAGAGGTACGATTGATTAGAACGGCTGGAATTAAGATCTGGGAAAGGGAAAACCGAGTGGGACCCCCAGGAGATCACAAGTTGCCCGTAGCAGACCCAGGTTGGCAGCCGGATAGGGAAGAAGATAGGAGGAACATGGAGGTCTGTAGAAGTCTAATGATAGGAGGCATCAAGGAATCAGTCCCCCGTATCAATAACACCAAACTGGCATTTGACGCGGCACAGGAAAAGGATGAAACTCCTGCCTCCTGGTTGAATAGACTTCGTAGGAACTTCCAGCAGTATTCCAGCTTAGACCCAGATAGTCCTGAAGGCCAGGTGTTCCTGAAATTACAATTTGTTACCAAATCCTGGCCAGATATAAGGAGGAAATTGGAAAAATTAGAAGATTGGCAAGAAAAAAGTATTAATGAGCTGCTTAGGGAAGCCCTACGGGTCTATTTAAGAAGGGAGGAGGAGAAAAACAGATCAAAAGCGAGGGTGATGGTCAGGGTTGCTCAGGAGAGTGTCAGGGCAGGGGGAAACCCGCAGGGAAAGGAAACTCCTCCACCTCCAACAGAGGGAGAGGGAGGAAAGATCAGGCCGCCCTGGGTTACCCCTCAAAAGCCAAGGGAACCACCAAGGTGCTTTTATTGTGGAGAGGTAGGCCACGTGAGAAAGTTTTGTCGCAAAGTTGCCTTGGACAAAGCTATTGCCAGAGAACAGGAAGCCCTTGAGAAGTTGCTGAGAGGGGAAAGAGATGATGAATAGGGGTGTAATGGGCTCTATCCAGTAGGGGACCTAAAGAAACACCAGGAGCCCATTGTAAATTTAGAGGTAGGTCCCCATCAAGAAGACCTTGAGTTTGTAGTAGATACAAGAGCCGATCGATCAAGTTTGCGTCAGTTACCCCTAGGCACGACTATTGGAAAGCGGACGTGTGAAGTACTAGGTGCAGGAGGGAAACCCTTTATGGCCAACATCATAGATAATATAGAGATAAGAGGAAACTCTAGACAATGCACCCCAGATTTCATCTATCTACCCTGGCTAGAGGGCAATTTATTGGGGACAGACCTGCAAGTAAAACTGGGGATAGGGGTGGTCCCAAAGGAAGGGAGGATGGTCATCCAATTGATGAGTTTGACAACAAAAGATATGGACAAGATAAGGCCCGAAGAATGGGCAGAGGAGGGAAAGTATGGTTGCTTGGATATAACACCCATAAAAGTAGAAATGAAAGAGGAAGGACCTCCCATCCGGGTCAAGCAATACCCTGTGTCAGCAGAGAGCAGAAAAGGACTGGCACCAATCATAAGACATTTGTTAGCGGAAGGCATACTCGAGCCCTCATGTGTCCCCGTAATACCCCTATTTTAGCAGTAAAGAAGGAAGAAAACAAATATCGACTTGTACAAGATTTAAGAGAGGTGAACAAGAGGACTATCACCAGGTATCCTCTGGTAGTGAATCCATATACAATATTAAGCAGGATACCTCAAGATCATGCATGGTTCACAGTGATTGACCTAAAAGATGCTTTCTGGGCCTGTCCCTTGGCAGTAGAAATTAGAAATTGGTTCACGTTTGAATGGGAATGCCCAGAAAGCAAGATGAGAGAACAAGTCAGGTGGACAAGAATTTCCCAGGGATTCACGGAGTCCCCAAATTTATTCGGACATACATGGGAAGAATTATTACGGCAATTTACCCCAAGAGATGAAGTGCAGATTTTACAGTATGTTGACAATATACTGGTATCTGGGGAAGATCAGAATGAGGTTACAGGAACCAGTATCAAACTCTTAAACTTTTTAGGGTGGAAAGGCTTAAAGGTATCAAAAACTAAATTACAATTTGTAGAGTCCCAAGTCACGTACCTGGGACACATCATAGGGGAGGGGTATAAAAAACTAAACCCTGAAAGAATATCTGGAATATTGGCTATCCCTCCACCAAAAACAAAAAGAGACATAAGGAAACTGCTAGGCTTATTCGGCTACTGCAAATTATGGATTGAAGAATATAGGCAAAGCGTTAAATTTTTATATGAAAAATTAGTATAATCTGACCCAATAAACTAGACAAGTAAAGATGAAGAACAATTGGAAAAATTAAAGACTAAATTATCCACTGCTCCAGTTTTAAGCCTTCCCGACCTCAAAAAGGAGTTTGACTTGTTTGTGAATGCTGAAGGGGGAGTTGCCTATGGTGTGCTAACACAGGAGTGGGGAAGACACAGGAAACCAGTAGCTTATCTCTCAAAATTTCTTGACCCAGTGGCGAGAGGATGGCCAACTTGTATTCAAGCTTTGGCAGCGACAGCAACTTTAGTAGAAGAAAGTCAAAAATTGACCTTACAAGGAAGGATCAGGGTACACACCCCTCACAATTTGAGAACAGTACTGAGCCAGAGAGCACAGCAGTGGCTGACAGATCCTAGAATGCTAAAATATGAAGCCATCCTAATGACGACTAGAGAGCTAGACCTAATCACTTCCAAAGTTTGAATCCTGCACAGTTCTTGATGGGCGAACCAGTGGCAGATCTAGAGCATGACTGTTTAGACCTACAAACTAAATTGAGAGAGGATTTGGAAGATTTACCACTACCCTATGGGAGAGCGCTATTTATTGATGGGTCATCTCGGGTAGCAGAAGGAAAAAGGATGTCAGGGTATGCAGTAATCGAGGGAATAGCGAATACTACTTTAGAATTCCTTGAACAAGAAAGGTTACCTTGCCCGTTGGTCGGCACAATGTTGCAAGGTGTATGCCCTGAAAAGAGGATTAGATCTGTTGGAGAAAGATCGGGGTACAATATATACCGATTCTAAATATGCTTATGGGATAGTGCATACTTTCAGAAAGATCTGGGAAGAAAGAGGTTTCCTCAACTCAAAAGGAAAGGGCATAACCCATAAAGAGTTAATTAGATCGGTATTAGAGTCCCTCATGAAGCCGGAAGAAATTGCCGTGGTACACATAAAGGGACACCAGAAGGGGGACTCTTGAGAAAAGAGGGAATCGTGCAGCTGACCAAGCAGCCAAGATAGCCGCTCAGAGTGGGGGAAAACCAATAAGGGTGTTGAAGCTGGATGGGACACCACCTAATGAAATAAGAGAACCAATATTTAGTGAAAAAGAGTTAAAAGAAATGAAAAAGTTTGGGTTACACCAAGGAAAACATGGAGAATGGTTGACAGCAGATGGAAGGAAATTTATAAATAAGGCGCTAGTTCAAGAAATCCTAAAAGATATACACAATCTAACCCACTGGCGGGTTCAAGGGATATGTGATCACTTCTTGAGGGATCACCTATGTGTGGGGGTGTATAGTTTAGCAGAGGCCATCGCAGAGGGATGTCTGACCTGTCAAAAGGCAAACCAAAAGCAGATGAGGAGAGTCACACCAGGAGGAAGAGAAACAGCATTGAGACCCTTCCAGAGCATCCAAGTAGACTTCACAGAGATGCCCCTAGTGCAGGGTTCTTTCAGTCTTTGTGGACCACCTGACTTACTGGGTTGAGGCATTTCCCACCAAAAGGGAAACTGCTCAAGTAGTAGCCAGGATATTGTTAGAGCAAATCATACCCAGGTATGGGCTTGTGAATGACATAGATTCAGACAGAGGCCTGCATTTCACCGCACAGGTATTGCATGATATAACTAAGGCATTAGGGATAAAGTGGAGGTTACATACCCCATGGCACCCCCAAAGTTTACGGAGAGTTGAGAGGATGAATAAAACCCTCAAAAATGTATTAACCAAATTGATTATGGAGACGGGGATGAATTGGCTGAAATTGGCCCTACTCCGAATTAGAACCCGGCCGAGATCTGATATAGGGGCCTCTCCATATGAAGTAATGTTTGGACTCCCCTTCCTTTTAACCCCTTATAGTTGTGGGGATTATTTGGAAGGCGAGGCAGCTACAAAAGAATATATAAGAGCAATTGGAACAACACTGGCAGACTTAAAGAAAAAAGGGTATCTTCCTCAAACCTCTCCCTTGGACACCGACATGCATCAAATAAAACCTGAGGACTGGGTATTGATAAAATCATGGAACAACGCCCCACTAACTCCCAAATTTGAAGGTCCGTTTCAGGTTCTCCTTATTACCCACACAGCAGTAAGGACCCAAGAAAAGGGCTGGACCCATATCTCGCAAGTAAAAGGACCATTACCACCCCCGGGTTCTCACCCTGACTCTCTGCCAAATTCACCCGGAGCCTCTGAGGAGTGGACAGCCTCTCGAGACCCAAATACTCTGAGAATTACCTTGAAAAGAAAAGCCAAAGACAGTTAGAAGGCGTTACCTAAGTTGCTAGGGGAAATTTATAGTTGTTGTGGTTACTGTATCTTGATAAAGAGTTGCCATAGTTATCGTTATAGTTACTGTATTCAGTTGAAAAATTGTCGTAGTTATTGTTGTAGTTATTGTATCCTGTGCTTAAGAACTTCTTAGTTAGAAAATATAAGAGAAACCGTTGTAAGTTCATAAACGTGCAAAACCGCTGTTTAGTAGAAAAAGGAAAGTATAGCGAAAATGATATAGGGCAGTTCTCTCACAGGACATACTTGGGGAAAGTGTACTGAAATTAAGCCTAAGGGTGGTAAAGTGAGTAAGAGATTTAGTTCAAGCATGCAGGCACCCAGAAGGCAAGGCTGGGCAAGACCCAAAGGAAACATAACCCAAGAGTTGGTTCGTACTGGACTTCTGGGAGGACTATTGATAATGATGGGGATGAGTAATTCTGCCGATGGAGCATGCACAAAATGTTATTCTCCCATGTACGATGGAGAGAATTTACAATCTCTTATAAGAGTGCACACCCACGTAAAGCCTACCTGTTTTGACCCTGCGCAATTAACTACCTGTCAAGAAGACAGGAAAAGGTATTGGCTAGCACAAAATGGCACCACGTTTCGGCAGCGCTTGTCCTGTCAGAGAATGGTACTGTATGGAAAATCTAGGCGATTCAGAAGGAGCGGCTGATTTAGTAATGGAAAGATCTTTAGCCAATAAAAGGGAAACAGTAGATGAACACCTCAATAAAAATCTATTCATAGACATGGTAGAAAAGATAAGCCAGGAGCTGAGCATAACCAATTGTTAGGTCTGCGGAAGTACCCAGATGCCCGAGTTATGGCCCTGGGAAGGCACCAGCCTTGCACCCTTAGATATCTTAAGATGGAAGTTACTAAAGCAGGAGCCCCCTAGCAAAGGGAAGCGAAGGAAAGAACAGTGAGTCTTAAATCAAAAGTAATAGGGGAAGAATGTATAAAAAGATCAGGAGTAAGGTTCAAGACCTTTGTCGGGTCTATGGCCTGCAAAAGGTATTTGCTGATACAAGGAGGAGATCAGGAATGGATACCAAGGGAACCTGACATGTACTGGTCTATGGGCAAGAAAGAGACAGAGTGTACTTATCACAAAGGATATAACCTGTATGAATGCTCTGATCGTGGAATAAATCCATTTTGGGGATTATGGTCCATCTCTAGGTATTGGGAGTACCTGTTTGATAGGCAATCCCACTCCTGGAAAGCCCCACAACATCTCTTCTGGATTTGCGGGGACAAAGCATATACCCACCTACCGGGAGACTGGAGCGGCAGCTGCACAATAGGAGTCATAAAACCAGCCTTCTTCCTCCTCCCAAAGAAAACAGAGACATGCCTAAGAGTACCGTTATACGACAACCTGAGAAACAACATACAAAAGACAAGGACCCTCATCGATCTAGGCAGCACTCAGAAATGGAAAGGAAAAATTTGGACCCCAGAAGAAATAGTAAAGACATACGGGCCTGCCACTTGGACTCAAGATGGGTCATGGGGATATTGGACCCCAATATACATGTTGAACCGGGTTATTAGGCTACAGGCAGTTCTTGAAATAATCTCTAATAAAACAGCCTTAGCCTTAGACCACATTAGTGATCAACTGGAACAGACACGAGCAGTGGTCTATCAAGTTCGATTGGCTGTTGATTATCTATTAGCAAACGAAGGTGGAATTTGCGGAAAATTCAATTCTTCTGAGTGTTGCCAAGAAATCGAAGACAAAAGTGAAGTAATCAAAAACCTATCAAAGGAAATTCAGAAAATCGCATATGTAGGCACTCAAGAATGGAAGCCATTAATTAATACCGATTGGTGGGATAATTTTTGGTCCTTCAAGGGGGCATGGTGGAAGAAGGTCGGGTTTATAGCCCTAAGTGCGCTCGCCAGTATTTTACTCCTCCCATGCCTACTCCCCTGTCTGATCCGGATAATAACTTCTACCGTGCAGGCCAATTTCCAAGTACCTCTCCTCACTAAGCAAGAGCAGTCCACAATACTAACCTTAGAATCCCAGGAAGAAACACTAAGCTCCGCTGAGAAACTTTATAATCAGTTCCAACGAATCAGGAAAACATATGCTGAATATTCTGAAGACCCAGAAATAGCAAATTGATGCGGTCTAAAGACCGATCAAAGAGATAGAGGGGGAATTGAGATAGATGTTTTCTCTCTGCCAAAAGTTATGAAGTTAAAGTTGTTACTTACTGTTTTGTTTGTTAGATCTGTGTTACAGTTTGTTATATTTCCCCTGTTACTTCCTACTTCTGCCCTGTCCCATACCTCATTTCCGGCCGGGCTGCTGCTGCTTCCCACTTGTCTATCAACTCGAAGACATCGCCCAATATGCAAATCCAAGAGGCTCCCGTGAGGCACTGCTCCGTGATGGAAGTTCCTTTAAAATCAGAGAGCCTTAAAAACAGCAAGTTAGATGCCAAATGCTGGACTACAAGTGACACCACCAAGTCAGCAGAAACATCTAGCTACTAAAGAGAATTTCCATCTTCTCACAATCACCTACAAAGGACTGCGCCAGAGAAACACCCCTAGACAACGTGAGCCTAGCTGAGTTCCTGATAACTCCCGTGAGGCTGGAGCCCCTGACCCTGCCATCTGACAGGATTGACATGGAGCCTCCTCTCCAGCATTGGAACTGGCGGGAGCAGCAGCAGCGGCGTGTGCAGCCCCTCGGGTCCCCTCCCACTGCTTCTTTAATAAAAGAGATGCTTAATAAAGGCCTTGGCCCTGATTTATTTTTAGCATTTGTAAATCCACATGGATCAGAACACAGCACAGAGACCAAAGAAACACACTGATGAAATACACTGGTAGAAGTGCTGAGCCCGAGTGGTGTCACCAATGGAAGTAACAGTGCTCAGCATTTTGGAGGACAAATCTGAAGATCCACCCACCTCCCCTTATCCCTGACCAGCTTTCTCTCCTCTGCAGACTGAATAAGAAGTGGGATGAGAGCTGAGGAGCTGCCTCATCTAGCACATGGAGTTTCATTGTGCTAGGTTGCCATGCTGGATACCTATACAAAGCAAATGTAGAGTCCCTGGCAGGTGCAGAGGAGAGCCCCTTTATTGCAAAAGCCAGGCATTTCCAAGCACCTAGCTGGTTATCTGTTTAATAGCTTTGAGGTACAAGAAGCCCAAGTCAGCCAAGCACTGTACACCACGATGGGGACATGCGGCAGTCACACAGAGTCTCTCACGTCCCTCTATTCCAGCTGAGTCACTCTGCCATAGTTCCCTTCCCCTAAGCCTAAGTAGCAGGCCTGAACCACGATTTTACAAGGATAACAGGGCCTTATTTTATAAGGCTTTACCTATATGCAACAGTTCCCTAAAAAGGTCTGCCTCTCAGACCAAAGGGGTACTGCTGCAATTTGCATTATACTGACTGCATTACTAGGCATCCTGAAGAATTGGCAAGAAATAAATAAATAAGAAAATAGACTAATAACAAACTAATAAATTAGCAAACTGTTTCTATGACAGTGACTGATTTCCTAGACTATATGATATTAATTTCCTTCACAGCTATTAGTTTGGGAGGCACAAGGCCGTACATTACTCACATGCTTTCTCTCCCTTTTTTTATTCTTAAGGAGTTGGCTGACTTTGAATTGAAGACTGCAGAGTCACAGTGGCTATGGATGTGCCCACACAGAGTTTTTTTAATACACCATTTTATTGGAAAAAGGTTCTTCAGATGTAACTTGTCTGTCAATTTTTCTCTAATTATTGTTATTACTGCAAATTCTGAATGATATCTGTGAATTTCTGTGGATTTATGATAACTATGGATTTTTAGGTTTTGGCATTAGAAACATGAATGTTGCCATAATGTGCAATTCAGCTCCTCTGAAGTTGCTGAAGCGTTTGCATGCTGGTTTAGAAGAACTGCTTGCACACACATCACATTGCAAATTGCTCCTTTAAATGCTTGGCAGTATAGGTTTTTTGTGATACCCTTTGTGTGAAATTGCCTTCCTGGTTTTGGTAAACTTGACTGAAGTCAATAGAACTACTGCAGAGATGAATTTGGACCTTTGTATTTTGTTTATTCTAAAAAAGAAAAAAGAAAATATATTGCTTTCATGGAATAAGAAAACATACATAGTATTTACCTGGAAGCTCTCAAAAGCTTTTTTGTAAATACATGTCGCATTTTCATTCATGTAAACGTGTATTTGTATTTTCACAAAAAAACTACTTATTAGTAGCACAGTTAAATAAGTGTTTTGGATGTACAGTAGGAGTTTCTTAGCTCAAATGTGATTTACCTTATCAGCTATAATGGCTACCAGGATAAATGCATATTTTGCTGCAAGTTAAAATGCATATTATTAATATTTTTATAACAGTTTACATTTATAGAGCGTCTTTCATCCCAAATACCATAGTGTATTATGTATATGAATAATCCCATTGAACTGGTGTGAATAGTCCATTGAAACCAATGGGACTATTCACACAAGCAAGGCTATTCACAAGAATTAGAGCTATAGAGTCTGGCCTTCATTATATAATGTATTTTTTTCTCCACAAAATTGTCACTCACCGTACATGTTAGTTTTAAATAAATTAATTGCAGAGGAGATGAAATTGCAAATGCTACTTCTTACAATATATTTTCAGAAATTTACATATATGAATAAGGGTAGGAGGCCAAATAATTTAATATCTCATATATTAACATAATAGTTTAGTGCTGATTTAAATTGAAGATGTCTCTTGCTAATGGCTCATCCCAAAACAACTTCCTACAAATAAGGAGCTGAATCCTAGAATGTTTTACTTCAGGAAGTAGGTTTCAATCATGCTAAGAATCTTACTTCATTCGGTGGGATTGCTCATGAGTTAAGATTCTAGGATCAATATCAAGGCCAGATAAACGAGTGGCTAATATAATTAACTGCTCCATGTTGATCCATATTGATCCATATTAAGCAAACATTTAACACTGAAACAACAATTTGAGGAATCAAAATTGGGTGACAAAAACTTTCAGTTCTACTTTTCATTTCTGTGTGTTAGACATGTTCAGGAAGCAAACTTTTTATAAGATTTCACATATGATACTTAATCAGTTCTAATTAAACAACATACCAGCAGTACAATTCCCTGAGAGAGCAATAAATTTGGCTCTATTTTTAGTGAAAGGATTCTTGCTCTGCTTTGCCTGGCATTGTTTGTTCCTGCCTTCTCAGCCCACCCTGCCCTTTGTCTACCCCTGCCCTTTGTCTACCCATGCCCTTGTGGAGCCATATATTGGTCATGTCAAGGACCAATCTGGCTGAAAACCAACCAGCCAATTTTTTTGGGCTAGTTTACCTTTCATCCCCACTATTTGTCCAGATGAAGTCCATGACTGTAAAAATAGCTGTTCCAGCATCAGGGAGAGGGTGATGCTCCTCTTAAAGTGCAAAATGGGGGAAGCACTTCCTTCAAAATTTCCATGAAACTACAGCATTAGTGTGCCATGGCTGAGATCATCCAGGGCTTGAGCATTGGAAAGGCTTTAATACTCAGTGACAGTTTGTTTTCCCTCATACACAAGCAGAATGAGGTGTCTTGGTAAGCTATCCCAGGACACAGAAGTAGCAGGGGTGTTATTCAGGAGAAAATTGCAACTTAAGCATTGTATGGGCTCTCAAGATGCTCTTATCCACCTCTCTGTACTCAGGACAGTCAGGATTAAAATTTGATAAACTGTCTGGTGAAGTGTGAAGATCAAAAAGGATTCACTCACCAGTTTGGTAAAACCAAGCATGTAGAATCATGGAATTATAGACTGGCTTGGGCTGGAAGGGGCCTTAAAGGTCATCTTGTTCCAACCCCCTCCACCATGTGCAGGGACATCTTCCACTGGACCAGGTTGCTCAAAGCCTCATATAACCTAGCCTTGAATATTTTCACAGATGGGGCATCTGCATCTTCTCTGAGCAACCTCTTCCAGTGCCTCACCATCCTCACAGTGAAGAGTTGCTTTCTAATATGTAATCTAAACCTATGTCCTGTCAGTTTAAAGCCATTCCCCCTTGTCCTACCCTACGTACTGTTGTCAAAAGCCCCTCTCCAGTCTTCTTGTAGGCTTCCCTTTGGGTGCTGGAAGGTGCTATAAGGTCTCTTCCAGGCTGAACAGCCCCAGATCTCTCAGCCTGTCCTCATGGGAGAGGTGCTCCAGCCCTCTGGCCATCTTCACAACCCTCCTCTGGACTTGCTCCAGCATGTCCAAGTCCTCCTCATGTTGTGAGCCCCAGTGCTCAGTGCAGTATGTATTACTCAGCTAGACCCTAACATCTTGAGTCCAGTGAGGAGGCAGGTCTGGGAATGAGCCTAGATTAGGGTTTGCATGAGAGGTCATCATGGGCTTGCTGCTCTCCAGATTACCCAGGTGTTGGGCACACAGCTGGTCAGTAAAGTTAAATTGCATTCTCACACTGGCAGGTGTACTGGTGATAGCCTTGGTGTCTAAGGAAGTGTGGGCACTTGGGGATTTAGTTGCTTTCCTGCTATTGAAGTTTAGGTGGCTGAGCAATGCTTGAGTCCCTTTGCAGATGAGTTCTAAATTATTAGAGAAAATGTAATTTATTTATATATGTGTGTGTGTGTATATATATATACACACACATATATACACACGTATATATATATATACACACAAATATATATATACACACATATACATATACATATACATATGTATGTGTGTGTGTGTGTATATATATATATATACACATATATAATATTCCATTTAAAGCTTCCTTGTTTCCTTAGAGGTTGTATTACCCCACCTCAAGAAAAGGTCATAGCCATAGGAGACAATATGAGACCAAAAATTCACTTTTAAGTTTTGTATCCATTATGTGGGGTTGTTCATTAACTCTGAATATCATAGGGCCAAAACAATCTTTTTCTTTCAAAAAAAAACTATCTCCTCAAGGTCATTTAAGAATCTCTGAAGTTCTCATATGAAATCATAGTAAAGGATTTTTTAGCAACATTTTAAAGAAAATATATTTAATACTTTGTGGTTTTAAGTATTTATTGCAAATAACGTCAGATTTGCTATACCTTTAATACTAATGTCATACTTAAAATAAATCACAATGTGTACTTCCTGTGATCTTTTCAGAACGCAATAAAACAGATTGTTTTTAATGGCTGTTCCAGCAATGAAAAATATCTGTGTTGGGTGGAAACAACAAATTGATGCTTTTTCAATTCCTTTTAATGGCATGAGGATCTTTGCAACATGCTGTGAAAAATATTCTCTTAATGATAGGCCTGTGGCACAACTTAAGGAGTCATCAAGAAATAAATGCTCTGCTGTCTGGCTGGCAGCTTGGTGTCCCTTAATTGAAGTATTATAAGATTCTGTGCAGAGTAAAGCCTCCAGGGTTTTGTAGCTAAATGGCACGGACACCTCTGATGAGACATGCAGATGAAGATGTGTCAATACAATCTTCACCAATTTGCTGTAATAGCAGAGACTGATTAATTTTATAACCACGGGTGCTTCTATTAGCTAACCTAAGGAACGATTTAGACTTTATTAAGCAACTTATTTCTATCTTTTTCAAGAGATTTTTGGAGCACAGTTTATCTCCAACTGCTAGACAGCAACCCTTTTTCTCATAAGGATTCTAAATTTATTATTTAAGGATGGATCGTGAGCATAACTCAGTTATGTTCAGCTTTGTGGGGGCAAATCTTTGTGACTTGGCAAGTCAACTGTATTTAGGTTGGTGTTTCTCAAGAAATAAAGTGGCTTGATATCATATGCAACTCAAATGGCAGCTCCTGTATACATTTTTAATGTACAAAAAAGGAAATTTAAGTGACTAAATCAAAAGTATGTGGCTCTATATTCTTATCCTTTTTTTTGCTAGACTGTAAAACTATTTTAATATTTTATTATAATTGCTTATGGACATCTAGCGTGATTTGGTTACTCATAATCAACCAACACTTTATATTTTAGGGCTTTCTTCAATAAAATATGAGTTACAACATGGACAATACATTTCATGATTGTTTCGCACAGTGCTGGCTGTGCAATCACGCTTTCTCTCAGGAATAAGGAACTCAAATGACTACTGTCCATTCTGGACACAGCAGTCAGAAGAATGCCATATCCATTTTTTGGCTAGCAAAACCTCCAAACTGATGGCTGTCATCAGTTTCCTTACCCATTAAGCAGGAAAACTGATGGCCATGTTTTTTCCATCACAGAGTTTCCTACTGAGGAAACTCTACATTCTACATTGTACCCTACTGCTGCCTCAAGACACAGCACTGTGTTGAAGGAGAAGGTTCATCCAATGAGTGGAGACAAGCCTCCTTCCTTGGTCTTACTTACCAAAAATACTGGAGCATACTGACCTTATCTTTTTCATTTTTCTGTTGGATTTGTGCTATTTTCCAACTAGTCAGCCTCATACACACTATTAAAGAGTATGCTGTTTACAAAAGTCAAGTTAAAACATGCCGAATTACAGCCATCAGCATGGATATAGAGTAACGACTTCCAGACCACAGCCCGAAGTTTCACTCATACACTAATGGCAGAGAAAGCAGTTACTCTTTGTTCATCATGGTCCCAGGATCTGGACACAATTTAATTCAATCTTGTGCTCCTTTATTAGAGTCTGATTCTGGGGAGGACACTTACTGCATGAACTCATCTCTCACAAGGTAGGAGAGCTGCACCCCTACCAGAAGAACATGAATGTGGGAGGGTGTTTCTTTGGATCAGGGATTTTTCCTCCCATCCCCTGTCCCCTACTGGTTTTGTGTTTTGATTTTTCTTTTTTTTTGTTGTTGTTTGGTTTTTTGTTTTTTTTTTTTTTTTGTTTTGTAAATGTGTGATTCATCTTTTTTATATATTCATTTTTCAATTGTGGCTGAATTTATAACCCTATTTGTTTGAAATTTCTTTATTACTTGCTTCATAATTTAATTTCTTTGACCAACTGTTGAAATTTTGAAACAGTAATAAAAAATTCCTCAGCGGTAAACAATAAATTTTACTTGTTTTTCTGGATATGTGCAACTCACTCTACTAGCAAGATTATCCAAAACCACAGTATTTCAGCACTTCATTTTTACATCTATCTGAAAGTTCAGTCTGCAAAATTACAGGAATCCCTACTTTTTGACTTGCTGAGATTTTCTGAAAGTCAAATTATTTCTAGCTTTGTTTCCTGTAGGTTCCATATCCATTTTCCTTGTATATCTGGTGCAAGTTTCATGCCAGTGGTTGTCTGATCTAGCACGGCAGATCCAAGTGCTTGTCTCTGCAGACATGTTCAAAGAAATCATTCTCTCCAAAGGCTTGTGGGAGCCAAAGGCAACTTTCTTGTGAAGAACAGAAAAAGCATCCCTTTGGAATTGAAGCAAACATTGGTGATCATCTTTCATCATACTTGCTTTGCTTTATCTTTCTTCCCTACATCTGTAGGCTTCATATTTTTTTCCCTCTCTAGACTGGTTTCTCTTTGACCCCTGAAATTTTAGAGCTTCTGATCAGAAGTGGAGCAGCATGTGAAGTATGGTTGCTTTATTTCAAACAGGTACAGGCCAGTTCTATCTAGTCTCCTTCCCTCAGTACTTGTTCCTCCTGCAAAGTTGAATTAATAGTGCCACTGATTCAGGTTGTGTTTGTGTTAAAATGCATAAGAACCTGCTCTGATACTTCGATTCCTCACTGAATGCTGTTCTGGCAGCTCCATGATACTCTGTCTACCAGTTAGTTTTCCTCTGAAACCTTCATGGGTAGTGAGATTGAGGCTGCTGAGAGGTATCATGGTATTTACTGAAGATCCATTCCTTAGTGCTTGAACTGGTAGCAGAGGGACACCTGTTAAGGGAGATATGATTGACAAATGTTTTTAAAAAGAGTATTTATAATGTGTGTCTATGTGTATTTGCATTTACACATTAATTACCAGAAATATGCTTTTAAAAAAATTATATATGGCTAGATCACTTTATAAATTAAAACACTGGTCTTTGCTTCACCTTGTAATTGAAGCAGTGCCTCTAGCACCCTGTTCCTCTGCATCCTCCTGGAGAGACAGAAAGGAGAGCTAAGCTCAGATGTTCATTGGCACCACATTACCCCATCCAGTGAAGTTCCCTAACCCTTGACTTGGTGCTGCACCTAACACTGTTAGAATCACTAAATGCTATTGATTTTGGCTTTCTAGAGAAGCCATTCATATGGTCTAGAGTGTATAAAAGAGCTTCTATTCTCCCTGAAAATGATTTAGTATAAATAACTAAAATAAATGTCAGTGGGAGATCTGTGAACTTATTAAGCACAGGTAGACCTCTTGATGTGTTACACATAGACTGAATGTGTGTGTGTATAGATTTAAATAACGATACATGTATTTTCAGTCCCACGTTTGGCAGAGGACCAGAATGGACCTCGGAGTGAGTGCAAATACCCTAGACAAATTACATAATATGCATCTGCATAGGGAAACCCAGAGCTGAGGCACACCATGTCTATTAATCCTACCCCAGGGGCTACTAAAGGCTGGAGAATGCATGCTAATAAAACAGATTGTGGCCCCTGGTCACTGAGGTGGCCCCTGGAGACTCGTTTGTACCCACTTTGGCAAGGTGGGTTTGTGTCTTTGAGGGTGACCAGAGCTGGGGGAGAAATTCTGCCTTATGGCTAGAAAGCACTGTCTTATTTGTGTCCTGCATGGACATGCTGCTTTCTTTGGCCATTTGATTTGGTTGCAGGTTCCTCAGAATCCAGGCAGGTTTCCAGTGCACCCGGATTTATTGCCTCTCCTGTCTCACTGAAGCAGGAGCATGTTGGTGGATGCTGGAAAGTAGGGACCTTGAGCCTTCCCCAGATTCCATCTCAGCCCACCACAGAGCATCTGAGCATCTCCTGCTCTTTAAATGAATGTCTTGTTTAGGCTTTTTGGAGGTGAAGCGCAGTAAAAGCAATACCAGAATGCCAGATACAGACATTTCAAGTTAACTCTGATTCATAGTCTGCTGCAGGCAGTAAAAATCTCTCTATCATCTCTGATAGACTCTGGATCAGGCAGATACTGAGCCTCTAACAAAGAATTAAAATCTACATATGTGTGCACACAAACACATAGTGTTCATAAAGTACGTACATCATGCATTATTTTAAATGTTCATACTAATATAGCATAATTCTAATTTATAGAGTGGATCCATTGCTCTGTTGGATTTTGAAAAATAAAAACAGAATAAATCTTCCCTAAAAATGGACAAGATTTTTTTATGTTACATGTTCTTACAGCATGACAACCACTGAAAGAGCTATTTAGTATGTTACATGGTTTAATAAAAATAACTTGTCTGGCAGCGTCTGAAAGCTTTTGCAGCTGCAGGGGCACTTCTTGGAAATAATTTTGTGTTTACACAGGTGCAGCCATATTTAACAAAATTTTTATATGCAATGCAAACAGCTGCCTGTCTGTTTTCTTTGGCAGAGCTCCTTCCAACTGAAACAATTTGTATCAAACATATCTCTCTGTGATACCTATATAAACAATAGATGAAATTCCTGTGAAAGGAAAAGGTTTTCAATAATGCACTTTTTAGATAACTGGAAAGTAGAAGCACCTTGATTAGAAAAGCTTGTCCCTTCATGAAATATTTTGAGAAGGGCTCAGGAGTCCACCAGGGAAGTATTAAACACTCAGTAGGAAAACTCAGAGTTTTATCGAGTTAAAGTCAAGCTGAAGGATTCTGTTCAATAAAAGACACTTGGCAAATTGGGTATTTTCCTTCACAAGACCACTGCCAGTAGTGATGTACATTACATTATTCAACTTTTGTAATATTTTTATATAGAATGATGTATTTCCCAAAATATTTAGTCATAACTCAAGTTTCTTTTTTTACTATACTTTAAATATTTTGTTATGTTTTTTTTCCATTGTATAAAATTCTTGTTCATTCAGAAAACTGTTATCTACTACAGTCTTAGAAACCTTGCACTTTTCACTTCTTTGCAAATACTCATGCTTTTGGAGGACTTCCTTATTGCCAGCTTGTGGAATTTAAATTTTGGTCTGGAGTCTGGGTTTCAAAGACACCTTCTTCAGCCTTCCCTGTGCCCAACCAAAACAGTGAGTAGGAAAGAAAGGTTTCTTTACTTAATTTATCTTGATGTTCACAATTTTTTTCACTATTTATTCATGTAAAAATGTTTTCTGTTTAATTTGCAACAAAAAGTGTTAATGTTAATATATGCTGCTATTGATCCAAATTATCTTCAAATATTTTTGAACACATACACAAAATACAGTTCTAACATTAAATATCAGTTTAATTATTTCAGCAATACTGAGGAATAATTTTCTGTTTACAGATGAAGAGCAAACTCTCCAACAACATTGTCTTCTCATTAATATTTTTTGTTCTTTTGTAACCTTGCAGTATAGCAGGTGAACCCAACCATGTGATATACATGATCAGTCCTTTTACTTTATCAAAGAGTGAAGTGGAGAAGCTAACAATGCTTCTGGCTGCCTCACTACAACAGAAACCTTGTGTCTAGATAAGGATTTTAATAAATTATATATTTGTGTAACTCCACTTCAACAGAGGATCCAGTGGGCTTTGTGCTGTACTTGCATTTGTGTGGAGCTGACACAGCTTCTGAGTGCTCAGAATGACAAATCTTTGTTAGCATTGCTGCAGCTTTGCAGAAAGCCCTTTATGAAATGCAGTTTAGCCTCCCAGCACCGTGGGGCTTGTCACACTCCCAGGCAGTGTGCTGGAAACGTATTTTTAGCAAGGTCCCTTGTTTGTTCTTTCCTTGTGAATTTTCCTCTCAGTATAAATACAGTCCAACAAATGACCTTTCCTTAAACCTATTCTGCACACAATATGCTCACATATCTCCACAAGATATATTTACATATACCTATTATATCCCTTTGTCCCTATATAGAATGAGGCAGTGTTTCACCACTGCTTGCAATTATGGCCACAGAAGAAGATTTTGTGATTGTACATTTGCTACACTTTCTGAATTATTCTGACTTTCTGTTTGTACTTCAATCTGATGAGCTGAGAACCCAGAAGACATATTAAAGAAAGTTGTGCTCTGTGTGGAAAGGCTGCTTTATTTTTATATGACTACATTAGGTGTGAGAACCAGCTAGAAAATGAAAATACTTTTAGGGTATTTAGCTTCTCTTTCCCATCTAAATAGCATTTAAATCATTATCTACAGTGTGATTATTTGTTTCTAGGCTTAAGAAACATCCTTCTATCATCAGGCGTGCGTGCACATTGGTAATTGTGTAAGCTTTGTGGTTTTTTGAGCAATAGATTTACTAAATAAATGAGGATTCCACATATCCCTTAAGCTCTTAAATTTTCACCCTGAAAGATTTTGCTCCAGTGTTTTTAGCTGAGCTAGACTATAGGCTAAATTAGGAACACTGCTCACTGACAACCAAGGAGTTGGAAAATCCAGTATGTAAGTTCATGATAACAATCTTTTTCCTAATAAATGAACAATTAGATGGAAGAGAGTGCTACATTCAGATGAAATAAAAAACATTAATAGAAAAAGATAGGGAGCACATTTCATTTTCATGGAGAAAATTGTTTTCCACATTAACTTGGGATCATGTGCTCAAGAGCAATGATTTCAGCAGAAACAGAGCCAAGTCTGGGGCAGCTAACCAAAAGAGTTGAAAATTGCAGTCCTTTGCTTCAGTAAGTATAAACCAGTGGTTCTTATTGCTGCTGAAGATTCTTTTAAGCAAGTTGCCTAACTGACTGCTGGACCCTAACACCTTGATAAACAATCCATTCCTGTATCTCTGTAAAACCATAGCTTGCTTTCCACCAAATTCCCTCTCCAAGTGAATGACTGCCAGCTCTCTGTTCAACCTCAGCTTAAAAAAGTATTTACATGAACAAATAATGGTATTAAGTATATAAAGAATGGCATTAAGTCTATGAAGAAGCTTCCTAAGTCTGTTAAGAACCACCTAGCCAAAAAAGTTATTTACAGAAGTCATTATTATTTGTTTCAGTCATTTCTTTATTTAAGTTACTTTAGATATATCTTATCTAAACCACCCATAAGACTTTGTGTTATTTCCTATATGGGCAGTTATTTTTCTATGCTGTCTCTATGTGATGTAGCCCAGGTTTGTAGGGACCCTGAGGGATGAAGTGAGATGCTACAGAAGCCAAATCCTTAGCCTTGGGTCTCACTGTGAGCAAGCACAAAGAAGCTCAAGATGTACTTTAAAGGGGTAGCCACACTCTTAAGGTTTTAGTCATATGGGGTCCCAGAGAAAATAATTTATTTTTTGTAGATAGCCTAATGTATACTTGCTACTGGGATCCTTCCCTTGAAAGGAATTCTAGTGGGCAACAACCCTGAAAATAAAGAATAAAACCTGTAACCAGTAGTGCTACTTGTAAGTTTAGTGAGGCTGGGATAATGTGAATATACAGTAAATCAGGCACTAACATTAAAAATATAGTAATAAAAGCTATCTGAAACCAGTCAGATAACTATGCTAACTAAGCTCAACTGTGAGGGTTAACTACATTCTTTGGTATAAATTGTGTCTTGAATTATGTCTCCAGAACAAAGACCTGTACTGCCCTGTAGTGGGCGATGGATGAGGGAGCCTTGTTCATTCCTTTATCATTAGCTTATAAATCACCCCTCTTCCCTTTCCTGCTTTCATCTTACTTCCTCTCCTTGAAGATCTGACATCAATTTAGGTCGTGCTGCTGTGTGACTGCCCCAAGAAACTCCATCTATATCCTGCTTTAGCACCTAGCTTGGGGCAGCCTGGGCAGGATTCCTGGAACACACACTTGCTTTGCAGGTAGACAGCTCACCCTGCTCTGTACTGATGAGGTCTGTAATAGTGTCATTCCTCTACAAACACAAGCAAGTGTCCTTACCCCAGCTGCACAAACATAAAGTTGCTGGGAATTAATCCTCCCAAGATAATGTGGGGGAGAAATGGAGCAAATATGCTATTGTATCACTCAGATTAACCAAATACACAGTAAAATTCTCTTGCTTGTGGTAGTGCTAGTTGCAATAAATTGTCTGTATAAAATACAGATACTAGGAAATAAAAGTGTCCAAGGACTATTTGCTAACTTTCAAGCAAGTGGCACATCTCATATCCATATAATGAAATTTAATTCACATTGCATTCTATTTCCCAAAGTAAAACAGAAACAGTTTTTTTGTCCAACATAATCTCTCTGGGAGCAATCCTAGTTCCTTTCAGTCTCCCTCAGTGCTCCTGAATAATAGTGGCTGACTGACATGTGCCAAAACTGGATGGGAGAATGTGCTTACAATAAATACTGCAGACAGCCCTGTCCATAGTTATGCCGTGACTATATTTTGCCATGATCACCCTGCCCATCTTCCTGGCACTATGCCCCATCAGTTCAAAGTTATTTTGAAGACAGTGCAATATTTTAATTTTGCTAGAGCTAAGGATTTATATAAATCCCAGATTTATATAAAAATTCAAGATTTATATCAATCTCCACTTCATATCAAAACTGCTTAGGTCTCAGCACTTTCCAAAGGACTTCGAGGATTTTCAGAAGAATGTTATATCATATCACAAAGACAATTAAGGAGTTGTTTGTTTTTTGGTTTTTGTTTTTGTTTTTTTGGTTTTTTTTTAATAAGTTGGTTTATAAAAGAGTATTGACCAGGAAGATACTGGGGTTTCTTGCTTCATTCTTGGCTGTGTCTCAAAGAGTGAGAAGTAAAACAATCTAGCAGCTTTTTTTTAATCCTCTCTGTATTTTTCAGGGTGAGAATAATTCAGCACATGGCAACATCTCAAGTTCTTGTTGGTGATAAAAAAAAGATCTGTATCCTAGGACTTTAATCTGAAGTCCTGCAAAGCAAAAGGCCTTCAGTAGCAAGGACAAAATCTGTTTGCTAAACAATATAATCTCATTGGTCAAGTGCTTCTTGGTTGTTCAAAGCTCTTGAGAAATCTGACATCTTTCATTCTTGAAGGTGTTCAAAGCTGTTCTCCTGAGCACAGAATTTATTTGGCTTTGTAATCAGCAGGTGTTTTAGCAAAAGCAGGCTTTTTAAGGAGCATTTGACTGTATTTTGTCCTTACTCTGGATAGAGACACATAGTTTGACGACAGGCACAACCTTGTCAGCATTCCAGTCAATTGACTTTTGAGCACAAGCTGGTGACTGCAGTTACAAGCCTCTGTTGCCATCGTCTTTTATTATGTAACCCAAGTGATATTATTGCATCCCCCGTCTGCCTGTGATCACTCTGCCACTTCATTGTTCTGGCCTTTTCTGTTTGAAACAGATGTTTAAAAACATTTGAATAAGATATTTTAGTTTGTGGACTTCTTGTCATCATCCTGCAAATTTACAACAGTCAGCAATGTAAACATGTACTTGACAAACTCCAGCAGCTTGTAGACTTCAGAGTTCATCCACTCATTTCAGCAAGGCAGATGTTTCATTTTAATACCCTTCATACTATAGATTAGGATTATGCTTTTTCTTTCTTTTGCTTTCTTTATTTCTCTCTTTGAAAAGGGAATAAACCTGACATGCTACTAATGTCATTTCACACTGCGGGCCAGATGGCAAAAAATGCAAAGGCTGCAACTCTGTTTATGTATGGGAAAAAAAGGAATTTTGTTTCTGAAAGACTTTCAGCTCAATCATTTGTTACTTTAAACTAAACACTAGATGATGAATAAAGTAGGACTATCTGAACTTCAAAAAGGTCCTTGAGATTAAGTGCTTAACAATGTAATGCATCTGGAGGAAGAGCATTACATTATTCCTGCTTGCTGCATTGGAAAGATGTTGGGAATGTTTTCACTGTAGTGGCTGCCTGCAAGCAGGGTGCTTGAAGACAACATTTGGCAGTGCCTTGGAAATTTCTGGAGATATAAATCATATTTCCATCATTTTTTATTATTATTAGTGAAAGATGGTACTTGAACAGACTGTCTGTGCTAAAATAGCTTGTTTTTTCTGCCATTTCAAAGCAACAGAATTGTGTATTTACCAAGAATTGTCTAAAAATGTTTGCACAGAAATTCAGCATTATTCCAGGTAACTTTAGACTCTGAAACTTAGGGATGGGAAAGTTTTCACGTAGCAGGTTTCTCTTGATGTGCAGATTATCACAGAATTCATCTAAAATTTGTGATTCTACATTATTTTTAGAGAAAGGCTGAGAAAATGAACTGTGCTTTGATTTGTTATTTTAAAGCAAATGTTTCAGAAGAGATCTCAATTGAGGATCAACCTGTTTTGGTTTGTTTTCCCACCCCATGTCTGTGGTACAATTTTAGCACATCCTCAATGTTGCAATGCAGTTGCCTCATTCTGG
This sequence comes from Muscicapa striata striata, assembly GCA_030060385.1. NCBI lineage: Eukaryota > Metazoa > Chordata > Aves > Passeriformes > Muscicapidae > Muscicapa > Muscicapa striata. The sequence continues at coordinate 1,033,599 of JAREIS010000233.1, forward strand.
TGTTTGGATGGACTAGGTTCTATTTTCCATGAAATACCATTACTCTTCAAAAATAGAAGTGGTTCTCATGCATCACTGAGTGCTCCAGTTTGCCAGAGAAAGTCAACCCTCAGAAAATGGTGGGAACAGAAAGGCAGCAAATCCCAGGTGCAGAATCATATTCCATTTTGCATTTAGGACAAAGTATTTCAGTTCTTGAGTTTTTTTTTTTTTTTAATTAAAACACTGGGGAGAGTTTTTTGTTTAGGGGTTTTTGTTTCTTTGTTTTGTTTTTTTGCTTCGGTGGCTGGGTGGTTGTGTTCTGTTTGTTTGATTGATTGTTTGTTTGTTTCTATTGGGAATTTTACTTCCCTAGCTATCCTCAGTAATTTCCAAACAAACAAGAATTAAGTTTGGACTAAACAGGAGGAAATATTTTGTTTGTCTACTTCATGAGGGTTTTTTTATTATTTTTCCTGGTTTTTTTTCCTATTTTTCCATGTCATCATGGTCTCTCTATGACACAAGGTTGTGCCTGGAGGAAGAAATGCCTATGGAGCTTTCTTAAATGAGTTATGTCAGATTTTTAGAGGAAGAAATTAACTATGCAAAGGGGAACAACCTTTTGAGATTAAAATTGCCTGTATGAACCCAAGAAAAACTCAAATAGAAGAGCATTGACCATCCTGTGACCTCACAAAATTGCTTCTTTCACTGTTGGCTGAGCACAGTGATGATATATCACAGTGTGCATGAGAATCTGCCGGGATGTGTTAGTATATTAGGGCCTGGTTAAGAATGAAAGGCAAAGATAGGGTAGGCATCTTTCCCTGAAACATTTTCCTGTGCTGTGCACATGAGTATTCTCCAGCACCAAAGTGATCAGGAATAAAAGGAAAATACAACAGACCTCTAAAAGTAAGTTGTCAGCAGTATTTTTGACAGTTCTGCTGATTACAATAGAAGAAAGCATCAAAAGAAATTAGTCTAAATCTTTGGTTAAGCCAGGTAAATAAATGCTTTAAGAATGTAACTTCAGGTGTGTGTTGACAAGATGAGACTTGAATTTAGGATGTTATCAAATAAAACAAACTGTGTCTATTGTGGATGTAATCCTAAAGATCATGGTCATAATAACAAAACACTCCTACTACTTAAGAAATCTATCCTGTCCAGATATTAATATATAAGATATCAAAAAAATCTCTTATTTTAATGGTGTTTGTATTTTTGTCATTCAAAATGTAGATTACAGTTTGTGAGTATGATGTAGATCAGAAGTGGATGAGGACTGAAAGCTCCAACTGAACCTCATCAAATGCCTGCACTGTTTGCATGTGTCTGAATCTAATCCATCCTAATACTTTTTTGATTTTTGGCCAAATCCACATTAAAAGAGAGACTTACTTAGATACAACTGAACTTTTAGTGTGAGTGACTGGCTTCACAATTTTTCCAGCATTCATACTGCTAGAAATTTCTGAAGAAGAGTTTATCATAAAAGTTTTCCCCTATTGCAAACTACCATATTGTATTGTAGACTCTAACATTCTTAGTTTGCAGTTTACACACAAACTCCAGTCTACATCCAAACAAGGTTCAAGTGTGTACTGAACTAAGCACAGCTAGAATTTTTGAATAAATCTACTGTCGGTCTTCTTACGGTCTTTTCATTAAATCTATCGAAACTGAAAGGGAGGTATTTTGATGTAGAAAGACTCCCTTACAGAAACAATACTCTGCAGTGTGAGTAGAAAAGTCTTATAAAATCTTTTTGTGCTACTTAATTAAAAGATGATGGGCAGAAGGGATAATAGGTTGTTTCTCAAATTCTAATGAATTTTATCACCATAATGATGATTACCAAATGTCTGTATTTGCAAAAGAACAGCAGTTCATAAATATCAAATTTGTGCTATTATTAAAGTGCAGAATGTGCCAGTTTTTATCAATATAGGAATCTGGTAATTATCACTAAAGCCATTAATTAAAATTAAGAAGTAACTAAATAAGGAATAGGAATGCCACTTACTTCTTAGCATCCAAGGAGCAGAAATATCTACCTATTATCCTTTTCAGGCATCTGACACCGTGACAATGGAATAGAAGGTTGTCACAGCATAATAGTCCCCAGCTGGGTGGATGTGAGCTGAAACTGAGGCATTTATCAGAAACAAATACCAGGGGAGGCTGGGAGACATTCATGGTGGGACAGCACTGTTAAATCAATGGTGTTTCTGTTCCAGTGGGAGACTGATGGGTGTGCTCTGTCTGACGGGTGTCAGTGTGGCACTGTGCTCCTGGTCCCACACTCAGGGAGCCATGTGTGATTGTCCAGGGAAGGCAGCACCTCACACCCTGCCCAGTGCAGACTTCCATGAGGGATTTGTGAGGTGTCACAGCATGTCACCCCTCCATCACCCTCTGCACTTGGAGGACTGTGCCCAGCAGGGCCAACACCCCGGGTGTGAGCAGCCCCAGGGGTGGGGGTGACCAGGCACCCCTATTTCTTCACCATTGCATTGGGAAAAGCACTGAGAGGATGCAAGGCAGGCAGGAGGAGGTCTGGCACTGCAGGGCACCAGGGTGGGAGGCAATCAGAGAGCAGTGGAAGCTTGGGGAAGAGACAGGGACTGTGCTTCCATTTGCTCCAGTGAGCCTGGGGTGCAGCTGGAGCCAGGCAGAAGAGGCAGAGGCTCTGCATGGAGCCACACCTGCACAGCCAGGGAGGTGGGTAGTGCACACCTCCATGGAAGCAGCCATCAAACCCCCATGGAGCACTCCCTGCAAGCCAAATGGAGTCTGTGGGAAGGGGTGTTGCTGGAAAGAACTATACTCATGCTTATCAAGACATTATTACTCACTTGCAAGCTTCATTTGCACTGGGCAGGAAAGATTTCTGAAGCAGACCCAGTCTGCCAAGGCAGTGAAGGAGGAGGTGAAAAGGGTACATCGTTTTGAGGCAAATACCAGTTACCTCTGTTTCATAAGAGGTTTTCTGCTCTCCTGGCATTGTGTTATATATATCTTCAGCCTCACTCGCTGCCCCCTCCTGTGTAAAATTTACACAAGCATTGAAAGATTGTGGAATACCCAAGGAAATAATTTTTCAGTCGATTGAGTTCTTAATGGAAAAACCTCCCTGAATGCTATCTTACAAATTAGAAGATCCCCTGCTTTCTAAATAGTTCAATTGAAATCAGCTTTTGTATTTATCCTTCAGGTCATTCAGGCTCAAATGTTGTTAGCTCTGAGTCAAAAAGTCAGATTTTTAAAGGGAAAATGTCAAGTCCTTTTAGGCTTCAACTGACCTTTTAAACCAGATTAGGGATTTGAAGCATTACACATGGATTTCTACATTTTATATCACAGTATTTAACAAATGATCAAATACAACTCCCAAGAATACTATTTTTACAAGCTTGACATTTCAGGCCTTAAAGGATATTGCTGGTCTTTCTTTTACATAAAATTACCCTGGAGAAATTCAGCCTGTTTTCTGTTCCTTCATTTCTCTTTCATAAGAGGAAAACTTCTGTGCATTTCATTCCATGCTGTTGTTCTCTCTCTGGCATTGCAAGCAAGAAAATATCATGATGAAATCCTTGAGATATGCTCAAAGTGATTGCTACAATAAATTCACTCGGTGGGTGTCACATATGGTTAGAGCACAAATCAGGCAGTTATAGATGCCAACAGGGCCCTAGGAATAGATCTGACCTTACTTTTGTGCCTGGACTGACAGATAATGCCTCTAAAAATGTACTAAATCTCCCAAGGTGGAAATAATAGAAACCCTCATGTGATTCCAAGTGCTTTCCTCACACAGGTAGGACAAAGGAAATGGATGCTGGAGTGGGATCATGGATGTGTGAGAGGACACTCATAAACTGAAGGAGCAAGGTGGGTGGAGTGCTCAGAGATTGCAGACACAGTGGGAACAAGAGGAGGAGTCCTGTTCTCAGCTCCTGTGGTGTGTAATGGGTCTGTCTTACATCCCATGAGTGGTGAGCTGGTGCTGCATCACGGTGATTCCCATGGAGAGCATGGAGACAAGGTGCATTTCCTTCCTGTTCTTGGTCATGGGAGGGAGGTCCTACTTCAGAAGTATCACATCACAGGACTCAGCTCTGCCTTGCCCACTGTTTAGCCCTTCTCCTTTTTTCTGAGGGTGGCTCAGTAAGTGCTAATCATGATGCTGTAATTTTTAGATGGACCTATTCCATCTAAAATCTAAAATGATCATAGTTGGAAAGAGACCAGAAAATGTTATCAGATGGACCAACTAGGCATCAGATACCAATAAGGTTCAGGTTTAAAGTGCTTTGCATTAAACCACCAGCTCATTTAGGCACACACATGGGTTTTGTTTGTTTGGGTTTTTTTTTCTCATACCAGACCAAGACCTGCAGATTCCCTGACAAGCTTTACTGGTAGTTTCAAAATCTCTGAAGTCAGTATTATTGTGGAATGTAGAGGACATCTCAAGGATTTTCACATAGTTCCATTTTTGTTCAAACTCCCCGGTGACTTGACTCCACCCCAGACAAAGACAATGCAACATTCTGCTGCATGCTGCAGTCTGAAGGGGTTAAACCACAAGAGCTTGCTACCAGCCAAGCATTCTCCATCCCTTGATAAACAGCAGGTGTTAAAAGGGTCAATTTGTAGAAAAAGAGCAGACACTGCCTTCAGGTTTCAGCCCTGTGCTGGTAGCATTTAGCACAAGTGGGTTTGATTTTATTTGCCTAATAGGCAGTTACTGTGCACATCATAGTACCTGTATGGGTGTGGATAAATATAGGCTTGCAATATCTACACATTTTATGTAAGTGCAAAGCTTACCTTCTGAAACAGAATTCCAAAGTTTTAATTGCACAAGTTATTGTTGTGTTGGAAGGGACTGAAGAGGTTAGTCTTGTTTTAGCCAAAAATAGTGCTGACTTTGATCTCTTCTGGTAAGTGCTAACCATGAAGTAAACACCATACAAGTGTGTATGTCTCTATGCTCTGATACTTTCTGCACTGTGACATTTGTACTGTCCTCACAGGATCAGAATAACTCACTTTTCCCACATCCTACATCTGAAAGGGAAAACATAAAAGAGGCAATCAGCAGCTCTGTGCCTGGGATACAAAATTATTGTAGTCTGAAGCTAACCTATTATAATTGCTTAGAGCAATTATTTACAGTCGTTAATGTTAGTTTTTCTGGTGATTTCACTATTTTCAGCTCTTCTTACTGATTGGTGTAGAATTCTAAGATATTCAAAATTATGTTTATAACACAGAAAAAAGCATTTGTAGCTTATAGCCAGATGTAGAAAGTCATACAACACCTAATGATAAAATTACCAAAGACATCTGACAGATGCCATTTTGTGATGCTATTGTTTTTTTTTTCTAAAATAAAATAAGCAGCTATGCAGCTGTTTTAAAATATTTGTCAGACTTTATCAAAATCATTTACCTATCACTGTATATTTGTTTCTTGTAGTGGAAAATACCTGTAGTATGACAAGAAGATGAGGTTAATCTGAAGCAAATCAACATGATAGATTTCCATTATTGGAACTCAAACAGGCTCGTCAACAAGGGATGACACGGAATAACAATGCTGCTGCTGTTACACAAACATGCATTCACAGAACAAAGAGTATTTTGAGATATGTTTTTCTTTTAGTTCGGCAACATTTTATAATGAAAACTAGGCTCTTCTGTTAAAGCTCAGGAAGACAAGCCCTTTTGAAATAATGTGTTCTCCTTGGACCTTCTGCTTTGCTCGAGTTTATCTCTTTTCCTTCCATCAAATGATACTTTCGTTGCTTTAGCCATTATTAGAAAGACAGAATTAGTAAAATCTTGCCGGAAACATTTGGATTTGTCATGTGCTCCAGTGTTAATGGGGAGTATTTGGTTTCTGATACAAAAGTTGTATTTACTCAATTTATAAATTTTATAGGACAGATCTTCTAGTCACCTGTTTTTGTTTTGGAAGCGTTATACGTGGAGCCTTGTTGGACCCCCCATCTGACTATAGGCACTTTTGTTTATGCCAATCAGCTCTGCATTAACAATTAGATGTTTGTTTGAGTCACATCAATTTTTTGCAAGAAAATGCTCCTAAAAAAGAGGGATAGTGCACCCCTAGCTCCCATTCAGAGTATTCAGGACGTCTTTTCTCCATTAACCAGATGTGGCAAGAGAACAGCACCACAAAACTGAAATGGCTAGTTACTAATGGTTACATAATGGTCATTGCATTGCACTTTAATTTGGGGAACATCCTGTCACAACACAGCTCTGTAGTAGCTGACATGAGTCTATGAATTTTGCAAAGCCTAAAGGGCATAATTTTTTCAGAGTTACCAAGTAGAAACACAGTCAATTCAAAATACAAAGTCGAGGGCAGAGAAGAAAGTTTGCTAATGCTAAAACCCCTACAGTTTTTGAAAATTGTTGTTTGCTTGGTTTAAAAAAATTCAAAACCCTCAGCTTTTGCTTCAGAGAACCTCTCTGCTTTCTTAAGCGTGCTGCAGTTTTCAGCAAGTTACTCCAGGAACAGTCTGACTATTGAGGAACTCAAATGAGTTTCCATAGCAAATGTATCACTGAACTGTACTGTTGGAGCTCCTGGCAGAGCTCCTGGTGAGCAGTCAGCCATGGTCCTGTCTTCACCACGTGGCCTGGTTTGAAAGACAGGTGTCTGCTAAGAAAGGCAAAAGACTCTCAAAATGGAGAATGTAAACCCCCTCCCTCCAGATTATTATAATTTTGAAATTAAGGGTCTCTCAGGCAAAGATATGGGAATAGGAATAACAGTTCTTTACTAGGAAAATTAAAATAGAAATACAGTATTACAATGAACAAACCCAAAACTGACAGAGTCAGAATACAACCTGACACCCCTTCAGTCAGGGTGTTGGTAGCAGTCCCATTAAATGGTGGCTGCATCCTCCTGCAGTGGCAGATGTGGTTCAGCTGAAGCAGTGCTCCTGTAGAAGGGTGCAAGTTTCCTCTGAAGGTCCAGGGATGATGTGGGAAGGTCTGGTTTTCCTCCAGAATCCAGTGAAAGAAGGCTGCCTTGGTGTTCCAAATCTCAGTTTTTATCTAGGTAGGAAAGTCTTGGCTCCTCCCCCTGGCTGGAGCATCTCCCAGTGGGATGATGTAATTTTATCAGTCATACAATGGGACTTAATGGGCCATTAGCAGCAGATGATATCTTCCTGGAGGAGGATGGGTTGTAGAAAAGATAAAAATGACTGCCCCACCTGTTCTTAAAGATGGCCCATTAGCAGATGGTGTGTGCCATGGAGATAAGGGTCACTGCCCCACCCGGCTTCAACAGATGGGGACAGAATACACATTTCTGGTGACATCCTGTATTGCAGCCCAAGACACCATGCAACCAGGTGTGATGCAGAGGTTCCCAGATAGTACCAGATGCAAGTGTGCTGATCATGCCAGTGTACTGAAGCCAGCTATAGGATTTCTGATTTGTTATCCCAGCTGCTATCTGTGCTCAATAACAGCATGGGCCAGGCTGGGAGGGTGTCTCTGCCATACAACTTGTTGCACTCTGTCACATACTGGTATCTAAAAATATCATTCAACAGTTCATAACTGGTGTTTCACCTCATTCTTACCCTTTTTCATGATTGCCCAAGTCTGAGAAGAAGTTAGTCTTTCTCAGCTTCAGGAGCATCCTCAGAAGCATCCCAAGTGCTGTGTTCTTCATCTATTCTGGCCTTAGTTTGGGAACACATGACTGGAATAACAACTGGGACTGGTAAATGCTCATCACTTTCTAACAGCCAAGAGAGAAAGAGATAAGTTGCATATAAAATTAGAGCTATTTCCTCTTCTAATGCAGAGGGTCCTATGGTCTTATATCAGCAGAAAGGCAGATACCATACATGGTTGCCTTGCTCCTGTTTATCATCTGCCTTTAGCAGACTAAATTAGCCAGAGCAGGAAGATTTGGCAACCGTTCTCTGGGGTTCAGGCTGGTTTACCACCACATGGACTCAGTTTTCACATCTCTTTGTACATAGACTCCCACTTCGTCTTTCTGGTCTCTCTCTTTTCCTCTGCTTTGTCCTAAAGCAGAGGAGAGCTTTAGGTTTTCCATTTGGACATGAAACTCTTTTTTTTTTTGCCTGAGATTACTTTCCCTTGCCCTTTGCTTGCAGGCAAAAAGGCTTTTCTTTGCTAACTATTACTTTACATTTATATTGATTGGGTCTATCTCCTCAGAGCACCCCAAAGCACTTTACATACTTTTTGCTGGAATCAGTGGAGGGTGAATGCATTGAGGCTCTCTTGTTATTTCTGTATTCTTAGTTACAGTACTCTGTGTCATAGAAACTGACTTGGTGACTGACAAGGTTAATTCTGCTTTGCCTAATACATTCCAGTAGAAAAGCCAAGGAAAAGTACCGTTTAAGTGCATAGAATTTTAGAGGGAATATCAAGCACACTTCCTTCACTGTTTTTAATCTTGTTTTAAGGGAATATATGGGAAGTATAGTTGGTAGGAAAGAGTATTTACATAATTTAGATTACTCCAGAGCACTTCATTATAATACCTAGAAAGAATGGAAAGAACAAGCTGTTTTGGAGATGGCTGCCTGGGCAGCAGAACCCTCCTTATCCAATGATGCAAATCAATCCTTTCAACAGTCAGGGAAACCACGGTTTGGCTGGTGTTCATCAGAAAATATGACATATATGAGGAAGGAAATATGATTTTACATTTCCAAGTACATTACTCCATTATATTTCAGCTACAAACAAGGTATGCAAAATAAGATGCTGTTCACGTTGCTTAATCTAAAAACACATATTGGTATAACTGTCATCTTACAAGAACAAAATATAATCACATATTTGAAAGATTTACAACCTTGAAACAACAGTTGTTTCCATGCTTATGTCGAATAGAGGAGGAAGTATGATCATATCCAATCTTAAGAGATCAATACTTCACAGCAGTGAAGGAAGCAGTCAAGGAGTAGATAAATACAGCAGTCAATTCAACAAGCAATATGGTATGATAAGTTTATTTTGAAGGTAACATTTGGAAGGGTAGCACACATCTGATAGGAGAGAGATTCCATGTGGAAAGTCAGGGCAGAGCAGTCATAGGCTGTGAGCAGTGAATGTTTGCATTGACCATGTGCTTCCAGTTGACTAACCCACTGACTGCAAATGACCTCGTAAAAGGACTTGGATTTTGAGCACTGCACTGCATTTTCCTTTTTAGTCCCTATCATACAACACATCAGCACATCTGTGTCCTGCTCTGGGAGCTCACGAATGTACAGCAGACAGTAGCAGGTCCCTGTTTATCACAGCCTGTGCCTGTGCTCCAGCTCCCCACTGCCTGGTTAGCATGAGAGACTCCTTCACAGAGGATTACAGAACGGGTCAGATTGAAAATGCAAGCCATGCCACTGACAGTGGAAGCAATACTTCTTACAGCATGGGATTAAAGAAATTTTTCTTTTATCTATTCAAAGTGTGGTAAATAAAAACCTGTTCTTTCTCCAGAGGAAAGGGCATTATGAAAGTCACACTCCTGGTATGAGTATTTCAGTCAAAGGTCATCTTCTTTTGTTAGTGCCTTTCTGAATCCATGAAAATTCCTCTTTTAGCTGGAGTTTCTCCTCTTCTACATTTTCACTGAATGCCATGGGCTTATTGGCTGCAGTGGTCTCAGCAATTCAGACTATACTCAGTTTGACAAAGTTTGTGCCTAGCAGGTCCCTGGACTTGTGAAGGTTGGTGTCTAGCTGGTTCTACCACCCATAAAGCAGAGCAGCCATGTGACAGAAATTAATATTGGCAAGAAATCGTGTGGTTCAATGCATCATGCTTTGTTATAACAAAAGACCTTTCCACGAGGTACATTGCATGGTGGTGGTATTTTACAGAAGATGACCGAGTTTGGCCTAACAGTTTCTGCCTAGAGTTACACTCAGTTAACCCCATTGCTGCTGATGATGATTGCAAGTTCACTGAGCTCTGCATCTCAGATGCCTAAGAAATTCAAGAGGTAATCAAGAGTTTGAGAGGAAAAACAGTCACCAATTCTTCCCTGTTGGCTAAAAATCTTTTCACCAGAATGCACCTGAAATCCCTTTTTGAAGGTCTTATTCCCTGTACAACCAGGAATAAAGGCTGTTGTACTACTTATAGGAGACCTCTGACCATCTGTCATGGTCTTCTGATAGTGCCCCAGTTGTGCTTGCCCAGAAGCCAGAAGAAAAACTAATTCTTACTGCATCCCAAAAGAGATCGTTTCAAAAAAAAAAAAAAAAAAAAAAAAGAATTATTAGTTTTAACTAACAATAGCACTAGAAAGAAAAAGAAAATTAATGGAAGGTCTGTTTATATGATCTCATTATTTGGTCTGTATTTGTAAGGGGATTGTTAGACTACCTTCCACAGTTGATGTGGCCTAGAACAGAGCTATTTCATTCCAATTTATCCAATGATCCTGAATACTCCTGCAGTTCATCAATAACACCACCAAGGATAGATAAAGTTATGGTCATTCATTTTGATAACTTTATTTTTCTGAATCTGAGCTTCTTTCTGACTAATGTATCCCTATGTTGATAAAATATTTCAGAAAAAAAAATCCAAATGTTTGATAAGAATACAGTGGAGCTCCTCTTCTGTGTCATCCTCTCCAATGATTGCTGTATGAAGACAAAAAAAACTTCATGCCATCGTGGCATGGGCAGCTTTTTAAGTGTTTACAAGTATACTGATTTTGATTTCACTAAGGTTCCTCAAGGCAATTCAGCAAAGATTTTTCAAAAGCAGTATTTCACTATTCTTAAAACAACAAAATTAACTGGATAAATGAGTCCATGTCTTCCTTTGACCAGTTAAAAAGCTTTCATTATCTTTCTGTGTACAGATTGAACACAGCACATCTTTGTAAAGATGAATACATAGAATTATAGAATTGGACCTGACCTTTTGCAACACAAGAGTACCAAAATGAATACAGTTTGTTCACATTCAATTCCCACAGAGAAAAGTCAAGTGAAAGTAGCAAGGAACTTCAAGCACCAAGGAGGCCTTCAGGCAATGGCACAGTAATTTGGAAGGTGAACAATGTCTGATTCACGTTTTCATAAGGCTTAAGAATCTCAAAAAACCTCCAAGCAGCCTTGATCTAATAGCACATTCAAGGATCATTTTTCTTCTCTAGGTTCAGTTTTACAGTAAGTGTAACCATGGTACAAGAACATTAGTCCAAGTGCACTATTCTGCGAGTACCAGTATATCCACCCAAGCACTCAACAGCTTGTAATTATTGTACAATCCTCCCACTGCATGATCTGCAAGGTACTGTCCAATATTACTGCCTGATCATGCCAAAATCCTTTCCATTGAAACAAAATTTGTCAAGGAGAAATATAGTTTTAATTCAGTATTTCAGATCAGAATACACTTATATTCTTTAAAACCTAGCTTTACACTTGGAGCAACTAATCCCACTGGGCTACTCAGACCACTCCACAACCCTCCCAGGAGCAATAACCTTGGAGAGTTTGTGCATGCAACACTTATCTTTGTAGGTCACATTTTAAAGCTTTACAAACCATGAGCCAGTGGTGTTGGTGATTAGAGATCTCACATTTGACACGTGGAAATGGAGATGGGTCAACCCACTGCTCTAGTCCCTCCTGGCACCCTGTTTCCTGTTATGTGGAAAGTGCACATCTGTTCAATGAGCTGGGAGAGGCTGAAGGACCCCATGGGACACAGAACAACTGGGAGTTGATTGCCACTGCAGGAGTAATTTCTCCAGCCACAACCTACTCTCTCTCCTGCATTGAGGAGCCCTTGGAAAAGTAGAAAATAAAAGCAAAATATCACATGTGGATGTGTAGGACATCTGGTCCTTCTCAGGGGATATGTCGTCATGTACTGCTCCTCAGCGGCAACTGTGTGTCCCACCCAGTGGGGAAGGTTAGGGACCCCTGGTCAGGAGAAGTCCTTTTACATAGCAATTAGGGAAACAGCTGGCTTTCAAGTGCTCAGATCACTTGCCCTGGCAGCACAGCTTCAGGCCCTTTCCCCTTCTGCCCATGGGAGCTGCCACTTGGAGCCACAGTTCCATCCCAGCTCGGACCTCTTCCATCCTGGGCCAGGTTCCTGGAGGCACAGGGCTGCCCACTCCACAGTGGCTTGAGGATGCTTTATTATACAGCTGGCTTTGGCTAATTGGCTCTCTGAGACCTGACACTCTCCAGGACTTTTTGCACAAGCAGCCAGAAAGACTGAGGGGGACAGAAGGGGCCTCAGGGTGAAATACTTGCTCTATTGAAGTAAGATGCAAAATTCCCTTTGACTTCAGGGTCAGAGTTTTACCCTGTAGCTTTAATTAGCTCACATTGTTGCAAGTGTCCTGTGCCACTACATGAGGAATGTGAAGTATGGTATGTTCAATAGTGATGTGTACATAAATTATTTAAGAGGATATAAAAGAGAAGTAATGCATTTAAAAGGCATGAAGTTACAGGAACTGGCTTGTTTAAACCCTACCTATTCTATGCTTCATAATAATACTCAAGTCTATGTGAAGGCACTGTAATTAAACAAAACAAACTTGCTGCCTCCAAAATAAGTATCTGTGAACTGCAGGGTAAAGTGTCAGAAAAAATGATATCACAAAAAGATACCATGAGGAGAGTCCACTTTTAAATCATTCAATGTGTCCCTTCTAATAGAAACCTGAAGTTTTCATACAGATTTACAGATTTTAAGCAGGATAAGATGTCCTCCAAGAAGAGGAAGGAAGATAAATCTTAACCATACTGCAAAGGGGAAGAGGATGCATGTCATAGGATGTTTAGCATGCTGGAGTGTAGTGGACATGGGAAACATATGTCAGAGTGTCACAAGTAGTACATAGTGGCAGAGACCTGATGTGGCAGAGCAAGGGACATTTTGACAAGAGCCACAGTATGAAAAGTGTTCTATGCAAATTCTGTGCCTGGAGTAATGAATAGCATAATTTTTTTCTCTTCTGAGAGTTTCAGTGGAAAGGACACCTGGATTTCACAGAAAAGCCCCCACAGAGGAATTAAAAACAATGTTTTATTCATTTATGAAGCAGACTTTGTCTTGTGTGCAGATTTCATCATTTCATTGTCTCTGGTATCTCAGAGAAGAACAAACAGCTGGTTCCTCACTAGATGCTTCCACAGAGGATTTATTTTATTTTTTTTTTCCCCCCAGGAAATTATCAGTCTATTTGTACAGGAAAGAACCAGACAATGCTTCCGTATTTCTGATTTCTAACCCATGCTTAGTGAAGAGGGGCAGTCCAGTTTGGGAGGATAGAACAGGGAAATAATTTTCTGGTATATGTAATTCCTTCCTCATTCACAGGCCTTCCAAGTGCTGGAACAAGGAACATAGAGGCCAGGTACTACCAATGACCTGGAAAGATTCTCCATGATGTGCACAGGGCTTCAGTTTAACAGAAAGCCCACAGTCCTGGATTCAGCTTGTGCATATGTGCATATTGCTATGTGTTCAACCATGGCTTTTGCATCACAACTGCTTTCAAGACAACTAAAGTGAAGCATTTCATATGCTTTTCTTTAGCCTTGCCCTAATTTAAGTATTTGGAAATTTGCCTTTTTGTATTCTTTCAAAGTAGAATTATAGAATAATTTAGGTTGTAAAAGACTTATGAAGTCATCGAGCCCTTAACTTACTCCACTAATTTAGCATTGCCAAATCCACCACTAAACCATGTCCCTATGCATGACATCTACACATGTTTTAAATATCTCCACTGATGGTGACTTCGCCACTTCCCTGAGTAGATAGTTCCAATGTCTGACAACACTTTCAGTCAAGAAATCCTTCCTAATATTCTATCTAAACATCCTCTGGCACAACTTGAGGCCATTTCCTGTCATCATATCATTTGTTGCTTGGGTGGGTGGAATGATACCAGATCTTTGCTTGTTGGGGTAGGAAGGTCATTCTGCTCTGTTTTTCAGTTGCTGAGGTATGCTCCAGTTCTTATTTACACTAAGAGATTTCAGGTCCTAGTGTGCTGTGTATTATAAATTTAATACTAGCAATTCTTCTATTTTGCATTGTGTTTTTAATTGCTTACATGATAGCTCTGAGAACACACAATAGAACTCAGTGTGTTTTCTTAAGGGAAGAAAAAGTTTCTTTCCATCTCCTTTGTTATTGCTATAACATTATTCTTTGCTAATGCTATTTAAAATTGAAATTTAATGTTTTATTCTACGATTTTCTCTAGTTTCTATGCGGCAACCCTTCTTCCTTTTAGGAAACTCTGGGGAGACAGAATGTCTCTATCATGAGAATCCCTGCATAAGGGAATTAAAAAAACAACTTGTAATGAAATATGCTAGCAATTGTATAAAAATACATTGTGTGGGACTTTTGCCTGTGGCAGTATGTACGCACATGAATGACAGTATTGTGTGAGACAGAGCATTGTGTTGTTCAGTGCCAGTGTATAAAGCTACACTCATTTTGCATAAATATTTGACTGCTTTCTGGGATGTCTGGGTTTTTTTTTTTTTTTTTTTAAGTAATGTTCCATTTCTCTTTCTCTGCAACCACTCCTTGAATTTCCATGTTTAACCATGGTTGTCACAATGTGGAAATGTTCATGTGTCACTTCAGTAAATTTTATCAAACTGGGGAGGGAGAAAGGGGAGAAGAAAATGTATAGCTTGAAAACCAGCAAAACCATATCTATTTTTTATCCATAAACTCTGCATTAAATGCAAGAAGTTATGGTTTTAGTCAGACAGTCCTTTAAATTTCTAAGTATTTGGACTTCACAATGTTCCACATACTTATGAATCACCTCCACGCCTCCTTGGAAATCCAGGGATAAGATGCCAGATGACAATGTATGAATATCTTCTACCATTTTGTTTTCAGGTCTTCGACGCCAAGTGTGCTTATGCAATGAAGACTTTTCTCTTCTCTAATGCTCCAAAGACATTTTTTGCATAGTTCATTTGATGATGAGAATAAGACACTCAAAATTATCTGGGCTGCTTACTTATTTGGATCCACTCTTTTACATTTAAGAAGCAGGAAGGATACATCTGCAGGATGAGAGAAGCTAGGGACTCAGAAGAAGATTCAAGGGTAGAAAATGAAGATAAATTAATCTAGAACTTTCAGTGCAATGCCAGGAGGAATCCAGTTTCAGCTTTGTAGCTTGATGCGCCAAAGAGGTGACATGTCCCAAAACACTGAAAAGACTAATGATGGGAAATGAGTTCAGGTCCTGTGCACACAGGTTTAAATTGGAAATTTAAGGCTTGCAAAAAGTCTTAAGCTTCATGTGAGGCCTAGAGAAGATATGCTAGAAAATATTGTGACTCATTCAAATTCTTTAATGAGACATAGACTAACAGATGGCATGGAGACTAGAGTGATGGTTGGATGATGAATCCTAAAGAACCTGTTAAAGTCCCCGTTTAGTGTAACAGAAAATGATGTCTGAAGTCAGGTATATTGACAATATAAATAAAATAATGTTTAACACTGTGGATGATCAAACCACCGAGGCAGAGCCTCTATCTCTAGGAAACTTGGCCAACAGTGGATGCCTGGAAAGTGCTTGATTGGCCACCCTTTCATAAATGGTAGCCAGCCCTCCAACCCTCAGTATGAGAGTTAGTGGTTGTCAGTGTCCGCTGGTCTCTTTATGGCGTGAGACCTCCTCGGATGGACATGTAGGTGGTGGTTCGGGGTTTTTCTGAAGCCGCCGGAGAGAGACTGCAGGAGATGATCTTCTGTTGTTGTTTTCATGGCTGTTTATTATATCTTATCTACAGAGTGTCCCAGCCAGGCTGACACAGGTCCGCTCTACAAGGCAACCATGACCAAATGCTCTTCTGGGAGAGGCAGGACTTATCTTTTACACTCTAGACTACGTCTTCAATATTTACAATTACTTTCCAATACAGCACAACCTTATTACACTGTCCAGTTTTGTCCCCATCCAATCTATGGCTGCCAGCACATCATCCAACATGGATGGCACAGAGAAGAAGGAGGAAGAGGCACACCACGCCCCAAATCCTCCATGCTGAGCACATGGCCCTTATCATAAACAATCCAAAAATCTACTTATTCTACATTCTAATACTCTAATTTACACTTTACTTATTTTTGTGACTTGTAATTCTTCCTGCAATGTTGGCAGATTTTCCCTTGGGGCAGGGTCCAGCCCCCTGACCCCCCTGGCCTCACTCGGAGGTCCCAAAATGGTCTGACAGGGGGGTCTTTGCACCCACAAAAGATCCAGAGGGACACCCTGGACCCCCACAAGTGGTAATAGAGCAGAACTGGGTTAATAGACCATTTGAACTGGGAGATCAGTAGGATAACCCAGTGCCCCTCCAGGCTGCACACCTCATGGGGTCAGAGGAAGCTCTCAGAAGGCTCTTTCAGGACAGAGTCCTCTCATTGCTCCCATTTTGTGGCTGCTTCAGACTGGCTTGTTCACTCAGCACTTTCAGTTGTCAGCTGTGACTCTTCCCATCCATGTCAGAGTAACCAAAGCTGAAGGGAAGGCCAGGATCGAGAGCAGCTTGAAGCTTTGCCCACTAACACGTTGGCAAACTCAGTTATCGTGTATCTCCTGCTATTGCTCAGGGCAACAGCACAGTTGTAAATGCATTTTGTGCCCAGGGTTTCTCAGGGAGAGCATTCCCAGGAGGCACACTGGCTCACTAAACACCCAGTAGGTCTTGCTCTAACCCATCCCATTTGGTCCCGTTCATTTTCGTATGTGCTAGCAGGCACATGGAAGCACTGCAGAGGACATGCCTCACTGTGCAGCTGATTATCATCCCATCATTTCTATCTACCTGTGCCTGCAGCCTGGGTTACAGGCCTGTAAGTGATACCCAAGTTTTCTGGCTGCACACATTTGTTGCAGATAAACTCAGAGTATTTAGATTGCATTGAAATTATTCCTTTCTTGATAAATAATGTTTGAATTTCTCATATATTTAGGATTGAGAAAGCCATAATTCAAAACCTAAAACAAATCCATTTCCCAGCATGTCCAATTAAAAAAAGAAAATCAAACAAAAAATTTATTCCATTATAATGTGAAAAGGGGTGCTAAAAATTTCTTTCAGATGGGAGAAAGAATGAGATCAGGAACAAGCCACAGAGCATGGAGGTAATTTATTCTGTGTGGAGAGTGAGGAAGCTGGGCTGACAGAAGGCTCAAGGAGTCAATCTTTAATTTGAGTCTGTGAGCATGAGACTGGCGAAACTTGAGCCAAGCTCTGCGAATCTGTGGCCA
The DNA here is from genome assembly GCA_030060385.1 of Muscicapa striata striata. NCBI lineage: Eukaryota > Metazoa > Chordata > Aves > Passeriformes > Muscicapidae > Muscicapa > Muscicapa striata. Next base: position 1,050,937 of record JAREIS010000233.1, read on the forward strand.
CAGCAGGAGGAGTTCATGATCTCTACATATGCTGCACTGCAGTTCTCCAATCTGTAAAAATTTAATACTGCAAGTTTTCAAACATGCAACTCACCAGAGCAGGAACCACTCAAAATGACCACTCCTCAATCAAACCCAGGATCTCCATGGTCTAGCAATCACCAGGTCTCCACCAAAATTGCTGCTATCAGTCAATCAGTTTATCTTAAATGATGATTCACACAGGCAATATGTAGTAAAAGTGAGAGGCAGTGATTGCCTCTTTGATCAGGCAGAGCTGATCAAGATGAGTTCCTTTCACACTGGTCCATTCCTCCAAGGCACTGAAGTAACCTCTGACAGCATATACAGATGGAGAGGAAGAAATGCACTCCACAGCCAGTGCTGATCCCAAGTGGGAGATGGCAGTGAACAGCCCACAGCTCACCGAAGGCAGAAAGAAGCCTGGTGCCTGTGTGCTCTGCCTTGCCTTGACTCCTGAGGGGTAGGAGGCACCATTTGTCTTCCCTAGACTGCACTGTGGAAACTGCAAAAGTAGCCAAAAGGACGTGGCAATGAACATCATTAGTGTCCAGCCAGCTGATTCAACCAAACCACAGCACAGTGGTGACCCACCTCTCCTCAGACTCTCCTTCTGCCAAGGACTGGCAGCTCTGAACCTCAGGAGGTCAGTTATGTGCATGGTAGGTGAATTAGAGGCATGGCTAGATTCATAATAGGGCAAAATCCTTAGCACATGGCTTACCAACAAGGTAGAATATCTGTAGACTTCAGGGCAATTCCCACAGATTCATTTCTCCTTTGCACAATTTCCCAGGCAAAAAGAGGACTAATGTTTTAATAATAGCAATTGCCTTTTTAAAATTTTTGTTATTTCTGCAGAACAACTCTTACCCTCATTAAGTACAGATTGATTCCACCAGTTTGCTCTGACTGTGAGCAGAACTTGACAGTGTAAAAGATGCTACACAAACACCTAAGACAAAATGTGAATTATTTTAACAAGCCAAGCAGACAAAGAATAGCAGGAGAAATCTTTGTGGAGACAGGGTAAGACACCTTATTCAAGGCTGTTCCTTGGGTCAGTGGTAAATTCTGGGGAGACACTTGACTTACATAGTCTCTCCAAACTGATAAAATGTAAGAGTCTGTATTTGTTACCATCCAACAAAATCATTATAGTTGCATTGAATTTTCCTTGGCAGGGTCTCTTCATATTACTAAATTCTTTGAAAGAGTGATTTAGCTGCTGTAGGTTAATAAATGAGGATTTTACTGTCACAGGGAAAAGCCACTATTTTCAGTCCTTTAAAAAACATGTTCTGGAGAAGGAGGTGAAACAGCTGAAAAAACTTACTGCACATGGCCAATGGAAAAAGCAACAAATGACAAAAATTAAAACTTGTTGCAATAAATGAAATCAGCTACACTTTATCCTAGAGATTCGTTCACATGGTGTTAACCCTATGTGAAGGGAAACCTGATATGTTTTCCCTACTGCAAAATACTGAACAGCAAACTTTGTGAGCTGTGTCCCATTAGTTCCTCATTCAGACATTACTACACAGGACAATTCTGAGCACTTATTTTAACATTTAGACTGTTTTTTAAAAGAAACTTTAAAAAAATTAATGCTATAAAAAAAAAGGATTAGATTATTTTCAAATTTGATGCAAAGAAATAAATGCCCTTGAAAGCTAATTGTTCTGTTCTTGAAAAATAATCTAAGGTTTTCTGTTCATTCATGTGAAATACTTAAGCAGATACATATTTTCTTCCTTACTTTTATGGGAACATCCAGAGCAGTTCAAGAGCTTTTTCATTACAATCTTTTGTGACAGAAAAGCAGATTCTGCAAAATCAAATTTCCACAGGGAAAATTTGAATTTCTTTTCCTTTTCTCTAGGGAAAAGGGAATTTAAATATTTAGCTCTGAAACATGCTTTGAAGTGTAAGAATTACCTCCAAGCCTAAAATTCTGCTTTCTGGCATCTATAAATAACCAGTGTGTCTCTCAGTCACACACATGGGCAATGTTAGCAGTTGGTCTGGGTCCCAGGCACTTACTCCTGAAGGACACAGAAAGGCATCCATTCTCACTTAACCTGCATTTCAAACTTGACTAAATTCAATTATCAGTCTTTTGAGAGACTTTGCAGACAGGAAAGAATTGTACATTTTGTATTTTCAGGTAATAGCTGTGAGTGTGTAAGAGTTTGGTAGCATTTAATCCCATGGCACACCCCTATTGATGTGGTTTCTTGTTATTTTGCTCCCCTACTTTGTCCCAGAGAGGGGTGACCAGTTCAATACTGCATGATGCTGCCTGTGCACAAAACTCAGTTGCAGCCCAGTAAATTCCTGATTTTTCATTGTGATCACTGGCAATTAAAGTTGCTGAGCTATCAAAGAGAAACTCAAAGTCTTTGGACTCAAAATGTGAGTTTCCTCCACATAAACTCTGGGCTAACCATTTATTGGGGTTTTTTATTAGTTGTTATCAGCTGTTATTATCTTTGCTGCATGTTGCAAAGATTATAAGCTATATTCATTATTTTGTCTGCTACTGCTGGCTGATTTGTAATCTGAATAGTCTGAACCATGGCTGGGAAGATGACAAAAGCATAGTCAATAATAGAAACAAAATGACCTATTAGGTTAAAATCATAAATTATTATAACTAAATAATCTGAACATTCTTAAATTAATACAAGGTTAAATAACACTACTAATAAAGATTTGCAAATCAGTGAGTAGGAGTTAAGTGGAAATACCACTACTAGAAAATTGCAAATCAAAGGTTAAGCTAGTATTCCTTGTGATCACCTAGTATGCTGGCTGTTTATTTCTTCTGTCCTGAAAACTGTGTTCTCCTGTTAACAAAGACAAAAAAGCAGTATACATCTATTTCTGGAAATGAGATTTCAGTGAGTGTCAAGAAGTACAGAATCAAGTGTACATTGTGTTATTCAGTATCCCACACATGGCAATGAAGGTGAAACAATATCTGCAAAGGGTGAATGCAAAAGTCTGTTCTGCAGAATGCTTCTTTGACACCTTGAAACCATCGCCTGAGATCATATAATGTTTAAGAAGTGCAGTGTAACAAAACAACTGGGCAGCTATTAACACTGGAGACTGAGCTAGCTGTAGTGTCTATACTGTCTGTGTTTCCTTTGTCTATGCTAGGATTGTTGCATTCCATACAGGAAAAAAAAAGTTCAAATATAGGGAAGAAGCATTCTGAAGGAAACATTGGTGTGTCTTGCAGCATATTATCCATACCATCCTCCCTCCTGTTTCGGACATTGTAATAACTGCACATGAAATTGAAATCTTCATTGTGTCTTACTTGATTTTAGCTATCACAAAGTACAGTTAGTCTACAAATCTTGTAACGAGGAAAAAACCAAAATGAAGTATATAGTAGCATATTTTGTTGTTGTTGTTGTTTTCTGTCTAGAAGAGAACTGGAAGTATTTATGAATAATGAGAATATTTGACATCATATCAGCAAGGTTAAAATGAATTGATTTCCAAGGAGTATCTTGCAAAAATCAGCTGTAAGGTAAAACAAGGTGAAGGCAGGTTTGGATAGGGTACATCTGTCACATGGCACAGGGCAGGGTCTGGTAGCCCTAGGCTGACTGAAATGAGGTCCTGGACCATGGTCAGATGTGAGGAAAGGAGAGGCAGGGCTAGAAAGGGCTGTGGGTACCCTTTACTAGGTACCCCCAGGTACCTTTGATAGCATAGTCGCCCTTATTCTCTTAAAAGTCTACAACTGATCCTGGCAGAGAAGGAAAGGCTCACAGAATGTGAGGGAACAGCAAGGCTTTCAGAAAATCTGAAATCCTTATTTAGATGCAATTATTAAAGAAACTGTCTTTTCATGGTGCTCTTCATACTTGTAAAATCCACCTTCTTCCCAAGTTAGCAGGAACTTTAATGGTAGACCCTGTGTAAGAATTTCATTAAGGGAAAATTTTAAAATAAGTAAATAAATTGCCCCACTGAAATTGAAAAAAAAAAAAAAAAAAGGCAACTCCAGATGTGTTAGTTTCACAGGAAATCCTGTCTCACTTGGATGGATATAGAGAGTCTGAAAAACAGCAGAACCATTAGGTAGCAGAGGTGAGAGAAAGAAAGTTACAGAAATACTTTACAAAGGAACACTATTCCCCCTCTATATATATGGACTGCACATACAGAAGGTTGCACTCTTTACCAAGGATGTATAAAATCCTGTACAAAGTACTCTTTCTACAGCTGCCCTTGAGATATGTCACAGAGCATCCCTGTTGCTAGACAGCTGCTAATCCTGTGTTAGCCAGTGTAGCCAAACCTGCTTCATCAATGCAAGAAAGCCTTTGTCTGTCACAAAAATCTCCTCTGAAAAAAAGGGAAAAAGTCACCTGAGAAAGAAAATTAGTCTTAAAACAGATCTTGAGAAAAAACAGACCTGGGCTGTGTTAAGCAGAGGGTTAGAAAGTAGTTCTGGATAATGAAACTATTTTTCTTGAAGTTGTCCTGTCCTGAGATGCAGGTGCAAATTTCCAGAGGACCTGGCAAGGAGGGTGCCCTTTGACATCACCCTCCCTTACAGACCATACCAGATGGTGAGCTGGCAGTTGCTCAGTTGCAAGCCCATCCCATGTGTGTTTACCCCCAGCCAGATGCACACATCAAGTCTTGTCACTTTAAATACTTTATCTGTCAAATTGAAATGCAATGATCTTATTAATATATACAGGATTCAAAGTGGGGTGGGCCTTATAGGTCAAAATTAGCCCAGAGTTAATTATGTGCCAAAGAGCAAAACTTTTCAGAAATATGACTTATGCCCTGTTCTAGAAGCTCTGTAGACACTGGTTCACAGCTAGTGAGTGCCAGGGTTAAGGACAAAGAACTTCACCTATTTAACTTCAGTTCAAGCTGCAAAACAAGTCCCAGGCTTGAAAAGAGCCAAGACAAGTTTAAACTGCAAATCTGGCACTGTGTTTTGCTCAGTGTGGGACACCTATGGTTTAAAATGCAAGGAAATAAGACAGAGTAGCAGTGACCCAGAGCACTTCTTTGGTTTCATATTCCCTTTTACTTGCTATTTTGGATTAAAACCTGTATGATGCAAGCCAGAACTTTGTTATGAAATGTTCACTGACTGCTGTGGGCAGACAGATGAGTTTTTGGGGCCAGCTTTTATCTGTCATCAATCAGTATGCAATGCTTAGTGGTGGAGTGTAATAAAGCAGTTCATCAGAGTGTGATTTGCAATAGGGTGAAAATATAGAATCATAGAATATGCTGACTTAGAAGGGACCCATGAAAGATCATTGAAATCCAACTCCAGGCCCTGCACAGGACACCCCAAGAATCACACCATGTGCCTGAGAGCATTGTCCAAATGCTTCTTGAACTCTGACATGCTTGGCATTGTAACCTCTGTTTGAGCATGTGTGACATTTCTGTCTATTGTCCATAAGGAAACCCAAATGCAATTGTGAAGCATCCATTTATTCCCTAAATATTCAAGATACTAGAGCTGTGTCTTATTTTATCCTCAAAAATTACTGCATGTATCCTTCCAATAACTGCTTTGTAGAATTTTACACAAATTTTTATTTGTTGTTGTTTGGGTTTTTGTTTGGGTTTTGTTTGTTTGTTTAATTTTGGTTGGGTTTTTTTTTTGTTTGTTTGTTTGTTTTTTTCATAACCAGAACCCTAAAAGAATTTTCCACTGCTAAAATATTATTTGTGCCTGGCTTTCTGCTTCATGGATAAGCTTTGTATCCTGCATTGCAATAAGTTATTCTTGCTGCAGAGATTGTCATTATTCTAGAAAATCAAGGCACTGGACCATATCCAAGCACTCAGAAGCCTCAGTGATAACAAAGAATTTATATGTAGGGAAGGTGAAGTACAGTTCTGTGCCATCTGTATATCACTGGCTTTTAAATCCAGTTCACTTTGTAGCTAGATTCATGTAGACATTGAAAGGGACTAGAGAAAGAATGGGTCTTTGTCTGCTTGAAGACTTACTTTGGATTCATGCCACCTGTCAGACTTGACATAAGGTCAACAGTGCCAAATACTGCAAAGATATTAAGGAGAATAAGAATGGATTTCTCCCTTGTATCCATTGACAGCAGCAGACCTTCTGTGCCAGTCATCCATCAGTGCCAGTGAGACAGATTCAGCATCCTGCCCTGCCCTGTGTCTGTGCCGCCTCTGACCCTGGATTAACATGAATAAACTTGTAAGTGGATTCTGTATGAGCTTGCCTTAGAATACCAGGTTTGATGGTAGGTGGCAGATGAACTGAAATGTTGTATTCAGAATAGATTATTGTGCAGAAAAATCCCCTGACTTTAGGTACTTCTGGAAACACTGAAAATCTGTCCCTGAATTAAGCATTAAATATTTCTGCCTAAATGCTAAAGCAGCAATATGAATCCTCAGATCCTTGACCCCTTGTCAAATGAGTGCAATGTTAGTATAAATTAGTGAGCTGTCTAATTTGCTAGAGTCCAGCAATCGCCTCAGTTGCACTGGGACCACCAAGCTTGGGAATAGTGAGGGAAATCTCCTAGGAGTGCTCCTGCAGACACATGGGCACAGGAGACCTCTATAACATGTGTTAGCAAAATTATAAAATCCCACAGAATCTTGTTATGTGTTGCAATTCAGAGTGAGCCCTGAAGAAGCACAGGAGATGGTTACAGGGTAACTCATGAGTTACTACTTGTAATGATTGTCACTCTGGTTCTTTTGCACCTTAGTACTCTCTCAAAGCTCATTTTGTCACCACTGACAATGATAAAAAAAGAAAGATTTTACCAAAGCCTATATATCTCTGGTAGAGATGAAGCCTGCTATTCCCAAACAGCTTTCCCTGAAGGAAAGTATGTCTCTCCCATGTTAAGAGGTTGGATGGAATAGGTAGAAGGAATAGACAGGTGACCACCTTGTCCTAGTTACAGAAAATTCTATAAGTCAGCCTGATTTGTGTTTTGATGTTAGGCTGTAAGGGATGGCCCATTCTTTAGGCAAATTGTTAAGAAATAGCTACCAAAAGTGTTTTATCATCCATTATTCAATGAATGAATAACAAAAATAAGCCAGACGAGCATCAGTGAAACTTTGGAGAGCAGCAAAATGTTAAACCTTTCCTTTCTCCCTTGTGTAAGGCTCTAGTTATGATTGATAGGAGAGCCTTAAGTTCAGCAGAGGGGACATTTTAAAGAATAGAAGGTGCCCCGTGATTTCAAGTGCAATTTTTCTTGTGCTCCATTTGACATGTCGCAGGATCTCACAACATTGATTTGAACTCATCTAGTGAAGTGCCTGCATTTCTTGCAATTACAGTGAGAGTTATGGAAATAGGGAGACATTAAAATGACCAGATATTAATATATTGTTTTGGAGACCAAGTGGACTTACAATGAGTATGACAGTTTTTATCTGAATTTGACTTAACTGAAGGAATCATTCCTATCATAAAATTAAATATTCACATCCATTATTATTATCGGACTAGAGACAATAATTTAAACTAATATCAAGATGCATTTTTAAAAATCATCAATCTGCCATCTTAACTACATTATATTCTACCTTCAGGCTCATGTTGTAGTTTTTATGAACATGATTCAAATAAATTGGCTCTTTTTCCTCGGTGGTTTCTTTAATTACTTTGTTATTATCCAAGGAACTGGTTTAATTTAAATGAACACAGTGTTCTTGCTACTACTACCCAGAGAAAACACAGACTCAGAACATGCTGTTTTGTAGTTACAGTGTGTGCTTCTGCATGTGAATGCCAAAACTGGTTTGGGCTTACCTGTTTACCTACCTTCATGTGATGCAGAAGACTCCTAATGAGCTCAACATAGTCTCTTGTCCTGAAGACCTTCTTGTGTCTCCAGATAAAGAGCAAAGGTAATTAGGCAATTAGATTAAAGGACACTGATACAGAACATTTATTATATACCTAGATAAAACAGTTACTTCATTTTATGCAGGGCAATGTTCCCTTACCAACTATTCATGTATTTTTAATCAAAGAAATGTATGTAACAAATAAAGACAATAAATTAACAGTGTTTGCTGTTGTGTCCTTATATTCCTCTTATAATCATATGGGTTGGTAACTCATTCTGTACATAGGTGTAAGATTCTTTCTCCCCCTCCTTTTGGTGTCTTTCCAACTAAAGTACATAATAAAATACATAAGAGGGTGTTTAAAAAAAATACAAGCAAACATTGGTACTTCATAAAATATTTAAAGACCTTACAAAAACGCAAAACTGTATTTCATTTCCTGAAACAGTTATAGTTTCAAGCTCCATCTATTTCTTTTAAACCAAACCCATATGTGTTCGAGGCAGTTTTAATCTGTGGAAATACTTTATTTTTGGCTGGCCTGCATGAGTGAACATTAAGTATGAGGCAACAAGTATGGCAAGTCAGGATATTGAGAAGCAATTGTACTATCTCAAAGAACAAATTGTTAAAATCTGAGCAATTTCAGCTTGTTTGTCTTGTTCTGTGATTAAATATGAGCTACATGACCACATTTTACAACAATGGTCAGGTAGATAGAATCTTTTGATTTTTCTGTGTGTTTGAATGGGGAGAAGTCTTCCATCTGCTACAGAGCTGGCATGTTGTGTCACTTCTCTCTACAGAGGACACGTGCACTATCCATTTTCAGAGCTGTGCTCTCATGTATTGTCATACAGGGGCCAAATCATCACACAGATTGCTTGCTATTGTTCTTCCTTTATCACTTCCTTAACACTGAAAGGAGCTCTCAGAGACAAGCTGCTGGGCACAGGAGCGCTGGGAGGAGCAGGGAGGAGCAGCCCCCACTCACTGGTCCTGCAGCATGGACACCTTGGGAAGTCACTGCAGAACAGGTGAAATGCAGCATTTCACACCATTCCTGTACAGACAGAAACAACTGCTCAAAACACCAGCCAGAGGTGGGCATCTCACTCTATTTAATCTGTGACTGCTCTAGACAACAGCCCTGGTTGCAGCCTGGCCCTCATATATCACCAACATTTGATCTAATTTCTGTTGCTGTTAGTCAATTAAAACTGTCATCACTAAATCAGAGGGAGAGTATAGTACAAGAAAGGGTTTGTAGTTATTTTCTTTTATAATGTGATCTCTGCTGAGCATAAGGTTTATGTTTGCTTAATTAGAACTTTACTATAAACATTAATGACCCTAAGGCCAAACTGATTTGTTTGAGAAAGGTAATAAGTTATCTGACAGAACAGTTTGATCTCTGTGTAGAAATCTTAGTCCAGCTGGATCCTGACTACGTCCTCAACCTTCCCATCAGTTCATCTCACACATCTTTTACTGCACCACAATCCCTCTTACAGCAGCCTCAGACAAGTCAGTAAAAAAAAAATATAAAAAGGCTTGTCTTTCCCTTTCAGATGGATGCTCTGCTGCCCACCACATCGTACATCCCGAACAATCATTGCTTCTTGTGACTACTAGGAACGTGTCAGGATCTTGAAAGAAATAATTAGATGCCAACTTTGGATAATAGAGTATTTAAAAATCAATTAGCCTTAATGGGAATACTTCACAAGTTTTCTCATGATTCTGCTGTTTGACACGAAGTGTTGAAGTGTGTCTCACAGACAAGTAATAGCCCAGTATCTCACGGGAAAGTGAGGCCTCCGCTGTGATGTACTGAGAGTGCATTTTGCTGCTTCTGGAGTCCATTCATTTCTTGCCATACCAGCATCAATGAACTTCCTAGCTGCTGTCAGCGTGTTTAGTGCACATGTCAAGCCAGCACTGTGCTGGTCCTGACATCAAACAAACTGGCAGTGATCAAGATATTACCTCGAGCTGGCAAGAAAGAAAAATAACAGGAGCATATAAGGAACAATAACTGAAATACTTCATCCACCACCCCAAGTTTCCTATATGTTGTGGCCATAGAAAAATTAATCTGCACAGACAAAGGCATGAAGAGTGTTGAATAGGAAGAAATTGTATCTCTTGCTTCACAGCCCATGGAAATGTAATTTTAAAGGTGAAGGTTTTGGGAGCATGTTCTGCTTTTTCATTTCTTGGGGTCTGTCTGCAGGCTGGGCTGGTCCAACTTGCTCCCTTGCTGTAAGTGCATCCTTAAGTATGTCTTACCCACAGAAAATTACAGACAAAGCACTGCTGGTTGACTTGGCAATTTGAACACTTTTTGGATTTGTTTTTCCCCTCACTATTTTCTCTCTGATAATTATGCTGGGCCAATTACTGACTGACCCTTGGTTCATATGTCTTTCTGGATACAACTGTCCCCAAATCACATTGACTTGGGTGTAAGATTTAATTCTAAGTACATTAAAAATGCACATTTTGTTTTTCTACATCTAAGGAAAGGAAATCAAAGAACAACAGACATGCCAGTTCCTCCCCTGTTTTTGTTACAGCTCTGAGATCCAAGCACACAAGAAGTGGCAGATTTGGGATCTATCCCCTTTTTTCCTGGGATGTACCTGAGCACATCCTTTCTAGGGAATGACCAGCACTAACAGCACCAAGTTCTCCTGGGCAGAATTTTGTTCCACCCTTCCTGGTGATGCTATATGCAGCTGCTATACCAAATAACCCTACTAACCTAACCCACAGAGAAGGTGCTTGAGAAACAGCAGGGAGATCAGCTATCTGAGTTTCAGAGCCCACTATAATGAATATTTTGTCTCTTATCCCCAGGACCAAAGTGCCAGCAGAGCAGATCAAGCAATCCCCACTCTTTGCAGCAGCCCTTTGCCTGGGGGAAAATCCAGGGTCCAGTGCCTCACACAGCAATTGTCCTCCAATGTCTCAGATATGTGCTGTAAATCCTGGGCCAGGGATAGAAGGGAATAAAGAACCTCAGCCCTGCTTTGTCCCCACTCTTTCTTGACTAAAACACACCATTCTACTTACACACACACACAGACACACACATAAAAAGCCCAAGTCCAAAATAAATCCAAAGCAAACAAACAGCTACTATTTCATTATTGGCCAAACCAACTTGATGTTTTGCTGATGCTGTTTTCTACAATGCTTTTGGTGTTGAATCACTTTGATATATTTTAAATGTTTCAGGAATTGAACAGAATGGCTGCTCATGCAGTAGATAAATATTTGTCTGCTATACGTACTAAAAGCACAAAGGTACTGCATGGGTAAGGGAATAGCAAAGATATTAAAAAATGCTTCATAAGCTAAGTAAACAAAAACACATATATAAATCAAAAATAGCATAAAACAAATTTTGTCTGTGGGGTGCCCTTTCGAGCATCAGAGCGTGGGAAGAGACTGCTGTGAAACATTAAAAAAAATAGCTCTATTTGTATCATTTCAGTGGTTCCAAACAAAACAGCCATCATTGCATGAGATGAATAAGGGATGCACTTTCCCCTGTCATTTTGCCTGGCACTTTCTGACATCAGCTCAAACTTTAAGCAGCACTCAGCCAATCCTGCAGCATTTTCATATCACTTTGGCCATAAAATAAATAAATAAGCAAACCCACCCAGATGCAGCAACATATCTGCATAAATGGGTTGTTCAGAGATCTCTCCTTGAAGTTAGTTTCTCAGGCTTTTTAAATGGGTAGCCTTGGGCTCATATATCTCTTTAAGTACCAACAGTTTGAATCACCTTGAAGAACTTCTTAAAAAAAAAACAAACATGAGAAAAAGAAAAAAGTCGTCTACTGTTGTAATAAAAATGAAAAATTGAGTTCCTTCTGGCTTCCACTATCTAAGAACTGTGTGATCGCTTTCTTTTCCTTCTTATTCTATTTTAAAGACTTAAGGAATAAATATTTTCCAAGATTTGGCTGACAAATATTTGTATATGAAAGCACCTGCACGATTAAACAGAACAACATGCTTATAGCTTGTCCTTTACTCTGCTTAGCAATCAATTCTTTTGCAGATTTGCATAGTTATGATGACAAAGTAGCAAGGAGCTCTAAGCACTTGTTTCATCCAGCCCCTTTTTTCAAGTGCTTATCTTTCAAGTATATTAAAAAATATTGCTTTGAGCTGTGCAAGCTGTTAACTAGGACCCTGAGAAAAGATACAGGGACCATTGCTTCACACTGCTCCTGGAAGCAGATGGGAATGTAGGGTATGGCAGCACCACATCCCCTGTTCCCAAAGCAACAGGTAGAAGCAGATAACTCAGTTGGAGTAGATGGGAAGATTCCTTCTTAGCTGCCCCAATCATGCTGTTGGTTGGTTGGTGTTTTTATTTAATGCTGCTGTTGCCAGTAAAGGCAGCCTGCAGCAGAAAGGAGGCTCCTGTGTGCCTGTCCCACTCCCTTGGACATGGAGCCAATCTGTGTTCTCTTGTCTTTTCATAGAGTAATGGTGAAGGATTCATTTTTAGTCATGAATAATTTATTATATTTTAAAGCAAAGCTTAGAGTTGGGGGCTGGTTCTTTTTCTGAAGTGACTATCTTAATTTAAACAAACTAACAAGACTGAATTTCACAATTCTTTGCAAAAATTCATTGCAAGGGGGAAAAAAAATAAAAGAAGAGCAGTAAAAAAACCCAATAGGGTTGTATTTAGCATCAGAATATGTTCAAGCATGGAAATATTTTCTTTTCTCCAGTCAACAAGGAATTAATTTTGAGATTTGATTTCCTCTTTTTCCTAGCAAGCACAGCAAGAATCAAGGAACTATCAAGAGACAAAGGATGGGAATACAGGGAGGGAAGGCATCCCATTGATGATTCTGTTTGTAACTGTCTGGCTTCCTGTCCTAATTTGTTTTCATAGAGGTTTTCCCTTCATCAGCCCACTGCCTGCCTTGCTCCTGCTTTTGAGCCCTTCCAGGTCTGAGAGCAGCTGTGCTGGCCTTGAACATTGCAGCATAGCTGGGCAGAGCCAGGGATGACCCCGTGGGATGCTGAGAGGCTGCAGCACCCCCGGAGTGCTTTGATATAGATTAGGGTCTGGAGGTACTGAAGTGCCTTTTCTCCTCTGATCTTGCCATGAGGAAGCACAGAGGAGGAGGGGGGACAATTTCACCTGCAGTGTGGGATCTGGCATTGAAATACCTTCTGGGGATGGGATGCAGAACATGAACAGAATAAATTCATCTGAAAGGAGCTCTTGTGCCCAGAGAACAGCCCTGCAGTCAGGAGAGTGAAGCTGTGCATTTATATGCAGTGTGGAGGGTTGGCGAGGCTGCTCTCTGTGCTCCAAGCACTCACTTGGTTAGACTTCAACATGACAGACAGCCATCAGGTGCAGACACAGATGGGAGATGTAGGAATTCTTCCTAGAGAGGACTGAAATAGCTGCTGACATTCAGAGAGCTGCACTGGAGATGGACACTTCAGAGATGTGGGTAAAAACTGCCATGGCTCAATGTGAGGGGGTGGGTAACGTGGAAGAAACTCTGTCTCCTTCAGCAAATATCTTAGCACATCCTGGAAAGAGGTGTCTTCTCCAAGCTGGGAGCACCTGAAGCTGCTCAGCCAACTCCTCTGCTCTCATGAAGCAGCTGAAGCAGTTGGAAATTTGATATTCTTTCCCCATATCCAGATTTGGGTGGTCTTCACTGCTGCTTCAGGGAATCCCAGGTGCTGCTACCTGCCCACTGTAAGGGGCCACTTCAACACTCCTTGAGATGCAGGAGCACATCACATGTCATCCCTGAATTATACACAAATCAGTTATTGAAATGAATGTTCAGGGTTGGCTTAATATCAGCCTTGAAGGACTGAGCACCAGAGTGGCACTCTGTACATATGGATTAGGAATTTTCTTTCCATTCAATCATCCCTTTCTATTTGCAATGTGGACCTTTCTTTTCCCACATACAGTGATTTGCAGCTCCAGGTTTTGGGCTGCCACAGCTTTTGTGCTTCTGGTTTGTGTTTTTTTAATGTGCCCTTGTAAGCAAAGAGCAAGCAGAGTAATCTTAGGTGGAGTAGAGATGCTTCAGATAGGAGCTTGTTAAAAACCATCACCTCTGCATGCAAGCTGGTGAGAAAAATGGCATCCACTGTTGTGCTTTTCCAAAAGAAAAGGAAGAACATTGCAAATTAGCAGCTAGGAATTAAATACAGGTAAAATGCCACGTTGTCTTACTTGGACTTTGGTATTGCTGGTAAGTTTGGTATTGCCTAATCAGTGCTTCAGCAGCTAAAATGTGAAAGGATGATACAGACTTCAAACCTGTGGTGATTCACAAGCAGCACAGCAAATACCAGCAGGAGCAGCCATGGGATTCCACATGAACATGGGATTCCTCTTTCACTCAGGTTTCAGCAAGCCCTAACTCTGTCTCTCACAAATTCCCTATCAGGGAAATTCTTTGTCCTGCTTCCCTTATATCCAGTCCTGGGCTGGAATGAAGAAAATGTTTAACAGTGTTCATTCAGAAGCACTACATCTAAGGAGTGTACTGAAAGCATAGAGGGATTTCCACATAAAAAGAGTGAAAAACCTCAGAATGAACAGCATTAGATCAAGGTGCAAACCAGCAGCACCTGCATTTTACACACACACACACAGACACACAGACACACAGACACACAGACACACAGACCCCAAATTATCCAGTTAGCACATATCCTTGCTTTTATTTCTGAGCAATATTATTGAAATGAACCTTGGATATTGTATTCTGAAGTGGGTACAAGGCAATGCCTGAACCTGCCCCCATACTGCAATCTTTCTTTCCAGCCCCAGCCCCAACCCCAATGGACTTGTCAGCAGTTTCTATCATTAGCAGCATAATCCCTCCTCTCTCTCGCTCTTTCTTTTTTATGTTTTCCCAGGGCTGCACCAATAATGAATAATTTACCAGTGTGGAGAAAGAAAAGTGTCACTACTGGAGTCTCAAGGCTCATCACTCACAAACCTGTCACATGGTCAAGAGTCATCAGTGCCATTATTTGTGTGAAGAGAAATTAGCACTAATCTACTGCTGAGTCTCTTGCTCCAGCCACTGTAAATGGTGCCAGATTCTTAACAGAGCAGATTGTCTGTGCCACTGCAAATTGCTTATCCCAGCATAGTTTAAAAAAAGGAAAAAAGCCTCCTCACTCACTTCACAGAGGACATCCCACATGTGTTTAGAATTAGAGGAGAGGCACTGTAATGCAAAGGGCTGTTACCTTTCCTACACTGGAGAGGTGCTAGATATTTGATTTGCCTCTCTGCTTTTAATAAATACCATTGAATCCAGAGAAGGGGATCCAAGCAGGACTTTCAAAGGTGCACATTCCCTTGCAAACAGGAGATAAAGTTTTCCATGTCACAGAATAAGCATGTGAGTACTTAGATTTTCATTTTAGGGAGGAAAGGAAACGCCCCATACTGAACTATGGAATGTAAACAAGGCACAAAATAGAACAAAATGGTGTCTTGAGTAAATAATCAGGGCAACAATGAGAACTCTTGTGTGAGGGGCTTCCTCCTGTGAAAAAGGGAAGAGGTGGATAACGTGCTCAGTTTGCTCCAGCAGTCACTTCCATCCATCAGTCCAGGGATTATAAACCTGCCACCATCAGCAGGTTTTTGGAACACCCACTACACAAAATCCACAGCAAAAGCAAAGCTGCCATTGGCCCAGCTCATCCCAGTGGCAGAAGAAGTGACAGCTGTGGCTCAGAGGCAGAAAATCCCACAGTCCCTCCTGGAGGCCTCAGTGGATCCCCATCAAAGGGCAAGGCTTGTTCCCCACTGGGGACAGCCCCCACATCTGGTAAAGTCCAAGCAGACTTCCTGGCAGAAAAAACATTGTTTCCATCTCTAAAGGTTTGAAATGGTTTCATCTTCTCTCTCCGTGCTTCCCTTTGTTTAAAATAATTTTCCAATATTAATTTCTAGCAAAATAGACCTGTCTGAATAAATGAATTACAAGTGTGAAATGTAGTCCTTTGGATCATGAGGGACACTGGCCTAAAGTCAGAAACAGGGTTTTTAAAACAAAATTTGGAAGCACAGACTTTTGATTTTGATCAGAAAAATACTTAATTTGTTAAAAAGCCTTTCCTTTTCTCACTCTGGGAGGATGTGCAGGGAGCCAGGTCTCCAGCCTGGCTCTGTGCCCAGCAGGAGCCTTCAGCACTGCCCTCACAGCTCTTGGCAGCTCAGCTCTGCCAAAACACACTCTGGGGGCACCCCCCAGCTACAGCAGCCAGTGGGGTCCCTGGGGTGGAAAGTACATGAGAAACAAAACACAGCCTTGGGCTGCATTGTGGTGTGCACCCAAGATCCTCCAAGGACACTGCACATCCTACCTGCCAAAAATTCACCTCCTCGCAGCCCTTGGAGGTCACTCTGTGTCCTCCTGAACCTGCAAGGAGACTGAGTTTGCTGTGGAGGAAAACCGGGAGAGAGAGTGCAGCTTGTAGATCTCAGTGTCACAGTGAGAGCAGCACCAGAGTGTGGGAGGGCTCCTTAGTGCTGGGGCTGGGAGGGACCCCAGAAGTACCCAGCACTTATGGAAATATGTGCATATAAATGCACTAATGCAAAACCTCTTAAGAGCTTTTAGATAGAAAAATAAGTGTGGGTTTTAAAGTCCAAAGATCTTTGAGTTTTTACTTTTTTTTTCCCCAAGATTTATCTCTTTTCTTTAACTGAATAAAGGCAGAATCTCACACAAGTTTCCTGTCTCTTGTGTAAACTAATGGTCCTAAATCTGCATTCCTGGCTGATTTTCTTGAGTGCCTTTCTAAAACTTATCCTCTCCACTATCCCTCTTGTCTTAATTTTGATTTTATTGCCAGTCAAGATTGGGAAGTCACCATTTTTGTAAAAAACTTATCAGACCACCAGCCCAAAATATATCCAGTTTCTTTTTCCTTCTCCCCTTTTTCCTGCTGCTCAAAGTCATCTATTCCAGTGTAGCTGAGTGTCCCAAATCAACACACCCCTCTGCCAAAGCATCTCCACTCCCTGCACTCGCTGCATCCCCAGTGCCCAAGGCTGACTCCCTTCCCCACGGTCAAGGATTCTATTACTCATCACATCCTTGCCAAGAGAAATTACCTACTTTACAAAAAGCTAAGGCATTACAAATGTGTTCTGTGGCTGTGGGACCAGGAATAATGGGAGGGGACCTCAGTGAAGTCCAGTTACTGAAGGGAAGGATGAGATCTGTGAAAGAGCTGCTTGACTGAAGAGGCATCTCCTGGTGCTGCTGGGGATCAGGTCACTATATCTTGCCTCTGCTCCTCTTCATCTCTGCACAGCAAATTGCTGTTGCTGTTCCAGCTCACTAGAGCACAGAGGCAGAAACCTCAATTAAGGTGTTTGAAGGGACTTTTCAGAAAAACCTGAATGTGGCTGTGATAGGCTCTATTCAGACATGGATTTTATTGTGATTTTGCTCAGGAACCCCTGATGCTTTCTAGCTCCCTGAGCACATCTGTTGCTGGAAACATAACAGTATTTACCTTGTTAAAAGCAACTTGTGTCAAAAAGCATCAAGAAGGAGCAGAGTGGCTGTGGAGGCTCCTGGGAGAGATTTGCTCCACGTGCTGCTCCCAGCAGCTTGCAAGGTGAAGGAGAGGGCACCCTCGGCCCCTTGCCTGGGCTGGCTACAAAGGCAGCCCTGGCAAATCACAGCCCCTCCATTCACCACGGGAGGACTGGTCTCCACCTTCCACAGGGAGGCTGAGAAATTCAGCTGTTACATTTTCTTACATCACTCCACTGGCAAACAAGGGCTTTCTTCATCTGGCAAGGTGTGTGTTGAAGCCATGAATCCTGCAACTGCAGCTCTTGGCTTCCTCTGTGATTTTCCAGTGTCTCCAGCCCCAGCATGGGTGGTGGGACCCTGGTGCTGCCTGGCTAGATGGGAACCTCACAGATGACAGAGCAACACCCACAGAAGGCATTTTGGGTTCCTGCAGCTCCATCTATCCTGACCAGCATTCTGGTCTTTTCAGTCATGTTTATTTGCATTCAAGAAACAAGTTTATCATGACCTTTGCTCAGAGCAACTGGAACCAGCCTGAAATATGAAATCTGTAACATATCTGATGATGTCAGCTCACACTTTCCTGCAAGCCTCCCCCAGACTGAGTCACAGCAGGAGGGTTCAAAGTCAATACTCAATAGCATGAGCTTAAAGATGTACTGCCAGTGGGCTAATTTCCTTGTAATTCCGAGTGGAGTGAATTTTCCTGACTTGTTGCTGCTCCCTTGTCTACCTCTCAGTGCAAACGAAGAAGGATGCCCTTCCTGTATCTCTGATTAGTAACAAGCTTGACATGATTCAATGATTTTCATGTACAAATACAGCTGAATACTTGCTTTAGTTATTTCTTAGCACATACTTTATGCCCTTGTACCTTGCCAGGTATCAAACTTCTAAAAAATACTCAGAATTTAAAAGTATTGTAGGAAGACTCTGACTATGATTAACATATTCATGGCAAATTGTTCTTTGTCAAATGTACATCCCAAAGCCTTGTTCAGCAGTTGTGGATGCTTCAAAATGATGCTAAAACAAATCAGAGTAGCAATCTGCCTCAGAACAGAAAACCTCAGGTCACTCACCACATGTATGACCTCCTGAAAAAGCTCTTTGGCTGGTAAACAGAAAGTCCATTAGAACCTGCCAAATAGCTGTGATGCACACACACTGAAACTTGTGAGCACGTTGCTCTCTTGCACCATCACACCAGGCATTAATGGCTGGGTATCAAATGTATTGATCTATCAGCACTCCAATACACAATTCACTATTTAGAATGGCTGCTCTCACAAGCAGCAAGCACTCCCTAAGCAGGAGAATGTCATTTTTGTCTCTGCAGAGCTGTTGACTCAGAATGTCTCATGATGCATTTCTTGCACTGCCATGGCTCTGAGCAGAGTGGTCTCACAGACCTCTGCAAAAACAGCTCCTACGTGCAAAATCTGTAGCACCACTCATGAATGCTAATATCTCCCAGTGATTCAAGGAACCTCTCTGAAAAAAAAGTAAAAAAATCTGTTTTGTCCAAAGAACTCTCTGATTGATGTGGTTTGCAGCATTTGTCTTTCGTCAACTCATGCTTGCCTTGTGATACTGTGATAAATCACAGATGCTATGGTGCACTAGCTGGTTTCACTGCACTCCAAACCCATTGCAAATATAGATGTAAACAGTTGCTTTGAAACTTAACCTGTTGGTTTTTTTTTTTTTTTTTCCCAGCTGTTTTTCACAGAGGCATGTTTTACAACTACTGATGTCTGCTTTCTCTCACACTTTATTATTATAAATTAGCAAGGTCAAAGAGCTCCCCTTAGGAAGGTTTAAAACAACACTTTTCTCCTTTGGTTTTAATGCCCTACACCAGTTTCTGTGCCATCTACTGTGTAGCAGCATACCTCCCACTTGCCTTTGTGATCCTGAATATCTATGCCCTGATTCATTGTTGGGGCATGCAGTGGGAGCCAGATCACAGCACTTTCATGCAGACCTTTTTTTAAGAGCACAACAGTACCCATTAAAAGAAAGGAAATCTCTTGCTTGAGGGAAAACAAAAACACACATGCATGCACAAAAAGCCCCACAGCAACCCTATATTATAGTCTGCAGCTAAATCTGGAGCTGTGGACCTCAAGCCAAGACATAACCACAGTTTAGGGAAAGTGGCATAATATATATTGTAATTACAAGGTACCACTACAATAACACTGGCCAAAAGGTGAGTTTTATTTGTCTTTGTTGGCAGTGGGAATACTGGTAGGTTCCTTTGGCTGAAATTTTTTATTTCCTTTAAAAGGGAGAAATGGAACATTCTCCTTTCCCCATCACTCTCCACCCAAATGGCAGCTCCTACATGCTCTGTCAGCTGAGGTTAGCTCCATAACACAGATCTCTTTTCACTGAGCTATTATTTTACTAGTAGCTGTAATGGGCTATTATCTGTGTGACACAGCCTCTGGAGTGGCAGAAGACACCTCTTTCTCCTCCACTGACAGATTGAAGAGCTAAATTATAATTTAAGGAACCAGGTGCCCAATTCTGTCAAAACATCTCATGTGATGGTTTCTTATTCAAGAGAAAACTATACATAATCAAGTAAAAGCGTACGAGGGTTCCGGGTCTAAAAAGAGATATCAGAGACAATATCAAGTAAGTGATGTTAATGCAAAGATGACCTTCCAGCTATTGTGTGCTTAGGGTTTAACAGCTTAAGAAAAGCTCAGTAAGGAAAACAGATATTGCTAGCTTTGCTAAAATCAAGACGTGAAAATAATTCCAAATCAAAGTGAAACTGTCTGAATTTCACAGAATAAACAAGAGAATACAAAAATTAGTTAATTCCAGAGGAGAGACAAAATATCTGACAGTTTTAAATTGTTTCATTTTGAAGACTTTATGGTTTTAAAGCTTATGAGCTAATACATGAGATGCTGTTATGCTGAAAATTTAGTGACTATTCTTCCACTTAAATTAACAGAAGGTGAATTTAAAAACATTAAATGATACTACTTGAAGGATTATATGTAACATACCCAGTGCAAGTTTAAACAAATGTCAAGGTGCCCTGCTCTTGGCATCCCAAGTCTTTGATTTGTAAATCAGCTTTTAGATAATTTAACAGCTAGAAATAGTTGAAAAGAAAAAGAATTTGCTGGTATATGTAACAATTTGTATTGTCTGTCTCAGACCTCATAACTTCTTCCCATTCCTGTGTGACAAGCGTTGATGGGAATGCTTGTGAGGTGTTTTTACACTATGTTGAAACAAAACCTTTGACAGCATTTTTCTCCCAACTCTAAGTTATTTATATAGCACCATTTACTTTTTCTGTGTGCTGGTTTTGGCTGGAGTAGAGTTAGTTTTCTTCACAGCAGCTAATATAGGGCTGTGTTTTGGATTTGTGCTGGAAACAGTGTTGATAATCACAGGGATGCTTGATCTATTTCTGAGCAGGGCTTGCACAGAGCCAAGGCCCTTTCTGCTGTTCACCCACCCCAGCAGTGAGCAGGCTGGGGGGCACAAGGGAGGGGACAGAGCTTGGACAGCTGCCCCCAGCCGACCAGAAGGGTAGTCCATACCCTGGGGAATCATGCTCAGAATATAAAGCTGGCAGGAGAAGGAGGAAGGGGAGGATGTTTGAAATGACAGTGTTTGTCTTCCCAAGTAACCTGTCCTGATGGAGCTCTGCTGTGCTGGAGGGGGCTGAACACCTCTCTGCCCCTGGGAAATGATGGATGAATTAATTCTTTAGCTTTGCTTGTGCATGGGGATTTTACTTTACCTATTAAATGATCTTTATTTCAACCCACGAGTTTTCTCACTTTTACTCTTCTGAATCTCTCCCCCATCTCCCTGGGGAGACTGAGCAAGCAGGCAGCTGTGTGGTACTTGGTTGCCAGCAGGGGTTATATCCTAAGACCCTATGAAATGTATTTTGATATTCTAGGAATAAAACTAAGAGGAGACTATGGTAGTGATCTTAGGGACAAAGCTACTTGTAACCCAAAAATTTTACATTGATAACACCTGCTGAAGGTGACTGGTAAACTTTACAGAATCCAACTCACAAGAGTTCCAATACAGCACTCTTGCTTCAGTTCAAGCAGACACATCTTTGATCTCTCTCTCCTGAACTCAGCTTTGAGATGGCTTCAGAGGCACACAGCATGTAGGAGTACAAGGTGAGCTTTTCCACTGAGATTTCTTTTGACAGTCACAATCACACATCAAAAGAAGTGAGACAAGCTAATTTAAACTTAAAATAAAGGAAACATGACACAGTGTTTGCTGAATGCTGGCTGTTCTCTCTGGATAGAGTGATGCCCCCACCCCAGCACATCTGGGCAGGTCCTGTGGGAGTGCATTACAGACCCTGCTCATAACAAAATTTTTGCTCACTGTCTGAAATTTGATTTTAGAAATCATCCTCTATGAGTCTACTCTTGCCTCCTCTCTGACTAAGATTCCCTGCCCTCACAAGCAGCATTCTCCACAGCCAAGATCTGCTCAAATGAACTGTCTCCTCACAGCTGGGGAGGACCAAAGTAGAAAGATAACTCCTCTTCCCTTACATGTATTTAGGGGCTGAGGGACCAAGCCTCCCAGTTTTAATCCAGTAGTTTCTGTATCAATGACAGGAACACCTTCCTGTCTCCTTCTTTATGAACTCTGTTTCCATTCTCTGCTGGGTTAGGGGAGCCAGACCCAGTGGCACAAAACTAGAAGCTCAGCAGTCACAGCTGCTCACTCTACATTTATCCATTTTAATGGTGGTCACAGCCTACGTGTTCCCTCTTTTTGGCCCTTCCTCTGCAGTCCCACACCTTACCTCTAAGGAAGAAGTAATTGCTGTTGCACTTAACTCATCTGCAACAGACCATGCTGAGAAACTTCCTTTACTGCCCCACATCCAGCTACTCCTATCCCAAAGTCAGTAATTTACCTGGAATCACTTTGCTCTGATGCTTTCCTGAACAGTGGTAATGATCAAAAATATGTCAAGAGACAGAAAATTCACATTTTTCAGTTTATTCCAGCGATAATTTTTTTATCCCTTACTTTTTTCTTCTTGAAACTTAGAGATCCCAGTTTCCTTCCTGAAGGAACACCCAAAGTGTTGTCAGCCTGAAGGTGAATCTAGAGCACTTGTGCAATCTTTCAGTTTCTTTCTCAACAGAATAACTTAGATCTGTTGAAGTTTGCAAATGCAAAGCTTTTGCTGTCTAGCTTGGGAAACATGTATGTATATCTCTATGTACACATGCATACAAATGTATTTAATTTCCATTTAAATCTTCAAACATCATTTTGAAATGTGTCCATCATAAAGCCAGTGCTGCAGCTACTTCCTACTTTGTGATTCAATGGTTACATTAACTATTTTGCAACAGCTTGAGATTTGGAGCTCATTTTGAACTGTTTATGCCTAGGACCACTACTCTTGGAGGCACTGCTTGCCAGATCCACTGCTGTGAAAGTCTGCCACCATTCTTATCCCTGCTCATCTCTCCACATTTGTCTTTATTGAAATGCAATTTCTTTGTCTTGACCAGTTTGCCAAGCCTTGTTTATCACACTGACTTTCTCATCCTTACAAGTATTTATTTTTCTGTCTACTTTTCCATTATCTGGAAAAGTTGCCAATTGTCATTTCATGAGTATAAAATGAGCATTGAACTTCAAATAAATATACTTACAGATTAGAAGCAATTTTATACGTTTGTATTCATTTTGTTCTTACATTCAGATTATTTATGAATGCTCTGAATATAAAATGACTCAAATGGCTTGTAACATGACAACCTCTCTGTATATGACTTCTCAAGATTGCTGAGACCCTTGCAATTGCTCTCTCAGGATCTTCTTTTTCAATTACAATACTACTCAATATTAAGACAAAATCTCTGTAAAATTTCTGTGTATTGTCAAATAAACTCACAACCTCAAATTACAAGAGCTGCAGTGATAAAAAGTGGTTCTGAGCAGAGACCTGCTGGCCATAAGTACACAGTTGTGGAGCCCAGTGATCCAAATCCTGTAATATTACTGATTTAAATCTTCTTTCAGTCTTTACATTTAGGTGCTCTGAGTTGTTAATAATTTAGCATGACACCAGCCACTTTAAAATTATTCCCCCAGTGTTTTTGGCCTTGCTAAACAGACTTTATACCCCTGTCTTTGGGTCTCTATTAAATTTGTAGACTTCAAGCCTTGTATCTGTAGTATCCTTTCTACTTATTAAATATTGGTCGTTTGAGGCTTTTTAAATCTCTAATTTCTGCAGTTGGATCCAATTTTAATGAGAGGCAGCCAGGCAATACTACAAAGAGCCAAGAACTCCAGCAATATGCTACCCACACATTTCCCAGCCCGTTTTTGGCTTTCTCTGCCTTTGTCACACCAGAGCTCTCCTCCTGTGACCGCTGCCTTTCTGCAGGAGCTCACATATTTCCATTGAGGACAGGATTCCCAGGGGACCCAAAGTTGTGCCAGTCAGTGCAACCCCACCTTCCTCCCATGGTGGCTGTGCAGCTGAACCAAAGGCAGAGCCCTGTGCCAGCAGCTGGGCTTTGGGCACCACAAAAAGTAGTTGTCTTCCTTCAGGCCATGCAGGTGACACACTGCAGAGGAACTGGGGTGCACTCAGGGGAGTTTTAATGACCCCAATAAGCCCTTTGAGATACACAGGTATTAACTATTAACTACAGCAGATATTGAAACAACAGCAGCTCCCCTTTTGGTGGTGTTTTATTTATATTGGTATTTCTAACATCTCAAACAATTTATTCTCTAACAGAACACAGATCTTTCCAGGAGCAGCAGAGTGAGACTGAATTTCAATGTAATTTAAAAAAGGAGGAAACTTTTAGATTTTCTTTTTGAGACATCATAAAAGAAGAAAGAAGGGCAACAAGCCCATTCCCTCACCTTTTGCAGATCATCTTAAAAAAAACCCACAGCTTTTATTCAGGCAACTGCACACACACACAATGAATATTATTTCTTTTAGACCAGGGCCTCTAACAAAAATGAGCAGGAGGACTTCAGCTCATCCTGTGTAGTTGGCAAAAATTGAATAAAAACACATTCAGCAAGCTGATCTCTTGATATTATTCTTCCATCTCCTGCCCCAACTGAGGCAGCACAGTTGCATTCTGTGCATGTCTCTGGGCCTACACCAGGCACCTTCACTGATATTTATTGCTTGTTATCTGGTCATGAGGAGAATGGGTGGCTTTTACTTGAAAAAAAATAATTTATTTAGCATATAACAAGTAGAAATGCTTTCAAATGAGGCAGAAATAAAGTTGAACATAAACACAGCCTTCAGAAAGCAAGAGGCTTCCCTGGCTGTGGTTAACAACAAAAAAAGTGACAACTTCTTTTTGCCCACATTTTTAACAGTAAAGGATTTTTTAGCCTATTTTATTTCTGGAATGTTTCAAAGCCCCCCCACTTAAGCAGCTCACCTGAGAGTAGTACACAGCAGTTACAAAAACACCCCAATGATGCCATGCTGTTCTCTCCCTCATTTGATGAATGTTATTTAATTTCCAGCATCTTCAGTATGATGTTTCTCCTCTGAAACACCTGTGCTTGTGGGCTAAGAATAGGATCCATATTCAGAACTGTCACAAAAGCAAAGAAGAACATCTGGGCTTCTGTGTCCCCACTACATTCTGGCAAACATCGTTCCACACATGCCTATTTCACACTTTTGTCTTCCCAGCACACAGGGGGTTGGTTGGTTCTGGGGAATTTTCACTGTCTTGCTCAGGGGTAGAATGTTTGTCCACAGGCCCTGGAGGGGCAATTCTTAGAGGCTGATAACTGGAGCAGCTTTCCTGAGAAGAGTGGCTGATTCTTCCCTGGTATAACTCTGCTGACTCTAATGGCTTTTTACCAGGGATGAATTTGGCCCCATGTTGTTAGATGTCTGCCTATTAGAAACAGAGTCATTTGCTACAAGGGAAACAGTCAACATCTTATTTGCATCCATGCATATCAACAATGCAATTAGGGCAAACTTCTTTGAGAATTGGATTCAGATGGTAATTAAAGTATTGTGTTATGAATTTTAATTTGGCATTAGTGAAGTAAATTATTCTGTATTGCTCTGTTCTCACAGTTTGGGCAGAATACATTATGCTTTGCTTACTGAGACCTTTGAATTAAAAAAAAAAAAAAAAAAAAAAAAAAAAGAGCCTAGTCCCTGTGTCCTTAGAATCTAATTGTGTGGAAGAAAATGAGTTACATAAAACCTTTTAGCAGTGATTCAAAGTCAAACAGCAGTGAACATCACTCCTTTGATACCCTCCCACAATTTGGGGACTCAGTTGGAAGGGTGGGGAAGAAGCTCTTCTAACCAGCAATAATTTGTAAGATTCAATTTGAAAAGAAAGCACATAAAAACCACTACTTTGAAAAGACAGGTGAGATACAAACATTAAAAAATGTCAATGTCTGTATCACTGATAATGATATATGGCCAGCAGATGTGAGCTTAGGAAATCAGAGTGTTCTTACAAAATCATATTGGACTCCTGACATACATGTAAGAATAATATGCACATGTGTCTGTAGTTTTGAGGGTGTGACCTACTTAGTAGCACAAACCCTAAGGTTTAGCTGCTAATATTTTTCACTGATAATGTGTTCAGAAACAGGGCACTCATGTCCCAAACTCCATGTTAGTAGTTAGCAGCGGGTTTTAAAGGAAGACTAGTAAGGACAATAAAATGACTGCTCAGATAAAACTCTTTTTGAGCATAAGAAATCTAGGTGCGTGCATGTGGAAAGGGAAGGTTTTCAGTAATGGTGTGAGGAGTGTTTAATGGCAAGTGAACCTTATTGTGCAAGATGTTCCACATATTTGCAGTAAAGGACAATCATTGCTTGCAGAATGTGCCCTCCAAGTTGACAAGACAGAGGGCACACCACGGGAAGAGTAAGATGTTATTCCAACCATATTATAATGGCATTATAATCTCCTTTCTTCATCTGTGTTTTTTTCCTTTGATCCAGCCTTCCTTCCAGATCAACAGCATCCATTCTTAGGGTTTGGCCCAGCAAAAAGGTCTAGAAAAGGCAAGAGAAAAAACATCTATCACGTTCAACCCTTTTTGGCTGTGTTGACCCTGGCTGCACACCAGGTGCCCACCAAAGCTGGTGTGTCATTGCCCTCCTCAGCTGAACAAGCCCTGCAGGGACTCTGCTCCAGTGTGGGCTTCCCATGGGGTTATATCCTCCTTTGGGCACACATCTGCTCCAGCTTGGGATCCTCCAGGGTCTGCAGGTGGATATCTGCTCCCCATAGACTTCCATGGATTACCTCTCCATAGTCTTCTCCACAGGCTGCAGGGGAATCTCAGCTCTGGCTCCTGGAGCACCTCCTCCCTCAGCTTCTGTACCCTTCCCATCCACAAAATAAGCAAACAGCCTAACTCCCTCTAGGGAATGAGACACCTGGCTCCTACTCCCAGCCACTAAACAGCTCCCAGCAGGATGCCCAAGAGGGTTTGTTGTCACTTGCTCCTTACACCTGTCTCTCCCCCCAGCTCTTTATACCTTTCTTCCTCACCTGCATAGCACCTGTGTGCCCTTTTACTATTTTGTGGTTGGTCAATACACAGCAGCATTCTGTGCTTCTTCTTCAATGCTGTTCACCTGTCTTATACAGCTGCACCTCATTAGGGATGAGGCTCAGCCCCATTCCTAATCTCCCACAATCCATTCTCCTAGCAGGGTTTGCCCTGTGGGGTTTGTGCACCACCTCCATGTTATGACCCCTCAGTACTGCCTGTATCCTTGTGAGAGGCATTTGCCTGACCTGCTTTTGAGGGTTTCTGGTGACAGAGATGCTGTATTTTGTCTAGGCAGCCCATCCCAGTACTTCACAGTCTTACTGTTAAAGTCAAGTATGTGCTCATATTAAACTGCAATCTTTCTTACAGCAATTTAAGTCAATCAGGCCTTGTTCTTTGACTAGTGAGAAAAATCTTGAAGTCCATTTCAAGTCAATGAAGCCATGACATTTCTACTCCCTTAAAGTATAAAACTGGGAGGTGTTTGAGTATTTTGTTACATGGGAGAAGTGCAAGTCTTTTTGTGGTCTGCATTTCTTAACAGAAAAAAATTGCAGCTAAAATTCCAGAGCATCAAACTGCCATACAAAAAGGTTATGCTTTTAGTATTTCTCATTTGGAAAGCTAAAGAGCCAAATGTTTCACAAAGACCAGATGCTCTCATGAGAATGAATTTCTCCATGATTTTCATAGTAGATTAAAATGTTTAAGACTTAAATAATCTTTGGATGAGGTCCTGACCTCATGTTTGTATAAATATGGGCTTGTTCAGCTGAAGTCTGTGGAGCTATATAAAAATAGCACCAGTGTAAGAGAGGATCCAGCCCAGAATGTGTCAGCATATCCTCAACCCCATGATATTGCCCAGCACCATACTGCCTGGCCCCATATGCTTCCAAGTGTCCTGACAGAGGTGTTTGCAACTGCTGTTGGAGCACTCAGATATGTGCTACAGTATGAAACAGATGGTAGCTCCATGTAAAATAATATATCCAAAGGTACCACTGCAAAAGCCTCATGGTGTTTGTGTCTTTGAGGTAAGTTTGCTACAGATGTTAGCCAGAGGACATACTAGGCTTATTCACTGGATGTCTTTAGGGAAGGTAGATGCCTCATCACCTTAGAAAATCAAAATTATATTACATTTTCTTCTTGCTGAGATTAGTATTTATATTCAGATGTTATGCATCAATTCCTCACGCTCCATGAGTGCAAGTGTGGGTGTTCCCATTGCTGGTGAGGTGCAGGGAGGTGTGTGCAGGTGTCACAGTGGGCAGGCAGAGCCCACAGGGGACAGCATCTTCTGCCAGCAGCGCAGCACAACAAAAACCACGGCAGTGGCACTCAGCATCCAGCATGCCCAGCTGCCCAGTCCTAAATGCTACAGAGCATTAAAAAGTAACAACAACAAGAACAACAACAACCCTATGATGTCCCTTCTCATTAACTTTTTAAAGCTCCTGCTCACTTTGTGGAATCACCATTCTATCGCATGGTCAATAATGTATGAAATGAAAAACTCCTGTCCACTCTGAGATGCACACAGATATTTACAGTAACTGTTAGAGCTATTTTTGGTAGACCTAAATTCAGGGACAATAAATAAAATTAAAAAAATCCCACAAACACAAGAAAGAGCAGAGGCAAGAAAATTAAATTAAACAAATCAACAAACAAAAACAAAAAAAATCAAACATTTTAAAGACGTTTGCAGTGAGGGAGATACATTTTTGTTTCTTAATCTCTTTTTGTCACCTGCTCACAAGAGCCAGAGTCCAGAGAAAAAACAACAGCATTTTTCCTTAATTTTCTCTTTAAAATGAACTTATTGCTCATAGAAGACACTTATATCTGCTAGCCCTCAAGACCCACAATTAGGAATAAATGTGCATCTTCAATCCATCCTACCATCACCAGCAATCTCCTTGACCTATTAACCATCACACTGTTAGGCTTCTGAAGCTTCTGTCCAGAGGTAGAACATGGCAGGATTTTTCTGGCTGTGTTCAGCCCTCCAAGGCTGGAGAAATGCTTTGCCCTCTGCAATTAGTGTATTTGTGTGGAGAATAAAGAACAATGACAAAATATATTCCTAGCTCTTTCTTCTTAAATTAAGCAAGTGTTTACTGTTTGGCAGAACAGGCTAACTGAAAGAGGACAAGTTGCATTTTCAGAAGTGTATTTACAAAAGTGATATGCCTAGCCATCATGGCATGCTGTCTATGTCCAGTGTGACTCTTCCTGCTGCCACTGCTGCTGAATTCTCTTTCAGCACTGACAGACCTACATACACAGCATTGGCAAAACCTGTTTTGGGTACAACCTGCCAGGGAAGCTTCCAGAAATGGTGCTGAACCCTGACCCTATCCTTACTCCTGCTAATGTGACCTGCTTCACTGCTAGGATTGCTGCCCCAGCCTCTTCTGACTTTAGCACGTGGGTCAGAGAATTCACTGTCAAATGGCAACAACTAATGGCTTCTTCATCTTACAACAGCTCACAGCAAATTGTTGTAATCTGCATTTCCAGCTACAGGAGTTTTGGAGCAGAATTAATTGTAAATGACTTCTAGCCTAGCTATAATCTAAAATACTGTTTCATTTTGGCAGTAGAAAGGAACTGCACTTTCTGCATAAAGCCAGTGCCTATGAAACAGAGGAAAGCAAAGCATGATCAGTGTGGTGAGCAGGAGATAAAACAAGCTCCTTGGCACTGGGCAATGGCAGAGGAAGTCTGTTTCCTCCCTGATAGCTAGTCGAACATTGTTACCCTAAGCTGGGCTGGTTCTCCTCCCACCAGGCTGTTCATATACCATCTGCCCATGCTGAAAATTATCAGGAGCATTATGTTGCGTCTTTACTTATTAAAAGGCTGAATGCAAACTTTCCAGAGCATACAGAGTGTTACAGCTTACTGCACTGGAAACTTTATACCATTATGTCTAGTGAGGCCCCTGAGTCTCTGTTTTAATGCCTTGGAAATGCAACAAAGTAGAGCCAAGAAAGGGCAAAGTAAAACCTGAAACTTGAAAATCAGGACACACCGTCTTCTCCCATTCCCCTTTCTCACTCACATAAAACTACAAGCAGGCCAAATTTGTACTTACATTGCATTTTAAAAACAAGGACAGAGTAAAATCTTCCCCACCATAATTTTGTCTGTTCTGGTTTTGGGAGACAGAAAAGCTTTTATGGAAAAACAACCCATAGTTCTGGCACTTTTTCTTTTCCCTCAGTTCCCCCATCAAAACTTACTTTCACTAAAATGCAAACAGAAAACCATCTTCAGATACCACCTAGATAAAAGGTGAAGTGCAGTTCTTGCTATTAATATTTAGGAATCACATATTTCTCCACATTTTAAAACACACTATTACCACCACCTGTATCCACTTCCCTTTGATGTGCAACTTTTCTGATATTTCTGATATTTCCTGTAGCAATAAGATGATGATACACTGGCTTGACCTGTATCTTAGATATTAATTCAACAAAATTAGAAAATTGGTCACATTAGAATAATATATATGCAAGTTTAAATTCTTATTTCCATGTGCACCTCAGGGGTGGACAGGGGAATATAGAAAGAGAACAGAAATTGCTTACTTTCACTCACAGAACAGATAGATAGCAAATGCTGGGCAATAGATAAATAGCAAACAGATAGATTAGACAAATTAGACAGACAGACAGACAGACAGACAGACAGGTAGATAGATAGATAGATAGATAGATAGATAGATAGATAGATAGATAGATAGATAGATAGATAGATAGATAGATAGATAGATAGATAGGGTTGTGCATCCTGGTATTCAAACCATTGCTTCAACAATTGACTCGTTAGTATTTTGAGAAACATGTTTTATAATTTCAGAATTAAAATCTCTCACTGCTGATCAGTTTCCTGTAATTGAAAATAGGACATAAATTCAGCAAAATGCCTTAAGTAATTCTTGAGTAACTTCAACAAGTAGGAATGCATATCAATTTGTTGAAATCTATCACTGAACACTGTATTTTTAAATACTACGGAAAATAACAGACCTTGCCTCTATTGAACAATCCTTTGAAATATTCTTCTCTATGTGAACAAGTAATTTTATTTATTTTTACAGATTCTATTCTTTATCCATTTCACACACACTTAGAAAAAGCATATTTTAAAAGCCTTATGTAGCATGGGAGAAATCTTGCTCTGTAACTTTTGCAATGGACTTGATGGGTAGCTGATTCTCCTTGGTAAACTTCCTGATGGCTTGTACTGAGGGTGAGAATTCAGAAGCCATTCAGGCAGTGTAAGGACAGTGCCTTTGAGGAACCCTGTGGATGTGCACTAGCCTTGCTGGCCAAGCATGGCCCACGAGAGCCTCCTCTTCCCTAAAGCCTTTATGCTCAGATCACCCATTTCTGTTTATTCAGTTTTGCTTCTCACCCAGATCTGTCACAAAGTACACAAGCATATGTCTTTCTAAGCCAACCTCTATTATTTTATAAAACCCAGTGAAAAACATACAGGAATTGATTGTGGTAGCTGTCAAGTCTGCAAGTGATTCAAGCGTGTTTGCCCTTTCATTCGCTGCATTTTTGGGTGTTACATAAATAGAACAGGAAATGTAAAATGCAGGTTAAGTCATTCAACACTTCTGTTTTTTTCTGATTTCTGCCCTGTTCTGGCAGAAACTACATTTGAAACTACATTTTTGTCAGTCAGCTAGTGTTAGAATATCTGTAGGTTTGAAAGCCAAAACAATAGGTTCTGCAGTGAACGTTATCAGCTTTGTCAAAATCAAGTATTGAATCAGAACCAGGATCCATCCAGGTTCTTCAAAAACCATAGTAGACACATTCCTCATTAGACATCTGTTTATTCCAAAACACAAACACATAGGGGATAGAATTAGATAACACTTTTCTGGCTTACTAAATGGGTTAGACTTAGTAAATATGGTACTGGATTTTCAACTGATTCTACCATCTGTCAGCAAACTTATTGCTTTTAGCAGGGGTTTTTCTTGTGGTAATTTCTGGGGTTTTTTTCCTCTCTGTTCTTTTCATGAATATACATGCCTACAAAGTTTAAGGGAAAAGTAAATTAAAGAGAAAATGAATCAATCTGCAAAATTTGAACAGGGCAGGTCAGAAACTAGAAATGGACTGGCAAATTGTTATTAACAAGCAGCAAAGAAAAAAAAAATCTCATGTGTGGAAGGAACTTCCTATTGTTTTTCAGGTATATCTAAATCCCAAAATCGGTTATTGTGGCAAATGGGGTTTTTGCAATGCACAGTGCAGCAGCAACTGTGTGCTTGGGTAGACACTGGTGTAAAAAGGACAAACAGCAGTGTGGGATAAACTCCCCAGTAAATTGTCTAGCTGGGACCCAATGTCATAAAAGTCTAAGCATAACATTTCTGTTGCGTTTTCACACTGAAAAAAAATAAGTCTCAGGCCCATTCTGATGCCAAGTAGGGGCAGAACTAAATCATGTCACATGTCACAGAACTAAATTCTGTCACAGGGGGATGCCCTGGTACTGGCAGTGGTTTTGGCTCCACTGCATGGTGTAGATGCCCTGGTCTTCCATTAGCAGCTGCCTTGCATCAGACAGGGAGGGCTGTGCTGCTGTTGAAGACTGTGATGTACTTAGCTACTTGGAAAGCAGTTTTGGCCTCATCCAACAGAATGGAAAGGTTTATTCAATATTTCCAGCAGATTTGTAGTCTCTGTTCATGACTTTTTGGATGTTTAGGGAAGGTACAGAGTCTTAGAAGCAAGGAGAAAAGGAGAATGAAGACTCAGTCAGAGACACTGGTGGTAGTGGTGGGTTTAGCAATGTGTCCTCCAAGGGGTCTTTGGTGCCCAAAAATTATTCTTTCCTCCTCAGGAGCCTCCAGCAGCAGAAACTGCATTGCTGCCATTCCCCTCATTTGCAAAAAATGTTGCTGTTGACTGGGAAGGAAACAAAAGAAGGATCTTGTACTTCCCCTACCCGTAGAAGGGAGAAGTTAGTCCTGATATATAGTTCATCAGACAAGAGTACTCTGCCCTTTTTTCACTAACTTTCAGGCCAAGTTTGTCCCCTTGACCAAAACAACCCTTTCAGCCCAGGAATAACGGCATGACTGCTATGAACAGCTTGGGCAGAGAAGTCAGCCTGCTGAGATTTAAAAAATTATAAATGGCTGGGAAATAGATTTGGGAAGAAAAATGGCAGATAATCAGTGATTCCTTATAGGCAGGTTCATCCATATATCCACAGCATTAAGCACCATTGGAGCAGGAAACCTCAAAGCATGTAACAATTCATACCCATGCAATGAACAGAAGTACAAAAAGTAACAAGGGATGAGATAAAGGTTAGCACCAGGCATAAAACACCCATACAGGGGAGGAGTAGGAAGATTACAGAAATGTTTGTGATACTGTTATAAAGTTATGAGTAAAGTCGAGGTGAAGAATGGAAAGAGGTGTGAATGAGATGTAAGATAAATGGGAAGACACATTCCATATACATGAAGGAAGAAGAGATGGCATAAAAAGTAGAATGAGATAGGAGGAGTAATAAATTGTTGAAGGGGATGACACAGTAAAAAAAAAATATTTATTTATTTCTACGTTCACAATCTGTCATAAAGAAATAATCAGATACTTATTTTCCATGAGAAGAAAATATACCACGATAAATCAAAGCTATGTCCAAAATGAAGTCAATGAAAGCAAGACATCAAAAGGCTTAAATTAATTTCCAGTATCAAAGACCCATGTCCTATTCAGAAAAAAAGCATAAAGATAAATTCAGATATATTAGCAAATCTGCTGCATTAAAAAGCTCTTTAAAATATGAAGAAACAAAATCTGTAAAATAGAAGATATCATATTTAATGCCTGTACTTTCAAAAAGGGATTTGATGTGACAGCGAGAAACCATTCCTTTTATTCAAAACAACACTGGGAAAAGTTATCAGGTGAAGATAATATTGGATGAAAGTGCTGTCGGAGAAAATATTGGGGCAAACTTGCAAGAGAAAGCTATAGTGACAGTTCTGGTTTCAGTTACAGCAAGCATCATAGACCCACTAAAGGCAAGAGACTGCAAACCTCCCAGCAGGATGTCATGGC
Source organism: Muscicapa striata striata (assembly GCA_030060385.1). Taxonomy (NCBI): domain Eukaryota; kingdom Metazoa; phylum Chordata; class Aves; order Passeriformes; family Muscicapidae; genus Muscicapa; species Muscicapa striata. The sequence goes on from JAREIS010000233.1 coordinate 1,085,118, forward strand.
CAAAAGACCTAAAAAGAGACATTCATGAGTGAACAGGGAAATAGAAAGTAGGGTTACAGATATTAGTTTACCTTTGTAGTTGGTAGAAGCAAGAGAATTATTGTGATATGTGGTTTCTGCTTACTTCACCTACACTTCTAGGGGACAGTAGAAGATTGGAGAGGGCTTAGATTGCTGGCACAAGGATGCTGTGAAAAGTGGACAACATTCACTGGAGGGAGAGAAGTAAGGGAGGGAGGGAACAGACTGCTTGGAATCTGAAATGAACTTTCCATACCCTGTGAGGGAAAATTACTGAGAGCATTAAGTTGCTTAATCTTAACTACAGAAATATAATAGGATGCAGCCGCTGGAGGCTGGCATCAGTCAAATTCAAACTAGATTCAAAGAGCAAACTCAGAAATATATATTTTTCATGGCAATACTAATTAGCCACCAAAAATAAATGACCAGTGGACAACTCTTACTACTTGAATTCAAGACTGGGAGTCCTCCTAAGAGATATTCTGCAACACAAGGAGTCATCTACTCAGCCTAAGAATGGCTGGATAAAACTGTAGTTCAGGCCATACTGAAGTGAGATATCCCTTCTGGTGTGAAAATATATACATCTATACCAATCAAAATTGTGAGACAGTTAACAAGCTTACCACATGGCATCAGCTGACAGAAGATCATGGTGGTAAAGGTAAAAGGTAAAATTTTTGTAACAGTTGCCCAAAAAATGCTTGGTGTAATAAATTATACATGGCAGGGAATACAGAAATAGTACTGAACTTCAGAGTGATTTAATGGGAAAGGGGATTATCAGAGAGTCAGAAGCTCTATTATTAGGGCCAATGTTTGTTGTGTTTATTTATTAAGAGGTTGTTTAGTCAGACAGTGGTATTTGATGATACCAGGCTTGGAGAGAGGCAGTCAATAACAAGGCAGAGTGGATTACAGTTGAAGCTGGTGCTGATATACTACAGACAGAGTGAGATAGACAGATCAGTGTCATGTAATTGATTGTAAAGAAATTTAAAGAGATGAAGGACTAAAAAGGAACAACCATCCTCAGCAGGAATAGAAAGGGAGGAGCAGGAAGTCTAAAAGAGATTTTAGGTTGAAAGCTAAGCTGTTTGATGGTATTTGTTGCATCACTTAAAAGTAATGTAGAAAAGTATAAATAGGCTTGAGAGAGAGATCCTTGTAAGGTATTTCAATGAGATCATATCTTAAGTCCTGAACACAGGTACTAAACCTGTATCCTCATTAGAAACAAAGGTGTTAGAGCATCATTTTATGTAAGCATAAGCTAGAGAAATTCCATCCACTCTGCTTCAACAAATGCAAAAAAGATCATATGTATATTTGTGAGAGCCACAGTTTCTATCTATCAAATGCTTATGTGCAGACCTGGAGAGAATTCACAGACCCACTACAATTATATGAAAGGTTAATGCAGAGTGTTTTGTGATAGCTTCTCTCACCAAATGGCTGATATTATGTTCTCGTGAATACTCATTTCCTTAAATGACAGTGTCTGGCCTGAAGAACAAAACCAATTGAAAATACATTAGGTAATATTTATCATAGATTTTATTGCTCAGAGGGTCTGTGGAGATCATACTCTGACTGCTTGTCACAGCTATCCTGGCAGCATCACTTTCATCCCGTGGCTCCTTCCCATCAACAGGCAGTGGTCAAAAGTTGGCTCGAGGCTGAGGGCAACCTGGTAATGGATTTCAGCTGTGATCCTTCCTCAATTCCTGTGCACAACGTTTCTAAAAATTAGTATTTTGTCAAAGTGAGGGCTAAGAATATCTGAGAAAGTATTTCCTTCACATAAGAAAAAAACCACCATGCTAGAGGCTGGAGGTTAAATCAGAAAGTAATTTAGCTGCCTGATATTTGTGGAGCTCCCTTCCATGAGCAAACCAGTGGTGAAACCAAGCTGAAGTACCATTTCCAGACAGAAAGGGTAAGGCTGTCACCTGCACTGAAGGGTTGCCTGGAGGGGAGAGCTGTCTCTAGGCATTAGTGTGGTCTCACAGGAGCAATGGGCAAACACTACCTGGGCCCTGGGCTGTTCTCCCTGCCTGGGGCTTTGCACAGGCATTAATTTAACCTCTCCTCATGCTCCATCTCATGGACCTTGCCTGTATTTTTTCTTCCTACCTAACACAGGTTTTATTCTTGTTCAAATTATTTATCCCAGTGGACCTAAACTTTTGCTCAGTCCCCTGCTGAGTTCCTGAAAGATAATGAACTAACTGATTTCTGGGTAATTTATGCATAAATTTATATACTGAGCTGTAGTTTAATCAAACTCCTTTGCCTTGTGTAGTATAATAGCAATATCTAATGAAAACATATGAAGTATGTGTTCCATAATTACCTCAGACAGCTCATTTCGATTTGCTTCCTATTTAAATCCCCAAATTCCTATCTTCTTGCATTGTAAACACTTTCCTTCCTATCTCATCAATCTGAGTTATGTAAATGATGTGGGAGGGGGGGTGGGGGTACAATTAAATTTTCCCCTCAATGTTATCAAAGGCCCTATTCTCCCAGAAACATCTGACTTGGGTATACACAAAATATGGATTTTTATTTGACTGAAAAACAAAGTTAACATAAATCATAAATAATGACAAACACAAGTAGAGTAGTATTACTAGAGCCAGGGCATACAGACTTTTAGATCAATTATTTAGAAGACACAGACATTAGAAAACTGCCATACCAGAGACACTTAACATGAAGTACACTCAGAACCGTGGCCTCAACCCTACTCTCGCTGCAGGACAGTATATCAGGAGCATTGAAACCAATGTAGCTACAGCAATGCAACTCAGTGTCAGAGAATCCAGCACTGTTTTCTGAGCTCTGAGAGACAGACAATTTTTCAGAGCAGAGGAGAAGAGAATAAAAAAACTTAAGGAAAACTAGATATTTGCTGTGTAGCAAAATTGCTTTTCACTAGCCCAACACATTATTTCAACATCCACCTGCAGGGATGCAGATACATTTTCACTGCATCCAGCAATAGTGAACTTCTAGTTATATGTGGTGGCAATAATGCACCTATGGAAAGGGCAAAGAAGAAAACTATCAGCACAGATGCCAAGCCAGTATAGAAAGAAATTTTGAGTGTCTGACAATTTGACATTCATGTAGTGTTTCTGCTTTGAAAGATTATTCTTTCCCAGAATTAATTCCAGGCATTTACAGTATAAGTGTCAGTTTGCTTCTTTATTATTTTACCCAAAGACTACAAGTTGCACATACACCATCAATGAAACATAGCTACCTCTCTGACAAAACTGCAAGAAAATGATACAAAGCAATATGATGCAAAAGCAGAGGATGAAGAGAGCCTAACCACGAGCACTGAGATAAGCACTGAACTGTTGACATGTTTCAGCAGTTCTGCTTCATATACAGAGAACAAAGAGTGGTGGAGCAGCTTCTCAGAGAGTATGAAGTGAGAACCATTTACACCAGATAAATTCTGCCCCCTGCTATCTAGTCAGAGACAAATTATTTTATATTCAGCAAAAAAACCTGCTCAGCCAAAGAGCAAATTCAACAGTTCCATATAAGACAGAAAAAAACATAGAAATTTGAGGTGTATGAGGTTTCAACTCTCAAGTGCAGGGTTTCAAAATCCAGAGCCACCCCCTCCTCCTGTCTCCCTGATTCCTTTAATTGTACCTGTGATTTTTTTTCTAAACACTGTATTACCGGTGGGTTATTTCCCTGTCTGGATCTACTCCTCTTCCATCTCCTGTGGTCAGTGCTTGTTCCTGCCAGGTCATGACATCACCATCCTTCATGTCACAAAATTGATCATCAGCTTCACTGCTTCTACTTAAAAAAATAGAGTTTAAAAAAGACCTTTGCATTCATTGTTAACATGTTTACTGTAAAGCACAGAGTTTCACAATGCTGGGAACAAGTAATTTGTGAGGAAAAATCAACAAAGCATGGCAATGCTTGTAAGAAGATTTTTATCAACTAAGTTTTATCTAATTCTAAGTTGGGTGATTTTCTCAAAAAATTGCATTACAATAAAAAGCCTGGTCTTTTTTTTTCCTCCTATTAAATATCTTCTGTATAGTAAACAGTTTGATTAGTATTTTTAGGGCTCCTTTGTAAGAAAGGTGGTACACAAAGAGAGTCCAATCCTCCAAACAAGCTCCAAGGACCAGCTATGACAGGACCCAAGAGTTAAAGACATCAGTTTTGATACATCTGCTCTAACACATCATTCATTTCTTGAATCATGAGGTAAGTAGAGACAAATGAGATTGTAATTCATTGAGTGAAAATGTGTAAATAGATATCCTTGGTGTGCTTGGAAGGAATATGAGAACAGGGGAGAGCCAGCAAACTGCAGGCAACAGGCAGTGAAGTGCCAGTCTAGGACTTTGCAGGAAGCATGCACCTCATCAGCCCCAGCTGATGAGTTATTATCAAGCTGGTGGAACACCCCTTGCATATGCTGTTTCTGTCTCAAAATTCTTGTGCCTGTATGTTTAGTTCACCCCTCTCACCCACCCCCAAACTGCTCTGCTATTATAACATCCTCCTCCAAGCTGACGATGTTACTGTTTACAAAACAGCACAAATATCTGTGGCTGGAGAAGTCTTACTGCTCAGGCACATGGAAGGCATTTGACACTCTTGCTAGCTAGCCTAGGAAAGATAACCCAGCAACAACATCACCTTCCAACTAACTGTCCTCCCAGGAAAGCTTTCAGGGTAAAAAGGGAGGAGCAGCATGGAGCAGGGAAGTATAATCAGTATAATCAGCATTATCAGTGTCACTACAAAGGGAAGAAGCCATGCAGCAGTGTTTTCTGCTTTGTGCAGTGAATGTGTTACTGAAGCAGAGCTGCTGAGTGCTGCCTGCTGTTCCCAAGAGAGAAGTGATTGTCCAGCAGGTGAGGCTAGGGCAGGGGACAGGTCCAGAGGAAGAGATACGAGCGGATCTGTAGCCATTAGACCATAGCCCACCACATCCTGGAAGCAAATCTAGTATTCCTGAGCAGCATTCCTGAGTTGTTCAGGAGATGGGTTTGAAACCTCCTGGCAGAGGAGGGCCCATCTGTTGGGTTGTCATGCCCAGCAGCCCGGCAGGGGGGAGGGAGGGAGGCTGTGCAGCTCTGCAGCCCCCAGATCAGCCGGCAGTGATGTTCCCATGGCTCACACACACGGACATGTGTACCTGTGCCCAGCCACGTGCACCCACACAGATGGAAAACACAACCCCTGCAAGCACACTCAGCACCCTGGCCTCATCCTGCTCCCCTCTCTAGCTCATCAGGATGACAGCTGCTAATGGGAAAAATGTATACCTATACACACAGCATATAGGTCCTGCTACTAGCTGTCTCTAAACACTTTGTCTGCCCCAAAAGTGTCCCTGGATCTCCCATCTCCCCAACTGTTGACACCCAGACACATGGGTTCCTAAGGCAGCCCCTTCAATTGCTGGTGGAGAACTCTGGTCCCTGCCTGATTTTCCAGCCACCAACTCCAGTGTGATGCTTAGTAGCAATCCACACTGGCATCCAGGCAGAGCACATGGGCTCTGGCCTCTCCACTTGCTGGCACCCCAGGGTCCTATGTCCCCTGGTACAACTCCAGTTGTTGGACCCCTACACCATGTAAAATGTCCCTTACTCGGGAAAATAGTTCAAAACAGTTTAATTTGAAAACAGGGGCAATGGTTCATGTCCCTGACCAGGGTATTGAGGTTCCACCATCTGCCCTTGTGTTTCTGGGATCCTTCAAGTCATGAACTTTTTATGCCACACCACCATCCTCTTTCAGGAGAAGTCTCATAGAAAGGGTAACAAACTGTTCTCTTCACTGAAGGCTGGCTCAAGCCTGTGATACTCATGTGATACCTGTGATACTCATATTAGGATCTCAGACTTCCTGTTTCTCCATGCAGTGGGTCTGTAACTCTATTTAACATAGCTGATATTTCAGTTCCCTTTCTAAAATAGGGTTGAATGTGAAACAGCTTATTAAAACAGTATGAAGCTTTAAATCACTATGAAACATGAGAAATATGGTTCAGCTGTCACCCTGAGTACAAATGCTCAGGTACCTGTCTACCCCCACAAATTATTTTTACACTTCCCTTGACATCAAGACTTTGATGACCACAATGCTTTAAACCTACCAACTAGTTTTAACCAAAATTTCTTAAATATGAGTGAGACCTCACAATCTGTACTTTGCGTGGGTTTGAGGACTTTTTTATGAGAGTGGGCATCTGGATACTTTTTATTGACTCCTTTAGAAGAAGACTTTCAGAACTCATTCATTATTACCTGTCAGAGAACTAAGACAAGAGAAAAAATCTCCAGTGAGGCTTGACCCTGGCTGAGATGCAGAGGACATGGACCAGTGTTGGTTTCACTGATTTTGGTGCTGAGGCACACCACTGGTTTCACTGGGTGTTCAGACAGGATAATTCTCACCATATGCTGCATCACTTTGGGTTCTAGTCCTGTCAGGGAAAGGCCCTTTCCCATGCACCACATGCAATCCTGGTACTGAATACAGGCATTTTACTTCAAGTCTTCTTCAAAGCACTCATCACTGTAACACCTAACTGGTTCAAAACCTTTTATGACTTTATCTACATAACAACCTGATGATGGAGAAAGGTATAATTATCCCATTTGACTAGTGAGGAATGTAAAGAGATTAAGATGAAAATAAAAAAAAAAAAAAAAAAAAAAAAAGACCATTAATTTTAGGTGCCCACTTTAGGATGTCTAGGAATTAATCTTTTAGAGTACTTAGCATAATGTAGTCATATACACTCAAGAATTTCACTGCAGTCAGAAGTGCTTGGCACTTTTTAAGTAGAAATTCTCATCTAAAGCACTTTCAAATAGAGGAACTTGCAATTATTGGCCAATCCAAATGACTGTCCAACATCACACCAGAATTTGGTAGTGGAATGAGGGAGAGAATCCAGTTCTCCAGGGGTTCTCTGGCATTGCCCTTCTCTTTTCATGACATCCTGCCCAAAGCACAGAGTGTAACCTAATAGGAGTCACAAAGAAAGCAGAGACCCTGCAGGTAATAAACTTTCCCACACAGATATAACACATCCCCCCTGCCATGAGCTGAATGAGCCAAGAGTCCTTTGGAAAGCAGGCTGGGATCATGTGAGTACAGACAATGCTCTTTCACAAGGGCTCTGGTTAAGAGTTCATAGATGGACACCCATTTTTCTAATCCCTCTCTCCTGAACCTCCATCTCTTTATCTCCTTTATTCTAATTTTGGAGCTCTTGGATTTATATTCAGAAAGTCCTCTAAACACAATGTTTCCCTAAATGGAACACAATTGCATATGCACCATCAAAACAAACTCTAGGAATCTCTTTTCATTTCAGAAATACACCATTGAAAGTAGAGACTTACAGAGGGCACATTTTTTGCAATACCATTGATATTTATCTTGAATTCCTGGCAAATTTTGGGCTTGACTTTCTGTAGATATTGATAGGATTGTAAAACAACTTGTCTCAGCAAGTTCTGATGGGCATGCTGCTGCATCTCAGATATTCAATGGAATATACAAAAAATATCTATCTCATCCATACCACCTTTTTAAGATGTGCAGATTTTCAGATTGTGGAATTGGCAATATTTCCATCTGGTCTTTTTGAAACCAGCTCATCCTCACTGAGATGATACTTGTCAAGCAGCATCAAGAAACAGTGTCTAGTAAGAGTCTTAATGTCAGGAACATCAGTTTCTAATTTAACTCATAAAATAGCTAAAGTAATCCAGTAATCTCACTTTTATACATACAGATAAGAGCATGAGCAGCTCGTTGACTCAGTTGCCACCATTCTATATTTTCTCTTCTTATTTGATGCATGTTTCAGCATCTGTCTCTCCTTCAACATAAAATACATTGAAATGTGAATAATCACGACACATAGAGTTGTGATTGCTGAGACACATATTGTGAGTAGCAAAAGTATTTAACTCAGGTATTGATGTAAAAGATGAAGGTCAATCTTGACTGCAGAGCTGCAATTGCATCATCATTTTGACTCAAAAATAAAGAAATAGATGTAGAAGGAGGATGTGTATGGGAGTAAAAGAACAAGAAACATAAAATTTCATAATGTTTAGTACAAAAGAACATAAATATAAGAAGGACTTGACACACTGGGCTATTTTATCTATGGTGGGCAACAAGCAAAAGGGGGACACACAGAGCAGCCAGTGGTGTCATACAAAGTAAATGGCAATAGGGACGTTCTCCAAGAAACTGCATCACTCCCAGGACATCCTCAGCACAGAGATGTATTCAGACAGCACAAACTAGCTGTGAGTTAATACATTTTGGAGGGTTCTACTTGAATGGAAGATACACATGGGCCATTTCTGAAAAATGAATATTCTATAGTTAGCATCATTAAACATGGGATAACTGCCTCCCACAACAATAACACTGTCTACAGCATTTGTCATGTTTCCAAATATGGGAGATGCCACTGAACAGATAAACATGACAGCTTGGTAAATAGCCAAAGCAACTCTTACAAGTTATGCCTATGTCAAGTAATATTTTTGACCTGATTTGCACAGTATAAGTGGGGAAAATAAATATTTTATTTTGGGAGTTTGTTGGAAAAATAATGAAATGATCCGAAACAGATCTGCAAGTGACAGTCTGTTAATTTAAAAGTATACTACATGATAGGAAGCATCTTTTCCAATTAGCCAGCCATGGCTGCACTGTATTTTGAAAAGACTGAGAAAATGTACTAGCCTGGCTTTTTTGATCTGATAACACTCTGAAATTGCTAGCCAGGAATTTTCCCATACATCCTTAGGAAAGAGCACTTTGATGGCCACACTTTGGCCATCAGTCAGGGCTTGAGAAAAGGCTCTATGGCCCTGCACTGGGCTGGTACAGGCTGGGCTTGTCAGCCAGTTTATAGAAGAGCTGAAGACTTTTCTCCCTACTGGATTGATTGTCTTTGGAATGAAAATTTTTAGTCCAGTCTAAAACCAAAATATTGCTAAGCATATCTTACTATCCCCACAGAAGTGGAAGAGTGCACACTGCTAGAGGAGAAAAACTGTGTTTGCAGCCCAGAACAATTTTTAGCTGTGTGTTTTTGTGTGTATCTATGTACAGACACACATGCTCATACAAACATGTATCTGTACATTGTGTATTGTTACATCCAGGAACCATTTTAAAAACAAACAGCAAAAAAATCTTTTCTTCTACCAGAGATTTGATGCTTCTTAGGGAAGAAAACAACCCCCACCACTGACACAGAAGAGATAAAAAACAACTGAAGGAGTAGTCAGAACAACAAAAAGGAATGACTTGTTTCAGGATGTCTGTATGTATCATGGCAATAATATCTAATTAGGTTAAGTGTTCTATTTAATAATTCACTGTGTAATGAGATAGAGTAACAGAGAGTGATGGGATTTGTCAAAGCCCAAGCCAGCACAGTATAAAACACGTTAGATATTTAAAACACTTTCAGAATAACAAGATCAGTTGATTTAAAAGGCACTTATGATGTTGTGCTGTTGTGAATTGCCACATCCTATGGGTTATCTGACAGGAAAGCTGTTTACTTGTCCTTTTAAAACTTTTTTTGTCACTGACTTTCAGGAGGAGATTATCTCTGTGCACTAAGCAAATTGCATAAAGGCAGGAAACTATGAAAATACATATTCTTAAGTCTTTCTGAGGCAGAAAAGGAAAAAGAAAAGAGAAAATATACTTCCTATAAAATAGCCAGTACATAATCTCAGAAGTTCATTATAGCCTTGAGCACACTGGTTTGCATCCCAGATTAAAGGATTTTCAAAAGGAACTGTGATTGTCTTGTCACGGTTGAGCTAGATATTAGTTGGCTGAGCTGAGTATCAAATATGGGAAATTAGTTGCCATTAAAAGCTAGCTTCAGGCAGTTCATTTCTCATCAGCCAAGCTGTGTGAGCCTCCTGCTGTGGACAGTGAACATTAGCTTACTAAATACTTTTGCTAATCAGACACCACATTACTAACAGAGGTGCCTGAATTTAGAGAGGAGGAGTTGGATGGCAGATACTGAAAATCTGTCTGAGGTAAGATTAACTGCTTTTCTTTATCAGAAGAGTTAACTTGTCTTTTCACCAGGCCTCTTTAAAAAAAAAAAAAAAAAAAAAAAAAAGATAAGACCAAATGCTTCTCTGATTTTGTTTCTCCTTTTTGAGCCAATTCTTCTATCATTATTATTTTCAATCCTGGGAAAGTCATAGAAGAGACAAATTGAGTCAAGGTAACTTAAAAGGTAGATAATAAGAATTTACTGCATTGGTGGTGCTTTAGGAACTTGCTGGCTTGGAGGATAACCACTATTTGTGACACCTTGGCAAACACCATGATCTTTGAAATAAAATTTGTGCACAGTGTGAGGTACAGAGAGCTGAAACAGGACATGGCATGCCACATTTGCATTTCTGCTGTGCTGATTTTAAGGAAGAAATAATCTTGTTTTGACAAAATCAGAACTGACCTGAGTGTCTGATCTAGGCTCAAATATATTTTACTTTTATTGTAATGGTGGTTTGGAAATATTAGTGGCATCTTTCTTCTCTTAGCATGCTCCTTTGCATTTGCTTCATTGCTGTAGCCACACTAAAGTAGTAGTTTCTGGTCTTACTAGATTTCCAGGAAGATCTCTAGGTAATGAGGAAATCGAGTAGGTAATCTGCAGGTAAATGGGCTTGACCTAAAATGAACAGGCAGATTTTCACGTGTCACTAGACTATTTTGCTGATGTTGCAAATGCCTTTGAAAGTATTGTTCAACATTAACCCAGTGCATTAGACAGGGAGATAGTAACATGGTAGGACAATTAGTCCAGGAGAGGCAACATTCAGGAACAATGGGAAGACTGAGCTAAGTAAGGAGTGTTGTAACCAAAGCCAGATGTGTTCCTAGTAAGAGAAACTCATACAAAGCAAAACTGCTCTGCAGAGAAGATGCCTGATTCCTAGGACAGGACACAGCAGCTACACATCTCTCATCCTTCCTCACTGCCCCAGCTTCCAACCCACTCCCAAAACTTCTACAGCTATGTGATACAGAAGTAAAAGGATCTTTTAAATGTGAAGAGGAAAGGAGTGTGCCTTAGGTATCTGTTCTGATATTTGACCTCAGCACAGTGATCAGCTCTAAAGTCATCCTGTAGGTAAGCATTATGTCTTTCTTCAAGAAAACAGATAAGTAAACCAAGTTTCTTTACATAATGAAAAAGGTAGAAAAAACTGTGTCCTGAAGGTAATGATGAAGGTGGTGCTGAGCTCTTTTTCACTTTCAAGATTTTTATGCCTCTAGACAAGCCCAGGAATAGATCTTCAAATACCAGATAAGCTGCAACCTCAAAATCAAAAGCCAGTAGAGGCTTTAGATAGCAACTAAGTAAGAGCCATTACTAAAATTCTGCATATACAAGTGCCAATATTTATGCCTAGCACTGAGGAAAACTCCACCTTTTCTATCTCTATAGTCAAGGAAACAAGAATAGGAAATAAGAATGCCCAGCTAGTTCCCTGGTTACCTGAAACCTGGTCTGCTCCAGCTTGTACATAATCCTCAGCTGGTCCAATGCTGGAGAGAGGCTTTAATGCATTGCTCCACTGGCAAGGTGGCAGCTCTCCATGCTGTGAAGAGTGGCCCATCTCAGTCCCACTAGCCCCAGCCCAGCTCTCAGGATTGGGATCCATGCAGAAGCTCCCACTAGACAGCATATTCCTGACACCAGAGGAGATTGCTTTTCCCTTGCCATGTCCCCACAGAGTACTGGCTCCTGAGACCCTCCTCTTTGCTCCTTGTGAGGGTCTCTGTCCTGCAGGAAAGCTTAGGGAAAAGGCTTGATGCTTTTTAAGAGTGACTCTTGGACTTCATTAGGAGTGCTCCCAACTCCCCTACTTTATTATCCTCCACTCTGAGAGTTGCCCACCAAATAAATTTCTGCAGAATCTGGGTAAAACTGATCTGGTTTTCTGCCAGTAGAGCTATATGAGGAACAGAATCAGGTCCACCAGCTATTTTTTTAGAAGAAAGAAATATCTATTTCTCTTGCATCATGAAACTTCCTTGAGGAGATTTTGTTATGTTATGATCCAAGTCCTGCTATTTGGCACAGCAAGTAATTATTGTACAGTTACTGATTTTCTGACTCACTCCTTTGCAGATCCGTTCTGCTTCTCCGGATTCATTACAAGCCTCAAGGAGCTGAGCAGAAAAACAGCATGTCCCACCTTCACATGTCAGATAGTAAAGCTTAGTCATGCAGCTTAAAATAAAGTAAGCAAGGGGCAGATGGCAAAAAGGACAAAATGTGGCTTATTTAATCTGCCTGTGTTTGCAAGGAAGTAATTGTCTTTTAGGCTCCAGAAAACAGAGTGCTACCAGAAGACAAACAATGAAGTCTCTCTTTCCAGGGCACATATGACACTATTTGTATAGCTTCAACAGGAGCCTGCAGTTAATTCAGGGCTTTCAATAAAATTTACATTCACCATATGTAGAGGATAAAACACCTTCCTTGAATTTGGAGGCTGGATTGACCTGCTCCCCCTCCCTCATGTGATCAGTTCAACCCACAGAAACTGTAATCCTCTTTTGAGCCCATACAGTAAAAATGCCTTTAACAAAACAGACCTTCCAAGGTAAAACTATTACGTGAGGAAACAAGGCACTAAGTGGTACAATAACTTGAAACACATAATACTGTCAGAAACAATGACTGTAGGCTTGACAGTTTCCATCAAACTGGTACCAATTTAAAGCTTTTAGTAAGTACAATCATTAATGTATGCAGAGCTGTTAAGTAGTGACTCAGAGCAACTTAGCTACATTTTGTTTTGTACTGACAAACCATAAAAGAACAGCTCAGGTACTAGAAGTGCAGTTGTTCATCAGGTGTTTAGTTTTGCAAATACCTTTGGAGTTTTATTCAGTTATTTTCAATGAATGTGTACAGTGCAGTTCTGTACAGGATGAAAGGATCTCTTTCTTGCCACAGATAAATAGGACACATTTTAAACCTACCATGTTACTAGTGAGAAGATGATCCCTGAGCAAAAACAAGAAGAGGGATAGCCCAAATCAAACTGTCTAAATGCTCTGTAAAGTTTTAGATCTTTTTGAGTAGGGAGAACCTCCAGAAGATTCCAAAGCCAACCATATGTATAACACCCTTTGGGGAGCCAGAGAGGCCCTGGCTAACTCCAGAGGATGCTGAACTGTGTCTGTACCTGTTGATAAATGACAGCTGGGAGGTGTGCACAACTGGAGAAAACTGGGTACAGAAATTTGATGATGCCTACAAATTTATTCTACATTCCTAGCTTTCCAGACTTGAGCCCAGTAATTTCCAAGTGTCTTTATAAAACAGTGAAGGAGAGGCAACCATTAGGGAGAGGAAACATCAGCCATTATGAGGAGACACTTGATCTGAAACTCTTGTAGAGAAAAAGACTGGTGAGAGGGGAAAGGTGTTTCATGGATATAAAATCATGGAGATGACAGCTAACATTAATGCAGCTCTTTCATTCACCAGTTGTCCAGGCACTCACTAACTACTACAATACTGCTTTAAAACAGACAGAAGGAAAGTCTGGACAAGCTTGTACAGAAGGACGGTTTCAGCTGGTTCAAAGAAAAGATTGACAAATCCACAGACCAACAGTAGAGTAATAGAGTGAATAAATGAATGTACCCTCCATCATCTCTAATTTTGGGACTACAGTGAATGGATTAGAGAGATCCATTAGAATGGAACAGCCAGATGTGGGAGTCCAGGACGTTTCCCAGACTTCCCTGGGGATGGAAAAACTCCCTTGGCAGGCCTCTCAGAGACCCCAGAATGAGACCCAGATGTTTCAAGGGCTGAATTTAACCCCTTGGGAAAATCTGCCAACATTGCAGGAAGAATTACAAGTCACAAAAATAAGTAAAGTGCAAATTAGAGTATTAGAATGTAGAATAAGTAGATTTTTGGATTGTTTATGATAAGGGCCATGTGGTCAGCATGGAGGATTTGGGGCGTGGTGTGCCTCTTCCTTCTTCTTCTCTGTGCCATCCATGTTGGATGACATGCTGGCAGCCACAGATTGGATGGGGACAAAACTGGACAGTGTAATAAGGTTGTGCTGTATTGGAAAGTAATTGTAAATATTGAAGACGTAGATTAGAGTATAAAAGGTAGGTCCTGCCTCTCCCAGAAGGGCATTTGGTCATGGTCATCTTACAGAGCAGACCTGTGTCAGCCTGGCTGAGACACTCTATAGATAAGATATAATAAACAGCCATGAAAAGAAAAACAACAGAAGATCGTCTCCTGCAGTCTCCTCCAGCGGCTTCAGAAACCACCTACATGTCCATCCGAGGAGGTCTCACACCCGTAAAGAGACCCCCTGAAACTGACACCAGATGTTTTGTACTGCTGCTGTTGGGGCAGAACACTTGGCCAAATGGCAACAAAAATAATTTGGGGAAGGGGAAGGTGAAACATCTCCTTTGTATATAGGGCACTTCTGTGTCTGTGCCTAAACAAGAAAGTAAGAGTTCACATGTATGTCACGTGTCAGAAACCTACAGATCATAAGGACTCTCACAAGCAAAGAATGTATTCGTTTGGTGGGTTTTCCTCTTTGTTTTAAAGAGGACTGTACTTGGGTGAATGATTTTATCTAAAATTATGGGTACTATATACTTAATCAGGATGCCTTTCTATTACTACTGCTACTATAAGCAGTGGAGATAGACTTGCTGATACACTCCAAGAAGCTTGAGAGCTTGCTGATCTGTGTAACCAGGCAGTGTCTTTCACATCCCAACTGCCCAGGCAGAGACACCTCAGCTGGGGCAGTGAGTCAGGACCACCAGAGCCCAGAATAAGGACAGTCTCCAACCCACTGACTATTTAGAGCAACTTAAGACTAAGGCTTTGCCCTGCAGGGAACATTGGCTTCTGTTAAAGGTCAGTACAAGCCTCTTGTCTCTTCCTCAAATAGCAAATAGCCATTGGCCATTCTGGTTTTGCACCTTTCCTTTCCAGCACCCAGCACAGCAGGGCCAGGGCAGCAAAGACAACTCATCTGTATAGGTGGGGGTATCACACATGATAGGGAGCATCCAGCCCCTGTGGGGAAGCACATCCCAGACCCATCCCCTTTCCACATTCTCCACTCCACTCCACTGCCTACTCAGCATTCTTCAGGTAGTCTTTCCCAGCATGATGTCCACATGCTTTTTAACTGTGCATCTCATGGGTTACATTTTGCAGCTATCACAAAAGACAAAGGGTGGAGGATGGAGGGGTGGGTCAAGGAAGAATTGCATCTGTGGAGATGCAGTCCCTGGATGCATAGGAGGCAAAAGTGCATCCAAGAGGCTGGGTATATGTGCATAGGCTTCCCAGGGTTTCCCTCTGGTCTTAGGAGGGCCAGGCAACTCAAAAGGGTGATTCAATGTTTAAGTAGACTAAAATTACCTTTCTTTGACTGCAGACGAGCTGCAGAGAAGTATGATCCACATGTTAGGTGCTTAATGGCAGATTGAGTCTGGGCTTCTAACTGAACAGTGATGACAGCTTACTAGGTGAGAAAGAGAATCACAGCAGAGGAGATGGAGCTTTAAATGATTTGAGCCATGAGCTCATCTGGGTAACAGAGGCCCTGGATACTCAGAAAAAAACCAGAAAGATATCATCGCTGTGGTACATTTTTTCTTTTAACTCTATCCCCTGACTTAAATCCTTTGCTCTTTGTATATCCATTGATGTTGTAAAACAGTTCTGTGCTTAATATATTAGGACATATTTACAGGTGTGTCTATTTTAATACACAAGAGAGGTTGCTCTAGAAATTATGTGCACTGTTAGAATGATGGTAAAAGCAAGTGTAGGGATTGTTGTATTATCCTACTTCCTCAATCTTGTGTCCATCATAGAAACATCGTCTAGGACACTTCACAGAGAAGCAATTCACTATAAAACTATCAAAAGATTAAAGTTTTCTGTGTTTTATTGCCTTTTGATACTGGAAGATTTGTTTATATCTTGGGAGGCCATCATGTGCTGTGATAGTTGCTCTGATGGTGCGTGGGATCTTAGGGCTCTGAGGTTTAACATCTCACAAGCCAACACAGATAAGAGCAATCTGAGAAGACTCTGCTGTCACACAAGGAACCTGGAATAACAAAATCCAGGCAGAGCAAATACAGAGTTTCTGCCTTTGTTTGAAGTGCTGAAGAAGTGCAGGTCAGAGCTATAAACAGGGAAGGGAGGAAGGATAAAACATTTCTGTCATTCCTTCAGGAGCTGTTGCTACTCAGAAAAACTTGAGTAGCTTGAAAATTCTGTGCATTTTTTTCTTTTCTCTAAGCATATGGATTCTTATTAGGTAGGCCAAAGACCTTTAATATCCAGCAGCTAAAGAGGAATCCTGTGAGATTAGCAATTGCATTCAGATAATATCTTTACCTTTTCTCTCACTTCTCTAATTCATAGTAGTCTGCTTCCCAAAGCACTGTCACACATATATTGGATATGGCACAGAGTCTGACAGACCCTGCTCATACACAGTGAAACTCCTTAACCAGGTTTCCAGGTCTCAGATAAATCCCTCCTAAGCTTCCCCATTTCCATGTTTTGCCACTTCCAAGCTTGCAGACTCCTCATGTGAAGGATGCTAAAGCCAGTTATAGTCCTTTTCTGGCACTGACAAGGGGTGTAGCTGTGCCTTTGTGTTATGCTGCCTTCTCTTCAAGCTAGTTACATATGGTGAGAAACCACCCTACCTTGACTTTATAATGATTGGGAACTGCTCCTCTCTCCTATTACAGACACACTGGGGCTGTGTCCTGAGGCATTTTCCATGCTGTGAATGATGCACCAGATGACATGAGCACCCAACTTCAAAAGGAAGTGATCTAAGAGAATAACAGAAAATAATACAAAGTTTTGTGTGGGTAAGTCAAGATATTTTTTGTTTAAAACTCAAAACTTTCAATTTATAATGCTTATAAAATGGAAAAATTATTTTTAAGTGCCTGTTTTGAAGCAATTGAACTACTTTCTTCTACAACAAGCATACAATGGGGTTTTTTCTCTTATTATGCATTCTCTCCCCACAGAGTTGTCACAGGTTCTTTAATAACCAGGATTCCTGGGGAAGATCAGTGCATCTCAGCAGCACCTTCACTTCTCATTGCCCCAGCACCACCACAAAGTCTGGGCAATAGTCCCTGTGTTAGGAACTAAACAGAGGTTTGGAGGCTGGCTGCCCTCACATCCTGAGCTTTAGGACAGCAGGATAGTGCTCATATAGCTGCTCTTCCAGCATTGCAGATAAAATGATGCTCTCCTGAATGAGTGGCTGAGCCAGTGGGCCAGTGATTTCAACTCAAAGTCAAATGAAACTTCTTGCCAGCAACAGGCAAGAAGTACATATGTTTTCACAAAGTACTATTACACTGATGAACAATCCATCAACCTCTTGTTACAGTCCTTTCCATAATCTCCCCCAAAACCTGATATACTTGGGAGAATTTGCAGAAGAAAAGCTCTAGCTTTTATACAAGCAAAGCAATATCCCAAAACACTTTCAGCTTGAACCTTTCTCAATTACTACTGTGGAGTGTTGCATGGAGGGAAGGCTCTAATAAGCTGGGCCAGACCATTTTGGTTTATAAAGGTCAATGCCATCACCTTGAATCCTACCCAAGAGATCACTGGGAATTGCTGTGGTTTGTGGCACATTGTTGTTAAATGTTCCCTGCCTTTGATAAGTGAGATAGCTTGCACTGTTAAATTCCCTCCAGAAATAGCTGCAAGTAGAATGCATTGCAGTTGTCTGATCTCAGGGTAACATGGATAAGTAGAAGAGGATGCGTGCCTGAAACAAAAGGTTATGCACACATGAACAAGCACAGAGGCAAACCCCACAGTTTTCAGCACAAACTCTTTCTCAGGAATCCAGTTTCTCATATACCACTGGTCTTACCCTGATGACTGCAGTCCCCTCAAGTCCTGTGAATCTGATGGTAGATAACACCTTTATACTACTGATCATTAAATTTCTAGAGATTCTATATACAGCATGGTGATCTCACGAAAGATTGGTTTATGAATTGGGTCATTTGTTCACACAGAAATAGCTATAATAGGGACATTGAGAGGCACACCTTCTCCACACTGCAGACACTGTAACCCTATCTCCTAACTAACCTCTGCAGTCTCCCCTGTTTGTTTGAATGAGTGAAACAGAGTGAAGCTTTGAGCTGACCTCTCTGCAGAGACCTTCGAATGGATAAATCTACTGACCTTTGAGCTTTTGCAGTATAAAAAAGCAGCAAAGTCACTTCAAAGCAAGTTCCAGCTAGTACTACAAAGAACCACTGGCTTGTCAAAAATACTTTCAGATCAGCTAAGTCTGACATTTCCAGTAAAATCATGTTGGACATGTTTTACTCATGTTTTCAGTCAATGTTATGCAGAGCTCCCTGACTGACAATACAGATGAAGTTTTTGATCCCTGTCCAGACACGTGACTCCTCAATAATCTCTACCCTCTGCCCCAGAAAAGATATCTGTTGACAGCAGCTATTTCAATTGCAACTATCAACATTCAGCAATGTGAGTGGAGGGCTCACCAGACCCTCTGTGAGTTTATTTCTCTCTATGTCTTCAGGGACAGTGGCAAGTCCCAGCATCAAGACTAAAGCTGTGACAAGAAGCCATCCAGGAAGAGTCAAAATCCAGACTTCAGAGCAAGATGTTGCTGCCCTCTCCATGGTGTCCAAGTGACAATGATGAGCCATTTGAATACTGAAGCAAAGTATTCACAGCAAGAAAAACTCAGTTTCATTTGTGGTGGTGCCAGACCTTATGACCTAATCTATTTGTAGCAAAAAAAATTGTGCTTCATTTTACTGTGCCAATGTGCTAATAGGTCATTTTCCACCACCCCTCCCAGTTTTCCCCACAAATCCTTAAACAAAAACTACACAACTTTGGTATTCCTTGGATGGTCACGCTTTGCCATGTGCATAAGATGTTCACACCAGGACTTTTAGTTTCTTCCTCCTGTGACATCATTTGTGACTCATCCATAAAGCAGCATGACAGCTGAACAAAATCAGGGCAAAAGACCTTTAGAAGCCCTTGTGTCCACAGTGAGAGAGAAAAGACCTCCATAATTGTCTACCCAGTTCTGCACAGAGAAATCAATGACCACCCAGCCTCCTTCAGATTTCTGAGAGTACCACCTTTTTACAGCACTTCTGCTTTTGTTGGATCTCATATAGGCAGCAAGGTGACAGGTAACAAAGGAATTACATTTATTGCAGCATAACAGTGATACCAGAAAGTTACCAAGATAGTTATTAAAGTACTATGCTTATCACGTTACCACACCATGTGAAAATCTCTAATACTACAGGAATCTCAGGAATTCCTAGTATGAAATCAGCATGGTCAAACAGCTGTTTCTCATGACACTTTGAGTAAGCCTGGCATTATCTGGGTATTTAGTTGCTTCAGACTGGTTAGGAAATGAATATATATTTTTTTCACCTAATTATTTCTTGCATATTTTAAGAAACTTTTTTCATGGGCTTATATAAACTAAATAAATGACTGATCTGAATGTGACTGTCAAGTGTTAAGCAAGATTAATAAAACTTTTTTCATTGTTATAGAATTAAAGTCCAGCTGTTCCCTATCTTTAATAATAGTAACAGGTGACATTAGAGAAAATCTTCACACATGCAAACCTTATTTACATAAAAACATGCCTAATACCAAATAATAGGTATTTCACCAAATACCAAAATAATTCCTTCTATTTAATATAAATACTTACCTTTAGACACTTCCCTGCTTATCCCACTGAGGTGATGTGAGATTGAGATGTCCATTAAAAATACACCAGACCTTCACACAGAGTGGAACTGACATCCTGGTCCAAGAAGAATGTTAGCTTGGATAAGCAATGCTGAGAATCCTCACAACAAATCTATCACTCTAGGTGTGGGATTCAAGATTGTTCCCTGGATAGGCAGTAACATCTCCCTGAAACTTGACTATATTTAATACAGTTATGAAGGAAAAAAAATAATCAAAGAAATCAGGGGAAGCAAGCATTAATGCCACTGGGAATAGCCTATTAAATGAGAAAAAAATCAAAGAACAGTACAATTCTTAATTAAAATAGTAGAACAGAGAGGAGGAGAGAAGATGGAGTTAGAGAAACTGCAGATGCCACTATAAGGGTGAGTGAGGAATCCATCAGGAGTTACAAGGCTGTTGAGCTGGAGAGGGTTTTATTGCCTCAAAAATACCTTAACAAAGGTACATCCATGAAAGTACATAAACAGAGATCAAAAAAAGCATAAACAGTTCTCAGTAACTTTTTTGAGAGTTAAAATGAAAGCTCAGTGTTCATTTTCTATAATTTTCCTCCTCAGTAAAAATTAGCTTGGCCAGATATTTTCACAAATACTTTTCATGGACCATGAAAAACATCATTACTCTCATGCCCTCTTGCAAAGTAGAGCCTGTGCATTCCTGCACAGATAATACCTTGTGGGGTCAACACCATTTTCATTTGCATACTCAGTCAAACTTCTCTCCTGCATCTGTCACAAATGCCTGAGCAAATCAATGGTAAAATGATGTTTCTTATTATCCACTCCCTAAATCACTTAATCACAGGAAGCATGATGCACTTTGAAAGGTGTCTCAAGACACACTTTGAATGTCTTTCAGATGTGCTACATAAAAGGTATTTGAAAGAGACTGTCAATAGTGTTTTAGCCATCAAGAAAAAACAGTATTGTAATTGTGCACTTCTTACTCTTTAGCACTAGCTGAACCAAGTTGGACTCTTACAGCTTGAATTACATTGTAAACCAAGCAGCAAACTTGCAGTGTATAGGCATGGGGATATCCATATACCCATATATGTGGGAAGTGTGTAAAAGCTAAACTGAAAATTTCCAGTCAATCAAATACATAGCTGAGAAAACAAAATGCTGAAGAAAGAGTGTCTAACCTAAGGTTATGAAAAAGTAAATTCAGGGCTAATGCAATTCCTCCTTGAAGTACTGTGTAACCTCAACTAAGATAAAGTCTCATACAAAAAGAGAGAGCTAAGGCAAGAGACTGGACATACAATGAAGTAATATTTCTGTTTTGAGGAGCCATGGGAAGCCAGATGAAAATGTAGAAAGTGCTAGAAACATGAAAAACTTCATATGTTAAGGAGAGAAACAGGAGGGTGCCAAGTAGCCAAAACAGAGATAAGTAAGGGATGATGAAGGGATGTTTTTATTTTAATTGATAGTTAAAGACCTGCAAATAATGATGGGCTGCATTTCAGGTGATTCCTGGTGCTGAAGGAGGTAGAAGTGGACATGGATCACAGTAGTTGTCATCTCTGAGTCCTCAAAATGAAATTTGGCTTGGTTCTGCTTTCCTATGCTGGGAACTTTTATTTCTCCTGTTGCATAGCTTTGTTTTTCAGCACGTTATCCTACTCAATACTCAGACCCAAAACAAAGGGAGCTAAAACATGAAAGCATTGCCTGTCTTGCCTGTTCAGCAAATTGATCACCAGGTCTACTATCCCAACAACATTCCCTTTCCTTGAAGCTGAGATACCTCACTGGAATTAACCCCTTGCAATGTTGTTAGCACTCCAACAGCACTCCAAAACGCAGATGGAACATATAATATTCATAAAAGTTATTACAGCATTCCCACATCCTTCACAGAGGGAAACACAAAGAGTTGAAGGAGCAGACTAAGCAACATGGATAAACAACACATCTCCAGATCATGGGAATGGCAGGAAGGATATAAAAACAGGTAGATGTTTATTCTACCCTCTAACAGCAGTGTGCAGCCAGACTAAGGCTGCACTATTTCTTTGCATTCCAGCCAAGGATTCACAACTCTCTGCACAGCAGAGGATGGCAGCAGCAAGGTTGTAGGCAGAAGAACTTGCCATTTCTCAAAAATCAGGGTTAGCCTTTGCATTAATTAAGGCATCAGGCTCCACTATCATCCTCAATCCTTATTACTATCCTTGGATTTTAGGCTATATTTAAAATCATGCCATTTCAGAATCCTTTATGAATAAATATGAGTGTCAAGACCTGTTTGCATCTCTTATGCACACAAGACAGTAGAGTACATCACGTACTCACAGAATCTTATTAAATTTCTCTCAGACACATAATCCTGTGAACCTCATCTGTAAACACAGGCAGCAGTTGTACCTAATTTCTGTCCTCTCTCCTTCACAATCTCCCTTCAGCTATCTCCTTCTTAGTTACTAACTGAGAACTGAGCAGGAGCTAAGCACCCACATAAGTATGTGAATAGGGTACCTGAAGATAAGTGTGAAGATAGGGAAAAGAAAAATCTTGATCAGAGAGTAAATATAGTGCATTGAATACTTGCCAGTTATGTGAAAGTATCTGAGTATTAAAGATTAATGCAGAAATTTGAAAGCAGGATAAGAGGCCTTATTTGGTTTGGGTGTTTTCTATTTTTACAAATTTAAAAAAATAACTATTTTAGCAGAGACATCAAAATGAAATGGTGAAGTATTTAGTTTGATTATTTACTCTTCACAGTCGACCTGTTAACATTTTATCACCAATTTGGGACATTTCTGCCTTTGGGTGATTCCCAGTGGCAGGTACAGCATGGTCCAGAGTAACCTTTACAATGCCACAGATGAACAGATATAGCCAGGCAGAGGAGCACCTAGAGTTGGAAAAGAAAATTAAGTTTTGCATTTTCCATGGGTCATGCCTCCATCACCTGCTTTGGTGTTTGTATGGTGTAGGGAAGACAGGTGCCATAAATGTGGTTCATGGAAAAAAGGCTGCAGCAGCCCAGTTCAGAGACCCCAGCAGAAATGCACAATCTGAGGGATCAGGTCTCAAGTCTTTGGTGGTGAGTGAGAAAACCATCAAAGTCAGAGCATCCTGCCCTGGTTAACAGATATTGAGTAAACAGAAAAAAAAAAAAATTGGCAGGATAAGCTTGTTTTATTATCAGCTCAAACCTGATACACAAGAGGGATTTAGTGTGGCTAGGCATTCAGGACATGTTTGAACTTAAAGACATGTATTGTCCTGTCACAACAAGGCACACTATCACTCTTGAATTAAGGTGCATGCTTCAGTATCCCAGACAAAGGGAAAGTAACCTCAACCTACCTCTCCGTGGGAGCCACGCTTGAGTCTGCCACATGAATGAATGTTCATTGTAGTTATTTGCAGAATATGAACTTTGCTCTTTTGAGGGAGGGGATGATAACTGGATTTATAACAGCTCAGAAGCAGATCCTGATATTTTGCAGCTAAGGCTGATCATTCTAATTGTTATTGATTAATAATGAATATTGTGCCTTTGTATCCAAGAGAGACAGGAGAAAAGGGCTCACATTCTTTTCTGCAGGGCTGTATGATCTGCTGCCCCACAATATGCAACTCCTCCAGCACATGGTTATAGGGTAAGGAAAATCAAAAGACCTTCTTTTTATTAGTTAGCAGTAATGACCTTTTATTTTTGATTATTTGTGCATTAACAGCATGGAATGGAGATGTGATATGCAGGGAAGTTATTCTTTGCTAATTTGAAGCTTTTAAAATACACAGCACACTATCTATTATGTATCATGCATTACAATTACAACAACAGTTTAATTAATCACCAGCACCCTGTTTTGTATCAGTCTGCTGCTGAATTCTGGGTAATGGTGTTGTTTACCATTTAGCAAGTAGCAACATTTCACTCTGTTTCACTACATTAAACTGCTCAAATAAAGCAAACGGATATTGGAAAGAGTTGGCCATCTGCCTTTATTTTCTTTTACTTTTGTTAAGGAAAGGGAAAAAAAAATAAACCCCACCACAGCCTCTGAAAAGAGAAAGAGCACAGCCATGAAACTGATAGTGACAAAAAACACCCTTTTTTATCAGGTCAAAATCTCATCTAAATGCAGTTCTGATGAATGGTAAAAAGCTTGCTTTGTGGATTTGGAGTGGGTCTCAAGACCAGCAATGAAGTCTAATGATTATTTAATGGTGCCGCACTTGAAGCAGGATTATGTGAGACTCTCTTCCCCGTTAAGAGTTTGATGAATAGGTTTTGTGACAGCCATTTAGGAATAAACAAGAATTCATCAGTCTGCATAAGAAGAAGCCAGTTTATAGATTAAGTTTCTTGAGGTAATTCATGAGGTCAGTCCCATTTAGATGTAGACTATTAGGGCTCAGCTTTTGAGAGCGGCCATACAAGGGAGTTACTCCAAATGGACCTCTCTAATACAAAGCCCCCTTTCAGAGGGAAGCCTGAAATTTTTATGACCCTGCTGCTAGGAAGCACATCAACTTGTCACTGTGAAGATCTGCTGGGGCAAGACCTCATCACTCTATTAAAGAGCTCTGTGACCCTATTGATTTGAAGTATTTAAAGCAGGGGTGAAGTTCAAAGCAATTTCTTTTCTATACTATTACTCAGCCTCTCTGTGTCTTGGCTCTAAAACATCTGCTGTCAGTTCCTCTCTGGTGTCTGACTCTGGAATCTGTCACTGGAGAACAGAGTAGTTTTATTTAGAATAAATTGGATTCCTTTTCAGTTTTCAGCATTTCGTATTGTGATCAATGGTTTACACTCCTTCATGTGCCAGGAGACTTAACTGCCACTGTACCCTTTCATGTCTCCTCATGACTCAGCCAGGTCCTGCTCCTGAGGCTCTGTAATCAATTCTTTCCATTCTAACAGGTTTTCCAACAGTAATTCTAATGGGCTAAAAATTAGAAGCAATAAAATTTTACAACTGGAAATAAATAAATAAATAAAGTTTAAAAATAAAATATAGAAGGGGGGTGGGGAGGGGGGGAGGTGGGGGGTTTGCAAAAAGTCCCCAAATGCCATTTTGGAAACAAAACCTTCACAGGATCTTTTATGCTTGTTTGCTTGGAGGGGAAAAAAAAAAAAAAAAAAGGTGCTGAGTAAACAACTCCATTATTTTTAAATGTCAGCAAGTAAACATCATAGCTGGTTCTTGGAGGGGCTTCTTCAGAGCAGTGCAGGCTCCTCTGCTTCTCTGCACAAGCTGGAGGCATCAGGGTGTCTTTTCAATGCTTAATAATACATCAGGCTTGGTGTATTTATTAAAGTTGTGGTTTCTGACACCAGGTTATTAAAGGCTGTAGAGAGGACAAGATAAATATTCTGTTTTATGATGTCAGACAAAACAACTGAGATAAAGGAATGAACAATGGAATGGAAATGGTAATGAAATGGTTACAAGAATATTTAAGATGATGATGCATAGCAACAGAAACAAATTAGGTAGGAAAGATAATTATGCACAGGATTACATAGAGCAAGCCTATCTGTTATCTTCATCAAGGGAACTAACTTCTGATGAGGTGAAAAATGCACTTTCTCTCAGGGGCTGCTTTGTCAAATAGCTATCATGTTCATATCCTACCTGTAATATTTAGACACATTTTATCCCATATTCTAACAAATTGCCTAATATAACTAAGATAAAAGGGACATATTCTACCAGACAGAAATGTGACAATTGTTTTCAGCTGATTTGTACTGATTCACATTGCCTATGACTCTGTCCCATAATATATGTTTCATCATTTTGTTAGTGCTGTCGTTTTACACAAAATTCCTTTTAAAACTGAGTGTCTTTCAGGAGGGAATGAATTATGTTTATTGCAATATGGCAACTGCAAGGTTTATTCAGCAGTATCTTTAAGAATCTAGAAGACTGAAGACAGATGTACCTATTGCTTGTCAATCAAAACACATGTCCTTTGCAGCATTGTATTTTCTTTAGTCAGCAAGGAAATCATGTTAGTGCTGTCTAAGGTCAACAGTAAATGCACTAGTAGGATCCCTGACTGAGAATTTTCAATAAACACAGCTCCAAAGATGAGGAAGGGAGATAATAGTTTGTATTCTGCTCCTCTAAGGGAAGGGGTGATAAACAAAATTCTAAACCATTCCTTCTATTTTTCCATTTTTTTAGAAGAGGGGAGCTGGTAGGAGTCACTGCAATAGAACACTATAACAAGCTGATATCATCTTGAGTTCATGATGCTGAATATGTTGGCATTTATGGCCCATTCTCCCAGGACACATTTCAAAATGAAACTGAAACTTGATGGACCAACTGTACTCCATTAAAAAAATTATATAAAGCCTTTTTTTTTTCCAGCATAAAGAATTTTTTTTATGTGGCTTTTCTGCCATATAAATCTACATGTTGGAGGTCAGTCAAAACACAACAAATCAAAGTGGATTTTTTTTTCTTATTTTTTTATTTTAGATTATGAATGATACAAAAATTTATAGAGCATGCAAATTTATTACCATGTTAATAGGCCCCCCTGTTTATATCTGGCAACATATGTTATATCCAGAATCACTAGGAAGCTGCAGCATTTTTAGGGATGGAGGGGGAGGCAATTAAAGAATTAGGCCTAATTACCGTGAAAAATCTCTGGAAGAAACATACAGAAACCTTGTGCAGAAAAAACACAAAGAGAAGGCAGGGAAATATTCTTTAGCATGACCACAGTTCTAAATTGCAACCCTAATCCAGGCATTTATAACCAAAAAGCAAACACAATCTGAACTCTGTAGCTTTTCTCATATAATTAAATGAAAACAAACAGAGAAAGAATATGTGTCTGTGTAGACATTTTCTCTCTCTCTTCAGATCATCGTGGGTTTTGTTTTTAAGAGCTGAGCATGTACTGAACCAAACACTCACTAGACAGCAACCCAGCAGCTTGTTTAACATCAGCTTTAGCCCCTGGATAGTGGCAGAACCATTTGGCAGTTACTGGTGAAGGGACAAGAGAAGGAAAGTAGGAATGGCTGCAGGAGAGATGTTTCAACAAGGAATTCACCAAAGGCACTCCCAAGGATCCCAGGCATGGATCCATGACAGCAGTTTGATAGAAAATGTGGGAAATGTCTCATATAAAGTGTTTCTTGCAGACATGTGAAGTCAGGCTGGTAAGGTGTTTACCTTTTGGTAGACAAAGAAGTCAATTAATTGAAATTTGTGATTTTCACAAGAGGAAAAAAAGGTGTTTTGGGAAAAAGTAGATACATGTCCCACCCTTTATGCTTCTGCTCTTCAGTGAGCCAGGTTCACAGCTGAACCTGCATCCATCATGTCTTCTTCTGAAAAGAAAGTGAGATAGCTGCTATGAGTAGTGCAGTAAGAATGCAAGGATGAGGTAGCCAAAAGGCAAGATGGACAAAGCATCACAGGGAAATTTCATAATCAAAACTCTAGGAAATTCAATTTATTTGGGAAAAAAAACCCCAACAACTTTTCATGGGGAAACATTATAACCAGTCCTACAATTTTCTGTTCCTATAACAAGATGGAGATGTGTTGCAGGAAGCAGAATAGCATCAGGCTGCAGGACCAGGTACAAATATTGGGCTTTTAGCATCAGCTGCTGTGACCAGAAAGCAGGCCACTGGAAGATGTGAGCTGTAATGGAAAAATGCATAGCAGCAACAGGCCTAAGCTTTGCTAAAAGAATTCAGTAATTCAGTAACTCTTCAAATACAGAAATCACTGTCTGAATTTAACTGTTTTAAAGCTGTGTATGACAGTGGGGGTCTGCCAGGTAAGAATATTTCCAGGTGTGGTTAGGTCTGTGTGCCTCCACAGGCAGATCCTGATCCCACCATGATGAGCAGGTAGATAAAAGGTGTGTCAGCCTCACTTCAGCAAGGACTGCTGCTAGAATGAATTCATGGCCCAGCTTCTTCAATTGTTTTATATCCTAAATATTGATCTCCTTTATCTGTGTGTTGCCATATCCATCTTTGCCTTTAATCATTCTTCCTCTACAGGTGGGTTATCATTTTTCCAATGAGTGTGTATGATGAGCTTTGCCACCAACAGAGATAATATCTCCCCATTCCAGGTTGTTCAGTGTGAGTCCTTCCCATGCTGGAGTACTATTAATCATGTTGTCATCACTTAAATAAATAATAATCAGCAACAATTATTTCTATTTTCACAAAGCCACTAAAATAATAAAAATCAAATCTGATATTAATTATTAATAAATTTACAGAGGATATGTGTTAGGATTTAATTTCTATTTTTCATCTGTATTACAGTGTCATCTAGAGGTGCTGGATAAAAAGAGGGTATCTCTGTCAGGTACTGCAGAAATTCCAGTTTAAATGACCTAGTATATCAAAGAAGAAGGTATGAAGGGGAAAGGAGGAGCTAGAACTAGAAATCAGTCCCTCCACCCCTATTTAGCTCCCTTGGTCATGCAGAAATGTATCCTGGCCAGAGAAGGACTCATGCAGACCCACCCTACCCTGTTGTTCCTCCTATTCTTCCAAGGCAGCCCAGCAGGGAGCACAAGGACACAAATCTCTGTCTCCAGCCCAGACAAAGCAGCCACACTGCTGCCAGCCCTGGGGCATCTCTCCCTCCTGCACATTTACAGTGTGGCCTTGTCTCATCCATTTGGAAGATGTGTCTTTTCCCTCTCTTACCCTCTGCATCCCAGGAACCAAACTCTCCCATGGAGAAGACAAACCTCCCCTTAGCCCAGACCAAGTAATTTTCCATCTGCTTTCTTGCAGCCATGATGTTTTGCAGCTGCTGCCCGTGTCTTTCTGCACCTGTCTCTGCATGTGCTCTTCTCCCTTTCTTTGCTAGCAATTTCTACACCTATTTGCCACATTCAGCTGCATTTGGTACAGTGGCTGAGGTTTAAAAAAATTATATTTCTATAAGACTTTTGAAGAAGAAACTTCACCCTGACTTTACTCAGGAGGCAGGAGGCAGCTGAGATGTGTTCAGGGTTTGAGAGACACAGGTGATTTGTCTAGCCCAATATGTAAGGGGCAAACAAATGAGATGGATGAGAAGAATGCAGGACACTAGAGTGGTTTAGGTAGAGTAGTGGAGGATTTAGGGGGTGAAAATGTCTAGGCAACCATCTCCTCTGGTCCTGCTACTCAGAGAGTGATTTGTTTTGTGGAGGACCGATATGATTTGTGTTATGTCCAAGTGCAACTGGGTATCTTACAAATCACTGTAGTAAAAAGATACAAATGCAAATAAAGAGGAAATGCAGCCTATGAACTTCTGAAAGATCTCCTGCATTTGTCCACCTGCTGTAGAAGCAGAAGATGATGAAGAACCTATGTCTTCAGACTGATCCTTTAGCAGCAGGAAGCAGTGCCTGGGAACAGCAAATTACTTTAGCCTTTGTTGATGTCCAACCTGAGTGTGATGTAGAGGGCAGAGCCCAGGTTCTGCTCTCTAAATCAGAGAGGGAAAAGGTCTGCAGCACAGCCAGTTCCCCTGACATAAGGTGAGAGTTTTCCAAGGTGCTCCTGTGTAATCTAAACCTGTAGTGCTCATCTACAACCTGTGCTGTGATCACCAATGCATCCAGGAACATTTATTTCTCTTTGGTGCTAGAGACACTTGAATGATACAGAAAATGGACAAGCACCTCCTTAGAAACCTTGCCTCCTTCTTCCTAAGGCATGGAAATATCACTATTTAAGATTTGCCCCATCTGTGGTTTCTGAGGTTTGAAGCATCTGTAGAAGGAGAACAAGCACTGCAGCACTTGGTCTCCCAGCAGAAATGACCCAACCTGCCACAAGCATGGACTGAGTTGGACTCTGCCCTGTGATCCACAACAGGTTAATTGGCCTAAAAGGTCTGGGTTGTCTGGCCTGGATTTTTGCCAGACTGTATTCCAGGATTTGCTGGTGGTTTGCACTTCAGGACTGCCTTTTCCAAGTATAAGAGGAAGATGGCACAATCCTTTCCCACTTTTGGACAGGTGCAGTGGTATTGGCACCATAGTCATTATCTTGCTGAAAAAGAGGCTGGAAATTCACTGGCATGGCAGTGCAGATAAAAATGTTATCACATGTACAGCACAGCATTTCCAGATGCAGTCAGAGGGCATTTCTGTGGGCAACAGACGGTGGAGTCGGAGCCAGTCTGAGGAGGAGAGGAGCAGAGACAAATCTTTAAGATTATTTGGAATAGCATTTGCAGACAAGACAAATGAATGCTCCACACCTGGACAAGCTGTTATAAGTCCTAACAATGTGCCTCACTTTTTTTTTCTCTTCCTGGTATTCTTATAAAATGGGAAAACTGAAAGCAAAATAAAGATTTTTCTACTCTGTGCAATAATAGTAATAAAACATAGTGTGATAAATTCTGTTCTCAATAAGTACAATTCCATACTGTGGATTATTCAGCAAAATCTTCACAAATTCAACCCTAATATAAACCTTAAAACTTTGCATTTGTTTGCATGATAGCATGTAGTACCTCACCTTTCCTGAAGTGTTATGCTTAGTACTATTTGTTTGCACTGAGCATTATCACTACATATGGCTCCACTTCACATACACGATAATAAATACTGAATAAATCACAGATAATATTCACAGACTTGTGCGGACAAATTTGTTATTTTAAGAAAACCAGAAAGTGACTAAATTGCCTTTCATTTGATGGAATTTTGTTTGTCAAGCAAGAGGAGAGGAGCTGCCTTCTGAGCAATTATTGCCGTAGCCAGGCACATTTTTAGCCTGGGGAAGCTGTGCTTAGCAGTCAGTTACAAGGCTTGAAATCTTCATGTTGAGGGAGGATAAATATGGAGTTTTCAGTGATAATATTAATGTTAATTTGTTGGTTTAAGCCCCATATCTACTTATTTTTATTGATATTTGCAAGTGCAATGCTCTACTTCTTCAGCTCTTCTACCTTTTCAGCTCTATCCCAGTTCACCTGACTCCTGTGCCTAAAGCCACCCCAACACTTCACTGCAGCTATACATTGTCCTGCACACCTTCCCTTTACATTGTACTGCATCAGTTTTAATGGGGGAAATCTTACAAGTAATACCTCTCCCCTACATTATTCCTCTTCTTTTCCTTTGACAATATATGGAGGCTTTTCTTCTGCCTACAGTTCTCCTTCAAACCTTCCACTTAATGCAATAACAGCATCTCCTCCAACCTGCTCTCCAATACATACACTATCCATCATATCCTTCATTTTTTTGTGAGAACCTAAAGTTTCCACTTGCTGCCTCTTTGGTCTCTTTCATCTTGCATGTTTTTGGGATAATAATATTTTTCTCTCTTTTACTAAAACCACCCACATTTGCCTCCTTCACCACTACTCCATTTTTCCATCTCTAGACTTATTTAATGCACAATGTGCAACTGCTCTTCAGAGGGCCTCTCCTTCATTGTCAGTCATTTCTCTTCACTGGCTTATGCCATCTGATCTTGGTGAACTGGTCCCAGTGAAAATCTTCAACAACATTTTCCAAACAGCTCCCACTCTCTTTGTCCCATCTTTATGAATGAAACCTTTTCCAGAATAAAATGCCCACTCAGAAATTTCCTGAAACTATGTGTTCTTCTTTAGTGCAGCACCACCTGAGCTGGTAAGGCCTGAGCTGGTAAGGCTAGCAGAGATACAGAAGATTTATACATAGTAGCCCTAAAGATAATGAAATATTTTCTTGGTGGCCCTAAAGATAATGAAATATATTCTTGCTTAACTTCCTCAGCTCTGTTCATACAATGTACTCTTTAGAAGCTCTGTATTGCCTTCTTTCCAGGTTTTGAAATAGCAGAAGCAAGTGATGAGTCAACTCAGGCCACTTTTTCTTCTCTTTTTCCTCTAAACTCACTTCTCTTTCTTTGCCTTTCTATTCAGAGCTTCTACCATCTGTGCAAATTACAGGTCTGACTGTTTCTGTGATGCATCCTTGTGAGGAGTCATGATCAAAGAAGGTAAAACACAGGTTATCATTTCCCCTGTCCCAGTCCTCCTCACAGCCTTCTGTCTATCCCATACATTATCCAGTGTTTGGTTCAGTTTCTTCTAGACACCAACATCTGGGCTATATTTAAGGTCTACAGAGTCTCCGTGTTGAACAGACAGAGCTTTAGCAATCCTAACAAATTTTAAAGCTGTTGCCCAAATCATGATAAAGCTTTTGGTATTTTCACTGGACTTGAGAAATATAACACTATGTTGATACTATATGAAGTCAAAATGTTTCTGCAAGATTATCTTCTCACCCCACTGCTCCAAAAACATCATCCCACTCTCTGCATCTTCCCTTCTGATCTCAGGTCATGCCAGTCTGCATTGTACATGTACTAGGGTCTCAAACAGAATCCTCTAATGCTTTTATCATGTCAGAGATGGTGAGTTTTTGGGATGCAGTGAAAAGTGAGGGCTACATCTCTGGTACATACTAAATATGCCCTTTGTTCTCCTTCAAAATCTTGTCCTGCAATGCTTCTACAAAAAAAAAAAAAAAAAAAATCCTCACAGTAAGAAAGTCCTGGGTCTAAATTCACCAGTTGAAGACCTTCATTACTGTTTTAAGGACTTAAATGTAAAATGTGGATACTCAAAAACTTTTATTAACCCTAGAAGATCAAGGATTGCTCAGAATTTTGAGTTTGTTCCATAAAGCTATTCCATAGGTGTCTGGGAAAGTCTTCCCCCCCTGGGTATATACAGAGTAGATATTATCACAGCAGAGCAGAGCAGAGCAGAGTGAGGTGTGCTTTATACCAGAGTCCATTGGGATGCTCAAACCTGTTGGATCTGCAAAGCCTGAGCTGCTGTGACCATCAAAGAGATAAACCAAAAGAAGAGCTGGAGGTAGTTTATTTTCTTTGAACCAAAAAGCAGAGTCAATGAACTTAGGATACAGAAGACCCAGGGTCAAAGTTTCATTTTGCCTAAAATAATCTAGGTAAACTAACATTTTCTGTAGGAATTTGAACTTTGTTCATCTAGGACAAATTAATATTTGGTAGTGTCATGCAGGTGAAATAGTTTTAACAGAAAAATATAAGGAAATACCTCTCTGGGTTACCATATGGCTCAATAATTTGGGAAGTGTCTGATGTTCTAAGTTTGGAAAAGGCATACAAATATAGATGCCTAACAATTCAGGTGAGGCTGGAAGTAGATGGTGACTTCCAAATTAAGTTTGTCGCCACATCAACAAATATTAATTTCATCTGTGAAGCCATATATATCACCTTAATAGAGGTTTTAATAAAAAAATAATTTAAATATGAGTTCAGAACAGAAAGGTCAATGGGAGTATATGCACAATCTATGGGAGTATAGAAAGGAGATGTATTATCCCATATTATTCTTGTAAGGCTAATAAGAACACAAAGGGCTGAAGTAAAAACCTCCCTAACAAGTCAGGCAGTAAACCTAGATGTACTGTGACTGGTATTGGCCTTTTTGCTGATCTCTCTGTGCTTATCATCCCCAAAGCAACTTCTGCTCTCATAGGTGGTGTTTGCAGCCAAAAGAGCTTTCTGGTGGACCCACAGCTGGTCATATAATTTCACTACAGTAGATTAAATTAATTGTGTTCTATTTCTGTTTCCATACTGTGTATAAATGATCTATGAGGTCCTGGAATGTTCTTGCTATGTGTAGAGATTTGTGAGATAGTAATTTTAAATTAATGCTCAGCTTGGAGCTGATTTTCCCATACTCAAGAGCAACATTTTTGTTTTGTCATATTTGGTCTGTTCTAGTTGAGGAGGAAGATGTGGGAAGGGTTTCTGTTGCCTGACTGGATGAATTTAACCTTTAGGTAGGCTTTTTTTGGCCCACTTCACTCAAACTCTTGCCACGGTCTTTACTCAAAGTGTGTATTTTTTTTCGGAAAGAGTTTCTTCCACTAAAATCATAGTCAAGAGTATCTGCAGCAAAATAAATAGAGAAGAATTGCAGTGAAGTTGTTTTTTAAAAAGTTTCAAAAAATCACTGCCTTTATTACTCTGCACTCTTAAAAATAGTTTAATCAGGTTCCTGGTATTGTAACACTGTGACAGCAGAAGCAGCAAAAGTGGTGGCAGAGATGGACACAGAAGGAGCACTGGTGACAGCAACAGACAAGCTTTAATATTTCACACAGACCCTTATTTTAAAGTGTCTTTTTACGTAGTGGAAAAGTGCATCTTATACAGACAGTCTTTTTACATAAACATTTGGAGTGTTTATCCAACACCCACTTCTGTAAGGGGCCTAATAATATCAGAGGTTTAAATATTGAACTGTTATATTTGTGTACCATACCTATTGCTAACACTATATTTAATCAGTGATAAGCATTAATCAACATTTTTGCACTAATTTCACTGGGATTATTTTAACTTCTCTCTCTGCATGCTGGTTCTTTTCTGAACATTCTTGTTTCCACTGCTACACTTCAATCCATATCATGCATGTTCTTTTGAAGCAAGTTGCCTTCTTGTACCACATTTTCTTTGCATTGCAGCACTGTCTCTTGAATGATGTGAATTGGCTTATTTATGCATTAAACCAAGCTGTAAGTTGAGCTCTAGAAGAGCATTTAATGCCACTAATAGGCTCTCAGTCCACACAACCAGACTAATCTAAGGGCAAAACACCTGAAAGATGTATACAAGGGACACAGACTGAGTGTGATGGATTTCCCTCCACGAGCCCTCCCTCTCTGAGCCACACTTGTTAGTGAGTGGGAAGAGCCCAGGAGAGAGTCAGATGCCTCAGGGGGGCAGAAACACAAGAGTAAAGAGATGAAATGACATGAAACACACAGGTGATGTCACACTCAGACTTATTTGTCCCGAAAACACTGTGTGCTGTTTAAATTAATAGAATTCTAATAGGCTTTAATACTGAGGTTCCATGATGTGCCAAGGACCACTAGTGCAGAATAGTTGTGGAAGGACACAGATGTGCCCAAACCTCTCCCTGCTGAGGATGTGCAGGTTAACTCCTCTTAGGCATGCTCAGCCATTTGAAGGGTTTGGCCAATCCTTATAAAATATTTTACAGGTATGTGTTAATATTTCTCACTAGTTGTTTTTATGCTCAGCTCTCCGTCCTGGGAAGTCTGAGTTTGTTAGACATCCATTATAATTGACACATTGTTGAAGTAGGGGTGAATAGATGCATTAGACAGATGATCTTAATTGGCTTTCATCCAAAAGAATTAAAATAAAAAGACAGCTGAATTTCATTCACATTTTCAATTAGTAAAACTTCCTTTCATTATTATAATGCCTGCTGAAACAGCAGCCACATCAGGGTGACAAATCCCGTTATCATGCTTTCTGCAATTGTCTTCCAAAAAGGCGTCTATTGAAAGCATTGTCTGAGCGTGTGTATAATGCTGACAATCAAGCTCCACTCAGAGTGCTGGGGGAGGGTGTCTGGCTGTGATCTACACAGAAATGCATTTCTTTCCCGTGCTGCTGGGTCTTCAGTGCTGTGTGCCTGCGCTGGGGCAATGCGCTCTGACAGGCAATGCGTACTGACAAGATCAATCACTGAGCATTAGTGGAATTCTCATGCTTTCCACCTATTTTTCTTCCCTTTCTTTATTGAGCATGATCCTCTGCAGGTGTTATTTGTTTGTCAGGCTGTTACATAGCAAATGTGGAAATAATTTTTTTTTAGGGAGTAGATAACAGCTGAACTCATATTGCAGACAATGGTTTCACACCGAAGTACTAATCGACGAGAATGTGAAAATAATTCTTTAGGCATTAGAGGAAGAAATAAACGGCTTCTTGGAGCTGGGGAGCAAACAAAGGGGCATTAGGAGGCTGATTTTTTAAATCCTTTTTGAGTGGCTAGCAAACCTAATGCACTTGTAATACATTCCAAATTCTTAGCTTAGCCAACTCATCTAACTTAACCAGACAAATTTATATTATTTATTTGTTCCATAGGTGACACTGAAGAAAAACATGTGGATAACAAAGATATCAGTTCATCTGGGGCTGGCCTTATCCTGTTTTCTTTTGCTGAGTTATATGCCAAGAGCCAAATGTATTGCCTTAGGGTTGTTTTGCTTTCATTTATTTAATTATTTACTTATTGAAGAGTCCTAACTTACATAATTTCCTACATCATCTAACTTTTGATGTCCATGTTCTCTTGTATCATCCCACCTGAAATGACACATATGGATCACAACTGTCACATTAGGGGTTGATGTTCAGTTTTCCACATGCAGAAGCTGGAATCCATTAATTTCAAGCATCCTAACAAGATATAGTTTGTCAATGCCAGAAATCCAGTTAATAAACTGAAAACTTGGCTCTCTGATGCCACAGAATTTCTGCAAATCACAACCCTTTCACAGATGAGGGGCATTTTCAAGTTAATGTAACTGATAGTTTTTCTTTATTAAGATTTTTTTGTTCTTTGTCTCACATGCCTGTTAAAGTCCAGCACAACTGGGCCCTGCCAGGGAGAGTTCCTCACTCCTGGCCATACCAGTTTAGTTTTCCACTTTTTTGTCTGACTGGCCATCTCTGAAGGATTAATTAACTGTTAATTTAATGTCTGTCAGCATTTCTATTGAGTAAAACCAAGACAATTTTGCTCTTGG
Organism: Muscicapa striata striata; assembly: GCA_030060385.1. Taxonomy (NCBI): domain Eukaryota; kingdom Metazoa; phylum Chordata; class Aves; order Passeriformes; family Muscicapidae; genus Muscicapa; species Muscicapa striata. Next base: position 1,121,700 of record JAREIS010000233.1, read on the forward strand.
TCAGGTTTCTGGTAAGGAAGAAAATGTGTTTATTTTTTAATGATGTACTAGAGCTTCTGAAGTTGCTGTAAAGCATTCTTTATAAAGTGTGAAATGTGGAAAAAAAAAACAAAACAACAAAAGAATAAAACAAAACCTAAAACTAAAGCCACTAAGGAATAATGATGAAAAGGGAAGAACGCAAATCATTTCTCATCCTTCCTACTAGAGATGCATTTTATAGCTAATGCATTTAATGAGTCAACATTGACTTATATTGCCTGAAAGCTCACTGAATTATTGAGTATCTGTGGTATAGATTATATGGAAAAAATAGTTTGAAATGGCTTTTTCCTCTGTGAAAATTTAATTTTATTTATACTCAGCTGCAGTTATTTTCCGAGGTTGTTATTAGATGAGTTCATCTTTCCTGTATATTTTAAAGAGCTAATGCAATTTAGTAAAAAATAGACTTTTTGCAGAAGCTTTAGAAGCTCTGTGGTTTGAAAAACACCTGAGGAAACCTTAACTGAAAGAAGGACAAAAGAATAAATCAACAACAACAGCATTTCTCTGAGACATATGTCTACTAATTTAGCCTGAATAAAGCGTCTGTCATATACTGGGCTTTTTTTCAGATGGATAAATATTGACTTGGTTTGATTTTTTTTGTGTCCTCTAAATAAATAATAACAATCTGAATATTTAATTTTTTCCCTTGGGTAATAGGAGGGCATGCTGCTGGTGAAGAGAGATGAAGAGAGAACTGCTCCAGGCACAGGCATAGTACATCCTTCACTGTGGACTTGTTTATTACATTTTCAACTTCCAGTCTTGGGTGGTAGATTGATTTGGCAGAGATTAGATAGGAGGTAGAAAGGAAAGCTGTCTTGTTAACCATTTCCCATATGATGATTTAATATTGACTTGGCACTATTCTTCAGTGCCCTGCAAGCAGACAGTTTTCCAAAAGGAATGGTATCTGCAGCTCATACACAGAGCTTTTCAATAGCTCTGCTTTGCAGACTTTTCTCTGGAAACCTGGCCATGGATGACACACCAGAGGGGGCCATATTAGCAATATCATGCTTGTCAAACACAGCTTTGAGAAATATTATTTATAGGGCTATCTGGTAAACAAACCCACTTTGTGAAAAACTTTCAAGTTTCAGAATGTGATTTCGGTCACATCAGAATGAAAATGTGAGCTGTCAAACTTTTGGGGTTTTTGAGGAGAGAAATAAATATCTTGGGGACTAGCCAGAATTGCCAGAATGTGCTCCCAGGATGCATGGAAATGCCAGAACTCAGTCTGTGTTACTTCTGAGGCTGCAAAACACTCTTGATTCAGCAAAAACTGAACATTTTCTATTGCAAAAACATGTAATCAATGGTTTTTCTACCATCCTCAGTGATTACCCATAACATTTATCCATCCAGTAACCTCTGTGCCACACACTATTGTTCTCCATGGTTCCTGCCTGGCTGGTTAAACCTTTCATCTTTGTCCTGCTAATCCATCTGGTGCTTCTTAAGTGAACAAGAGTTATTAAACAATATGATTTGCCACCACAGTGAAATACATCACCTTTCTTTAACGGTGCTGTCTTTCAGGGCTGTGTGTCCCAAGCTGCATGTGCCTCACAGTGGGCAAAGCAGAACATTCTGGCTCTTGAATGCAGCCCTCAAAAAGTATAACACATGTTAATATGACTCTACAGAAAGACTTGGTTTCACTGGACCACATCTTAAATTAATGAACTTTGGAGCAGAAAATCTCTATGTATCTTCATCTTTCAAACCACGTTCTTGTCCTCTGCCATCAGATTCTGAAAAGAAAAACTCGTTTGTTTAATTTTATATTCTTAAGTCAGAAGCTGCTCTCATCCATCAAAACAGTGTGGTACACTTTGCAGAATAAAGGCCTTATGTTGTAAATTCTTCTCTAAAGCATCTTTCCATTTGGGCAGTGATTACATATTGTAGAGATAATTCCCATTCTGAGAGTATGACACAGTGAATCCTTAATTCCTCTGGTCATTACCACCATGCAAATAACCAGCCAGCAGCAGCAAAGACCCAGAGCTGCTGCTGGCATAATGGCAAATTCATGTGTATAAGAAGTGATGACAGAAAGGGCACAGTCACAGCATAAGGAAAATATTAAAAAACCCAAACTTTCATTAGCAGGAATTAATTTGCATGGTCTTGCCAGGCCTACTGCACATGCTTAGGAGTTGTGTAAATAAATATCACTGTCCTTCTGCTGTAGCTGTGAAGCTTGGTATAATTTAGGGATGAGCCTGTGGCTGTGGAAGCACTGGGAAGAGATCCCATGTGCTCTGCTCCCCAGCCTGTGCTCTGAGCCTCACAGCATGCTGCCTCCCAATAAAGCATGACATGAGACTGTCAGACAGCCTGGCAGAGCAGTGTATGGAGGAGGATACCCTAGCTCAGGGCACAGTGACCAGCCAGCACATATGACAGAACAAACCTCCAGAAATGAAGGAAAATGTACACCAGGCAGGTGGCTGTATCTTATGTGCCACACTCAGCATCACAGAACCACAGGGTGGTTTGGGTTGGTGGGCAGCCCTTACAGGATGTAGATTCCAGCCCCCTGCCATGAGCAGGGACACCCCTCAGTAGACCAGGTTGCTCAAAGCCCCATCCAATCTGGTCCTGCACACTTTAAAACACCTTCTCTGAGGAAGGGTTAAAATTTAATCCTTCAACGAAATTCTCTCTTCACAGGCAGCAGAAGGAGCCTGTGAGGGGAGCACACACTGCATTTATTCCCACAAGGCCCCCATGAAGGTGCAGGCATATACAATACATCTATTATATTGCATACCAAGTCCCAGGCTCTCTGCACCTTTTGGAGAGTTGGTCAGACTGAAGGCTCAGGTAAGGTCACCATGAGGTGATATCTATGCAGACACCCCTCAAGATCTAATGGGACCTTTGGTCTGAAGACCTTAATGTGGTAAAGCACCTAAAATGTTTCACAGATAAAGATCTAGACTGGAAATGGAAAGCCTCTTTTCAAAGAAATACCATACTTCTGGAACAATGTTCACTGGTTTAGCTGGTGATCTTTGCTTTAGGTTGTGACTGGTCATAAAAATGTCTTACCTCAGTCTTCATGTGGCTGAACTTTAAATGGAGAGTGGCATTGTTTACAGGACATTCCTATTCCAAAACCACATGCTGAAGGAGGCTCTGAGTTGTTCTGAGGTCTCCTAAAATTGCAATGTAAACAAAATCTGACCTATAATTTTACACAATATTTGTATAGTATTGCTGGTTTAGGAAAAATACAGTTAAAATACTTTCAAACAAATAATCCTCATTTAAGAATTTATATAATTTTTTAAAATTGAAACACTGCATCACACCAAGTAGAGAAGTCTTGTTGAATATGATGTTACCTCCTTGGAACTCACTTTTGGGCTGCCAAAGATGTGCTGGTTTTTTCTCCTTTCCTCTCCTTTTTTTTTCTCCTTTTCCTACTCCGTGAACCAGCATAAAATTCTTGGAGGAAAAGCAAACTGCTGCTCTAAGCCAGCCCTTGCTGCTCCCAAACAGCATCATCTGGAGAACAGCCTCAAACTGACCCACCATGCTGAAGCACCAGTTTAAGAGAGAGAGAGGAATTATAAATACAGATCCATCCGGATCACTGAAAGTGTCAGAATGTCTCTTGCTTTTAAGACTATCCTGGATTTTAATTTAAGGGAAGCAATAGTTTCTAAACTCTGTGTATATATATATTTGATTTTCTAAAATCTTTATAACTTTTTTTTTTAATTACTGTTTCCGCTCATCTCAATTTGTTACTGTGCATCATTTCTTTCAAAAATAATACACCGAAGCAATTGCAGTGCTTTAGAAACACAGAAAGATATGGTCTTTGATATAGCAGAAAATAGTAGTTATTACAGGCACTGTGGTCCAACATCTGGCAAGACTCTTTTAGGACTTGCTACACTCCTAAGATGGTTGCAGTGGTGCCAGGCCATGAAGACAGCAGGAATGACAGAAGGGGATCCAGTTGATTCTTTAAATTAATTGATGTATTAAATGCTGGAGTCACACTGAGCAAAGATATGTTGCATTGCTGCTTTTGCCTTGGTTTTGTTGTCATCAGGATTAATTTAGGCTAATATTAAAGCCTCTGCATTCTCCCAGGTTCCTTATAGAGAGTTGATAATTTACTAAAGCATACTTGGTTGGGATATTATTTTCTAAAGAGCACAGTGATGCTCTTTTATCAGCATAACCACTCAAAGTGTGTCCACGGTCTAAAAGCAATTTATACAAATCATAATCATTTGAGAATTTTATTCTGAAATTAATGTTTTAAGAGTTTTAATTAATTCATTAATTTCAAGATTTCTGCTTTAAATACTTGAACAGTGTGGATTAGCACTTTGTCATCCATGGTATATAAAGCACATGACACTCATGATATCTCAAAACTGAAATTAACCCACAATTTAATCTAACACCAAGCAGGAGCAATGGTGATGGAAATTATGTGAGGTCCCACAACATTCAAAGATGATTCATAGCCTAGGATCCCACAAAGGTGTTGTGAAACCTTGCAGTCATCAATTTCAGCCCCACAGAAGAAGTAACTAAGTACAGCAGAATTTTACTCTGATCAGACAAACATTAACTTTACTGTGCACAGAACAGTACGCTACATCTAAAAATGTCACATCCTTCTGTTTCATACTCTCTCTTGACCAGGACCAGTCAGCCGAAAGTTGGTGGAAGCTGTTTGGTATCACTCTCTACCTCCTGTTTTTCCCTTGTCAGAGTCAGGTGTCCTTTTGGCCTCAGTTTCCCACGTTCAGGGAATCTGATGTGAAATGCTGATGGATATCACAGCCTGACTGAGGTTTATTATTTGCAATTATCCCAATGGCAGTGAGCATTCTTCACAAGGATACTGATCTGCATCACAGAGAATGCAGTGGAGAGGTCTGTTAGGATATTTCATTATTGCTCCAGCAATAGCATGCAGCCCTCCTGATTAGAAGAGAACTCTATGGGAGAAACATCTCAAAATTACAGATGATCTGGGGATGGGTTCTAATATGTGGGTACCATGGAAGCCAGATGAATACCAGCCACATAACATTCATGGCTGACATGCTGTTAAAGGTGAGTTCTGTGGCCAACAGATCAGACAGAACTGGGATGCCTCCTTCTGCTTTTCTGCTACAGATTTCCCAGGTGTGCATCTCAGGGTTTGTGTTTTGCTTGTTAGCACACCCTCATTGTCACATGGACGGAAAAGGGCCAGGAGTAGAGCTAAACCTCTGCCTCTACAATCTGTGGTTTCAAGAGATACATTTAAAATAACACAAAGACCTCCAAAAGCACCCAAGAACTGAGGAAATCGAAGCTGTAGAGCAGTAGTCATAAAAGACAGCATATGTGGTTTAACTGAATTTGTCTGGAGTCCAATTAAGCAATAAGACACGATAGGGTGTGTCGTGTTACTGGGCCATTAATGCAAGTCCCTGGGGCACTGTGAGGCACACGGCCAGAGTGCAAAGTGCATTAACAGCCTGGGAATACAGGCTTTGTCATGTCCCACTGTTTTCACAGGATAATGTTTGTCTTTTGAAATGAAAGAGCAAGGCAAGGTCCTTGAGAAATTTGGGAACCAAGATCAAATTTTCATATGGGAGTTTAGCAGAATGGAAGGCATGGGTTTGAAGATGTGGGATGGAAGACTGGTGACTCCCTGGAGCTTCTTGTTGCACTTCAGGCATCTCACGGATGGGCAAGTAAAGATCATTTTCCTAACTTCTAACTGAGTTCACCTGGCTTTTGGGTGAAAAAAACATAATTTTAGGTGGAAAATCAAAGGCAATGTATAAAGCTGAAAAGTTTATAGTACTGAAAAAAATAGGTGGAAATATATGAAAGACTATTTTAAAAACCTCCTCCAGATAACATAGTAGTATGTGTTTTCAGGTTTTTGGCCAAGAAAATCAAGGTATTTGCTGTCATCTTTGGTATGCAATATTGTAAAGATTGTTGAGGGCTCCTGGAAACCTCATCTTAGAGCAATAGTGAAATAATCTGGTTAGAGTGGCATCACAACTCAGGCAAACTAATGGACCAGCAAACGAGCAGTTCAATCAATACAAATTTAAATTATGATAAAAAATAATTATGTCAATCAATATGGTTTCATGGAAAATACATCTTGTCAAATTCATTTAATTATATTTTTCATGAAATTACTATAAATATTGGTAAAAGTGTCTGCAATGACTTAATATGCTTACACTGAATCACTTCACCTTAGTACCCCAAGAATTCCCTGATTCAAAATTAGCATCATGGAACATCAATATTTCAAATATGAAATGTATTCAAAACTGACCATGTGATAGCATTCAGAGAAATGCAATTAATGGGTTTTTCTATCCAATCTAGAGGGCCTGCAGTGGCATCCCAAAGATGGTGAGTGTGATGATGAGGTTCAGTATTTTTATAAGTAAGCTTATATATAAGCTTATAAGGGGGAAATAATGGAAATTTTTAGACAGATAAATAAATACTGCTGAGGAGAATTAATAAACAAGCTACAGAATAAAACAATATAGAGCCCTTAGTTAAAGTGAAATAAATTGAATGTCATGTACTTTCATAACGAAGATGCCTGAATCTTCCAGAGAATGCCTCGAATGCCTGCACTCAATCTTCCAGGTATGCACAGAAATGTCTAAGCTAAGTGCCAAGTGGAGAGAAAAAAATAGAGAAATATCTAAGGCCCCAAGGCAGTCTAATTTATTTGCTTGTACTAGAGCCTATGACAAACTTGAACTTCTTCCTGGCTGCCCACTAATGGTAATTTCCTAAATTGTGCAAGCATGTCCAATGATACATGCAAACAAGAGTGGTTACTTGCAAATGTGCACATTTTTACAGGAAAACACTTATTCCTCACATTCTGACTTTATGTTTTCTTTTCACGACGGTTGTGGGCTGGTTTTGAACCATATTGTTAACTTCATTTATTCTTTTTTTTTTTTTTTCCCAGTACTGGTAAAGCAGATAGATACTCTTGTGCTGAGGGCAAAAGGCTAAAATGCAACCAAAGCAAGGTCACTTCTTCCACTGCAAAGCCTTGACACTCTTCTTTATTCTGTGAAAATCATGAATGGGTGTCTTGTATGATAAATCACCAAGTGATGGGTTTTGAGTGAAGTCCTACACCCATGTTGTAACATTGCTCTGGCTGGGCTATCAAAGTCACATCCAAGTCTGGAGAGGTGGCAGGATTTGGAGTGACACGCTCAACAGTCACAAAACAACTAAACACTGAATCTTCATTATTTCCAGCCTTATGGAAAAAATAAAGGTATCCGTTGAATTCAGTCTCCAGTGTCTTCCCCCACCTAATCTAATCAACGTCAACACATTTTTGACTAAAGATTGTGTCTGTGCATCACCTGCAGGCACAGAAGGATCAGTCAAGTGGCCTCCCAGAGCCCAGTATTCTGCAACACCAGGACCAGATGAAATGTGGATAGTGGCTCTCCTGCACTCTGGAATCTGATGCCAGCTGACTTTACCTCGTGAAGACATATAAGGCCCTTTGATTTGGTATTGCTTTTGGTTTAAGAGTGCAGCAGGTAGGTTCTTATTTCAAGGATAGAAAAGTTTATTTTAGAGTACTGACATCTAGCTGTAAGGAAATCAATAAAAAGAAATAATTCTTACAGTCACATTTAGAGAAACATTCTCCCAAGATGTATCTTTCTTTAGTTTTGGCTGTTAAAAGCATTTCATCAGCAGTTCTCTTCTCCATTCCCAAAAGGCCTTGGTTACTCTGGATTGCCACCTTCCAAGGTCCAGTTATTGACTCTCATTTTCACTGCAAGGTTTCACTCTCTACAAATGAAATCTGGAGAGTAGATTAGGACTGAGAAGGAAACATTATTAAGGAGAGATAAATACTAAAATCATCCTGTACAAATTAGAAATGCTGACATAAATTACTGGAATAATTTTTGTCATGGAAAATGAAAGATAATATGTACATGGGAAATGGAAATTACTTTCACCTGTAAAACAGAGAGATTGTGAAAAAAGAAGGATACTGGAGTGCAACAGAGGTCTTTCCCAGCAGTGCTTACCCAGGGATAATGCATGTGCACAGTACTGAACACAAGTGCACCAGCTTTCCACCACTGGTTCAAGGGTCTGCTTCTGGCTTTGGTTTTTCCGCCTGGAAAAATCCAAGGACAGTCTTCAAAGACCTCAACATTATTTTGGCAATTTGTCACTGAAATATGAGTTTTCCTTTTCTACTTTCTCAAGGAATAAAACAGATGGAAGAACAGAAGAGAAATACCAATACTTCATCACATACTCACAGTATTAAATAGGTATATTCACCTGTATATAAATAGACACACATGCACATAAAAACATAGGCAACCTTACAATGAGAATAACTGCCTAAGCCTGTTAACACACATCCACAGCCACATGTGTGTGATGTTCTATAATGCACACATTATAGAACTTTAGTTTTGTCGTTGAAATCACTACATGAAAATATTCAATTCAGAACTGTTTCCATGGGAATATCGGGGCTTGCACATCATTGTGAAGAAACATCTGTCCTGATTTGGGATTTCACCAATGTACCTTAGCTTTACTTGCTTAATGTTGGTTGAGATTTTACAGTCAAAAGCCCTCAGGCAAATTAAACTAGCCATGTACACCCTCAGGGAAATGAGACTTTAGTTACATGCCTGATACCAACTGATGCCAACCAGAAGAACTTTACGATATTAATGAATGTCTGTAATTAAAGAACTGTTAATTATATTGAGTCAACCAGTCTATTGGAAAAATCTCATACTATATTTTGAACCTGACTTTCTAATGTAATTGTATTTCACAATGACTGAGAATCACTCAGCAATTACTTAGTGCATTTTGCAAGAACTGAGCAGAGTTCTAGCCATCCTGTTTATTGATTTTGACAGTAGAATAGCAATTCAAATCCCAAACAGAGTTGAGAATTTTTTCTCTTGAAAACTCGGCTGAGCTTTTCACTTAAGTCCATATCCTAAAATCTGCACCAGATAATGAATTTGGAGGATAAGGAGTATTTGTATTGCACACATTTTCCTCCAGTTCCAGTTTTGAAGGGTTCATTTCTAAATGCAGATACTGTTTTAAATATCTCCTTAGGAAATAAGATATCCATTATCTTACAACACAATCCCATTAAGGACAAGTAAGTGCCACGAACGCATGCGCGGCTTGCATAAATTGCCGAGATGCACTGCCAGCTCCATCCCATGCTCACGGCATCAAAGCCAGGGATAAGGGCCATCAGCAGCACTGCCAGCTCTTTCTGTGAGCTCTGCACTTTCATGCTGCACCAAGAGCTCCCACTTGCTGGAATCAGGAGATTTTTTAATGTTAGAAGCTCTGATTCTAACTCAAAGTGTATTTCTAGCCCAAAAGCCTGAAAAGACCTTCCAAGAACAGCTTCAAAGTCACCAAAAACCTGAAATAGAATAGGGAAGCCCCATTCAAATTGAGCTCCTGATGTACAAAGGATAGCACTGGCTAGCATAGTTCACTTGTCTAAAGCCACAGGCTAACATAAGTTAGACTCTGCTGCAGCTTAGCAAAGGGTACATCAGCAGTCTGAGTACAAAGCTAAATAAATTAGTAGCCCTACTAGTTTACTGCTCTCAAGTGAAAGTTTTTAATGTTGGGTTTTTTTTTTCATTGGGCAGAGGAATCTTGCCTGGAATTTTCTGCTTTTTAAATATCATCTTAAAATGTAGAACTACATCTGACATCAAGTTAATACACACATTATAGGCAGGTGCCAGCCCACGTTATCACTCTGCAGCTAAATGTGGACTTTTTGGGGATTTTTCTGTTTGGTTCACTGGACACATCTGAGATACTCTGACACCATCAGAAAAAATTAACCACAGTTCTCCCAGGCCTGCTCAGGTGAGCTTAGGGATCCTTACCTGGACTCAGAGAAAAGTCTGCAGTCTTTCCAGCTGAAGTCAGCTACAAAGTGGGGCTTGGCACAGGAGCACAAGGTGCATATAAGTTTGGAAGTGTAATTTTGAGCTGCACTTCAAGCTTTCAGAATAAAGCATGAAGAGGAATCTCCTCTGCCCCTCTCTAATGATAATCAAGATAATGAATTCTGCAGTAGCTGCCATTTTAAGACTTAGTTAAGCAATTCTCAAGTAACCTACATGAATTTAACACACAAAAATAATTAAACATGCTATGGAACAGATGCTGCACAAACAACAGCAATCAAATGATTCACACTTAGCAGACCTTACCTAGCAGTTAGTTTACAGCATCTCTGTGTCTGAAAGAGAAAGGCAGGCATAATGTACATAATTTCAAACACAGCACACCTGACTCACACCATTTAGGAGAAATCAATAATTTTATTCCATTTTCATTTTGTTTGAGCCTTTCATTCACGATAGGTTTTACTTTTATATATGCATATATCAAAACACATTCTCAAAATTATTATTTTGTATTGCATCTCAGCAGCACGCTGGTAAAAGTAAAAAAATCCAAATGCAGACAATTCAGAGTCAGATTTTAACATGCTTAGGTACACTTGCATGTGGAAAAGACATAACCATGTGCCCATTGAAAGCTCTCATGATTATTCATTCAGACTCATCAACTTGAAGCCAAAAGAGCAATCTGGTGATTTTATATATATATTCATGTAGACTCTTCATGGATCATGTAGCAAATATACAGATAATGTAAAAATTGTTCATATGCCTCTGCATTGTGAACACTGACTTGCTACCAAGGCATGTCATCAAGGTATGTTCATTTTTGTATTGGTTACCTTTCAGGTATTGCAGTGATAGTAAATAAATATTTATAATAATAATTGGACAAAATTTGAGGTATTTAACCGATTTCTACCTTGCCAAAGTAAGTGGTGCATGAACTAGAAAGAAGCCAATAAACTGCCCAAATAATTAGGGGGAACTGTAAATAAAAGAAACAGAAAGCTCAGAGAACAACAAAAGGGAGCTGATTTACATGAAACTTTCGGATTGACTTAATGTGCACAGCTCCCAAGGAAGTTTCAGGGCAAAATTCAGCAGTGACACAAGCGATGGTGTAAGTTAGATATGTGTCAATCACAAAAAGAGTGTCAACCGGGAGAACTGGCAACATTCTTTAGTAGCACTTTCATGGGGTGATTTGATGATGGATGGTTGTGTGATCTAAACTGTAATTTATGCACTGTGGCAACTGAAGTGGAGGTTGGCAGCACAGAGAGTAGATGACAAGGGTGAAAAAATAAAACAGGCTTTCACCTTTAGTCACAATATCTCCATCCTTCCAAAAAAACACACTGGGGATATTGCAGCCTGCGTTTACCAGGGCTGAACATAATCATCACTGAGCCATTCACAGGTGCCAATGACAAATATTTTGCTGATGTACTAAATGATCTTTGACACTTACTTCCTTTTCCTGATTGATTTCACCTGAATTGGCTCAACTGCATTTCGAGGGGGGTAGGAATCTACATTTGAAATTCAACAATTTAAATGTTATTATTCTCTTCTTTCCCATGTTTTGACTTCTCCACTAAACTGCCTGCCTGACTAGCTGCCCATCACTTGAGGCCATCTCTTGAGGACATATTAAAAATCACAACAACACAGACAGCAGCAGTTCTTTTGTTCTGCAAGGTTCTTACTCTGAAAGGAATGGCTCTGACACAGCCTTATGCCAACCTGTTTTAGTTGACACAGGAAGAGATGTATAAGCCAGATCTGTCAGAGTTGAAGAGACAGAGAGCCACCAGTAATTCTCACCATTAGTGATCCCTCATAGAATTGCCAAAATTCTCCAGCAAAGCTGCTTTTTGGGCAGAAAATTGATTTTTTTCACAGAAATCAATATTTTTGTTAAAGACATATCTGGAGTTTTTTAGCCCCTAGTTATTTGAAGTTTTCATTGAAACACTGTATACTTCAATTTCCAAGGGGTTTTGTTCCTTTTTTTTTTTTTTTTTTAATCTTAGGAACAATATAAATCAGAATCAAAGCAGTTTTGGTTCAGAAATGCTGCTGTGATACCTGATTCCTGGTCAGACACACTTTATGACCTTATTGACCTGCAGGACTGGCTTCCCTAACAAGATCAGGCTTTCCCTGATGCTCTGCAGTCAGAGCCATCCCCAGGCAGTTCTGCCCTGGCTCAAGACAAAGAGAAGCCATGGTGCATCTGTGGCCTGCTCAGAAAGTCAAGACCTCAAAATAGATGAAGGAATGAGTTATAAACACAGCACAGGACACAGGGATCTTTTTGAGGTTTGAAATTGCATCATTAAGCTTTCTGCTGAAGAATTTTCCTCAGCAAAAGCCTCTCTACTTTTTAACCAGCCCTAAGCCTCCTTTTTGACACTGGTTTTCCTGCATTTTCTCTTCTGTGGTCCTCACTCATAAGCTGGAAAACCTGAGCAGGCATTTGAGAGGATGGAACAATTGTGACAGGGGCAGCGGGTTTGTCTTTTGTTTTCTGTGGGCAAGAACAAAAGGCACAGCATTTTCTGCTTTGTGCTGTGTTTCAGCTGACTGTATATGATAGGTGTGCTGATGTTTTGGGTTTTCATCATTTTAGTGCTGCAGTTTTAATTTCCAGGAATGGGTGCCCAGGCAATCAGATTCAAGTTTTTTATTTAAATCCATAATAAATAACATTTAAACATTAATGTTGCTGCTAAATTGAGCCGTAACTTAGAAAAGCTGTTCCTTAAATCAATCTTTTGCAATGCACAAGTGTACAAGAAACAGTTTGCTCTCACTACCACTCCTGTAAATTCTGATAAATCATTTAATGAACACGCAAAATGTGTGATAACAAAATAAAGAGTAAAATTTAGCAAAATTAGTCAGGAGCTATGTGACAACATAACAGTGATGGAGGGATTTTAACACATTTTAAAGCTTTTTTTTAACACTTTGAAAAACATTTCTTAAAACATTTTTAGTGCTGTAATAACTTGCAGTTTTCCTTACATACAAAAATTTAGTTTTATTAAAATTGGATATGCACACATATAAACTTTCTTTCATCTGAAAATGGGAGATAGTCAGCATGTTCTATCATCTGTTTGCAGAGAACTAATCAGCAGCAGCATCCAGGGTGAAGGTGGTTGATTATTAAGTGCCATCCAGTTATGGTCTGTAAGACTTCAGGATAATGAGCAAAGGCCTTAGCTGTCCTCACTGACTCTGGGT